>JBBBVM010000080.1:1200000-2400000 GCA_037355625.1 Petunia x hybrida
TTTAATCAGGCAAGATCAATAGCTTTACTGCACAAGTAACATTGAAATTTTGTGGACACCCAAATAAATCCCGTTGAGATGTAGAAGCATATACGTAGTATTATTTTGTAATAGATGTACAAAAATGAAATGTTAATAGATGAGAATATCTTATAGTGTTGATCGGCTTTCCAGTCCTTTAAAACTACCTGTTTTCTTCAAAGATGTAAATTGAGTATTTTGAAATTCAAAAAGACTGTTATTTTCGTTAATTTTAGTTCAGTATTTATGTGATTTTCCAGAAGTTTGTATTCATTGATAAAGGATACACGCACAAAGCAAGTGTCCAAAAACTAGTATATATAGAAGAAATAATATTAAAAATAGTACAAATAAGGAAACTGGTCCGTGCTCACGCGGGCGTATGTGCGCAATTCCTTACTCTATAGCAAAAGATTAGTTATAACTTTGAACTTGAAATGGAAAACTATTGTCCTAGGTATTATAGAAGAAAGAGAGCAAAGGGCATGACTGTTTTTACCTTTATATTTTAGTGGAAAATTAGCTATTTCTCAATTGCTTTGCAAGCATTGACTATATCTCAACTATTTCTGACAAAGTTGGCTTTTTATTCTTGATTTGAAAAAAAAGTCGCAGAAATAGGAAACTATAAGGGATGATTGTAGCTGCAATACTAATTGATATATCTTCCATAGAGATAATTCAATGAAAAATATCAGTGCTTACCTTTTTGGCTGAAGTTCCTAACTCTTAAAATTGACTTTCGATAAACGTGTTTCTATATAGACTAGATTGCAGTTGCCCGTGCACAACACGGGCCCAACATGTATAATGACTTTTGAGGTGTGCTGAGTAACATATTTTACAAATAAACTTCTCAACTATATTAATTCGATTTTAAATGATTGAAATTAAAGAATCGAATATAAAATTATTTTTAAATGTAAAACTTCTAAAAAATGCAAAGTATATAATTAAAGTATATCAAAATAAGGATTAGTTCCCAAAAAAAAAAAAAAAAAAAAAAAAAAAAAAAAAAAAAAAAAAAAGAGTTTCGAAAATTGGCATTATGGCACAACTTATGATATCATATATGAAAATGTGTAGTTCCACTCCCCATAGAATTTGGATAACGCATGTAAGACTACATATATACCACAATAGTCTCATCAAGTATATTCTTAAAACTATATAACCAGTTTACCCTAAGAACCTCATTCATAATTAGGAGCTTAAAATCAACGAATTTTAAATTTTCTCCACATTTGTGTCATAGCATTAAACTCGACATGAACTATTAAATTTTCTTAATAATTAGCTAACCATCATTTGAGTAAAGATCTCTATTGATCGAAAACTTGGTTGTGAAAAATTAAAGCAGAAATACCTAGAATTTGAATAAAGAACCATTTTGTGCATTTTCCAAAAAAGAACATTGAGCAAAGATGATTTTGCAAGTATGTAGAGAGATGTTTGCATATACGTACATAAATCAAAGTTGTACTCTTTTTTTTTAGATGTGAAAGAGAGTTGAATGATTCTAGAGTTTATTTATCACACCATAACACATAAACCAAAACACATTGACCCCTCTACCCCCACCTCAATAATGTTAGAAATTAGAATTATTAAAATATCCTAGTTAAAATTTTTCATAATAAATTCAGTGTTAGATGCAGTTAATGGTAAGAAGAGAAATTTATTTACACCAAGAACTCATATACTCTCAAAAATTTGTAGGCACAACCAAGAAAAGGCTTGATTACCATAAAACTTAAAATGTGTCATGTTTAGTACTCCTTAATTTACATTCCTAGGGAAGTAATATCATTCTCAACTTCAAATAAAAATTTTATATTTATATTGATAACTGATGACGCCTCTCATCGAATTTCAATTTATAAAACTAAAATTCAAGCAGACAGATTCCGTCCAGCTAACAAAAAGAAAATACACAAATAGTTACTGCACAAATAACTTTAATGAAATGCAATTTCTTTGAGGAATTAATTTAACACCTACTGAACAAATAGCTTTACTTGGGGAGTTAACAACACCCAATTCTTTTTCAACATCAGAAAAAGTAACTTAAAACATGGATGAAATGGTGCATAAAGAGCAGAAGGATGTATCAGAAAAGTACCCCAAAAATGCACATGATGATATCTCCAATTTTAAGCATGATGGATTACTTTAAATTTGACTCAGGAAAATATTACTACCAGCTGAGATTTTATTCTACCAGGAGATTCAAAACTGATACAGTACTTGTTAAAAGACTGAGACAATCTAGCTGGGTTGCTTTCTCTCTTTGAATATATTAGTACATCGATGAAGAAAAATAAAGACAGAACATATCAAGTGACCAAATATTTATTCTTAATAGGAGTTACTCCAATCAAACAAGTGTATAAAAGAATAAAAATAAATGTTGTACATCTCACATGCTGCAACATCATATGCGAGCAGAACCTAACAACAAAAATATAAAAACAGAAATACGAATTTACCAATTATATATAAAGAGAAATCCTCAAACGTATACTTTTGAAAAAAAAAACTCTAATAACAAAAATTATATAAAAGCTCTAAGTCGCTTCCATGATAGAAAAGTGGAAGACATGGATAGATGGAAGAGATGGAGAGATTTGAGATGGGCACAGCAGTGAGAGAGACAAAGATAGATGGAAAATGCTACAAAAATAGGAAAGAGATTGTATATATGAGGGCACAACCGTCATTTGGTAAAGTAATTATTTTAGAAATAGAAAAATCAGAATGATTGTAAAATTACTATATTGCCCCTGGGCGACCATATTGACTCTTCTATATAATAGAAAGATATATAATTATGTATCTTAACAATAAATATTTTCCTTGTACAATATTTCTCTTTATATAATATTTTTTGTTAAAAAAAATTAAATTAAAGCAGTAGTAAAACTGAATGAATTTCTTCTGGTATTAGACTCCATTTAGTTGTAATTTTGGCGAATATTTTGTGGAACATTTAAATCATCACTTTCTTTCATTTCTTCGTTCATGCCAGGATATGAAAATTTGAAACCCTTCTTACCCTTTTTGTTATGTATCGGTGTTTGGTCAATGAATAGTGAAGATTTATTTATATAATAAAAATTGATAACATATAGTGATAGTGATCCAATAGGAGCGCACGACAATGGTATCGTTGGTGATATGATTTAAAATTAAAAAAATATTATTGGATTGTTAATGTTTTGGTACGAATATTGTTAATGCAACGACAAAACTATCTTGAGACATGAAACATAAAAGAATACAACGAATTTTTATTTTATCATAGAAAAAAATAAGCAAGTTACAGTGCATTTAAAGAAAATAGAAATACGTAATAAGATGAGCTAAGTTACTTCCAAAATTATGATTTTATCATTTGTAGATAGAAGATGAAAGAGGGTGCCATTAGTCGACTGACACCCATAGTTTAATTATTCCACAATAATTATGGATAACCGACACGACTCTACACATTATGGAGATCGAATTTTTAGAAGTGCTTTTTAGATAGAAGTGCTTTTGTTTGTGAAAGCGTATTGGGTAAAAATCTGCTCGCTTATGAGTCCCTTCGGCAAAGATAAGTGAACAACCACCGAGTACGTGACGACAAATCAGTGACAGAAGCAATGGAGTTGATTACCAAAGTCAGACACCGTGGTCGTCGCCGAAGGCAAGCCGTAAGTTGAGATTCGGTGACGTCCATCTCGGTCAAATAGCAAGGCCTCACCACCGAAGTCACATACTTGTACTTCGGTGAGTAGCCTCGGTTCTAGCGGCTTTGCAGCCCACTAACTCCTTCCAATAATGCTCAGGACGTGGGACTAAGCATGACTGATAGTGGAGAACGTGGGCGAGGTCCCTAAGCCTATAAATAGTACTTCATTTAGTATTGTACGCATTGAGAAATACATACAGAAACTCTGCCAAATTTTGTACTCATTGCAATATATTGAAATCAAGTTACTTTATCTCATTTTATGCTTGTTCTTGGCATTTTATTGACTTTGATACGAAGTTTTGCTTGTATTTCAATCCAAATTCGATTTGTGATCCTAAACTGATTTAGGCCCATACAAATTGGTGACGTCTGTGGGGATATAAGCAGAAACGCATTGTTCCAAAGTTGAACGCTCTTTTTTCGTTAAAGCCTATAATTTCCTCGACAACGATATGGCTGACAACAGTAGAGATCAAGATGATCAGACTAATATTCCGTCGAACCAACAGTCCTCATCTCAAATGACAACTGAAGCCTTCCAAGCTTTTGTTGTTGCTTCGCTCAAAGCCTTTCAAGAACGGCAGAATGAGCAAGCACACATCAACGCCGAATTCCGCGCCTCGTTAGAGGCGAGGAACAGTTCAGCACCGAACGGCACCCAGCCTTCGGTTCCAAATGGAGGCATCCCGATCTTCGTTCCTACGGGTGCGATAACAGGGGGACCTCCCAATGGGGCCACGTCTGGGGGTTCGGGAAATATACCAGGCGCAATGCCACACTTCGGAACGATTCCCACCGTGGCAGAAACTACATCATCGGTCGACGTTGAGAGGTTGACCAGGAAAATTGAGGCACACGTCGAGGCGCGCAATGAAGCTCGCGTTGAGACACGCATAGAAAAGCGCCTCGAAAGCGTACTGGTGATAACAAAGACTGAAGACGAGCTTGACATAGATCAATACTGGGAGTTGCCATTTAAGCCCGAAGCGGCTCCAGCCCCAACTCCTAAAAACTTCAAGCTCATGTTCTTAAAAAAGTATGACCACCGATCCTAAATAGCATGTAAGGGAGTACATGGCAATGGTAAAGAGCAATGACTTAACAGCAATAGAGCTCGAGTCAATGTTCTTAAAGAAGTTTGGCGAATCCTTGGAGAAAGGAGCGCTGCGCTAGTACATGTGTCTACCAGCAGGGTCGATTTCCACCTTCAAGGAAATGACTAACGCTTTCGTTAAGGCCCACACCGGGGCCAAAAAAATTCTCCAGAGAAATGAGGATATATGTAAGTTCATACAACGGCCCGGTGAGCCACTTAAGGAGTTCCTTGAGCACTTTCATGTTGAGCGCATGGAGCTACTTCGGATGGATGATACTCTGGCCATCATGGCATTTGAAAAGGGTATCAATGTTCGCAATTCTGACGCTGCTGCTGAATTGCGAAAGGAGCTCCAGCAATACCAAGTTTTGACATGGGAAGATTTACACAAACGAGCTTACTCCAAGATCAGGCTGGAGGAGGCTGAGTTTAAAAGCCGAGGTTATAATTATAAAAACCAAGGCGAATCCTCACATCGCGTCGAGGCATCGCGAGGAAATCCGAAGGGGAGGTATGAACCATACACCTCTACAAGGCAGCCTGTCGGCTAAAGGCTAGGAAATTCCTTAGGGAACTCATTCACAAGCCCACAACACGCCTCCATTGGCTTATATGTGGGAACTACCTCGAATCCCTGACTACAATTTTAACATATCGACCTCGGAGCTGGTCAACGTAGTCAAGGGGACTGCCGGGGTAAGAGTGCCCAAAGATATGAGAACTCTAGCGGACAAAAGAGACCAAAACTTGCACTGTGAGTTCCACGCAGATTATGGCCATCGAACCGAAGACTGCAAAGCATTGCGCCTTGAGGTGGCTCATTTTTTGGAGAAAAGAGTGTTGGCCGAATTTCTCACTGACAAAGGAAAAGACAACTACTCCAAGAACCGAGGTGATGGACAGCCACCTCGGGCTCCACCCCCAGAGAGAGTTATAAATATTATCACCGGGGGATCAGAGGTGAATGGGTGAACTTCGCAGCTACAAAGAAATTCGCCAAGCTGTCAATCATAATGGAAAAGAGAACTCGAGTTGGGGGATCGGGTAATGAAATCGTTTTTGATGATGATGACTGTGATGGGATGATGTTCCCTCATCACAATGCCTTTGGTCATCATGTTGAGAATCAGTGACTCAGATATCAAGCGAGTCTTGATTGACCCCGGTAGCTCGGCCATCATAATCAGTTACGTGGCCGTTAAGAAGATGTGGCTCAAAGGGGAAGTCGTCCCCAAAGCAACAATGTTGACTGGTTTTAACAACTCCACGGAGAAGACTTTGGGTGAAATTACACTCAAAACGTTTGCTGAAGGAGTTAGCAAAGAAACACTGTTTCAAGTGTTACCCGAGAACATTGCCTATAACGTGATCCTCGGCAGACCATGGATCCACTCCATGGAGGTTGTTCCCTCCACGCTGCATCAAGTGATCAAATTCCCTACGCCTTGGGGGGTTTGACCAATAAAAAGAGAGCAACGAGTAGCAAGAGAGTGCTATTCAGTTGCATTAAGAAGTGAAGTCGCCCCGATCGGGCCAAAACAATAGCAATAACGCGACCGGGGTCAAGCGAGGAGGACCTCCGAGGAGAAGTTGAAAAGATTCCGGTTTGCATTCAAGAGCCTCGGAAACAAAAAGCCGAGGACTCCACCATTAAGGAACTTGAATCTTTGACCTTATTGAAAGATTTCCCCGAAAGAAAGGTATTTGTCAGTTCGGATTTGGACCCGGAGTCGAAGAAAGCAAACATTGAAGTTTTAAAGTCCAACAATGATTGCTTCGCTTGGTCTCATTCAGACATGATTGGTATCGATCCGGAGATCATGACCTAAAAGATGAATGTAGACCCAAAATTCACCCCGGTGAAGCAGAAGAAAACACATCGCGCCGGGGTAAAAAAGAAAGCGATTGAAGATGAAACCACAAAGTTGCAAGAGAATGGTTTCATAAGGGAGGTAAAGTACCCCAAATGGCTGGCTAATGTGGTCGTCGTACCATAGAAAAATGGAAAGTAGAGGATGTGCATAGATTACACTGATCTGAACAAGGCTTGCCCCAAAGACTCATATCCATTGCCGCAAATAAATAGGTTAATAGACTCCACGGTTGGACGCAAACTATTAACCTTCTTGGATGCTTATTCTGGCTACAACCAGATCCTCATGGATCCGAAGGACGAAGAAAAAACTTCGTTCATTACTGACCGAGGCACCTTCTGCTATAAGGTGATGCCCTTCGGTTTGAAAAACGCCGGAGCGACGTACCAGAGGTTGGTACGTCGCATGTTCAAAGAGTATATTGGAAAATCTATGGAAGTATACATAGATGATATGCTCATCAAGTCGATTTGAATGAGGATCATCTCAATCATCTGAGGGAAGCTTTTGCCATTCTGAGGCAATACGGCATGAAATTGAACCCTGAAAAGTGTGCCTTCGGAGTTGGGTCAGGCAAATTCTTGGGATTCATTATCTCCGAACGGGGAATCGAAGCAAACCCAGATAAAATCAAAGACATAGAAGAAATCCCCGAAGAGTTGACCGGGGTGAAAGAAGTTCCGCGCTTAAGTGGCCGAATCGCTGCCCTGAGTCGATTCATTTCAAGGTCCTCGGAGCGATGCCACAAATTCTTCTTTGTTTTGAGGAAGAACAATCACTTCGAATGGACACCGGAGTGTAAAGAAGCGCTGAAAGATTTGAAATGCTACTTAGCTAACGCGCTGTTGCTCGCCAAGCCGAAGGATTGTGAAACATTGCTGGTTTACTTGGCTGTGTCCGAGGTATCAGTTAGCGCGGTGCTGGTTCGGGAGGAAGATGGCAAGCAGCAGCCCATCTACTATGTGAGCAAGACACTCCTCGATGCTAAGACCAGGTACCCACACTTGGAAAAACTAGCACTTGCTTTAATTGTTGCTGCCCGAAAACTACGACCTTATTTCCAATGTCACCCAATAGCGGTAGTTTCAACCTTACCCTTGAGAAGTATATTTCACAAACTTGAGTTATCGGGGAGGTTATCAAAATGGGTGGTAGAATTAAGCGAATATGACATCACTTATCAACCCCGAATAGCCATCAAATCCCAAGTGTTGGCCGACTTCGTAGCTGATTTTAGTGTTGGAATTCTGCCCGAAGTCGAAAATGAGAACTAAATATCGAAAGGAACGACTTCGGGGCTGTGGATACTTCACACCGATGGGGCAACTAATTCCAAGGGTTCGGGATTAGGCATAGTGTTGAAAGCACTCACCGGGGAGAAAATCAGGCACTCGGTTCGGTTAAAAAAAGTGACCAACAATGAGGCTGAATACGAAGCGTCTCTAGCAGGCTTGGAGTTGGCTAAAGAAATGGGGGTGGAGAGAATTGAGCTAACGTGCGACTCCCAGTTGGTGGTGAATCAAGTGCTCGGCGAATACACGGCTCGGGAGCCCAGAATACAACTATTCTTAGACCGAGCACAAAGGATTTTGGCACAATTCCAAGAGTGGAAAATTAAATAAGTGCCTCGGGAGGAAAATACCGAGGCTGATGCCCTGGCAAACTTAGGTTCGGCAGTCGATGAAGCGCACTCGGGGACTGACTCAGTGGTTCGGTTACTATCTGCACAGATGAGAGAGATGAAATTGCAGATCAACTCGGTGGACCACAAATGGGATTGGCGGACTGTCCCCCAAGATAAAAAGGAGGCCAAAAAGTTGAGGACCCAAGCAGCTTCATTCCATATGATTGAGGGTAATTTGTACAAGAGATTATATTGTGGCCCGATGGCCAAGTGTTTGGGTCCCGATGAGGCTAGATATGTGATGGCCGAGGTGCACGAAGGCGAGTGTGGCAATCACTTAGGGGGAAAGTCTTTGGTGCGCAAGTTACTTAGAGCTGGGTATTATTGGCGCACCATCAGCGCAGATGCAAAGGCCTTCGTGCAAAATTGCGATAAGTGCCAACGCCACGCATGGATGATCCATCAACAGGCCGAACCTGTGCATTCGGTCGTGTCACCATGGCCTTTCATAAAGTTGGGGATGGATATTGTTGGTCCATTACCAAAAGGATAATGTGGTGTTCAGTTTATTCTAGTGTTAACCGATTACTTTTCAAAATTGGTGGAAGCTGGAGCTCTCACCGAAGTTAAACAAAAACAAGTAATCGATTTCATCAAGAAAAACATTATCTACAGGTTCGGTGTCCCGAGGGAAATTGCCTGCGACAATGGTAAACAGTTCATAGGAACAACCATCACTGATTTCTTCAAACAATGGGGAATTAGAAGAATTGCTTCGACCCCCTATCATCCAAGTGCCAATGGCCAAGCTGAGTCTTCAAATAGGATTATAATCGAGAATCTCAAGAAAAGGCTCGATGAGAAAAAAGGCCCTTGGCCTGAAGAGTTGCCAGGCATGTTCTGGGCCATGCGGACAACAGAAAAGAACAGCACCGGTGAGACCCCTTTTTCACTTGCTTATGGTATGGATTCCCTTATCCCCGTGGAGGTGGGCGAACCAAATCTTCGATACGCTCACACTACCGAAGATACAAATCAACAAGCCATGCACATCGAGTTGGACTTGCTCGAAGAGAAAAGAGAGTTGGCTTTGGTCCGACTAGTTGCTCAAAAAAGACAGATCGAAGCATATCTCAATAGGAAGGCCAAACTTAGAGATTTTACATTTAGCGATTATGTGCTAAAGGCTACAAACCAGTCAACGAAGAAAGAAAACGGGGAAAAGCTTGTTGCGAATTGGGAAGGACCTTACAAGGTCAAAGCAATTGTTGGGAGAGGATCTTATCAAATTGAAGATCTGCAGGGCATACCTGAACCCTTAAATTGGAACATCTCCAATTTATAGCGGTACTACTTCTGCAATCGAGGTAAATATCCCTTGCTCATTAAAAAATTTACCCACAGCCTCGAGCCGAACAACGCTCCAAGGGCTTCGGTCGAAATGTACTAACTTGCTCCTCATTTTATTTTGCTTGACCTTTTCAGGAAGCAGATTAAACGATTTCCAGTGCTCGCGTCTTCATCCAGATTCACACCCGAACATTGGGGGGGAGTAAGGGGGCGAGTTGCAACCGAGGTCGAAAATCCGCCTCCCAACCGAAGACCATCTATTTGACAACTGAGGACTAACACCCGAGAAATAGATTTAGTACATTGTAATTTCGCCCGGTAGTGGCATATTGTTAATTTTTTTTTTCGCCCAAGGTCTGCTTCGACTTGGCTTTATATAAAAGGCCTATTTTGGCTTGTTAAATATTGTCAATGAAATAAACTTGATTCCACATCTATTTTGTTTCTATAACTTTTCACCCCGAAGCTGCGCTATATGCATCGACTCGAGGACGAGACTTCATTCTAAGTCTGCATCGGTTTAATTCAATTAAGTCTTGCAAGCGAGCTATCTATTTTAAAGTGTTCGGTACATTCAAAAACTAACACTTAAGATAAAAGATACTAAGTCATTCCATTAATAAGCCCGAAGGCTGAAAGTATATACATCAAAAAGACCCGAAGGTCCAAAACATAAACATAAAAGCCTGAAGGCTTACACAAAAACAAAAAATACAAACAGAAGTCTAAGCCTCAGGGGCATCACTCCCCTCTTCGGAGTCGCCCTCGGCGTGTTCTTCATCTTCCTCATCTTCATCATTGCTCGAGGCTTCACTTGATGGTAGGTCATCAATGATAGCCTGAGCCTTTGCTTCCTTCTCTTCGGCTTTGACATTCTCTTCTTCTAAGTTGAGCTCGCCAGCGCGGCACTGCTTGAGCAGCTTCAACCGAGACTTGATAACGGCCCATTGCTTATCCAGCTCAGCCCTTTTAGCCTTGATCTTAGCTCTATCTTTTTGATCAGTGATTTCGTCCCGAAGAGCTTCAACCTCGTCCTCACGAGCTGAAAGTTTGGAGGTCTCACCCTCCAACTTCTGAATATGGAGGACATGCTTTCTCAGCTGCTCATGGTGCTTCTTGGCCATCTCCTCGGCCTTGCCCCTCGCTTAAACTAGCTCGGCATTTAGTCTTGCAGCTTCAGCCTCCAGCCTCGAATGCTCAACTTGAAAGCCATCACCAAGGGCTTTAATCTTCACTTCAGAAGCAGCTTCGGCTTCGTGCAAATCGGATTGGCACTTGGACTACTTAGCCTTCAGTTCCGCGATTTGTGCGTTGAAGTTGTCCTTTTGCCTATCCATGCACGAGCGACGCGCAGAACCTCTTCATCCCTCGAGGTCTCAACCTCAATAGCCCTTAATGATAGAACAAAACTCTGAATGGAGATCAATCAGAAAATCAACTGCTAGCCACGGACCGAGGACGAAGATATAGGTAAAATTAAAAGACGATGAAACTTACTCTCATAGCATTTGCGGCAATGGTGTTATATAGCTGGCCTCGGGAGAAAGCTTGCACGACTTTGTCCTCTACTGGGCCGAGCAAAGGGGTGAGACTCAAGATGTCACCTCGGTCGCAGGCCAGAAGGTTCGAAGAAGTTGGCACATCAAGCTTCCGAAAAGACCCCACCGAGGATGAAATCCTCGCGGGTTCGGACTACGCTCGAACCGTGCCAACTTCACCCTCCATTCCGACAGCAGCAGATCCAACCTCCCCAACTTTGGTCTTGCCCTTGGCCTTAGAAACTATCGCCCTGGTGTCTTGCTCCTGATCCTCAAGGTCCAGGACCTCAACTGCTCTTCGGGCCGCTATGTCCTCGGCAGCGACATCGTCAGGCTCGTCGATCAGCCTTCGGCGCGGTTCCGCCGCAACCTCGGGCCTAGGAGAAGTTTCTACCTCGGTGCGAGGAGCCACAGAGCGGGAGGGTTTTTTGGAAACTGCTCTCTTCCTTTTCACTCCTGCAAAGAATTTTACGTAAAAGATTGAAGAGAAGCAAAGACCAGTGAGATGTCCGAGGATGGTGGTTACCTTTGGAGGACCCTTGACCGGGGGCCCCCTTCAAAATTTTTGAAGACTTTGAAGCCTTCAGTTCCTTCAGGTCACCTGCCAGACCTCTCATCGAAGCGAGATCGTCATCCGACTCGGTATCTTCTTCGTCTTTCTTCTTCTTCTTTTTGTCTTTTTTTTTTGTTGATGGCACGGTTTGGAAAACCTAGAACCAAGGAGAAAGAAGCCAGTGATAAAATCAAGAAAAGTTGGGATAACCATTTATGCAGTAGATTATTGATGACTTACCATGCCTTTTGCATTGCCAACGGAAGTCAGCAGCCATCTCCATCCATGACCGAACGGGATGTTTGCGGGCCCAGGTTACGGCCTTGACCCATTCGGTCAAATCTTCAGGGGAACAATGGCAATTTTGTTGGCTGGGAAACAGAAGGATAAAATTTTTGAAATCAGCAAACGAAAAAGGAAGGAAAAAATGTCGCCAAGGACGAAGGAATATTTACATGCATTATTCCACCTCTCTGGGAGGTTAGGTTCGGTGGATAAGACGCTGGTCTCCAAAGTAACATTACGATCACTCCAGCCTCGGTCCCCATGATCTTCACTCTTATGGAGGAGCGTGTACTTGCCTCGGTTGTCTAAAGCCACAACCCCGGCTTTATGGAAGTACGGATAATAAAGAGAAATGAGATGCTGCAGGGTGAAACTTACCCCGGCTTCTTTACTCAGCCAATCCAGGCATTGAACAACCCTCCAAACGCCGGGGCCTAACTGAGCCAAGCATAGATCGTATGCCCGAGAAAAATCATCAATAACCCCGATGGATGGGTAAGGTGAATCCAATGGTGAAAGGGTAGGTATACGCAAAAGATAACCCCTCCACATGATGGCACACTCTGCTAGTGGGATCAGGGACGATTATTTTCACCTCGGGCCTGAATTTGCAATCCTTCCAAACCCGCTGAATATGGGCTTGAGTGATTCGGGTCGGAGTCGTATTCACTGGTATATTTCTATTCTTTTCCTCTTGATCCGCAAATTGTTTTTGTAATTTTAAGTCCTTCCCGTTGTCAAAGTGGGAAGGAATGATTTGGTGAGGCTCAAGCTCTTGCTCGAGGGGAATCTTTTGTAATTTCCTTTCATGACTCGAAGGTCCCACCTCGGCTTCGTGCTCCCCCTCGGCGGCGAGCAGATAACCTCCAGTTCTGACTTCGGCCTCGCCGTCATCCTCGCCCTCGGCATCGTCGCCCTCGCCGTCATCATCCCTATGGGAGACATCATCAGCACAACCTACCACCGTGGCGTCATCAAGCATGGCGTCACCCTCCTCCTCTACATCAACGTCATCAACCTCCGCAGCCAAATTGCGTCTGGCCCTCTTTTTACGCCGCTGGGAGCCACCAGCACTAGAGGTCACCTCTCATCCACCCTCTGCCTCTACCACCTAAAATGCCGGCACGGTGGTGATGAACTCACCACTGGCTATACTGGCGGTGTAGCGTGAAATTTTTGCCCTCTCACGTGAATCGCTTGAATCCTGTCTAGAGTGTGTTGCAGACATGATTATGGAGTCAAAAGCTTGAGATTTGTAACAAAGGAGAATTGGTCAGAGTGGGCGATGGAAGTTCTTTTTTTATCACTGTTGCTTGCAAATATTGGAAGTAGTGAGAATAGCCTGGAGGGGAAGTATTTATAGGTGTGGAGTAGACAAGTGGCATAGCCTTCATCATTGTAACTGTATTGGGTAAAAATCGGCTCGCTTATGAGTCGCCTCGGCAAAGATAAGTGAACAACCACCGAGCACGTGACGACAAACCAGTGACCGAAGCAATGGAGTTGATTACCAAAGTCAGACACCGAGGTCGTCGCCGAAGGCGAGCAGTAAGCTGAGCTTCAGTGACGTCCACCTCGGTCAAACAGCAAGGCCTCACGGCCGAAATCACATACTTGTACCTCGATGAGTCGCCTCGGTTCCAGTGGCTTTGCAGCCCACTACTTCAGCCCACTAACTCCTTCCATTAATGCCCAGGACGAGGGTCTAAGCATGACTGATAGTGAAGAACGTGGGCGAGGCCCCTAGGCCTATAAATAGTACTTCATTTTGTATTGTACGCATTGAGAAATACATACAGAAACTCTACCAAATTTTGTACTCATTGCAATATATTGAAATCAAATTACTTTCTTGCATTTTACGCTTGTTCTTGGCATTTTATTGACTTTGATATGAAGTTTTTCTTATATTCCAACTTAAATTCGATTTGTGATCCTAAACTGATTTAGGCCCATACAGAAAGTGTTTCAACTATCATACTTGTTATTTAAGTTTGTCGAATAACTTGGGGCAACACATTTATTAATGCAATGCCTATACAATCATCTAAACCTCTGTGCTCAGATTCACCTCCTAACATAAGTTTGGTTTCACCAAATATTGTTCTCTCTTCATGTCTCTTTTCTCTCTTTCCTGTGGTTATTTGTTTCATCATATTTTTCTTCTTTCATTTCGTTTCCCTCTTTCCTATGATTACTACTTTGATTTACCTTATCTAAGTTAATTCTTTTAAATGCGATATTAATAAGCTGAATAGGGAAGAAAAAAATTATCCCATTCAATTTAATTTTGACAGTAACTATGTAACATGTTAAATATGAGATGAGAAAAGAACCCAATTAACAAAAAATACTAATAAAAAAGAAATAAAATAAATATAGCCGCTACGGTAAGTGACCTGATATAAACATAAATTCTAAAAATGACCGAATGTTGTAGGGAAAAGGTAGCATGAATTTTCTAGCTGTAGGAATATTAATGAATTTTATACTCTAACCTTAATATTTATATATATACCGAGTAGAGTGTTACAACTTGAATGTTCTAATTTCTTGCAAAACATTGTGAATAAATTTTAAGATAATATATAGACTTTAATTATTTAGCACCAAAAGACAACAAAAATGCATAAAATTAAAATAGAATTACAGTTCAAATGTTCTAATTTGTCTTGCTTACAATCTAACAGCTGAACCAGTAGATGCCGGTCGTGTGGAATCGCGGAAGTAAGTTGATATCTTCAAAGTCATTTGCATCTAAAATTGATACATGAATAATAACTGAGATTGGAAGAAGAAGAGATATCCGTAGAAGACACAACCCAACGAAAGACAGATAGAATATACTATATATAGGGACTTTAGTGAAGAAATAAGATACCAAACGTTTGTAACGGTGGAGTATTAATTTATTGATTAAATTTTACAAACGGTGGAGTATTAATTACTCCATCCGTCCCAAATTAGTTGACGCTTTAGCAATAACCATTTGTCCCAAATTATGTTGACACTTTAGGATTTCAAGACTAAAATTGCTAGTCTTTTACAACTATACCCTTAATAATTAAAAAAAATCTCAACAAAATTTAATAGACAAACATTAAATAGGGGTAACATAGTAAAATACACACCTTATTTAATGATTTTCTTAATGAACGTGAAAAAGCTGAAGGCGACAACTAATTTGGGACGGAGGGAGTATTGATTAAATTTAGGCATAAAATTAGATAGTTAAAGGCATATTAAAGATGAAAGAGATCATGATCAGAAATAATGAAGGAAGAATGTATTACTAATGTGTACCTTTAGTTTTCTTGGAGACATCCCAAAAATGAGATAAAAAAGCATAACATTGTTTTCTTCACTTTTTGGTAGAATGGTGTCTAAAGAGCTATGTCACATCACTCCCATATGTTTCTCAATTAGAAGATATATAAATATAAATATAGATATAGATATAGATACTAAAAATAATACCTGTTGTAACTATAAGTGTCTTAGTGCCAGTGGTTAAGGGTTCTCTTTTCACACTAAAGGGTCGTTTAGTTTGAAGGATAAGAGATTATAATCCCGGAATTAATATTGGGATTAGTTTATCCTATATTTTGTTGAAGGTGTTAGACAAATTGATATAAAACTTATCTCATAATTATGGGATTATTTTATCCAAAATAAAATTTATTCTAAATTCATAGAATATCCCACTTTTAATCACATAGAGACCTGGGTTCGTATCTACATAATTGAATAGTTCTTTTCGTT
Organism: Petunia x hybrida; assembly: GCA_037355625.1. Classification (NCBI taxonomy): domain Eukaryota; kingdom Viridiplantae; phylum Streptophyta; class Magnoliopsida; order Solanales; family Solanaceae; genus Petunia; species Petunia x hybrida. The sequence goes on from JBBBVM010000080.1 coordinate 1,215,840, forward strand.
TGTCTTGATTCTTGAACAATTACTAAGATGAAAAGACGTAGACAAATTAGTCCCACTTCCACCCCGAGTAGAGATCTCTTTTCTTCCTTTTCTTCACCCCTTTTGCTTTTTTATTTTATTTGCTAATTCTCTCTACCTCTTTTCTTTTTCTTCTTATTCTTTTTTTTTTCTTTTTCTTTTTGTTGTTGTTGTTGTTTTTGTTTTTTTTTTTTTAAAAAAACTTTATTTCTAACGTGTTTCTTATTTCATTAGGAAATTATTTGTCCCAAATCACTTGAAACGATTTAAAGTAACCTATACTTTTTATGAAGTGAAGCATTAATCTCTCTCTCTCTCTTTCTATATATATATATATATATATATATATATATATATATATATATATATATTGAAGAATAATTTAAGGAAAATCTATTGACTTTTATAAACTTAAGTGGTTTAATTAATAAATCTTTTGAGTTAGTTTTGTAGATTGAAAATTTAGAATTTTATTGTGTAAATAATTTCCAAAAATTGATAGTTAAGATGAAGAAATTAACTCCAGATTACTGAAATAAATTAAGCGAGTCAAATAAAAATATACCGCAATTAGGCTAGTTTTGATTAAACTTTTTATATGAAATGCTTTTTTCATGATTTTTTACAATATTCTTACATAGTATAGAATGTAATTAAGCATGAAAGAGAATAAACGAATTAAACTAACTTATTGCAAACAAAAGACTTATTTATTTAGCCGAAGTAACAAAAATGCAACTATTTCATCTCTAATCGCTTCCATCGCACAACTCCACTAGCACTTCCATTTGCATCCACTCTTACCAGCCTCCATGGATCCATCTCATAACAACCATCAACTACCTCAACCGCTAAACATGCCACTACTAGCCAGAACTGCAACTACAATCAGCACCACGAACCATTTCCACAACTAACTTCTATTGTGATGCAATGTAAACACGGAAGCGAGAAAAGTAACGATAAAAGTGAGACAACTTAAAAAACTTACGAGGTAGTACCGAAGAACGATGTTTCAATACACCCTCGCTCGAGTCAAGAGGAACCTACACTATGCAACTATCCTCAAGAGACGCCCGACCTTTGCAAATATAATGATCAAGGAGGATTGAAGGTCAACTTGGATTCTTCCAATTGATTTCAAGCCAAAAATATTACAAGGTTTTGAGAGTGTTCTCATCAATGTCGGTATTCAATGTAAGCTAAATGGAAATAAATGATGAAGCAGTGTATTTATAGCACACATTTACATGCTATTAAAAGTCTAGATAGCCCTCAAACTAGTTTAGAAAACATTAGAACACTTAGGGCTAAACTTGAAAGTTTACACAAAAAGTTGTAGAATTCAGAAATTCAGGCGCTCCGCCTGGTGGAGCCACGGACCAAGGAAGTGTGTCGCTGAGGCGCTCCGCCTTCTTGGTCAGGCGGTTCACCTGGGGCTGCCTTGTTTGAGGCGCTCCGCCTGGCTTTAGGCGCACCTTCTGGGCGCCAAGGAGCTAGGCGCTCCTTTTGGGTCTAGGTGCTATGCCTGGTCCTTAAGGGTAGGTGTGCCTCCTTCAATAGAGCTCAAATGTATGGTCTTCAATTCATCTCTGGAGCTCGTATCATCAATGCTCTTCCAAACCAAGTGTAAGTGAGCATCTTGGATCTCTTTGGCTTGACTTCTAGTGAATAGTCTCGATGCAATTTGGGTTGCATCATCCTCCTCTTTTTGAGAAGATTTCATCCTCAAAATTAAGACGTCATCCTTTAAGGTATCATCACCTACATCAAAAAGAGTCAAGTCAGAAATATTGAATGTGCTAGAAACATTATACTCACCGGGCAAGTCGATCACATATGCATTGTTGTTGATCTTCAATAGTACTTGGAATGACCCATCTCCTCAGGGTGCCAACTTCCCTTTCTGAATGTTTGGGAATCTCTCCTTGCGAAAGTGCACCCACACATACTCTCCTTTCTTGAGCTTTACTTTCTTCCTTCCCTTGTTTTTCTTGGTTGCAATCTTTTCATAGGCCTCCTCCAAGTTCTTCTTCACATTGGCATGAAGTTCAAGCATCGCCTTGGCATGAAGTTTAAGCAATGCCTTGGCTCGAGTTTTACCTTCAAAATGAACAACCTCATCCCTTGGCAAACGGGTAAGATCAAGTAGAATCAAATAATTAAAACCATAAACACACTCAAATGGAGTCATGCCAATCATTCTATGCAAAGTGCGGTTATATACAAACTCCATGAGTGGTAGCTTATCAATCCAAGTCCCGGCCTTGCCTTTGGTCATGACTCTAAGTATAGCTCCCGAGGTTCGGTTCACCACCTTGATTTGCCCATCGTTTTGAGGGTGGTGGAACGTAGAGAACAACAATTTGGTGCCAAGAGCACCCCACAAGCACTTCCAAAAATGGTTAAGGAACTTGGAGTCTCTATCACTAACAATGGTGGGAGGTACCCCATGCAACTTTAACACTTTATCAATAAACAAAGAAGCTACATATTGTGCATCATGACTCTTTTTGCACGGAATGAAGTGAGCCATTTTGGAGAACCTATCAACGACAACATAAATGCTATCGTGTCCTCCCCTAGTTCGAGGCAAAACCATAACAAAATCCATAGAAATATGAACCCACAGACTAGTAGGTACGGGCAAAGGAGTGTACATGCCATGGGTGTTGGATCTAAACTTAGCCCTTTTGCAATCTAAACAAGCATTACAAAAGCGTTCCACAAGAGGCCTCATCTTCGGCCAATGGAATTTTTCTTTAAGTATGGCCATAGTCTTATCCACCCCAAAGTGACCTATCTAGCCTCCACAATGTGCTTCTCGCACTAGAAATTCTCTCCAAGAGGACTCGGGGCCACACACTCTCCCATTCTTGAAAATGTAGCCATTTATTCATTTGGTATTTCTCCCCACTCACTAGAGCATCATGAATGCTCTTGATCTTTGGGTCATGTTTATACATCAATTTTATACTTTTAAAACCTATAAGCCTAGAAGCAAGAGTGGTAGCAAGGGCAAATTTTCTAGAAAGTGCCATGGCTACAACATTGTCCTTTTCCTTCTTGTAATGAATTACATAGGGAAAAGACTCAATGAACTCCAACCACTTGGCATGTCTCTTGTTCAACTTCTCTTGGCCTCTAAGATGCTTGAGTGACTCATGGTCACTCTTGATCACAAATTCCCTAGGCCATAGATAGTGTTTTCAATGAGCTAGAGCTCTCACAAGGGCATACAACTCCTTGTCATACGTAGAGTAATTCAAGTTTGCACCCTTCAACTTTTTACTAAAGTAGGCAATAGGTTTCCCTTCTTGCATGAGAACACCTCCAATACCCACCCCGAGGCATCACATTCAACCTTAAATTCCTTTCCGAATTCAGGCAATTGCAAAAAAGGGGCGGTACTCAGCCTACTTTTTAACTCTTGGAAGCCTTCTCTTGAGGCTCTCCCCACACAAAGGCCTTGTCTTTCTTCACAAACTCAGTGAGTGGTGCGGCAGTGGTGCTAAAGTCCCTAACAAAGCGCCTAAAGAAACAAGCAAGGCCATGGAAACTCCTCACATGAGATATGGTGGTAGGATTAGGCCAATCTCTAATGGCTTCAACTTTGGACTCATCAACCTCTACACCCTTTGCACTAACAACAGACCTAAGACAGACAACCTTTTCAACACAAAAGGAACACTTTCTAAAGTTGGCATAGAGCTTTTCGGCTTTTAGCACTTTAAGAACTTGACTCTAGTGGCCCACGTGGTCATCTATTGATTTGTTATATATCAAGATATCATCAAAATAGATGACCACAAACTTGTTTATAAACGACTTTAAGACATGGTTCATCAACTGCATGAAAGTGCTAGGTGCGTTGGAGAGGCAAAAAGGCATCACCAACCATTCATAGAGGCCAAATTTGGTCTTGAATGCGGTTTTCCACTCATCACCCGGTTTCATCCGGATTCGGCGGTAGCCGGACCTAAGATCTATCTTAGAGAAGACACTAGAACCACTCAATTCATCAAGCATATCATCAAGTCTAGGAATGGGATGACGATACTTTATCATTATCTTGTTGATTGCACGACAATCAACAGATATTCTCCATGTCCCGTCCTTCCTTGGCACAAGAATGACCGGTACGGCACACGGACTCAAGCTTTCACGAACCAAGCCTTTGTTGAGCAACTCATCGACTTGATTTTGCAACTCCTTTGTATCCTCGGGATTGCTCCTACAGGCCCGCTTGTTTTGGATTTGGGACCCCGGGACAAAATCAATTTGGTTCTCAATCTCCCTCAATGGAGGAAGACCACTCGACATATCTTCCGGGAACATATCCTCAAATACTTTCAATACATTCTCAATAGCACTAGGCAAAGGGTTAGGGTTAGAAAAATAATCACAATCAAAATTTAAAACCATACCTTTGTGCACTAGGCAAATGAGCATTTTGGTGCCATCATTTCCTCTCAAGTACTCACCCGGTTGCATCATGGCACGAATGTTACCGGTGATAGATGGTGGAGTGGTAGGGCTCTAGGCCAAAGGCTTAGTCACTACGGGGGACTTAGCTTTAGCCGCTTCTTTCAATTCCCTCATACGCCTATACTCATCACCACATGCTTTGGCGTGAAGGGCTTGAGCACATATTTCATACCCTCATGTTTCACGGTGTAAGTGTTGGCTCGGCCATCATGTACCACACTCATATCATATTGCCAAGGCCTATCAAACAAGAGGTGGCAAGCTTGCATTGGCACCACATCATACATTAGCTCGTCTTGATAGTTATAGTTCCCAATCTTGAAATTTATCAAGACTTGCTTCACCACCTTCAACTCTCCACATTCACTCAACCATTGTAATCGGTAGGGGGCTTAGGTGTCTAAGAGTAGGCAATTTCAATTGTGAAACCAAAGTTTGGCTCACCACATTAGCATAACTGCCCGAATCAATAATCATGGAGCACACTTGTCCCTTCACCCTATACCTAGCATGGAACAAGTTCACCCTTTGCCACTTCCTCTTCTCCCTCAACTATCTCACTATCCTCAACAACCTCACCCTCGAGCTCACTTTCCTCCTCATACACCAACCCATCATCCATAATTATCATTTTTTTTTTGGTTGGGGCAATCTTTGTCAAAGTGGCCATATCCTTTACACTTGTGACATTGAAAAAAAGAAGAAGAAGGAGTATTTAATTGAGTCTTACAGTTACCTCCCAAATCTTTGAAGTCGTTTCTTTGGGTGGCCTTCAAAAGGCTTCTTCACATAGCACCACTTGTGTTCAGGCTTCCATTCTTTGGGTCGAGTCATGGGAGTAGAAGTAGTACTCCTATATGGAGGAGCTTTCTCTTCCTTGAGCCACTTTTCGGCTTCAACCGCGGCATCACAAACACCTTAAAGAGAATGAAAGATGTGTAGCCTCAATTGAGAAGCAATCTCCCGGCTCAAGCCACTCTTGAATCGGATTATACCTTGCTTCTCATCTTCTGTTTCCATGTCATGGGCCATTCGGTTCTTTTCAAACTCGTTGAAGTATTCATTAACCGATTTGAAGCCTTGTTTCAACTCATATAGCCTCTTGAGTAGTTCTTGCCGATACTTGGGTGTCACATACTTGGTGCTCATCACCTCTTTCGATTCCTCCCAAGCAATGTTTACGGGCATCCCAGCTCTTCTTCTTGACCTCTTGACGGATTCCCACCAAGTGGAAGCATATGACTCAAATGAAGCAATGGCATAAGTGGCTTTCTTCTCCTCGGACATGTCATTTGTGTCAAACACCGCTCCAATTGAACCGTCCACTCTAAGAACTTTTCCAGATCATTAGTCCCTTTGAAAGGTGGGATATTGATCTTCACACTATTTAGATTGTTGTCACGACCTCCACAGTTTGGTTCCGGTTGACCCCCGTAGTGGTCATCCACATCATCATACTCTCGCCTCAAGTTTCTCCCCACATAAGCGCTTGTAGGTCCACGACCTCTATCAATTCCCCGGCCTCCATTCATTTCCCTCCTATTTGGATAGGGAGCAACAAAGTCATCATAATTATCTCCATGTCAGGGGCCCTCCTCTTCAGGAGCCTCAACAACTTGCTCACGGGGTGCGACATTTCTGCGGGGCCGCATGAGTGGAACTTCACTTTGGGGATTGCCTAAGGGTTGGGGATTGCCCAACAATCTTTCACGAACAAGAGCTTCCTTTTTTCTTCGATGTGTTTTACGTTATTAACTTCAATCCTTATTCTAAGTAATTTTTTCTGCTCAATTCAGCTACCGAAATCGACATCGTTCTGGTCGACGATCTTTTGGCTTTGGTGATGCGGATCACCACAAGGTTTAAGGATAAAGAAAGGCAATAGCAATACGTTGCCTCGAAGAAGAGATATGTTGCTTCAATCCATGGTAAGACTCCGAAAAATTATTTTTTCAGCTTTTGTTGATCGTTTACTAACATTCATTCTTATTAGGCATAAAAGGAGATGACAAGGCACCACCAGCAGTGGGAGTAGCGGAGGTCGTCGGTGTTGATGCTGGGACCGTTGGCACTAATGCTGATGCCGTTGGTCACGATGCTTGGTGACACGACCTGAAATCCGGCTAGGCCATGCGGGCACCCGACGTCCTCCCCTACACCCATCGGGCGAATCCTTACCAATAAAATTAGGAAAATAAATATAAATTCGACTCATAAATAAGAAAAAAGACTTAGAAAACCACAGACATGCTGATACCTCCAAGCTGTACAAAAGAAATTACAGCTGACTACCCAACATACTAGGTTTAGGGCTATCCAGACTAGACATCTAAGAGTACAAAAGAAGACAGATACCTCCAGAAGGGGGGCAAAATGAAGCTGAAATAATAGACAATAAACTGGTGGCCATCCAGAATACAAGCTGGCTTACCCTGACAGCTGAAGTCGTCTTCGCTCCTGAACAACGTGGCAAACTCAATCCTGGAGCGAACTAGCCGAAACAAAATAAATAGACAAAAAAAAAAAAAAACAAACAAGGGTGAGTCAAAAGAACTCAATAAGTGGGTAGACTAGCAAACTCAAAGAATAGGATAGCTAGCCAGGGAGAAGAAAAATAAATAAATCAAATTCCTCTTATTTAAATTATAAAATTGCAGAGCCAGATAAGAACTGGAAACACGTATGGGATCATAAACTCATAAACAACTGGGGACATAAGATAGACAGAACGTATAGGTTTTTAAGTATCCCGAACATAATACTGTCACAGCATGGAACCCGTTCCACATGTTCATAATGTCGCGGCGTGCAACCCGATTCATATATTCATACTGTCGCAGCGGATCCATATATTATTATTGTTGCGGCGTGCAACCCGATCCATATTTTCATAATGTCGCGGCGTGCAACCCGACCCATATAACAAAAGCATATAAACCAATTAAGGACACTAAATAGCTAGAAACGTATTGGCAAACTGAAATATGTCCACAACATGGTATACATGCCGCATACACTAAACACAGCATAATAGTCACACACTAGTCAGTATGCGGTGCAATGAGATGGGATAAATGCGGTATGATGCAATGTAGCCACATGTGCCTGATACCTTCACCGGCTCGGGACTCTCCTCGATTACCGGGAAGTATATGCAATAATGACCCTTCACCGGCTCGGGACTCTCATCGATTACCGGAAAGTATATGCAATATTGACCCTTCACCGGCTTGGGACTCTCATCGATTACCGGGAAGTATATACAGTAATGACCCTTCACCGGTGCAGGACTTTCATCGCCAACCGGGAAGTATATGCAATAATGACCCTTCACTGGCCCGGGACTCTCATCGATTACCGGGAAGTATATGCAGTAATGACCCTTCACCGGCTTGGAACTCTCATCGATTATCGGGAAGTATATGCAGTAATAACCCTTCACCGACTTAAGACTCTCATCGATTACCGGGAAGTATATGCAGTAATGACCCTTCACCGGTGCGGGACTCTCATCGCCAACTAGGAAGTATGTGCAATAACGATCCTTCACCAGCTCGGGACACTCATCGATTACCGGGAAGTATATGCAGTAATGACCCTTTACCGGTGCGGGACTCTCATCGCCAACCATAAAGTGTATGCAATAACGACCCTTCACCGGCTCGGGATTCTCATCGATTACAGGGAAGTATATGCAGTAATGACCCTTCATCGGCTCGGGGCTCTCATCGATTACCGAGAAGTATATGCAATGCTCAAAACCAGAGTGCAATGCTCATATGCTCAATACAACACCAACAACAGGCCATAACATATAATATACAATGTAAATTCAAAGCTAAGGCATAATGAGTACGCCTATCGGCAGCTACACACGTAAGGAACACGTGGTAGAATATCCACACAGCCAAGGGCCTCCAAAGAAATGGATGTAAACACTTACCTTATTTCAGAGTGCTACTCAATAACCGCTTTATCCTTTGGATTCTTTACCAAATGATCCTGCTTGTTCAATAAGCATAAAATATATCAGATTAGGGTAAAAGCTTCATTCCTCACATTTTAGGGCAACCCAGTTAGGAACCTGATACCCTGTTCGCATACGCAACACGCAGGCCAGGCCTATGTATAGGTTTAAGGTCTCATAACCAAACCTTAAATGAATTACATTTATATGTTGCCCATAACTCACTGAGTACGAATATATAATCAATTATATTATCGGGGTCCAACTGACCCTTTAAACTATTAATTGAACTTATTAAAACGATGTCTAATATCCCCATTTTTACCGTTAAAATATTATTCAAATACACGTAATAAACTCAAATAATGCATTAAGATCATTACCTGAATGTTTCGGGGGTGAAAATTCTATCTTTTTCCGGCTCTTTTCTCATTTTCTGGCATTTTTCTGGATGTGTTATCTCTGTTTCTCATTTCCTCTTTTTCTGTTCATTTTGAATGTTTATAAGCTGAGCCACCGCCTAACTTTTGTCATTTTCTTCTTTTCATTTCCTTTTTCTTTTATTTCTTTTACTATTCTTTTCGCGACGAAAATTAAAACGGTACCCTATGATATTTAAAATAATTTCGGCTTTTGCATACAAGTTATATAAAATATATGTAGCATACTCGCTAAGGCGGATCTCAAATCGGGTTCCCGAAACTCAAGATGCGAATTTAAATGAAAAAAAGTCAAATTATTTAACTTTCGGCATTTTAGCGGAAATTAGCCGAGCAACCTTGAAATTCACTTTCGAAAAATCACAAAAGTCACAAATAATTATACAAACCTAACGCTTTCAGATTTCGAATTAGAGCTCGTTCGCCAAAACCGAGTTCGAAAATCTCTTTTTAATATTTATCGACAATAAAAACTGAAACCTTCTTCCGATGCTACCAAACGAGGTCTGATTTAGCCCAAATCTCTTTTTGATGCGAAGTTTTGCTTGTATTTCAATTCAAATTCGATTTGTGATCCTAAACTGATTTAGGCCCATACAAATTGGTGATGTCTGTGGGGATATAAGCAGAAACGCATTGTTCCAAAGTTGAACGCTCTTTTTTCGTTAAAGCCTATAATTTCCACGACAACGATATGGCTGACAACAATAGAGATCTAGATGATCGAACTAATGTTCCGTCGAACCAACAGTCCTCATCTCAAATGACAACTGAAGCCTTCCAAGCTTTTGTTGTTGCTTCGCTCAAAGCCTTTCAAGAACGGCAGAATGAGCAAGCACACATCAACGCCGAATTCCGCGCCTCGTTAGAGGCGAGGAACAGTTCAGCACCGAACGGCACCCAGCCTTCGGTTCCAAATGGAGGCATCTCGATCTTCGTTCCTACGGGCGCGATAACAGGGGGACCTCCCAATGGGGCCACGTCTGGGGGTTCGGGAAATATACCAGGCGCAATGCCACACTTCAGAACGATTCCCACCGTGGCAGAAACTACATCATCGGTCGACGTTGAGAGGTTGACCAGGAAAATTGAGGCACACGTCGAGGCGCGCAATGAAGCTCGCGTTGAGACACGCATAGAAAAGCGCCTCGAAAGCGTACTGGGGATAACAAAGACTGAAGACGAGCTTGACATAGATCAATACTGGGAGTTGCCATTTAAGTCCGAAGCGGCTCCAGCCCCAACTCCTAAAAACTTCAAGCTCATGTTCTTAAAAAAGTATGACCACCGATCCTAAATAGCATGTAAGGGAGTACATGGCAATGGTAAAGAGGAATGACATAACAGCAATAGAGCTCGAGTAAATGTTCTTAAAGAAGTTTGGCGAATCCTTGGAGAAAGGAGCGCTGCGCTAGTACATGTGTCTACCAGCAGGGTCGATTTCCACCTTCAAGGAAATGACTAACGCTTTCGTTAAGGCCCAAACCGGGGCCAAAAAAATTCTCCAGAGAAATGAGGATATATGTGAGTTCATACAACGGCCCGGTGAGCCACTTAAGGAGTTCCTTGAGCACTTTCATGTTGAGCGCATGGAGCTACTTCGGATGGATGATACTCTGGCCATCATGGCATTTGAAAAGGGTATCAATGTTCGCAATTCTGACGCTGCTGCTGAATTGCGAAAGGAGCTCCAGCAATACCAAGTTTTGACATGGGAAGATTTACACAAACGAGCTTACTCCAAGATCAGGCTGGAGGAGGCTGAGTTTAAAAGCCGAGGTTATAATTATAAAAACCGAGGCGAATCCTCACATCGCGTCGAGGCATCGCGAGGAAATCCGAATGGGAGGTATGAACCATACACCTCTACAAGGCAGCCTGTCGGCTAAAGGCTGGGAAATTCCTTAGGGAACTCATTCACAAGCCCACAACACGCCTCCATTGGCTTATATGTGGGAACTACCTCGAATCCCTGACTACAATTTTAACATATCGACCTCGGAGCTGGTCAACGTAGTCAAGGGGACTGCCGGGGTAAGAGTGCCCAAAGATATGAGAACTCTAGCGGACAGAAGAGACCAAAACTTGCACTGTGAGTTCCACGCAGATTATGGCCATCGAACCGAAGACTGCAAAGCATTGCGCCTTGAGGTGGCTCATTTTTTGGAGAAAAAAGTGTTGGCCGAATTTCTCACTGACAAAGGAAAAGACAACTACTCCAAGAACCGAGGTGATGGACAGCCACCTCGGGCTCCACCCCCAGAGAGAGTTATAAATATTATCACCGGGGGATCAGAGGTGAATGGGGTGAACTTCGCAGCTGCAAAGAAATTCGCCAAGCTGTCAATCATAATGGAAAAGAGAACTCGAGTTGGGGGATCGGGTAAAGAAATCGTGTTTGATGATGATGACTGTGATGGGATGATGTTCCCTCATCACAATGCCTTTGGTCATCATGTTGAGAATCAGTGACTCAGATATCAAGCGAGTTTTGATTGACCCCGGTAGCTCGGCCATCATAATCAGTTACGTGGCCGTTAAGAAGATGTGGCTCAAAGGGGAAGTCGTCCCCAAAGCAACAATGTTGACTGGTTTTAACAACTCCACGGAGAAGACTTTGGGTGAAATTACACTCAAAACGTTTGCTGAAGGAGTTAGCAAAGAAACACTGTTTCAAGTGTTACCCGAGAACATTGCCTATAACGTGATCCTCGGCAGACCATGGATCCACTCCGTGGAGGTTGTTCCCTCCACGCTGCATCAAGTGATCAAATTCCCTACGCCTTGGGGGGTTTGATCAATAAAAAGAGAGCAACGAGTAGCAAGAGAGTGATATTCAGTTGCGTTAAAAAGTGAAGTCGCCCCGATCGGGCCAAAACAATAGCAATAACGCGACCGGGGTCAAGCGAGGAGGACCTCCGAGGAGAAGTTGAAAAGATTCCGGTTTGCATTCAAGAGCCTCGGAAACAAAAAGGCGAGGACTCCACCATTAAGGAACTGGAATCTTTCACCTTATTGAAAGATTTCCCCGAAAGAAAGGTATTTGTCAGTTCGAATTTGGACCCGGAGTCGAAGAAAGCAATCATTGAAGTTTTAAAGTCCAACAATGATTGCTTCGCTTGGTCTCATTCAGACATGATTGGTATCGATCCGGAGATCATGACCTATAAGATGAATGTAGACCCGAAATTCACCCCGGTGAAGCAGAAGAAAACACCTCACGCCGGGGTAAAAAAGAAAGCGATTGAAGATGAAACCACAAAGTTGCAAGAGAATGGTTTCATAAGGGAGGTAAAGTACCCTAAATGGCTGGCTAATGTGGTCGTCGTACCAAAGAAAACTGGAAAGTGGAGGATGTGCATAGATTACACTGATCTGAACAAGGCTTGCCCCAAAGACTCCTATCCATTGCCGCAAATAAACAGGTTAATAGACTCCACGGTTGGACGCAAACTATTAACCTTCTTGGATGCTTATTCTGGCTACAACCAGATCCTCATGGATCCGCAGAACGAAGAAAAAACTTCGTTCATTACTGACCGAGGCACCTTCTGCTATAAGGTGATGCCCTTCGGTTTGAAAAACGCCGGAGCGACGTACCAGAGGTTGGTACGTCGCATTTTCAAAGAGTATATTGGAAAATCTATGGAAGTATACATAGATGATATGCTCATCAAGTCGATTTGAATGAGGATCATCTCAATCATCTGAGGGAAGCTTTTGCCATTCTGAGGCAATACGGCATGAAATTGAACCCTGAAAAGTGTGCCTTCGGAGTTGGGTCGGGCAAATTCTTGGGATTCATTATCTCCGAACGGGGAATCGAAGCAAACCCAAATAAAATCAAAGACATAGAAGAAATCCCCGAAGAGTTGACCGGGGTGAAAGAAGTTCCGCGCTTAAGTGGCCGAATCGCTGCCCTGAGTCGATTCATCTCAAGGTCCTCGGAGCGATGCCACAAATTCTTCTCTGTTTTGAGGAAGAACAATCACTTTGAATGGACACCGGAGTGTAAAGAAGCGCTGAAAGATTTGAAATGCTACTTAGCTAACGCGCTGTTGCTCGCCAAGCCGAAGGATGGTGAAACATTGCTGGTTTACTTGGCAGTGTCCGAGGTATCAGTTAGCGCGGTGCTGGTTCGGGAGGAAGATGGCAAGCAGCAGCCCATCTACTATGTGAGCAAGACACTCCTCGATGCTGAGACCAGGTACCCACACTTGGAAAAACTAGCACTTGCTTTAATTGTTACTGCCCGAAAACTACGACCTTATTTCCAATGTCACCCAATAGCGGTAGTTTCAACCTTCCCCTTGAGAAGTATATTTCACAAACCTGAGTTATCGGGGAGGTTATCAAAATGGGCGGTAGAATTAAGCGAATATGACATCACTTATCAACCCCGAATAGCCATCAAATCCCAAGTGTTGGCCGACTTCGTAGCTGATTTTAGTGTTGGAATTCTGCCCGAAGCCGAAAATGAGAGCTCAATATCGAAAGGAACGACTTCGGGGCTGTGGATACTTCACACCGATGAGGCAACTAATTCCAAGGGTTCGGGATTAGGCATAGTGTTGAAAGCACTCACCGGGGAGAAAATCAAGCACTCGGTTCGGTTAAAAAAAGTGACCAACAATGAGGCTGAATACGAAGCGTCTCTAGCAGGCTTGGAGTTGGCTAAAGAAATGGGGGTGGAGAGAATTGAGCTAAGGTGCGACTCCCAGTTGGTGGTGAATCAAGTGCTCGGTGAATACACGGCTCGAGAGCCCAGAATACAACTATTCTTAGACCGAGCACAAAGGATTTTGGCACAATTCCAAGAGTGGAAAATTAAACAAGTGCCTCAGGTGGAAAATACCGAGGCTGATGCCCTGGCAAACTTAGGTTCAGCAGTCGATGAAGTGCACTCGGGGACTGACTCAGTGGTTCGGTTACTATCTGCACAGATGAGAGAGATGAAATTGCAGATCAACTCGGTGGACCACAAATGGGATTGGCGGACTGTCCCCCAAGATAAAAAGGAGTCCAAAAAGTTGAGGACCCAAGCAGCTTCATTCCATATGATCGAGGGTAATTTGTACAAGAGATTATATTGTGGCCCGATGGCCAAGTGTTTGGGTCCCGATGAGGCTAGATATGTGATGGCCGAGGTGCACGAAGGCGAGTGTGGCAATCACTTAGGGGGAAAGTCTTTGGTGCGCAAGTTACTTAGAGCTGGGTATTATTGGCGCACCATCAGCGCAGATGCAAAGGCCTTCGTGCAAAATTGCGATAAGTGCCAACGCCACGCATGGATGATCCATCAACAGGCTGAACCTGTGCATTCGGTCGTGTCACCATGGCCTTTCATGAAGTCGGGGATGGATATTGTTGGTCCATTACCAAAAGGAAAATGTGGTGTTCGGTTTATTCTAGTGTTAACCGATTACTTTTCAAAATGGGTGGAAGCTGGAGCTCTCACCGAAGTTAAACAAAAACAAGTAATCGATTTCATCAAGAAAAACATCATCTACAGGTTCGTTGTCCCGAGGGAAATTGCCTGCGACAATGGTAAACAGTTCATAGGAACAACCATCACTGATTTCTTCAAACAATGGGGAATTAGAAGAATTGCTTCGACCCCCTATCATCCAAGTGCCAATGGCCAAGCTGAGTTTTCAAATAGGACTATAATCGAGAATCTCAAGAAAAGGCTCGATGAGAAAAAAGGCCCTTGGCCTGAAGAGTTGCCAGGCATGTTCTGGGCCATGCGGACAACAGAAAAGAACAGCACCGGTGAGACCCCTTTTTCACTTGCTTATGGTATGGATTCCCTTATCCCCGTGGAGGTGGACGAACCAAATCTTCGATACGCTCACACTACCGAAGATACAAATCAACAAGCCATGCACATAGAGTTGGACTTGCTCGAAGAGAAAAGAGAGTTGGCTTTGGTCCGACTAGTTGCTCAAAAAAGACAGATCGAAGCATATCTCAATAGGAAGGCCAAACTTAGAGATTTTACATTTAGCGATTATGTGCTAAAGGCTACAAACCAGTCAACGAAGAAAGAAAACGGGGAAAAGCTTGTTGCGAATTGGGAAGGACCTTACAAGGTCAAAGCAATTGTTGGGAGAGGATCTTATCAAATTGAAGATCTGCAGGGCACACCTGAACCCTTAAATTGGAACATCTCCAATTTATAGCGGTACTACTTCTGCAATCGAGGTAAATATCCCTTGCTCATTAAAAAATTTACCCACAGCCTCGAGCCGAACAACGCTCCAAGGGCTTCGGTCGAAATGTACTAACTTGCTCCTCGTTTTATTTTGCTTGACCTTTTCAGGAAGCAGATTAAACGATTTCCAGTGCTCGCGTCTTCATCCAGATTCACACCCGAACATTGGGGGGGGAGTAAGGGGGCGAGTTGCAACAGAGGTCGAAAATGCGCCTCCCAACCGAAGACCATCTATTTGACAACTGGGGACTAACACCCGAGAAATAGATTTAGTACATTGTAATTTCGCCCGGTAGTGGCATATTGTTAATTTTTTTTTTCGCCCAAGGTCTGCTTCGACTTGGCTTTATATAAAAGGCCTATTTTGGCTCGTTAAATATTATCAATGAAATAAACTTGATTCCACATCTATTTTGTTTCTATAACTTTTCACCCCGAAGCTGCGCTATATGCATCGACTCGAGGACGAGACTTCATTCTAAGTCTGCATCGGTTTAATTCAATTAAGTCTTGCAAGCGAGCTATCTATTTTAAAGTGTTCGGTACATTAAAAAACTAACACTTAAGATAAAAGATACTAAGTCATTCCATTAATAAGCCCGAAGGCTGAAAGTATCTAACATCAAAAAGACCCGAAGGTCCAAAACATAAACATAAAAGCCTGAAGGCTTACACAAAAACAAAAAATACAAACAGAAGTCTAAGCCTCAGGGGCATCACTCCCCTCTTCGGAGTCGCCCTCGGCATGTTCTTCATCTTCCTCATCTTCATCATTGCTCGAGGCTTCACTTGATGGTAGGTCATCAATGATAGCCTGAGCCTTTGCTTCCTTCTCTTCGGCTTTGACATTCTCTTCTTCTAAGTTGAGCTCGCCAGCGCGGCACTGCTTGAGCAGCTTCAACCGAGACTTGATAACGGCCCATTGCTTATCCAGCTCAGCCCTTTTAGCCTTGATCTTAGCTCTATCTTTGTGATCAGTGATTTCGTCCCGAAGAGCTTCAACCTCGTCCTCACGAGCTGAAAGTTTGGAGGTCTCACCCTCCAACTTCTGAATATGGAGGACATGCTTTCTCAGCTGCTCATGGTGCTTCTTGGCCATCTCCTCGGCCTTGCCCCTCGCTTAAACTAGCTCGGCATTTAGTCTTGCAGCTTCAGCCTCCAGCCTCGAATGCTCAACTTGAAAGACATCACCAAGGGCTTTAATCTTCACTTCGGAAGCAGCTTCAGCTTCGTGCAAATCGGATTGGCACTTGGACTACTTAGCCTTCAGTTCCGCGATTTGTGCGTTGAAGCTGTCCTTTTGCCTATCCATGCACGAGCGACGCGCAGAACCTCTTTATCCCTTGAGGTCTCAACCTCGATAGCCCTTAATGATAGAACAAAACTCTGAATGGAGATCAATCAGAAAATCAACTGTTAGCCACGGACCGAGGACGAAGATATAGGTAAAATTAAAAGACGATGAAACTTACTCTCATAGCATTTGCGGCAATGGTGTTATATAGCTGGCCTCGGGAGAAAGCTTGCACGACTTTGTCCTCTACTGGGCCGAGCAAAGGGGTGAGACTCAAGATGTCACCTCGGTCGCAGGCCAGAAGGTTCGAAGAAGTTGGCACTTCAAGCTTCCGAAAAGACCCCACCGAGGATGAAATCCTCGGGGTTCGGACTACGCTCGAACCGCGCCAACTTCACCCTCCATTCCGACAGCAGCAGATCCAACCTCCCCAACTTTGGCCTTGCCCTTGGCCTTAGAAACTATCGCCCTGGTGTGTTGCTCCTGATCCTCAAGGTCCAGGACCTCAACTGCTCTTCGGGCCGCTATGTCCTCGGCAGCGACATCGTCAGGCTCGTCGATCAGCCTTCGGCGCGGTTCCGCCGCAACCTCGGGCCTAGGAGAAGTTGCTACCTCGGTGCGAGGAGCCACAGAGCGGGAGGGTTTCTTGGAAATTGCCCTCTTCCTTTTCACTCCTGCAAAGAATTTTACGTAAAAGATTGAAGAGAAGCAAAGACCAGTGAGATGTCCGAGGATGGTGGTTACCTTTGGAGGACCCTTGACCGGGGGCCCCCTTCGAAATTTTTGAAGACTTTGAAGCCTTCAGTTCCTTCAGGTCACCTGCCAGACCTCTCATCGAAGCCAGATCGTCATCTGACTCGGTATCTTCTTCGTCTTTCTTCTTCTTCTTTTTGTCTTTTTTTTTGTTGATGGCACGGCTTGGAAAACCTAGAACCAAGGAGAAAGAAGCCAGTGATAAAATCAAGAAAAGTTGGGATAACCATTTATGCAGTAGATTATTGATGACTTACCATGCCTTTTGCTTTGCCAACGGAAGTCAGCAGCCATCTCCATCCATGACCGAACGGGATGTTTGCGGGCCCAGGTTACGGCCTTGACCCATTCGGTCAAATCTTCAGGGGAACAATGGCAATTTTGTTGGCTGGGAAACAGAAGGATAAAATTTTTGAAATCAGCAAACGAAAAAGGAAGGAAAAAATGTCGCCAAGGACGAAGGAATATTTACATGCATTATTCCACCTCTCTGGGAGGTTAGGTTCGGTGGATAAGACACTGGTCTCCAAAGTAACATTACGATCACTCCAGCCTCGGTCCCCATGATCTTCACTCTTATGGAGGAGCGTGTACTTGCCTCGGTTGTCTAAAGCCACAACCCCGGCTTTATGGAAGTACGGATAATAAAGAGAAATGAGATGCTGCAGGGTGAAACTTACCCCGGCTTCTTTACTCAGCCAATCCAGGCATTGAACAACCCTCCAAACGCCGGGGCCTAACTGAGCCAAGCATAGATCGTATGCCCGAGAAAAATCATCAATAACTCCGATGGATGGGTAAGGTGAATCCAATGGTGAAAGGATAGGTATACGCAAAAGATAACCCCTCCACATGATGGCACACTCTGCTAGTGGGATCAGGGACGATTATTTTCACCTCGGGCCTGAATTTGCAATCCTTCCGAACCCGCTGAATATGGGCTTGAGTGATTCGGGTCGGAGTCGTATTCACTGGTATATTTCTATTCTTTTCCTCTTGATCCGCAAACTGTTTTTGTAATTTTAAGTCCTTCCCGTTATCAAAGTGGGAAGGAATGATTTGGTGAGGCTCAAGCTCTTGCTCGAGGGGAATCTTTTGTAATTTCCTTTCATGACTCGAAGGTCCCACCTCGGCTTCGTGCTCCCCCTCGGCGGCGAGCAGATAACCTCCAGTTCTGACTTCGGCCTTGCCGTCATCCTCGCCCTCGGCATCGTCGCCCTCGCCGTCATCATCCCTATGGGAGACATCATCAGCACAACCTACCACCGTGGCGTCATCAAGCATGGCGTCGCCCTCCTCCTCTACATCAACGTCATCAACCTCCGCAGCCAAATTGCGTCTGGCCCTCTTTTTACGCCGCTGGGAGCCACCAGCACTAGAGGTCACCTCTCATCCACCCTCTGCCTCTACCACCTAAAATGCCGGCACGGTGGTGATGAACTCACCACTGGCTATACTGGCGGCGTAGCGTGAAATTTTTGCCCTCTCACGTGAATCGCTTGAATCCTGTCTAGAGTGTGTTGCAGACATGATTATGGAGTCAAAAGCTTGAGATTTGTAACAAAGGACAATTGGTCAGAGTGGGCGATGGAAGTTCTTTTATCACTGTTGCTTGCAAATATTGGAAGTAGTGAGAATAGCCTGGAGGGGAAGTATTTATAGGTGTGGAGTAGACAAGTGGCATAACCTTCATCATTGTAACTGTATTGGGTAAAAATCGGCTCGCTTATGAGTCGCCTCGGCAAAGATAAGTGAACAACCACCGAGCACGTGACGACAAACCAGTGACCGAAGCAATGGAGTTGATTACCAAAGTCAGACACCGAGGTCGTCGCCGAAGGCGAGCAGTAAGCTGAGCTTCAGTGACGTCCACCTCGGTCAAACAGCAAGGCCTCACGGCCGAAGTCACATACTTGTACCTCGGTGAGTCGCCTCGGTTCCAGTGGCTTTGCAGCCCACTACTTCAGCCCACTAACTCCTTCCATTAATGCCCAGGACGAGGGTCTAAGCATGACTGATAGTGAAGAACGTGGGCGAGGCCCCTAGGCCTATAAATAGTACTTCATTTTGTATTGTACGCATTGAGAAATACATACAGAAACTCTGCCAAATTGTACTCATTGCAATATATTGAAATCAAATTACTTTCTTGCATTTTACGCTTGTTCTTGGCATTTTATTGACTTTGATATGAAGTTTTTCTTATATTCCAACTTAAATTCGATTTGTGATCCTAAACTGATTTAGGCCCATACAAAAAGTGTTTCAACTATCATACTTGTTATTTAAGTTTGTCGAATAGCTTGGGGCAACATATTTATTAATGCAATGCCTATACAATCATCTAAACCTCTGTGCTCAGATTCACCTCCTAACATAAGTTTGGTTTCACCAAATATTGTTCTCTCTTCATGTCTCTTTTCTCTCTTTCCTGTGGTTATTTGTTTCATCATATTTTTCTTCTTTCATTTCGTTTCCCTCTTTCCTATGATTACTACTTTGATTTACCTTATCTAAGTTAATTCTTTTAAATGCGATATTAATAAGCTGAATAGGGAAGAAAAAAATTATCCCATTCAATTTAATTTTGACAGTAACTATGTAACATGTTAAATATGAGAGGAGAAAAGAACCCAATTAACAAAAAATACTAATAAAAAAGAAATAAAATAAATATAGCCGCTACGGTAAGTGACCTGATATAAACATAAATTCTAAAAATGACCGAATGTTGTAGGGAAAAGGTAGCATGAATTTTCTAGCTGTAGGAATATTAATGAATTTTATACTCTAACCTTAATATTTATATATATACCAACTGAGTAGAGTGTTACAACTTGAATGTTCTAATTTCTTGCAAAACATTGTGAATAAATTTTAAGACAATATATAGACTTTAATTATTTAGCACCAAAAGACAACAAAAATGCATAAAATTAAAATAGAATTACAGTTCAAATGTTCTAATTTGTCTTGCTTACAATCTAACAGCTGAACCAGTAGATGCCGGTCGTGTGGAATCGCGGAAGTAAGTTGATATCTTCAAAGTCATTTGCATCTAAAATTGATACATGAATAATAACTGAGATTGGAAGAAGAAGAGATATCCGTAGAAGACACAACCCAACGAAAGACAGATAGAATATACTATATATAGGGACTTTAGTGAAGAAATAAGATACCAAACGTTTGTAACGGTGGAGTATTAATTATTGATTAAATTTAGGCATAAAATTAGATAGTTAAAGGCATATTAAAGATGAAAGAGATCATGATCAGAAATAATGAAGGAAGAATGTATTACTAATGTGTACCTTTAGTTTTCTTGGAGACATCCCAAAAATGAGATAAAAAAGCATAACATTGTTTTCTTCACTTTTTGGTAGAATGGTGTCTAAAGAGCTATGCCACATCACTCCCATATATTTCTCAATTAGAAGATATATAAATATAAATATAGATATAGATATAGATACTAAAAATAATATCTGTTGTAACTATAAGTGTCTTAGTGCCAGTGGTTAAGGGTTCTCTTTTCACACTAAGGGGTCGTTTAGTTTGAAGGATAAGAGATTATAATCCCGGAATTAATATTGGGATTAGTTTATCCTATGTTTTGTTGAAGTTGTTAGACAAATTAATATAAAACTTATCTCACAATTATGGGATTATTTTATCCAAAATAAAATTTATTCTAAATTCATAGAATATCCCACTTTTAATCACTTAGAGACCTGGGTTCGTATCTAGATAATTGAATAGTTCTTTTCGTTTGTCTTGATTCTTGAACAATTACTAAGATGAAAAGACGTAGACAGATTAGTCCCACTTCCACCCCGAGTAGAGATCTCTTTTCTTCCTTTTCTTCACCCCTTTTTCTTTTTTATTTTATTTGCTAATTCTCTCTACCTCTTTTCTTTTTCTTCTTATTCTTTTTTTTTCTTTTTCTTTTTGTTGTTGTTGTTGTTGTTTTTGTTTTTTTTTTTTTTAAAAAAACTTTGTTTCTAACGAGTTTCTTATTTCATTAGGAAATTATTTGTCACAAATCACTTGAAACGATTTAAAGTAACCTATACTTTTTATGAAGTGAAGCATTAATATCTCTCTCTCTCTCTCTCTCTCTATATATATATATATATATATATATATATATATATATATATATATATATATATATATATAGATTGAAGAATAATTTAAGGAAAATCTATTGACTTTTGTAAACTTAAGTGGTTTAATTAATAAATCTTTTGAGTTAGTTTTGTAGATTGAAAATTTAGAATTTTACTATGTAAATAATTTCCAAAAATTGATAGTTAAGATGAAGAAATTAACTCCAGATTACTGAAATAAATTAAGCGAGTCAAATAAAAATATATCGCAATTAGGCTAGTTTTGATTAAACTTTTTATATGAAATGCTTTTTTCATGATTTTTTTTACAATATTCTTACATAGTATAGAATGTAATTAAGCATGAAAGAGAATAAACGAATTAAACTAACTTATTGCAAACAAAAGACTTATTTATTTAGCCGAAGTAACAAAAATGCAACTGACCAAGCTTGCCTTATTGTTCTAATTTTGTGGCTCATGGTACATATAAAATTGACACCCGCTACTTACAAATCCTGGATCTGCACTTGGTTACACTACTACCAGGTCTTGAGGTCCACCACCATCAACTACTTTCATTTCCAACTACCATATTGCACAACCTCAATAATCAACTATTTCATCACTAATCGCTTCCATCGCACAACTCCACTAGCACTTCCATTTGCATCCACTCTTACCAGCCTCCATGGATCCATCTCATAACAACCATCAACTACCTCAACTGCTAAACATGCCACTACTAGCCAGAACTGCAACTACAATCAGCACCACGAACCATTTCCACAACTAACTTCTATTGCACCGCCAATCAACTCTAGCTATCACTAATAATCACCATTGCACAGTCATTTCTACCAGTCATCTCCTGTAACTGCGACTACCATCCGCCAGTAGGAACCCATCGAAATACCATAACTGTCACTAGCCCACATGCAGCTTATACCGCCACTATAGGTTTTAAAGTGTACTTCTGTGTAAATTAAGGATTTTTTTGATATTTTGGATGTAATTGTGATGCAATGTAAACACGGAAGCGAGAAAAGTAACGATAAAAGTGAGACACAACTTAAAAAACTTACGAGGTAGTACCGAAGAACGATGTTTCGATACACCCTCGCTCGAGTCAAGAGGAACCTACACTATGCAACTATCCTCAAGAGACACCCGACCTTTGCAAATATAATGATCAAGGAGGATTGAAGGTCAACTTGGATTCTTCCAATTAATTTCAAGCCAAAAATATTACAAGGTTTTGAGAGTGTTCTCATCAATGTCGGTATTAAATGTAAGCTAAATGGAAATAAATGATGAAGCAGTGTATTTATAGCACACCTTTACATGCTATGAAAAGTCTAAATAGCCCTCAAACTAGTTTAGAAAACATTAGAACACTTAGGGCTAAACTTGAAAGTTTACACAAAAAGTTGTAGAATTCAGAAATTCAGGCGCTCCGCCTGGTGGAGCCACGGACCAAGGAAGTGTGTTGCTGAGGCGCTCCGCCTTCTTGGTCAGGCGGTTCACCTGGGGCTGCCTTGTTTGAGGCGCTCCGCCTGGCTTTAGGCGCACCTTCTGGGCGCCAAGGAGCTAGGCGCTCCTTCTGGGTCTAGGTGCTCTGCCTGGTCCTTAAGGGTAGGTGTGCCTCCTTCAATAGAGCTCAAATGTATGGTTTTCAATTCATCTCCGGAGCTCGTATCATCAATGCTCTTCCAAACCAAGTGTAAGTGAGCATCTTGGATCTCTTTGGCTTGACTTCTAGTGAATAGTCTCGATGCAATTTGGGTTGCATCATCCTCCTCTTTTTGAGAAGATTTCATCCTCAAAATTAAGACGTCATCCTTTAAGGTATCATCACCTACATCACAAAGAGTCAAGTCAGAAATATTGAATGTGCTAGAAACATTATACTCACCGGGCAAGTCGATCACATATGCATTGTTGTTGATCTTCGATAGTTTGGGAATCTCTCCTTGCGAAAGTGCACCCACACATACTCTCCTTTCTTGAGCTTTACTTTCTTCCTTCCCTTGTTTTTCTTGGTTGCAATCTTTTCATAGGCCTCCTCCAAGTTCTTCTTCACATTGGCATGAAGTTCAAGCAGCGCCTTAGCATGAAATTCAAGCAATGCCTTGGCTCGAGTTTTACCTTCAAAATGAACAACCTCATCCCTTGGCAAACGGGTAAGATCAAGTAGAATCAAATAATTAAAACCATAAACACACTCAAATGGAGTCATGCCAATCATTCTATGCAAAGTGCGGTTATATACAAACTCCATGAGTGGTAGCTTATCAATCCAAGTCCCGGCCTTGCCTTTGGTCATGACTCTAAGTATAACTCTCGAGGTTCGGTTCACCACCTTGATTTGCCCATCGTTTTGAGGGTGGTGGAACGTAGAGAACAACAATTTGGTGCCAAGAGCACCCCACAAGCACTTCCAAAAATGGCTAAGGAACTTGAATTCCCTATCACTAACAATGGTGCGAGGTACCCCATGCAACTTTAACACTTTATCAATAAATAAAGAAGCTACATATTGTGCATCATGACTCTTTTTGCACGGAATGAAGTGAGCCATTTTGGAGAACCTATCAACGACAACATAAATGCTATCGTGTCCTCCCCTAGTTCGAGGCAAAACCATAACAAAATCCATAGAAATATGAACCCACAGACTAGTAGGTACGGGCAAAGGAGTGTACATGCCATGGGTGTTGGATCTAGACTTAGCCCTCTTGCAATCTAAACAAGCATTACAAAAGCGTTCCACAAGAGGCCTCATCTTCGGCCAATGGAATTTTTCTTTAAGTATGGCCATAGTCTTATCCACCCCAAAGTGACCTATCTAGCCTCCACAATGTGCTTCTCGCACTAGAAATTCTCTCCAAGAGGACTCGGGGCCACACACTCTCCCATTCTTGAAAATGTAGCCATTTATTCATTTGGTATTTCTCCCCACTCACTAGAGCATCATGAATGCTCTTGATCTTTGGGTCATGTCTATACATCAATTTTATACTTTGAAAACCTATAAGCCTAGAAGCAAGAGTGGTAGCAAGGGAAAATTTTCTAGAAAGTGCCATGGCTACAACATTGTCCTTTTCCTTCTTGTAATGAATTATATAGGGAAAAGACTCAATGAACTCCAACCACTTGGCATGTCTCTTGTTCAACTTTTCTTGGCCTCTAAGATGCTTGAGTGACTCATGGTCACTCTTGATCACAAATTCCCTAGGCCATAGATAGTGTTTTCAATGAGCTAGAGCTCTCACAAAGGCATAAAACTCCTTGTCATACGTAGAGTAATTCAAGGTTGCACCCTTCAACTTTTTACTAAAGTAGGCAATAGGTTTCTCTTCTTGCATGAGAACACCTCCAATACCCACCCCGAGGCATCACATTCAACCTTAAATTCCTTTCCGAATTCAGGCAATTGCAAAAAAGGGGCGGTACTCAGCCTACTTTTTAACTCTTGGAAGCCTTCTCTTGAGGCTCTCCCCACACAAAGGCCTTGTCTTTCTTCACCAACTCAGTGAGTGGTGCGGCAGTGGTGCTAAAGTCCCTAACAAAGCGCCTAAAGAAACTAGCAAGGCCATGGAAACTCCTCACATGAGATATGGTGGTAGGATTAGGCCAATCTCTAATGGCTTCAACTTTGGACTCATCAACCTCTACACCATTTGCACTAACAACAGACCCAAGACAGACAACCTTTTCAACAAAAAAGGAACACTTTCTAAAGTTGGCATAGAGCTTTTCGGCTTTTAGCACTTTAAGAACTTGACTCTAGTGGCCCGCGTGGTCATCTAATGATTTGTTATATATCAAGATATCATCAAAATAGACGACCACAAACTTGTTTATAAATGACTTTAAGACATGGTTCATCAACTGCATGAAAGTGCTAGGTGCGTTGGAGAGGCAAAAAGGCATCGCCAACCATTCATAGAGGCCAAATTTGGTCTTGAATGCGGTTTTCCACTCATCACCCGGTTTCATCCGGATTCGGCGGTAGCCGGACCTAAGATCTATCTTAGAGAAGACACTAGAACCACTCAATTCATCAAGCATATCATCAAGTCTAGGAATGGGATGATGATACTTTATCATTATCTTGTTGATTGCACGACAATCAACACATATTCTCCATGTCCCGTCCTTCCTTGGCACAAGAATGACCGGTACGACACACGGACTCAAGCTTTCACGAACCAAGCCTTTGTTGAGCAACTCATCGACTTGATTTTGCAACTCCTTTGTATCCTCGGGATTGCTCCTACAGGCCCGCTTGTTTTGGATTTGGGACCCCGGGACAAAATCAATTTGGTTCTCAATCTCCCTCAATGGAGGAAGACCACTCGACATATCTTCCGGGAACATATCCTCAAATACTTTCAATACATTCTCAATAGCACTAGGCAAAGGGTTAGGGTTAGAAAAATAATCACAATCAAAATTTAAAACCATACCTTTGTGCACTAGGCAAATGAGCATTTTGGTGCCATCATTTCCTCTCAAGTACTCACCCGGTTGCATCATGGCACGAATGTTACCGGTGATAGATGGTGGAGTGGTAGGGCTCTAGGCCAAAGGCTTAGTCACCACGGGGGACTTAGCTTTAGCCGCTTCTTTCAATTCCCTCATACGCCTATACTCATCACCACATGCTTTGGCGTCAAGGGCTTGAGCACATATTTCATACCCTCATGTTTCACGGTGTAAGTGTTGGCTCGGCCATCATGTACCACACTCATATCATATTGCCAAGGCCTATCAAACAAGAGGTGGAAAGCTTGCATTGGCACCACATCATACATTAGCTCGTCTTGATAGTTATAGTTCCCAATCTTGAAATTTATCAAGCCTTGCTTCACCACCTTCAACTCTCCACATTCACTCAACCATTGTAATCGGTAGGGGCTTAGGTGTCTAAGAGTAGGCAATTTCAATTGTGAAACTAAAGTTTGGCTCACCACATTAGCATAGCTGCCCGAATCAATAATCATGGAGCACACTTGTTCCTTCACCCTATACCTAGCACGGAACAAGTTCACCCTTTGCCACTTCCTCTTCTCCCTCAACTACCTCACTATCCTCAACAACCTCACCCTCGAGCTCACTTTCCTCCTCATACACCAACCCATCATCCATAATTATCATTTTTTTTTTGGTTGGGGCAATCTTTGTCAAAGTGGCCATATCCTTTACACTTGTGACATTGAAAAAAAGAAGAAGAAGGAGTATTTAATTGAGTCTTACAGTTACCTCCCACTTCTTTGAAGTCGTTTCTTGGGGTGGCCTTCAAAAGGCTTCTTCACATAGCACCACTTGTGTTCAGGCTTCCATTCTTTGGGTCGAGTCATGGGAGTAGAAGTAGTACTCCTATATGGAAGAGCTTTCTCTTCCTTGAGCCACTTTTCGGCTTCAACCGCGGCATCACAAACACCTTAAAGAGAATGAAAGATGTGTAGCCTCAATTGAGAAGCAATCTCCCGGCTCAAGCCACTCTTGAATCGGATTATACCTTGCTTCTCATCTTCTGTTTCCATGTCAAGGGCCATTCGGTTCTTTTCAAACTCGTTGAAGTATTCATTAACCGATTTGAAGCCTTGTTTCAACTCATATAGCCCCTTGAGTAGTTCTTGCCGATACTTGGGTGTCACATACTTGGTGCTCATCACATCTTTCGATTCCTCCCAAGCAATGTTTACGAGCATCCTAGCTTTTCCTTTTGACCTCTTGACGGATTCCCACAAAGTGGAAGCATATGACTCAAATGAAGCAATGGCATAAGTGGCTTTCTTCTCCTCGGACATGTCATTTGTATCAAACACCGCTCCAATTGAACCGTCCACCTAAGAACTTTTCCAGATCATTAGTCCCTTTGAAAGGTGGGATAGTGATCTTCACACTATTTAGATTGTTGTTACGACCTCCACAGTTTGGTTCCGGTTGACCCCCGTAGTAGTCATCCACATCATCATCCTCTCGCCTCAAGTTTCTCCCCACATAAGCGCTTGTAGGTCCACGACCTCTATCAATTCCCCGGCCTCCATTCATTGCCCTCCTATTTGGATAGGGAGCAACAAAGTCATCATAATTATCTCCATGTCAGGGGCCCTCCTCTTCAGGAGCCTCAACAACTTGCTCATGGGGTGCGACATATCTGCGGGGCCGTATGAGTGGAACTTCACCTTGGGGATTGCCTAAGGGTTGGGGATTGCCCAACAATCTTTCACGAACAAGAGCTTCCTTTTTTCTTCGATGTGTTTTACGTTATTAACTTCAATCCTTATTCTAAGTAATTTTTTCTGCTCAATTCAGCTACCAAAATTGACATCGTTCTGGTCGACGATCTTTTTGCTTTGGTGATGCGGATCACCACAAGGTTTAAGGATAAAGAAAGGCAATAGCAATACGTTGCCTCGAAGAAGAGATATGTTGCTTCAATCCATGGTAAGACTCCGAAAAATTATTTTTTCAGCTTTTGTTGATCGTTTACTAACATTCATTCTTATTAGGCATAAAAGGAGATGACAAGGCACCGCCAGCAGTGGGAGTAGCGGAGGTCATCGGTGTTGATGCTGGGACCGTTGGCACTAATGCTGATGCCGTTGGTCACGATGCTTGGTGACACGACCTGAAATCCGGCTAGGCCATGCGGGCACCCGACGTCCTCCCCTACACCCATCGGGCGAATCCTTACCAATAAAATTAGGAAAATAAACATAAATTTGACTCATAAATAAGAAAAAAGACTTGAAAACCACAGACATGCTGATACCTCCAAGCTGTACAAAAGAAATTACAGCTGACTACCCAACATACTAGGTTTAAGGCTATCCAGACTAGACATCTAAGAGTACAAAAGAAGACAGATACCTCCAGAAGGGGGGCAAAATGAAGCTGAAATAATAGACAATAAACTGGTGGCCATCCAGAATACAAGCTGGCTTACCCTGACAGCTGAAGCCGTCTTCGCTCCTGAACAACGTGGCAAACTCAATCCTGGAGCGAACTAGCCGAAACAAAATAAATAGACAAAAAAAAAAACAACAAACAAGGGTGAGTCAAAAGAACTCAATAAGTGGGTAGACTAGCCAACTCAAAGAATAGGATAGCTAGCCAGGGAGAAGAAAAATAAATAAATCAAATTCCTCTTATTTAAATTATAAAATTGCAGAGCCAGATAAGAACTGGAAACACGTATGGGATCATAAACTCATAAACAACTGGGGACATAAGATAGACAGAACGTATAGGTTTTTAAGTATCCCGAACATAATACTGTCACAGCATGCAACCCGTTCCACATGTTCATACTGTCGCGGCGTGCAACCCGATTCATATATTCATACTGTCGCAGCGGATCCATATATTATTATTGTTGCGGCGTGCAACCCGATCCATATTTTCATAATGTCGCGGCGTGCAACCCGACCCATATAACAAAAGCATATAAACCAATTAAGGACACTAAATAGCTAGAAACGTATTGGCAAACTGAAATATGTCCACAACATGGTATACATGCCGCATACACTAAGCACAGCATAATAGTCACACACTAGTCAGTATGCGGTGCAATGAGATGGGATAAATGCGGTATGATGCAATGCATCCACATGTGCCTGATACCTTCACCGGCTCGGGACTCTCCTCGATTACCGGGAAGTATATGCAATAATGACCCTTCACCAGCTCGGGACTCTCATCGATTACCGGAAAGTATATGCAATATTGACCCTTCACCGGCTTGGGACTCTCATCGATTACCGGGAAGTATATACAGTAATGACTCTTCACCGGTGCAGGACTTTCATCGCAAACCGGGAAGTATATGCAATAATGACCCTTCACTGGCCCGGGACTCTCATCGATTACCGGGAAGTATATGCAGTAATGACCCTTCACCGGCTTGGAACTCTCATCGATTATCGGGAAGTATATGCAGTAATAACCCTTCACCGACTCAAGACTCTCATCGATTACCGGGAAGTATATGCAGTAATGACCCTTCACCGGTGCGGGACTCTCATCGCCAACCAGGAAGTATATGCAATAACGATCCTTCACCGGCTCGGGACACTCATCGATTACCGGGAAGTATATGCAGTAATGACCCTTTACCGGTGCGGGACTCTCATCGCCAACCATAAAGTGTATGCAATAACGACCCTTCACCGGCTCGGGATTCTCATCGATTACAGGGAAGTATATGCAGTAATGACCCTTCACCGGCTCGGGACTCTCATCGATTACCGAGAAGTATATGCAATGCTCAAAACTAGAGTGCAATGCTCATATGCTCAATACAACACCAACAACAGGCCATAACATATAATATACAATGTAAATTCAAAGCTAAGGCATAATGAGTACGCCTATCGGCAGCTACACACGTAAGGAACACGTGGTAGAATATCCACACGGCCAAGGGCCTCCAAAGAAATGGATGTAAACACTTACCTTATTTCAGAGTGCTACTCAATAACCGCTTTATCCTTTGGATTCTTTACCAAATGATCCTGCTTGTTCAATAAGCATAAAATATATCAGATTAGGGTAAATGCTTCATTCCTCACATTTTAGGGCAACCCAGTTAGGAACCTGATACCCTGTTCGCATACGCAATACACAGGCCAGGCCTATGTACATGGTTTAAGGTCTCATAACCAAACCTTAAATGAATTACATTTATATGTTGCCCATAACTCACTGAGTACGAATATATAATCAATTATATTATCGGGGTCCAATTGACCCTTTAAACTATTAATTGAACTTATTAAAACGATGTCTAATATCCCCATTTTTACCGTTAAAATATATTCAAATACACGTAATAAACTCAAATAATGCATTAAGATCATTACCTGAATGTTTCGGGGGTGAAAATTCTATCTTTTTCCGGCTCTTTTCTCATTTTCTGGCATTTTTCTGGATGTGTTATCTCTGTTTCTCATTTCCTCTTTTTCTGTTCATTTTGAATGTTTATAAGCTGAGCCACCGCCTAACTTTTGTCATTTTCTTTCTTTTCATTTCCTTTTTCTTTTATTTCTTTACTATTCTTTTCGCGACGAAAATTAAAACGGTACCCTACGATATTTAAAATAATTCCAGCTTTTGCATACAAGTTATATAAAATATATGTAGCATACACGCTAAGGCGGATCTCAAATCGGGTTCCCGAAACTCAAGATGCGAATTTAGATGAAAAAAAGTCAAATTATTTAACTTTCGGCATTTTAGCGGAAATTAGCCGAGCAACCTTGAAATTCACTTTCGAAAAATCACAAAATTCACAAATAATTATACAAACCTAACGACACTTTCAGATTTCGAATTAGAGCTCGGTCGCCAAAACCGAGTTCGAAAATCTCTTTTTAATATTTATCGACAATAAAAACTGAAACCTTCTTCCGATGCTACCAAATGAGGTCTGATTTAGCCCAAATTTTACAGATAAGTCCCAATGGGCCTAACGAAGATTTTAAAATTATTGGCACGCAAATCAAAGTCCTATCTCCCGAAATGACTGACCGAGGTCGTTTCATTCTCCTCCACTTAGACTCTCGTTCGTCCTCGAACGAGTCTGAGTCTAAGTCTAAAGCAAGATTCACACAGACAACAAGAGAACTTAGACAACCTTCATAAGCTACGCCACGAGCATTATCTCCTGATTACAGGATCATAATTATATTACGCACATCGTACTTTTGGAATAAAATATATCTAAATAATAGGATAATACCATTGCACAGCTTTTTTTGACTAAGCTGATCCTTCCTCGATCACGAAAAGAGACACTACAAGAAAGTTGACCTGTAGCGAAGGGAATTTTGGTCGTTGAAAGTGTAAATCCGGTCGTTATATGCCATCAACGACGGGAAAAAATCCGGTCGTCACCGGTCGTTATAGGCCTTCACGTTAAAAGTTAACGACCGGATCTTGATCCGGTCGTTAATGAGTCTTTTACGACAGCATAATATCTGGTCGTTATTATGCATTTTAGCGACGTGAATTCCCTTCGTTGATTAGATAACACGATCGTTAATACTCATTGAATGGCAACATTAAATTTGGTCGTTAAGGGATTTAACGACGGGATTCCTTTTGTTAATTGTATATATTAAATATTAAAATACATTTAACGACTAAGTTTCCCTTCGTTAATTTGAAATTTTAATAAAATATATATTTATAAATTTTAAATTTTTTCCTATATTTATCGAATGTAATCATTATATTCACATGCGCGCACACACACATTTTGAGACAAACAAATCCTAATAATGCTCATAAAATTTCATTGGTATAAATAACAATAAATAAAGCATCACATTACTAAAAGGTATATCAATCCGAATAGTGTGACATTAAAACTTCTAAAAGAGAAAATGTTGTAGCCTATGTACAAATGAGATCCCGAACAAAACCAAGGACACCTTCTGTTTCAACCTCCTCAACACTTTATTCAATGACATATTCTTGATACATACTTCAAATTCTTCATCTGTGAGAAGAACAAGGTCAATTCAGTTTTGTTAAAACAAAAAAAAAAAATCTTACTTTTCATAGAAAGCAAATGAATTCTTGTGATAATGTTTAGCTAAAACAATCAGATGAGTTTATCATAGAAACATAAAAATTTCTAATTCATTATTCTGATAAAGACAGAAAAGTAACCCAATAAAAACATGATGAAATATGTATATCAAGCAATGTATGACCACTGTAACACAAAAAACTTGTTTACTCCAATTAGAAGAGTTCCAGGAGAAGCATATAATTAATAAAAATATAAGCCAAGAGATGCAACATATCTTAATAAGTTAAAGATTAAAGGATTATCAGGCAAAAGGAAGAGGAACACAAACAAAATGTCTTAACAGAGATATGATGACCTAACAAATAAGTGATAACCATAACGGATAATTCATTGTGAACTACAGTCCTAATATCTGAAGTCTGAACACAAATCAGGTGAGTTAACAGAGAACAAGTAACTGCACAATTCATTGCGAGCACAACCCTTAGCTTACATGTCAAATCTATTCAAGACAATATTTTGTCCAAGTGAAAACGAGAGAAGAGTATATTCCACACCACCAGGCACCCCAGGGACCGGCAAAAAAACAAGTAATGATAGAATTGGAAAATAGAACATAAAGTTGATTAAATAAGGTTCTTTTTTTTAAAGGGTTGATTGAATATTATAAGGGTATTGGGCAAAAGTATCTTCCAAAACTAATAAGGTGCAATATTTGGTATTAATGCAGATACTACTGAGTGTGATAAGGGTATCATTTCCTGATGCAATATAATTGTATTGGCTCCCTCAGCTTTTGGACCCTAATCTCTTTTGAAAATTATTCTTTGGTCAATAAAAATTTACTTGGTCATCTGTATATACAAGAGTGAAATGTTTTCTAGGATTATCCAAACTCTGGAAAGGGTATTTTATTTTCCATGGAATGATATGTCTACTCTCTAGTCACGAACCAGATGGGAGGGATCAAACTCAATAACATATTGACACATCAATTGAGAAAAATTAAAAAGTATAAAAATGTACTGGTACATAATTTAATGTAGGTTACATTAGTTTACTACAAATGTTTGATACGTAACTTCACTTTAACGATTCTTTTAGTACTGATGTCGTTATTATTTCAGCATAATTTGGTTTAGTCATATGATTCAGGTAGGAGGTAAATGTCTCCGACTTCAGTTAAGAAGACATCCTATTAGTCTTAGGCAATGTTCCTTTATAAACTCGACTGAATCCACCAAAACCAAGCAGTTATTCATCTCTAAACCCCCCCCCCCTCTTGTATCATTCTTTAACTCCTTGTAAGAATACCTATGTGACCTATTTCAAGTTCCCAACGTTCAATCACATCTATATTCTTGATTTTCCAAATAATGTACAAGCCAGGACAACACCCAATACAATAAATATGACAGCAGACAAAGAGGTTGCTACTATTAAGGTTGTTTGATCCTTTTGTAGTTCAGGAAGTTTAGGCAATGAATCAAGATCTAAACTTTCAGCTTTCCCATTCATCTTGAAAGTCCAACCAAATATATAATGTGAACTAGCAAGTAAACTAGTTGAAACAGAAAATCCAACATGCATAGACTCCTCAAGAACGGGAGAAAGGTCCACAGGAAAATGACAAAATTGATAAACTTGATTTTGTTGAAGTACAAGAAAGTGCTATATTCAACAAATTTCTTGCAGAATCATAATCAATCAAATCCTGAATTGTTTTATCACACTTAAGAACAAGTTTTTGTGAAATTTCTTTCAATAAAGTAACTAGCATTAACAGAAGCATAGAGGCTAAATTACTTATATCAACACCAATATGATTATCACTAATATCACCAAACTCAAAATCCTGAACAGTGTATAAATGGTTTGAAAAATTCCCAACATCACTTGAATTTAAAAGGCCTATATATTGACTAGGAAGAGCACCATTTTAAATCCTTGGTTATTGAAATTGTGAAAGCTAATGCCTACCTAATTTTGTATATCCTAGAACTATCCCGAAAGCAAAAGCAGTAGAAAAGTGAGAAACCTTAAAATTTACTGATTTTTTTAATCTAATTGGACTTCTATATAAAGCATGATCAATAGGTCTTGATGTTTCATTTGTTAGCCTTAAAGCACCATTCTTTTCAATCTCAGTAGGCACCATTCGCAGTAATATAACTAGCTTTAACACCACTATTCAACCCTTTCTTTGAATCATTAACAAAAGCTAGAGAAGGGGTGCTTCATATTCATATTTAGCACTATTCAATCTTTTATTTGGAGCATTTATCCACTGTTCAATAGCTAATAAATCCACCATAGGATCATATAGTAGAATTTATAAAATCGCATGGCTCTATCCAGATTTTACAACTAAATAGTGTAGAGAAAGACCTCATATGTGAACAACACATACTATAAGTAATCCATGTTTCACCCAAATAAAAATAAAATATATCACTAAATCCACTTACAAAAAACCATCACGTCATAGTTGACAGAAAGTTTACTGACCTGTCAGACGATTCATCTACTGTTCACTTGAAGATGTTGGTGATAAAGTCTCACGAAGACTTTCAATCTGTTTTTGTTTGCGCTCTAGATTTACCATGCACTTTTTGCAGTGCTTCC
Organism: Petunia x hybrida; assembly: GCA_037355625.1. Classification (NCBI taxonomy): domain Eukaryota; kingdom Viridiplantae; phylum Streptophyta; class Magnoliopsida; order Solanales; family Solanaceae; genus Petunia; species Petunia x hybrida. The sequence continues at coordinate 1,250,306 of JBBBVM010000080.1, forward strand.
TTTTCTTTTCGACTTGCTTTAAGCTCGTCCAAAATGCATCTTTTGAGGAGTTATTGCCTTTCTACTCCTTAGTTGTTATCAGGTATCCCACCCCCAAATCCAACCGCATAACTCACATTGAGGTCCAAAGCACCTTTCTACCATCTCAATGAGTGAAAGAGACTGCTCCGTTTGTACCATTTAATTTATTTTAACAAATACAAGAATTGTTTAAAATAATTAATGCAGTAAATAAAAGCAAGGATTATGAAAGAAATTTGTCAATATACATGCATTATTTTTATTGGCTCTAGGTTCGACAAGCTTGTCATCCTTTTAACAAGAATCAAAGAAAATAGTTGCCATGTCTGGTGGATTACAATCTTTGCCTCCCTTCACCTACCTTTTCCCCATAGGTTGGTAATAGATGCAGAAGAAGGAGAAGAAATATCTTCAATTTAGAGCACAGTTAATGTTGAAGTTCAAATTTAGAGACTTGAAGAACAGAAACATGAAGAAGGTCACTACAGTAAGTGTTTTTAGGAACCAAAATAAATAGTAACCGAGTTACTGCCTATAAGTTCATATTAAATAGTAAAAATTATCGAAATTTTTAAATTATAAACACCAATAGTAAAGTTTAGCTAAACATGTCATGATCTAAAGCATGGCACTTGACCAACACCTAGTAAGAAAACACTCCCCAAACGAACCCTTACAATCACATTGTTACTAAAGTGATGTACCTATGGAAGAAAATTGCAACTGGTAAAACATTAGAAAGAAAGCTTAAGACATGTAACAGATTTCTGAAATGATCTAAAAGGTTTATAATTATTAGTATCGGGAAGGGACCCAAGGCAATCACACCAACTCACCAAGTAAACAACCTTTTCTCATTCTTGCTCATTGAATATAACTTAAAAGATTTGATTTTTTCACTATGCACACTGAACATAGGTATAACAACAAGAACCCTTTCATGTTGCTTGAATATTCGGGATTTAATTATTTAAGAAAAAAAGAACTTTTTTTATAACCGTTATGTCCGGCCAGCATACCCGTACGGAGCGACAAACAATTATGCAGGTTCAATGATTGACTCGTGAAAAATAGAAGTCACTAGATTAAGTCGTCAAACAGAAAACATGAGAGGGGGAGAGGGGCCATGCTTGATGTCTACCTAATTCAAAGATCAAAAACAACAATGATCTGAATTATGATAAGCAGCTCCACTCCAATAAAAATAGTAATCAATAACAAAAGCTAGATAAAGAAGCTTACCGACGGGGGCTGGAAAACTCTGTCCATATTTAATCAAATCAAGAAAATCCAAAGCTTAATAATGTCAACATTATGGCAGCTTCAAAAAAGTAAACCTAAATTACGAAACTCTCCACCATCAAATCGTACATACAATTGCAACGATTGTTTAGTATCAAATGCAATGTTTTGAATTAAATTTTCTAAAGCAGTAAAGATTAAAAAAATCAATTTTTCTAGAGAACTACAAGAACCCAAACTCAAAAATCCCAAAATCCCAAAAAAAGAACTCACTCACTACATGAACAGTTAAAGAACACCCAATTCAAAAATTAATTGATACAGCCGCAGATTCAATGATTTGAAATAGACTTACCTTGATGAGAAGGAGAAAGATATTGTAAGATTGTTGAAGCAGAAAGAAACTCCATTCAAAGCAGAGAGAAAGGCTTACACTTTTTCTTGGCTGGGAAGAGGATGCTTAGGATTAGGGTTTTTCTTTCAAAGCAGAGAGAAAATCAATTTAGGGTCGTAGGTGAAGAGAAGTAGTTGCAGGTTTTCTGCGTTTCTTGGAACTGCTCCGTCACTGCTAACAAAATGTAAAGGAAGCCGAGGGATTTTTTCTTATTTTATGGGAGGGGATTAGGTGGAGAGTGGGGTAAGTAAAAAATTAGTGGAAAAATTTAGCGCTTTTTTTTTGTCTTTTGTATTTAACGGCCGGATCTTTTACGTTTTAACCACCAAATATTATCCCTTCGTTAATGTTTAGTTAAAAATCAGTTTCAACGACAGGATAAAAGATTGGACGTTAAAAAGACTCTTTTAACGACTGGATTCATGTCCCTTCGTTATAAAGTGGTCGTTAAAGGCTTAATTTCTTGTAGTGAGAGTTCTACATTTTCGAGGCAAAGATACACAGAGCTTTAAATGGGTTAACATAACTCTACCGACGAATCACCTCGTCGATATGTTTTTCTGATATAGAATAGGTTAATGAAACTAAGAATTAGCTTACGCTCTCGCAACGACTTAGAGATTTAATATTTATATTCATTATTGGAAGAAGACTCCTCCATTGAGAGCTTCAGCTCATACAGCTTAGTTGAATAAAAAATAGTCATCCTCGCACAACATGCTGGATTAAGGAAGACTTAGCTAAATAGAGAACGCGGCTCAGACCTGAGCTACCAAATTACTCTCTCGAGTTGCCAAACAGCTGCAACCCTCGAGTTCACAGCTCTATACCTTTGCCATAAGCACCACCGCCTGATGGATTAAATCAGAGGTCAAATGATGCCTCTCATTACCCTTAGTAGCGTTGAAAAACAACAATGTGCTTACCCGGCCACCTTGAAACGCACTCTGGCTCAACATAGGGAACATCATAAGAGGCTAATGACCGCCTAAGCTCACCAGTGTCGAACAAAGAAGAGATGGAAACGGACTGAGGATAGAAATAATTAGAGCTTTAGGAAGCTCATCTTCTTATTTACTTGGCTCCCAGAGCTACACTACTTCTAAGTCAGGCTAACAAAACAATCGCAATTGAAGAGATAAACATTAAATAAGCCTTATGGAACAACATGTATGTCAATTTAACTCTCATATAAGAAGAAAGCTCTGAAAATTTACCAGAAAACCTTTTTATACCGAGACAAACTTATAAAATAACATGACTCTACCAGCGCCATGAACCAAGAGGAAGACACATAGATCGAATATTACTTACTTATCACTTTGCACTGGAAGAAACGATAACACTTTTTGATGGTGACGAATTAGGATCCCATTATCCTACAAACATTGAATTCCGACGAGAGAGGTAAACTGATTTAACATAATAATAGAAGGTGGCACAACAAGATGCCAAGCAGACAATACCAATTCTCACTCACAAATCTTTCATATTTAAACCAGATTAACTAGTAGGGTCATTATAAATGCCAGGAATAAATTATATCAGAAGCTCACCCCTCTACCACAACCGATTCTTAATAGAAACGACATCCAAGGAAACCATCGAAACATGATAAGACACACCATTTCTAGATCGATCGAAAGAATCAAATCTTACTCACATTTAAGAGAAGAAGAAATCTCAGGGTCTACTATATCGGATACCTCAGCATTCCGCCAGACAAGCAGTTCGGAGAAGTGCCTCTGCAGCTGAGCTGAGCCACTACCCTAACAATCACTTTCTGAAGAACCACTGCCACCACACTCTCAACCTCTACTGGATGGTGGCATTTCTTTTGCTGATTGAGGTCAAAATGAAATCCCTGCAACTGGGTAGGTGCCTGAGGGCAAGAAGAATGACGACTGTCTAGTTGCTGGAGTAAGGGAAAACTCCCCAAAAGATAACCAAACTCACGACAATGATAACACCTTTTTCGCAAAAAATGGAAATTGGACAGATTATTGATAGCTACAAAGAGAAAACTGACTCTGATCTTGACGAACTACTTGCGTACTCTGAGAATCACGCGCCACAAGCTAAGATAACTTGGGAAGTAACCTCCAAAATAATTAGAACTCTTACCTCCAGGGGGGGGTATGGTGCCCACCAGGGCCGTAGGATCTCTCGCTCTCCCGCTCTAACTTATGGTATGCCTAATACCGCTGAGCAATATAACCAACAACATCAAATGAAGTCCTGACCTGAATTTCTCGAGCCATCAGGGATCTTAAGGAAGGAGAAAGGTCACCAATAAATCCTTGAACATTCTCGGAAGGTTCATGGACTAGTTCTAGTACATATCTAGCCATCCTAAAGAATTCAATCTCATATTCTGAAATCGACAAGCTACCCTGTCTAATCTACTAAAATTGGCGATGCTTTTCATCTCGCTGGCTGCATGCAAGGAAATTTATCATGAATCTACGAAAAAAATCGAACCAAGTTAGCTAATAAGAGAGCGGTCCATCAATTCAATGCCGGACCCTTGAAACTGGAAAGAAGAATGATCAACACCATACCGCCCGATATAATCAAGAGCCTAAAGGATACATTGACATCATTGTATTTTAAAAAAATACTAGCACAAGATAACATCAGAAGGTTCAATTGAGTAGAATAATGCAGCCTCTTCCGACACTCGGACCAAGCCATTACTCGGGCTAGCTAACCAGCCAGAATAACTAGAGGCACAACACATACTGCTTCTGGAACATAAATTACTGGGGCAGCATCAGGGACTGGAACAGGAGCTCCCTAGGACCAAACGTCTCTATCTGCGGCAACCTGATACGCTGCCTAGCGAATAATAGGTTCTTGCGAGTTCGTACAGTTGGGGCCTGCGCAACTGGATCATCAGCATGATTCAAAACTCTCGGGGCTTGAGTAGCTCTAGCCTTAGGCTAGACTACTTTGTATTGAACTCCTAACCTTTGCTGATTTGTTGCACGAGAGCTCACAATTACCACGAAGGAATCAACGAAAATACTTTTGCATCCTAGACCAACGCACGATCAGAAAAGAATGAAGTGAAACTTCCTGAATGCCATCATAGCCTCTCGTTGATAAGTACGGACGTCTACGTACCCATCAGCGAGACTCTACTAGACACTGTCTTAGTCTGGATAGACTCTAAACTGGGCTCTGAAACCAACTGACACGAACCGAAATCTAACTAGGTCGGGCGGGCATCCGACATCCTTCCCTACACCCGTCGGGCGAACCATTACCAATTAAATTAGGAAAATAAATATAAATACGACTCATAAATAAGAAAACGACTTAGAAAACTACAGACATACTAATGCCTCCAAGTTGTACAAAAGAAATTACAGCTGACTACCCAACATACTAGGTTTAGGGCTATCTAGACTAGACATCTAAGAGTACAAAAGAAGACAGATACCTCCTGAAGGGGGGCAAAATTCAGAATAATAGACAATAAACTGGTGGCCATCCGGAATACAAGCTGGCTCACCCTGACAGCTGAAGTCGTCATCATTCAGCAAGTCCTTAATGAATCGCCTATAGAACCCAGCATATCCCAAGAAACTACGCACACCTTTGACAGAGATAGGTGGTGGTAATTTTTCAACTGATTCAACCTTTGCTCTATCAACCTCGATCCCTTGCTTCGACACCTTATGGCCAAGTACAATGCCTTCTCGAACCATGAAGTGGCATTTTTCCCAGTTGAGTACCAAGTTGGTTTCTTCACAGCGGCTAAGTACGACATCTAAGTTCTTCAAGCAGCCATCAAACGAATCTCCAAAGACTGAAAAATCGTCCATGAATACCTCAACAAATGTTTCCACCATATCGATGAAAATAGCCATCATGCATCTATGAAAGGTTCCGGCGCGTTACATAGTCAAAATGGCATCCTTCTAAACGCAGAAGTGCCATAAGGACATTTAAACGTCGTCTTCTCCTAATCTTCTGGTGCTATCACAATCTGGTCGTAGCTTGAGTATCCATCCAGAAAACAGTAGTATTCATGCCCGGCTAGCCTATCCAACATCTGATCAATGAAGGGAGTGGAAAGTGATCTTTTCTGGTGGCCTTGTTCAATTTTCTATAATCAATGCAAATCCGTCACCCCGTGACTGTTCTTATAGGAATCAATTCATTCTGCTCCTTTGTCACAACTGTGAGACCTCCCTTCTTTGGAACACATTGGACTGGACTCACCCAATTACTGTCAGAGATCGGAAAAATAATACCAGCATCAAGCCACTTGATAATTTCCTTCTTCACAACCTCCTTCATCACTGGATTTAGCCTTCTTTGCTGCTCGACACTTGGCTTATGGCCCTCCTCCAAGAGGATTTTGTGCATACAAAAAGAATGACTAATCCCTCTAATATCCGCAATGGTCCATCCAATTGCCCTCTTGCGCTCTCGCAACACTCTTAAGACCTTCACAACCTGCACATCAGACAACAAAGAAGAAAGGATTACGGGCAAGGTTTTACCCTCACCCAAATAAGCATATCGTAAATAAGCAGGTAAAGGTTTAAGTTCAAGAACTGGAGCTTTCTCAATAGACGGTTTAGCAGGAGCTAATGTCAGCGGTCTATTAAGCTCCTCAAACTTCTTCCATCCTTGGATAAATTGACATTCCATGTTGAGAATCTCCAAGTATTCCTCAGTCTCATCATCATTCAGCATATCATCTTCATACATTAATGCTCTTTCAAGGGGATCATCCTTAGAAGCCAAAAGTGATTTTTCAAAGGCAGTTTACTCGCTATCCAGCACTCTTACCATAGATAGCTCTTCATATTGTGATGGAAGTTGAGTAGCCCGGAACACATTAAATACAGCTTCTTCGCCATTTACCCTCATGATCATATTCCCTACTCTAGCTCTAATCACAGCATCAGCAGTAGCCAAAAATCCTCTTCCCAAGATGAGGGGGACCTCTTGGTCAGCCTTATAATCTAAAATGATAAAATCAACAGGAGGATGAATTGGCCTACTTGTACTAGAACATCCTCAATAACTCCCTCAGGACATGTCAAAGATCTGTCTGCTAACTGCAGGGTCACTATGGTTGGTCTTGGCTCACCCAGGCCTAGCTTTTGAAACACCGATGATGGCATTAAATTTACGCTAGCGCCCAAGTCACATAAAGCTCACTCAACCTCATGCTTCCCGATTTTTATAGGAATAGAGAAGCTTCCAGGATCTTTCAATTTCTGAGGAAGTTTTCTTCTGGCTCTGGAACTGCACTCTTCAGTAAGTGCAACTGTCTCGAACTCCGTCAGTCTTCTTTTATTTGCCACAATATCCTTGATGTACTTAGTGTATTTCAGAACATCATGCAAAAGTTCCACCAAAGGAATATTTCCTTGTATCTGACTCCAGATCTCCAAAAAATTCTTGCAAGCTGCATCTACTTTCTGCTTCTGAAGCCTTTGAAGGAAAGGTGGTGGTGGTCTGACATTATCAAGCTCGGGCTGCTTCTCTACCACTTTATCAACTTCTTTTTCAGTATCCGGTTCCAGTTCACCAACCGGGTTCCTCGGCTTTGGAAGCACTTCTTCTAGAGCTTGCCCATTTCTTAAAGTAACTGCTTGCACAAACTCCTTAGGATTCTTCTCTGTATCACTTGGTAAGGCACCATGTGGTCTAGTGTTTTGGGCTCCGGCTAGCTGCCCCATTTGGCGTTCCAGATCATTTTGAGCAATGGCAAGATCTTTTATGGCCTGTGCTTGAGCTGCACTGTCTGCTATAATTTTCTGCTGATCTTCCAACATCTGCTTTATCAAATCTTCAACTGAACTGTTCGACTGTTGTGGTTGAGCCTGAGGCTGTGAACTCTGGTAATTATTCTGAGATCTTGTATTACCTTGCGCAGCTTGATTATAATTCCATGAGAAACCATGATGATTTCGTGAGTTAGGATTATAGCTGTTGCAAAACTGATTCCGATTCTGTCCCTGAAACCTGATTTGATTTCCCACGTAATAAACTAACTCTGGATTAGAGGGGCAAACCTCGGTAGTATGATCCTCTCCAGAGACCTCGCAGAAATTTTTGAACTGCTGGACTTGTTCGACTAGTATGGCATCTACCTTTGCAGTTAATGCTGAGAATGCATCCAACTGATGTATTACAGCAGCTTTTTGAGTTGGAGCTCTACCATCACCCTGCCAGCCAAGATTGCTCTGAGAAAATTTATCCAGCAATTCATAAATCTCATTAAAATTCAGGGCCAATACTTGGCCTCCAGCTACAGCATCCACCACGATCTTGGTATGAGCATTCAATCCTTCAATGAAAGTGTAGGCCAGCACCTCATTAGATTGGTTGTGGTGCGGGCAATTTCTTAACAATGACTTGAATCTCTCCAAGCTGAATACAAGGATTCTCCACCTTGTTGTCTGAAAGACATAATCTCACTTCGTATTCTGGCTGTTTTGGCAGATGGATAGAATAGCCAAAAATTTCTTAGTTAAATCATCCCAAGTTGTGATAGACCCAGGCTTTTCAGCCTTTAACCACTTCCTTGCTGCTCCAATCAATGAAAACAGGAAGAGTATCAAGCAAACATAATCAGTTGATACGCCTGATGGTGTGTATGTGTCACTAATCTTCAAGAAATTCTCGATATGTTGTTGTGGATCCTCGTGCAGCAATCAAGCAAATTGTGCAGTCGCATGCAGCAGTTGTATCATGCCAGGCTTAATCTCAAAGTGTCCAGTAATTTCAGGCTTCACAATGCTAGAAGCTACTCCCTCCAGACTGGGAAGAGCAACATCTCGCACAGCTAAAGCTCGTTCTTCTGCCATTCCAATAGGTAGGGAAGCAAGTACAAGTGCGAGTGCTTCACGGTCTCTTGCTTCTTTCCTCAATCTACGTACGGTCCTTTCAGGTTCAGGATCAAAAGGTTCAAGTGGTTCGTCCTTTCTCTCCTTTCGCATTCAAGACCTATTACCTGAAATGGTACAAGAAACTCAAAACAAAAATTAAACCTGAATAGAAAATAACAAATCGTCTAAAAAGAAAACAGTAGATTATTTAGCCCCCGGCAACGGCGCCAATAATTTGTTTCTCCCAAACGCACACGCAAGTATACGTGGTCGACAAGTAATAAAGTGATAAGTTGAGTATCGTTCTCACGAGGACTATTGTTACAACTGAATCCTAGCAAACAATTTCCGACAAACTATTCAGGGATCTTTTTCAATGATGGTTGAGATTTTTACTAACTAAATGAAAATAATAATTAAAAAATAAGTAATTAAAGTCAAGTAATAGAGCAAATTATAGGTTGTTATCAATAAAAGAGAAACGGTCCAGAGTCAGATCTATGATTAATCCAGTTGAATTTTCCAGTTGATTCTACTTCTCGATTTCCTAGATTGCTAACTAACAGGTTAATTATATTCGTGAAAACTTGTCGATTCTTCACGATTCTATGCAAGCTACTATGACTCCTATATTTCTATGGAATTAAATCACATGCATGCATTAAAGAACTCTGTATTTAGCTAAGCCAGGCGAATAGGTATATGTCTATCCTACTCGCAAATCGATTCCCTGATGCCCAGGTTCACAATCAAGCCCTATTCTTTCTTATTTGCATTCACAAGTTCCCTCTGTCGAGTTCAACTTGTAAACCATATATAGTGTTCAATTATCAGGCCTCAATAACAAAACAATAAGGCTCAAGAAAGAATAAATAATCTGTAATGGTAAATCAATAGGAAGAATTCAACTTTCAAACATCAACCTTCATGTAATTTCTCTAACCCTAGGTTTAGCTATGCATATTCATAATAACAATACAAGAATTCATGGAAGAAATATGATAGATTGTAACGGATGATGTAAAAAAATTAAACCCTTGGTTCAATATGTTACGAACTCCAAGACTTGCTCCAGAAATTCGACCTCTCTACTAAAACGGAAGTATAAACTATTTATAGTGTTTACAAAGTCTTCCCATAAGTTAATCCAAAGCCTAAACTAAGTTGGAAAAGTTGGGGTCGCTGAACTAAAAGCCACAGGGTTAGCATCGCGCGTCTCATAGCTTCTGAGAGTCGTGCGCCACAGCTCATGCATCACATGGCATGTGGCTTTTGGAAGTCTGAAGCTGCAGACCATGCCTCGCATGGCTTACAGCTTTTGGAAGCCTGAAGCTTTGGCAAATCCGTAGTTTGCTCCATAGCTTTCCGTCTAATGCCATATCCCACGATTAGCTAAGTTCATCAATTCTTGCTCGATTTTATCCATCTTCACTCCATTTGCGCTCGTCTTCATCCAAGTCATTCCTACAATCACAAACACAATAGGTGAGCGCAACAATCACAATTATTTCGTGCAATGGGCGAATAACGTTTCAAAATGTGCGGAAATATTAAGGTAAAATAGGCCAATATTGCGAAACATCACCACCCCACTCTTAGACCATTGCTTGTCCTCGAGCAATCACCAAAAACAACTTCCCAACTAAACCAACACTTGATAGAACAGGTCTGCCTATGGTTATGGTTGATACCGACCATTAAACAGGAGCATAAATACATACCATGTGACCCACAACATGCCAAAAATTCACCATGTTTTAAAACGCTGGAACGGCCAACTCAATACATCTTAATCTCAAAAACCAACTCAATGAAACCAAGCGTTCACAAAATCACACCCATTTACTCAACCAATAAGTCAATAACTTCACCTATCTCGCGCAAACCATGTGCCCTCACCACAAATGAAGAGAGCGTCTCAAATATCACACAAAGAATATATTTCAAGGGTAAATGAGGGACATAATATTGAAAGAATTCACTAGCTCTCCAAAAGAAGTTCACGTGCCACACCCAGCTTACCATAGGCTTGCCCGCAGTGTAGGACTCTACTAATGTAAGCTCACTCCAATCGGGATTAACTAGGACTTTACGGGTTGTAATGTAGGTTAAAGGACGGGTAGGATAAATATGGATAAATAGTGACTACCTCCCTAAACACTTTAATACATCACTTTCAATTTTTTTTCATTTTATTTTCACAATTCTTCCCAAAACCAACCAAAAAACCACCCCAAACATACATACGAAATTCCCTCTCAATTTAAGTACTTTGCAACTTTACTTTTGCACAACACTAACAAGGATTGAGAATTTTTCTTTTCCTTTGTTTTTCTTTTTTTCTTTTCAATATTTTTGTCAACCTTGCCAATGATTCTCTTTTTTTTTTTTTCAGAATGTACCATATTATTTTTTTTTATCGGTTCCACTCAAAGCCACCCAATCATCCAACCACAACTCCACAACACAATCAAATATTTTTCAATTAAAGTGCTATAAGGAATAAGGGTTCAACAAGAAGATAATTAAGAAGAAAAAGGGTCAGGCTTGAAATGTGGGTGCCGACAAAAACGTCAATAGGCTCAAAAGGGCTTAAGAAGGATAATATTAAAGGGTAGGCTGATCAAAGCTAGAAGGGCTTATCAACGAAACGCATGTATCATCTCCCGACTAGAGCAAACCTAGCATTTCGCTTTGAACACACACGGGGCAAGTTCTAGACATCAATATGCAAGCACAGAACATAAGAAAAGATATCTTACATCACACATGGCACATAGTTCACTAAAGACGGTTTCATTCCATGTTTCGGTTCAAGCAATCAAGGTGCAAGTTTGGAAATTTAAGCACTAAGGCACAATAGTTCACAAAAGAGTCAAGTAGTTGAACCTAAGCATCTCAAGAAGGTCATTCAATTTTTTTCTAGGCATGCATCACAATTTTTAAACCAAAAGGAATTCACAAAAAGTAATGCTCAAGTCCAAATTCACAGGTATCAAACAAACCAAAGGCACCTAGCATTCTACCATTTTCCCTAAAAATACTCTACTAACTATACTATACTACTCCTAAAAATAAAACTTATCCGGTTAAAAGGTCTACCAATGGAAAAGAACCAAGTCCATGAGAAAAACCACGGGGCGGATGACTGTATCACTGACTAAAACTAAAAAGAAAATCTTTTTGGAATTTTTTATTGGTTTTCTAATTTTTTTTCATTTTTTTATATATTAAAGCAAGAAACAAATAAAAATAAAGTCAAGTAACAAAAATAAAAATTGCTAAAACTAAATACCTAAAGATACAATCATCCAAAAAAAAAACCCCCCGCGCCTAGTTTTCTCTCTAGACTAGGCGATTTCTAGGCGATTCGGCGACCACAAGCTCGGCCACCTTCCCATGGCCATTCCGGCCACTGGACAGCCCCCCACTGGGGTTGTCCAGCCTAATACTACCACCCCACAACCCCCTAACACAACCATAACACCTACTAATAACAATCCAACCCCATTATCGTATGCCTCCACCCTAAAACCTACTGCACGACCCTTTGTTGTGCCTTCAATCCCTGAACCTCTAATGGAACTACATCATGGTGAACCTTCATTCATTTGGCAAGATAAGGATGTAGATTCTATGGTAATTCATGAAGAATTACAATATGCAGTCGTGGGCAAATTTTCATATAGCATGCCTGCCTTTCATGAACTTAAAAAGCAATTACCAATTCAATGTGAGCTGAAAGGAGAATGTTCTATAGGTTTTCTTGATCTTAGACATGTTTTGATTAGGGTTTCATTGTTGGAAGATTATGTACATCTCTTGTCAAGGCTTGCCTTCTATTTAAAATTCACAAATATGTATCATCAGATGAGATCTTTGAAGTATGATGTGTGGTTTGATCCAAGGGAAGAGACTTCAGTGGCAGTTGCTTGGATCTCCTTTTCAGGCTTGCCACCAGTGTTCTTTGTTAAGGAAGCAGTGTTTGCATTGGCTAGTGCAATTGGCAAACCATTGCAATTGGATGCAGCTACAAGGGCAAGAACAAGACCTAGTTGTGCTAAGGTTAAAGTTGAGGTGGATTTACTGTCTCCAAGGCCTAAAAGAGTGAGGATTGGGATCAAGAATTCAACTACTGGTGATGTTAAGTACAAATAGATCAAGGTGCAGTATGACTACTTGCCAATGTATTGCACTCATTGCAAGCTTCAAGGGCATGATGAAGAGCAATGTTTCATATTGCATCCAGAACTTGATGATAAGGTGAATGCAAAAGGTGAGAATGGTGAGAAGAAGCAGCCTCTTAGGATGCTTACAAGTAGTAAGCTTGTGGGCAATGTGAATGATAAGGAAGCTCCAGCTTTGATTGAGAATTTCAACAAGGGTAATTCAGTGCCTGATGCTCGACAAGGTAACACTAGGAAGGGTGTGAATCCTAATAGAAACCCTAATGCTTGGGTGAGAGTTGAGAAAAAGAAGATTCAGCAAAAAGAAGATGTTAAGGCCAAGGATGATGATGTTCAAATTCAGAACACGTTTGCAGTTTTAGATGTTGAAGAGGATGAAGGTACTGAAGTTCAATTAGGAGAGGAAGAAGGTGTGAACTCAGCTAGGAAAATTGTTAATCCGGAACAAGCTGGAAATAGGAGTACAATTTCCAATCAAATTAGGAGTGCAACTCCTAAGGCAATTGATACTGAGGTTAAAAGTACTCGACAATGGGTAGAAGACACTTTTAAAAATAATTTGAAAGAGAATGAATTGAGTGAAGCAGCCAAGGATGATAGGGTTCAAGAAGATTATGAGCTGGGAGAATTGAAGGAAGCTGAGGGTTCAGACAAAGATCGCGCATTAATTGCGATCCCACAAACTGAAAACTCATTTCACGAGGTAGATTTGGTTGGTAAACTAAGAGTGTTTAATGAAGATGCATTGAAGGAGCTGAGGGGAATTAATTCTGGGGCCTGGGAGTTAATGCAAAAAGCCCTAGAGTTAGTTAAATCTGGTACGGGAAAGGAAGTGGCTTTTATACCTAAGCCACCTTCACTTCCTGCAGTCGATGTGGGAGAGAACAATATGTTGAATTGTAATTTAAACACGACTGCTTCCACTGTACCTAGCCAAACTCAGGATGAGGACCTTGCCCAAGGCTCTTCCCTGATTCCCTCAGGTACTAATTCTGATGATGATGAAGATGATCCTATTGAGAATATGCCTTTGCAACCAATTATCAAGGAGATACACACTCAGGAGGGTATAAAGCTTAGAGATGGACCTTTAAGCCCAGGCAGGCTTGATCATCAAGAACTAGATGAAGACTCCACCGCCCATAATTTTGAACAAGTGGCTAGGGAGGCTGATTTGTCCCCAAGAAGTGCAAGATCACAACAACAACTAATCCCTCCAGCACCCTTAGAGCTTTCAAATCAATCCAAGCAAGCACAAAAGAGGAACAAGAAGAACTATAGTCAGGATCCTGACAAAATCAAGGCTTTGAGATCAACCTCAACCAAGCAGAATTAGATGGATAGGCTTCTCATCTGGAACATAAGGTCAGTTAATACTCAAGCAGCATTTGATAGATTGATCACATTGCATCAAAGGAAGCACTTCCAGGTTATTGGCTTGATGGAACCATTCCAGGATGTTAGTACTATTAATAGCTATAAGTTGAGACTTGGGATGGATCAATGCTTTTATAATGTTAATGGTAAGGTCTGGGTTTTTGTTAATGCTGATTTTGAAGTCCAAGAAGTTATGAATGATGAGCAGCAGATTACACTTTCCTTCAAAAATCAACACTTTGATGAAGAAGTTGTCATTACATTTGTGTATGCCAAAACAAATGATGGTGATAGATTCTTTCTTTGGGAAGCAATGCAGTACTTTGCTAGTGATAACTTGAGGCCTTGGCTAGTTGCTGGAGACTTCAATGTCATCCTAGCTGAGAATGAAAAGTATGGGGGATTACCAGTATTCATGCCTGAGTATGAAGAGTTTGCTTCTACTCTAGCTAATTGTCAGCTCATGGATCTTGGATTTCATTCTGGAAGCATCTTCACTTGGTGGAATGGTAGAACTGAAGAAGAGTTTATATTAAAGAGGCTTGATAGGTGTCTAGGCAATCAGCAATTGGTGGATATGTGCACTAAGATTGAAATTGATCACCTTGCTAGAGTGGGCTCAGATCATTCCCCTTTGTTGATCAAGTTCTCACAAGATGATACTCCTACAATAAAGCCCTTCAAATTTCTAAACTTCTGGACCACACATGACTCATTCCTTGATCTAGTAAAGAAGCATTGGGACATTGAAGCTGCAGGAGATCCATTCTATTCTCTCAACACTAAGCTAAAGACTCTAAAGAAGAAGTTGACTGCCTGGAGTAAAGCTACCTATGGGAATATCTTTCAGCAGACTTCAACACTGGAGGACATTATCTTGGCACATGAGTACCAGCTGGAATTAGCACCAACACCTGAGAATAGAGAGGCATTGAAGAAAGCTGAAGCTGAGCTGAAGAGGTACCTTGCAATTGAAGCTAAATTCTGGAAGCAAAAGGCTGGTATGCAATGGTTCAAAGAAGGGGATGTGAACTCTAAGTTCTTTCACTTTCATGTCAATGGAAGAAGAAAGAAGCTACATGTGAGCAGAATTCAAAGTAGGGATGGCAATTGGATCAACTCTCAGGATGCAATGGCTAATGAAGCTTTATGGTTCTTTTAGAGACAATTTGCTACTGAGGAGGTATCTAACAACTATGATCTTTTGATGAATGTACCAACTATGATTAGTGATGAGCAGAATGAAGCATTCACAAAAGTTCCATGGGAGGATGAAGTCAAACAAGCAGTGTTTGGACTTAATGGAGACAGTGCTAGTGGTCCTGATGGCTACACTGGCAGGTTCTTTCATGTGGCTTGGGAAATCATTAAGTCTGATATTGTTAGGGTGGTGCAGGCATTATTTAGTGGAAGACACATCCCTAGATATGTAACACACACTAATCTAGTTTTGATCCCCAAGAAGCCTTCAGTCACAACCTTTTCTGACCTCAGGCCTATAAGCTTGAGTAATTTCATCAACAAGGTCCTTTCAAGGGTGGTTCACAATAGATTAGTAGAAGTTCTTCCTACACTCATCTCACAGAATCAGGCAGGGTTTGTGCAAGGGAGAAGTATTCTTGAGAATGTCTTGCTTGCTCAGGAAATCATTCATGATATCAATGAGAGAGGAGAAGATGCAAATGTAGTTGTAAAGCTGGATATGATGAAGGCATATGATAGGGTGTCCTGGCCCTTTTTGACAATGGTGCTGAGGAAGATGGGGTTTTGCCATGAGTTTATAGATGTTATCTTCCAGATTGTCTCATCAAACTGGTACTCAGTTTTGTTCAATGGCCAAAGCTGTGGATTTTTTCATTCTGGTAGGGGCCTGAAGCAAGGTGATCCCTTGTCACCTACATTGTTCATCCTCACTGCTGAAGTTCTTTCTAGAACATTGAACTCTCTCAACACTCACAGCTTCTATAGACCCTATGCCATGCCTAAGTGGAGCCCTCATCTTAATCATCTTGCATATGCTGATGATACTATTCTTTTCACTTCAGCTCATGAGGATTCTTTACACTTGATCACTGGTGCTTTACAAGCTTATGAAGCTGTATCAGGTCAGAAGATAAACAAGGATAAAAGTGCTATTTACTTGCATGCCTCAGTGGGAGAAGATGAAGTACAAAAAGTAGAAAGGATCACTGGCATTCAGAGGAAGGAATTTCCCTTCACATACCTTGGTTGTCCTATCTTTTATGGAAGGAGGAAAAAGATATACTATGAGGAGCTGGTTGGGAAAGTAACATCAAGGATTCATGGTTGGAGTGCTAAAATGCTCTCATTTGGGGGAAGGGCCATCCTGATTAAGCATGTATTACAAAGTATGCCAATACATCTTCTTTCAACAGTTAATCCTATTGATAGTGTGCTCAATCAGTTGCATAAGCTCTTTCCTAAGTTCTTTTGGGGAAACTCACAAGAAGGATCTAATAGGCATTGGTCTTCCTGGAAGAATCTATGCCTGCCAGTTGAAGAAGGAGGCATGGGATTCAGGTCTTTGTTTGATGTATCAAGTGCTTTGTTTGCTAAGGTTTGGTGGAACTTTAGAACTGGAGACTCACTTTGGGTTACTTACATGTCTAACAAGTATTGTAAGAAGCTGCACAAGGCAATTGTGCCTTTCAAGCAAGGCTCATATGTCTGGAAGAAGATGATTCAAGCTAGGGAGGCTATTGATCATGAGATACACTGGCAGATTAGAGAGGGTTCAGCTCATCTTTGGTATGACAATTGGTCAGGTCTTGGACCAATATACTTCATTGTGCCCTCTACATTTAACTGTGAGCTATGGTACAACAATGTGAGAGAAGTGATAGAGGAAGTAACCTGGAATGCTGAGTTGTTGCACCTCCTATTACCTGAAGACATTGTTGACCATATCCTTCAGAATGTTCATTTACTTGGAACTGATCAGAGAAGAGACAAAGCTTGGTGGGGCTTGACCTCAAATGGTAAGTTTTCAGTTAGTAGTGCATGGAATTATATGAGAGGAAAACAGCATAAGGTCCCTATCTCAAAGTTTATGTAGGTGAAAGGAATGCCAATGAAAGTGTCTTTTATGATGTGGAGATTGTGGAAATTTAAGCTACCTATTGATGATGAACTGAAGAGAATGGGATATCAATTCCCATCTAGATGTTGGTGCTGCACATCCCCTAACATTGAAACTAGAGAACATCTCTTCAGGACAAGCCAAGTGGCCAACAATGTGTGGAAGCATTTTGCTCAAGCTGCAGGAATTCAAGTGCATGGATGCAATCTTCATCAGGTTTGTCTTAAATGGTGGAGGCAATGGCCTAAACCCTGGATTAAAGATGTCTTTCATACTGTTCCTTCTTTTATTGTTTGGTCTCTTTGGAAGAGAAGGAATGCATTGAAGCATGATAAAACTGTATCCTACTCTAGGTTGCTTTATGAAGTCACTAGTAATTTGTTTCACTTTATGAAGCTGAGGTTCCCTTTTGTGCATTTGGTGAGACAATCCTGGCCTGACATTGTCAATGCTCTTGAAGCCTATTTGCCTAGATTCAAGTACATTAAAGTGGGATGGCAAGTGCCAACTCAATGAGGATTGAAGGTGAACACTGATGGTGCTTCTAGGGGGAATCATGGACCTAGTGCTATGGCCTTTTGTGTGAGGAATGTAGAGGGTGATGTGCTGTATGCCTTTGCTAAGCTCATTGGGAGCATAACAATATGTATGCTGAGGTTATGGCTATTAGGGAAGCAATGAAATATAGTGTAGAGAATGGTCTAGGAGAGGTTGTGATTGAAACTGATTCTCTTGTTGTCAAGCAGGTGATTGAAGGTGCTTGGCAACCTATGTGGTCTATTGCTTCTATTGTGGAGGATATTTTGAAGTTGAAGCAGCTAGGAAGCTTTCAGTTTCAACACACATTAAGAGAGGGCAATAAGCTAGCTGATTGTCTTGCCAATTTAGCTTAGGATTTGCCCACTGTTTGCTATACTTCTTTTAATGAAATGCCTTCTAAGGCCAGGTTCATTGTTAACTTTGATAAACATCATTGTGTGGAGTTTAGAGCTAAGAGATGGAAAGGTTCAAGGTGATGTTTGTTGGAGGAGGGGAAGGCCTGGTAGGAGCTGAATGGAGTCTGGATATTACCCCCTATGATCAAGACTTTAGAGTGGAGATCATAGGGGTTGTTTACACTAACTTTAGTTTCTTTGGTTGCAGGTAAAAGATGGGGACATGCACATATCATTTGGACTACATTGTTGCTATCACTTGTAGCAAGAAACTGAGGAACAATGGTGGAGCACCGGTGCTCTACAAGTTTTATGCTGATGGAGCACTGATGCTCTACTGCCTAAGTCGACTCATTCAAGGCATTTATGCTGGAACAACACTGAAAAGGAGAAACTGGATTACTTTCTATGCTTTGAAGTTCATACAAGCTGGGATTGTAACTATGTCTCTTGCCCAGCTTGTTTTCTTAGCTTTGTTTACATATATCATCCTTACCAAATTCTTTTTTATGCTACATTTTCTCTTAGCTCAGAAACACTTTGGGAAAATGCTGATTACATTAGTGTTTGCTCAAGGAATCTCACAATGCCTCACTCAACATGACATGATGCTGATTGCATTGCTAATTGCTCAAGGAGTTTTCCATTGCCTCAATCTACTGGGAGATGCTATGATGCTGCACTTGCTTCAAATAGAATATCAAGTTGAGAGACACTGGTTGATCTTCCATTGGTGTGCCAAGATCAAGCATTACAAGTTCCACCTCTGGACATTACTACCTCTACTTTGGCTGCATTTCTTGAAGCATCATACATCCTGCAAGCAACAAGGATTGAAGCTAGTTATTTGCCTAGTTTGTACTATTGGCTTTCATAGCTATTTAGTTCCTATTTCTCATACTCATTGGCATCAAGATTATGACTTATTTTCATTCTACTTGGTGGTATTAATGCCCAATGGCATTCAACCCAAGAGTGTGTGGATAAGGAGTAAGATTGATGCTTCTATAGAGAGAAATAGGGTACACTTGGGTTTTGCACTTGTTTGGTGCACAAATTGTAAGACATTCTATTTCCTTTTTTGGCTGTTTATTAATAAAAATGGTCACTAGGTGCTATGCCTAGTTGACTCTTGATTAAAAAAAAAAAAAAGATACAATCATCCGTAACCTCAAATCTTGGGAAGTCCCCACCCCATACTTACGACTAAGCAATGTCCTCAATGCGGTAAATAATAAAGTACAAGAGGTAAAGGAACTTCCCTGAAGGCCAAGCGGCCTAATCCTCCGCACCCTCATCAGAATCCTCCCGCTCAGTATGCCCGGGAGTGTCAACTTCAGCAGCCACCAAAGGTGTAGTGGTAGGGACAACTTCCTGAGCTGTCGAAGAACCTCAAGGCCTATGTGGTGGAGTGCGCGCCTCCTGCTCCTCTTCTTCTTCTTCTTGTTCACTACTCTCATCATCTTCGATGCCCTTGTCTTTATCCACGATCTCAGAATCTGTGTTCTCATCTTCCTCAGGGGGTATCAAGACCTTCTTAGTCATGCCCAACAATCGCTTTGACGAATCCAATAAAGGAACCGACCGATCAAGTGCCTGCATATCCATCCCTGCGGCCTCTGCTAATTACTCTATCATCAAATACTTACGAGCCGACAGGTTGGCCTCTGTCTCACGCTACTCGACCGCGGTGAATTTGGCATGGGTACTAGCCACTACACCCTTAACCGCGGCAATATCAATCTTCTTCTCTATATCGGGGATAATACGATCACCAATCACATCAATAGGCACCCCCCGCCTTCTCTAGATACTGGGTGAGAATGTTACAGAAAAACAACCTGTGACACATATTTTTTAGGCGTATCCTCCTCATCAATCTAAGCATGTAATACCCAATGTTCACCGGTTTCCCCGCCATGAAGAAGTAGATCATGCATGCTCGTGTCTTGATCACACTAGAAAAATGGCTAGATGGTAGAATGCGAGCATTTATCAACTTCATCCAGACACGAGCCCTCTTTTGAAATAGCGAGAACAACATACACTTGTGCCTTCCAGTATCCTCTGAGCGTGTCCACGGATTTATAGAATCCGCGCCACAAGTGTGTCTTGCATAGCCTTATAGTCAGGCCTTTTAATGAAGTCGTGGAGCTCCTCAAAATCATGATCGTCCACCCGTCAAAAATTGCACAAGGCGGTGGCATCCAGCTTCACTTTACATCCCCGAACCTGTACCATATCATCCTCCCGCCAAGCTTCTTTCGGATCCAAATTAGCATATAATTCCGACACAAGATCAAGATTCGTATGCCCCGAACTCCCAAATACCGAATCTCACTTCATCCCATGAACTGCTTCTCTGACTGCTCGACACTTTTGGATCAATTTCCTTTCATCTATAGCTTCTTCCGGGATATAGCCCGAAAGTTTCACATTTTTGTACCAAGTTTGGCAGGAAATATTGATTTTCTACATTATATGCAAAATAATATTTCATAAATACTTAGATTAAAACCTATAGCTGAAAGTTATTATAGAAAAGCTTGTGACGGTCCAGGAGCCCATTATTAAAATGGAAGGATCATCACAGTCAGTATTAAACAGTATAAACCTATCAACAGAAGTAGATAAAATATCAAAAATAGAAAATAATCTGTTAAATTGGAATATTCCCAAAGAAAAGTTAGAAAAGATATATGAAGTCGGAGGATTTGACTTCATAAATAGATTTAATATTAAAACATGTGAATCAACAATTGCTATAAATCAGTCAGTTGAAACAATTCAACTATTGTCTATAAAAGATATAGAAAAATATAGAAAAAGTTATAAGTTCCTACATATAGGACTAGTGCAAGTGGCTGTAAAACCACTTCATAGACTAGGATTAGATATTCCTATATGTTTATTATTAAGAGATAATAGATTCTTAAACTTTGATGATTCATTAATAGCCGTATTACAAAGTAACATGGCAAATGGGCCAGTATACTTTAATTGTTATGCGAATTTCTCAGTTGATATTAATGATCCAACAATATTAGATGTTCTAAAATTAAATGTTAAAACAAAACATCTAAATAGTAAACATCAAGCCAGAGAAATAGCTATAATATATAGAGTATATTATAAATTAATGAAAACTACTCTAGCTCCCAAAGCTAAACCAAGTAGAGCTCATAAAGGAGTTACAATGTTAATGGAAGCAAATATTAGACACCATAATATATTTGTCCCAAGATTACTTAAATGGGATGAAGTCTTATCAAAAGATGAATGGCGCTTTGATTCCATCACGGAACCAAAAGTGGAAGATGAATCTATACAAATAGAACAAGTTATACAACATACAGATGGATCAATAGATTTAAAATTTCTAAAATCTAGATCCTCTAATGCTACATCTTCATCTTCTAGGATGTCCTTTTCAAGGCCATCTACTTCTTGTCCCCTGGAGGAAGAAGACATAATAAGCAAAAATTTAAAAGGTGTTAACTTTAGTAAAAGAATTCCACAACCAGAATACAAGCCTGTCATAATCAATCAACCATCAAGCCCAACCTTTAGTGAAATAAATGATTCCTTAGGAATGATAACGTTAGAAGAACCATTTGAACCAGATATAAAATATCTCCAACAACTCTGGATAAAATCAGAGAATAATATTAAAAGAGAATGGTATAGAAACAATTACACTTTAGAACAGAGGAAATTATTTAGAGATAAATGGATGAAAGATATGAAAAAATGGAAGTATAGTTTAGAATTTTTTAAATGGTTTGAATATACAGGAAAATTAGCTAACTGTGAATCTTTAAATATGGTAGTTAAAAAATGGTATACGAAAAGTAATAAAATAATAGAATCTACCATTCCCCCATTAGAAGAAATAAATATACCAGTAGGTGATAAAGTAGTAATAGGAAATCCTTTTAAAAGAACATCCATAGATGCCCAAGGAGAACCTAAAAATAGAGATATTAATAAATTAATAGAACAAAGTAATTATACAAATCAAATACTACATGTCATAGCCAATCAGGTAGAAGAAGCAAGAAGCAAGTCTTCTTTTAAACCATTCCCAGAGAAAAGAATAAAATTTGAAGATAATATTGAAGAAAATCCAATTTTCAGGCTACCTAGTATGTCAAAAGATAAATTCCCTAGTCTTCCTAAAGGTGGATTGGAAATAAAAGATGATGTTCTAGATGAAATTACTAAAAGGTTAAAATCATCTTTAACGATAAATACAATTCCAATAGAAAAAGAAAATTCAGTAAAAACCTTATCTGAATTAAATAATCAATTAAATAAATTAGGATCTAATTATCATCATAAGAAAAATTATTATAAAAAACCTACATTTCCTGATATACAGTATGAAGAAGAACATCTAGTATCATTCAGTTCGCACACAGGTGATGCTATAACTGAGTGGAATATAGATGGACAAGCAGAACATCAAATACTAAATAGATTACATGAAATGGGAATAGCAGCAACAGCCTATAAAATAAAAGGTAATACAGATAAGCAAGCAGCAACCCTGCTTCCTTACGGATTTACAGGAATGTTAAAAAATTGGTGGGACAACTATCTGTCAGATAGAGATAGAGAAACTATCCTTAATGCTACTACAATCATAAAGGTAGTTAAACAAGAAAGTAATAATACTAATCAAACAATAGAAGAACAAGTACGTGAAGATGCTATAAATACTTTATTATATGCTATAATTAAACACTTTATTGGAGAACCAAAAGTATTTAAAGATGGAAGTTTAGAAATATTATCTAATTTATCATGTCCAAAATTACATGACTTTAAATGGTATAAAGACATATTCCTAAATAAAGTAATGATTAGAGAAGATTGTAATCATAGTTATTGGAAAGAAAAATTTATAAGTGGATTACCACAGTTATTTGCAGATAAAGTTAGACAAAAAATAAAAGATAGATTTAACGGTGAAATACCTTATGATGGTTTAACCTATGGTGATATAATAAGCTTTATTAACATAACAGCTTTAGAACTATGTACTGATATGAAATTAAAAAATCAGCTAAAAAGAGATTATAAAATCACTAAGAAAGAATTAGGAAATTTCTGTAGTGATTTTGGTTATGCTAAGATAACTGCCCCGTCTACCGAAGCAACAAAAAAATCCAAAAGGAAAAATAGAAAAGACAAAAGTAGCAATAGTGATTATAAAAGAAAATATTCCAAAAGATACAGGAAGAAAATTCCAAAGAATACAAGTCAAAGTAAACAACCTTCTTTTAAAGAAAGATGCTACAATTGTGGAAAAAAAGGCCATAAGGCAAATGATTGTAGAGTCAAGACAAAGAAGAAAAACAAAATTAATAGTTTAGAATTAGATGAAGACATTAAGAATAAAATATATGCTATACTAGACGAAAATGATAATAGTGAAAAAGAAAGTTCATCCACGGAAAGCATAAGTGATGATGAACAAATTAATATAGCATATGAGTCTAGTGATAGTTACACTTCCGAGTCAGAGTGTGATTGTCCTAGAGGATTATGTACCTGGGGGACAGGTTCAATAAAAGTCATATCAAATGAAAATAAAGAATTCTTCTTTGATCTAATAGATCAAATAAAGGATGAAGAAATTAAAAGATAATATCTTTTAAAATTAAAAGAAATAGTCTTAAGTAGAGAATCAAATAAACCTAACATATCCAATCCTTTTAGTATGAAAAAAATTCTACAAAAATTTGATAAAAAAGAAGAAAAAATATCTATATCAGATCTTTATGCAGAATTAACAACATTAAAACAAGAAGTTAATATTTTAAAACAAAAAGTTAATAACATAGAGGAAGAAAACCTTGCTCTAGAATTAATTCAAAAAACTCAAAAGGAGTTAAATTCTACAATAATAGGAGAAAGTTCAAATACTAAACAAGTAGAAGCACAAGACGACGAATTGGGAGTCTTGGCTATCTCTAAAATTAAGTCTCAAAAATGGTATGTACCAATAAAATTAGTCATAAATAGTGAATACAGTATCCAGACAGTAGCTTTATTAGACTCTGGTGCTGACCAAAATTGTATAGTAGAAGGATTAATTCCAACAAAATATTGCGATAAAACATCAGCAAAATTATTCTCTGCATCAGGAGAAAAACTTAAAATAAAATATAAATTATCTAATGCACATATATGTAATAATAATATATGCTTTAAAAATACTTTTATTCTGATAAAGGATTTAAATGAGGAAGTTATATTAGGAACTCCCTTTTTAACTCAGATATCTCCTTTTACAGTTAATACAACAGGTATTACTACCAATAATCTTGGTAAAGAAATAATATTTTATTTCCTAAATGGTCCAAAGCAAAGAGAAATAGATACTCTAAAAGAAAGAAGTATCTATAAAATACAATTGATAAAAAATCAAATAAATTACATAAAAGACGAAATTAAAATTGTTAAAATAGAAAACCAGTTTAAAGATAAACTAATTCAAGATAAAATACTACAAACCCAAAAAGAAATAGAATCTGAAGTCTGTTCAGATCTACCTAATGCCTTTTGGGAAAGAAAAAGGCATATAGTACGATTACCGTATATAGAAGGATTTGAAGAAGGATCTATCCCCACTAAGGCTAGACCAATTCAAATGAACCAAGAATTAATGGAATATTGTAAAAAGGAAATTAATGAATTATTAGAAAAGAAAGTAATTCGTCCTTCTAAGTCACCTTGGAGTTGTTCCGCATTTTATGTTAATAATAATGCTGAACGAGAAAGAGGAGCTCCAAGATTAGTTATAAATTATAAACCTTTAAACAAAGTATTAAGATGGATACGATATCCAATTCCAAATAAAAGAGATTTATTAAAAAGAACGTATAAGGCTAAAATATATAGTAAATTTGATATGAAATCAGGATTTTGGCAAATCCAAATAGATGAAAGGGATAAGTATAAAACAGCATTTAATGTGCCCTTTGGCTAATATGAATGGAATGTTATGCCCTTTGGGTTAAAGAATGCCCCATCAGAATTTCAAAATATAATGAATAATATATTTAATCCATATAGTTCATTCTCAATAGTTTATATTGATGATGTATTAATATTTTCAGAAAATATAGATCAACATTTTAAGCATTTAAAGATATTTCTTAATATTATTAAGAAAAATGGGCTGGTAGTGAGTGCCAAGAAGATTAAATTATTTCAAACCTCTATTAGATTTTTAGGACATGACTTGTCTCAAGGCATGTATAAACCAATTTGTAGAGCCATAGAATTCTCTACAAAATTTCCAGATGTTTTAACAGATAAAACTCAGTTACAAAGGTTTCTAGGAAGCCTCAACTATGTTTCAGATTTTATTCCAAACCTTAGACAAATATGTGAACCCCTTTATCAGCGTCTTAGGAAAAATTCAGTTCCTTGGAGCCACGAACAAACACAAACAGTCCAAAAAGTCAAAAGTATTGTTCAAAGACTTCCTTGTCTAGGCATACCACATCCGGATGCCTTTATGATTGTTGAAACCGATGCCTCTGAAATAGGTTTTGGAGGAATTCTTAAACAGCGTCTCTCTCCAAAAGAGTCTGAACAATTAGTCCGATATTGCTCTGGAATATGGAACGGAGCTCAAAAAAATTATAGTACTATTAAAAAAGAAATTTTATCAATAGTTTTATGTATAACTAAATTTCAAGATGATTTGATAAACAAAGAATTTCTTTTAAGAGTTGATTGTAAAGCATCAAAAGATGTTTTGCAAAAAGATGTTAAGAATTTAGTTTCAAAACAAATATTTGCCAGATGGCAAGCTTTATTATCTAGCTTTGATTTTCAAATAGAATTTATTAAAGGAGAAGACAATAGTCTTCCAGATTTTTTAACTAGAGAATTTTTACAGAAAAGACATGAGGCCATTATATCCAGTAAAACCCCCGAGGCAATTCCTTGAACAGCATCATAACCAGAACTCACATATAAACAGATATACGGCTTTAGCAGAGTTTCCTCAATTACCTCCTCCTACACCGGTAAAGAGAGAAGCAACCCCAGGAACCTCAAAACAATCCTTAAACAGTTATGCCAAAAGAACCATAAACAGTTATTCTGAGGCAGTACAACCTCAACCTCCCATTAAACAAGAACAAGCAAGCTCTTCAACAGCAAGTCAACAGAAATTCGATTGGATAAACAGTCAACAGGTACCAATCATTGCGATTGAGAGAAAATTAGTTGAAAAACGAAATACAGATATTATCAAGTCTTGTTACACAGACAGAAATTATGTGGAAACAGACAACCCTTATAAAACAAGAGAATTTTATGAAGCTATATTGATAGCAACCAATTCAATAGAGATTGAAAATGAGTTAGCAGATAAAAATGATCCAAGGAGTATTAGGTACTTCAAGTTTACTATTAAAAGAATTTTAAGCCTTGCGGATTGGCCAGTAGATCATCTACACACGCCGATTCAATTTCCATTATCAGTGAATTTTAAAATATCAGGTTATAATTTTTACGACTACAAAAATGCGTGTTGTAACTTCATATACTTAAGACCTGGCAGCCATTCATGGTTTGTCAAGTTCTGTGAAAAGGTATCAACAGATCCCATCCCAAGATGGTTTTATGAATGGTGGAATACATTTGGAGCAGACGAAAGGGTGTTGTCACCTTCTTTCAAACAGTTACACACCAATTACCAGAAAGAAAACGAAGAACTAGCAGCATTACCAGAACATATACAGTTATGTAAATTCTTCATGGCTAAAAGAGTGTCCTATATTATTAGTTGGGAATTCAATATAGAGGTATTATGCAAGGTCAGGTACCTTGTTAAAACTATAAAAATTAAGGGGTGGACCCCTAAGAACAAAGAAAAACAGGTTCAGCAAGTTCAAACGAAGATCGGATCAACAGACAAATTATCAAAGGAAGCGTTGAAAAGAAAACTTCAACAGGCCTTAGCAAATTTAGACCAAGCAAATGGTAGTGAAATAAATCAAATCACTGAATTATTAGATACAGCGTCATCAACAGCATCAGCAGGAGATAATGGAGATATGGAGGACCCACACGGGATTGCTCAAGCATATCTCACGGATTTTTAGCAAAAGATAGACAACAAATAAGTGCCAAGTGGTATCAATAATGTAGATCTTACTTTACTTTTGTAAAGATAAGATTCTTGACAATAGGACCCCATTAGCATCAATAATGTAAATCTTATCTTACTTTATAAAAGATAAGATTCCCCGTTAATAGCTCTCCACCTGTAAAGGAGAATAGTGTTATTAGCAGCTATAAATAGAAGTAGAAATCAGAAGTAAGGCATCACTCGAAATCCTCACTTTCGAAATATTGCCTACTTTCCCTCTCTGTAAAACAATGTTCCTTCATGTTCAATAAACAGTTCCAATTTTAATAGTAAGTTTTCTGATCTTATAAATATTTTTAACATTTACTTTGATTATTAGTTTTTGATTTAATTATTAGCTTTATTATTTCATAAATATGTTTTTTGGGACCTTCTATTGCCCTTATGAGCCAATATGATCGTCGGCTAAATCTCTTGTTATCCTTGTTAACTCGAAATTTTCTGTTAAGCCTGTTTTCTTGTTCATATCTCTTAGTCCTTATCCTTGTGTCGAGGTAACCGATTAATCTCCGGTTTAGACGTTGGCAAGCCATAAAGTTTCGTTGGATTAGCCCGTTGAGTCTAGGAAATAGGGCCGGACCCGGATTGGTGTTCCCGTCGCTTAGCTACATAGGATAAGAACGAAGGAAATCTGAATAAAGAAAACACCTTAATAGAAAAGAGTAGAGTTAACTATAGGATAACCCCCCCCCCCCCCCCATAAGAAAACAAAAACACTTAACTCCCGTACCTAATGAAACACTGGTTTAATAAAAATAATAATAATAAATATTATATCTACTTTATGAATATATGTTTCTCTGATTTAATAAACAACGATAATCCTTACGTAGAAGAAACTCTTCCGCTATATTATAAACTTTGGAGAAGAGATTTCCTTAATAAAAATAAAAATATAATATTTTAAAAATGAATATGGATCCAGGTTATCTAGAACTCTGGATAAATATTGATAAAGAAATTAATGACCATGAAAAGCTTTTAAAAGATAATTTACATAGATATCTTTCAACAGGAAATATTGATTTTCTACATTATATGCAAAATAATATTTCAGAAATACTTAGATTAAAACCTATAGCTGAAAGTTATTATAGAAAAGCTTGTGACGGTCCAGGAGCCCATTATTAAAATGGAAGGATCATCACAGTCAGTATTAAACAGTATAAACCTATCAACAGAAGTAGATAAAATATCAAAAATAGAAAATAATCTGTTAAATTGGAATATTCCCAAAGAAAAGTTAGAAAAGATATATGAAGTCGGAAGATTTGACTTCATAAATAGATTTAATATTAAAACATGTGAATCAACAATTGCTATAAATCAGTCAGTTGAAACAATTCAACTATTGTCTATAAAAGATATAGAAAAATATAGAAAAAGTTATAAGTTCCTACATATAGGACTAGTGCAAGTGGCTGTAAAACCACTTCATAGACTAGGATTAGATATTCCTATATGTTTATTATTAAGAGATAATAGATTCTTAAACTTTGATGATTCATTAATAGCCGTATTACAAAGTAACATGGCAAATGGGCCAGTATACTTTAATTGTTATCCGAATTTCTCAGTTGATATTAATGATCCAACAATATTAGATGTTCTAACATTAAATGTTAAAACAAAACATCTAAATAGTAAACATCAAGCCAGAGAAATAGCTATAATATATAGAGTATATTATAAATTAATGAAAACTACTCTAGCTCCCAAAGCTAAATCAAGTAGAGCTCATAAAGGAGTTACAATGTTAATGGAAGCAAATATTAGACACCATAATATATTTGTCCCAAGATTACTTAAATGGGATGAAGTCTTATCAAAAGATGAATGGCACTTTGATTCCATCACGGAACCAAAAGTGGAAGATGAATCTATACAAATAGAACAAGTTATACAACATACAGATGGATCAATAGATTTAAAATTTATAAAATCTAGATCCTCTAATGCTACATCTTCATCTTCAAAGATGTCCTTTTCAAGGCCATCTACTTCTTGTCCCCTGGAGGAAGAAGACATAATAAGCAAAAATTTAAAAGGTGTTAACTTTAGTAAAAGAATTCCACAACCAGAATACAAGCCTGTCATAATCAATCAACCATCAAGCCCAACCTTTAGTGAAATAAATGATTCCTTAGGAATGATAACGTTTGAAGAACCATTTGAACCAGATATAAAATATCTCCAACAACTCTGGGTAAAATCAGAGAATAATATTAAAAGAGAATGGTATAGAAATAATTATACTTTAGAACAGAGGAAATTATTTAGAGATAAATGGATGAAAGATATGAAAAAATGGAAGTATAGTTTAGAATTTTTTAAATGGTTTGAATATACAGGAAAATTAGCTAACTGTGAATCTTTAAATATGGTAGTTAAAAAATGGTATACGAAAAGTAATAAAATAATAGAATCTACCATTCCCCCATTAGAAGAAATAAATATACCAGTAGGTGATAAAGTAGTAATAGGAAATCCTTTTAAAAGAACATCAATAGATGCCCAAGGAGAACCTAAAAATAGAGATATTAATAAATTAATAGAACAAAGTAATTATACAAATCAAATACTACATGTCATAGCCAATCAGGTAGAAGAAGCAAGAAGCAAGTCTTCTTTTAAACCATTCCCAGAGAAAAGAATAAAATTTGAAGATAATATTGAAGAAAATCCAATTTTCAGGCTACCTAGTATGTCAAAAGATAAATTCCCTAGTCTTCCTAAAGGTGGATTGGAAATAAAAGATGATGTTCTAGATGAAATTACTAAAAGGTTAAAATCATCTTTAACGATAAATACAATTCCAATAGAAAAAGAAAATTCAGTAAAAACCTTATCTGAATTAAATAATCAATTAAATAAATTAGGATCTAATTATCATCATAAGAAAAATTATCATAAAAAACCTACATTTCCTGATATACAGTATGAAGAAGAACATCTAGTATCATTTAGTTCGCACACAGGTGATGCTATAACTGAGTGGAATATAGATGGACAAGCAGAACATCAAATACTAAATAGATTACATGAAATGGGAATAGCAGCAACAGCCTATAAAATAAAAGGTAATACAGATAAGCAAGCAGCAACCCTGCTTTCTTACGGATTTACAGGAATGTTAAAAAATTGGTGGGACAACTATCTGTCAGATAGAGATAGAGAAACTATCCTTAATGCTACTACAATCATAAAGGTAGTTAAACAAGAAAGTAATAATACTAATCAAACAATAGAAGAACAAGTACGTGAAGATGCTATAAATACTTTATTATATGCTATAATTAAACACTTTATTGGAGAACCAAAAGTATTTAAAGATAGAAGTTTAGAAATATTATCTAATTTATCATGTCCAAAATTACATGACTTTAAATGGTATAAAGACATATTCCTAAATAAAGTAATGATTAGAGAAGATTGTAATCATAGTTATTGGAAAGAAAAATTTATAAGTGGATTACCACAGTTATTTGCAGATAAAGTTAGACAAAAAATAAAAAATAGATTTAACGGTGAAATACCTTATGATGGTTTAACCTATGGTGATATAATAAGCTTTATTAACATAACAGCTTTAGAACTATGTACTGATATGAAATTAAAAAATCAGCTAAAAAGAGATTATAAAATCACTAAGAAAGAATTAGGAAATTTTTGTAGTGATTTTGGTTATGCTAAGATAACTGCCCCGTCTACCGAAGCAACAAAAAAATCCAAAAGGAAAAATAGAAAAGACAAAAGTAGCAATAGTGATTATAAAAGAAAACATTCCAAAAGATACAGGAAGAAAATTCCAAAGAATACAAGTCAAAGTAAACAACCTTCTTTTAAAGAAAGATGCTACAATTGTGGAAAAAAAGGCCATAAGGCAAATGATTGTAGAGTCAAGACAAAGAAGAAAAACAAAATTAATAGTTTAGAATTAGATGAAGACATTAAGAATAAAATATATGCTATACTAGACGAAAATGATAATAGCGAAAAAGAAAGTTCATCCACGGAAAGCATAAGTGATGATGAACAAATTAATATAGCATATGAGTCTAGTGATAGTTACACTTCCGAGTCAGAGTGTGATTGTCCTAGAGGATTATGTACCTGGGGGACAGGTTCAATAAAAGTCATATCAAATGAAAATAAAGAATTCTTCTTTGATCTAATAGATCAAATAAAGGATGAAGAAATTAAAAGATAATATCTTTTAAAATTAAAAGAAATAGTCTTAAGTAGAGAATCAAATAAACCTAACATATCCAATCCTTTTAGTATGAAAAAAATTCTACAAAAATTTGATAAAAAAGAAGAAAAAATATCTATATCAGATCTTTATGCAGAATTAACAACATTAAAACAAGAAGTTAATATTTTAAAACAAAAAGTTAATAACATAGAGGAAGAAAACCTTGCTCTAGAATTAATTCAAAAAACTCAAAAGGAGTTAAATTCTACAATAATAGGAGAAAGTTCAAATACTAAACAAGTAGAAGCACAAGACGACGAATTGGGAGTCTTGGCTATCTCTAAAATTAAGTCTCAAAAATGGTATGTACCAATAAAATTAGTCATAAATAGTGAATACAGTATCCAGACAGTAGCTTTATTAGACTCTGGTGCTGACCAAAATTGTATAGTAGAAGGATTAATTCCAACAAAATATTGCGATAAAACATCAGCAAAATTATTCTCTGCATCAGGAGAAAAACTTAAAATAAAATATAAATTATCTAATGCACATATATGTAATAATAATATATGCTTTAAAAATACTTTTATTCTGATAAAGGATTTAAATGAGAAAGTTATATTAGGAACTCCCTTTTTAACTCAGATATCTCCTTTTACAGTTAATACAACAGGTATTACTACCAATAATCTTGGTAAAGAAATAATATTTTATTTCCTAAATGGTCCAAAGCAAAGAGAAATAGATACTCTAAAAGAAAGAAGTATCTATAAAATACAATTGATAAAAAATCAAATAAATTACATAAAAGACGAAATTAAAATTGTTAAAATAGAAAACCAGTTTAAAGATAAACTAATTCAAGATAAAATACTACAAACCCAAAAAGAAATAGAATCTGAAGTCTGTTCAGATCTACCTAATGCCTTTTGGGAAAGAAAAAGGCATATAGTACGATTACCGTATATAGAAGGATTTGAAGAAGGATCTATCCCTACTAAGG
Source organism: Petunia x hybrida (assembly GCA_037355625.1). NCBI lineage: Eukaryota > Viridiplantae > Streptophyta > Magnoliopsida > Solanales > Solanaceae > Petunia > Petunia x hybrida. The sequence continues at coordinate 1,282,798 of JBBBVM010000080.1, forward strand.
CTAGACCAATTCAAATGAACCAAGAATTAATGGAATATTGTAAAAAGGAAATTAATGAATTATTAGAGAAGAAAATAATTCGTCCTTCTAAGTCACCTTGGAGTTGTTCCGCATTTTATGTTAATAATAATGCTGAACGAGAAAGAGGAGCTCCAAGATTAGTTATAAATTATAAACCTTTAAACAAAGTATTAAGATGGATACGATATCCAATTCCAAATAAAAGAGATTTATTAAAAAGAACGTATAAGGCTAAAATATATAGTAAATTTTATATGAAATCAGGATTTTGGCAAATCCAAATAGATGAAAGGGATAAGTATAAAACAGCATTTAATGTGCCCTTTGGCCAATATGAATGGAATGTTATGCCCTTTGGGTTAAAGAATGCCCCATCAGAATTTCAAAATATAATGAATAATATATTTAATCCATATAGTTCATTCTCAATAGTTTATATTGATGATGTATTAATATTTTCAGAAAATATAGATCAACATTTTAAGCATTTAAAGATATTTCTTAATATTATTAAGAAAAATGGGCTGGTAGTGAGTGCCAAGAAGATTAAATTATTTCAAACCTCTATTAGATTTTTAGGACATGACTTGTCTCAAGGCATGTATAAACCAATTTGTAGAGCCATAGAATTCTCTACAAAATTTCCAGACGTTTTAACAGATAAAACTCAGTTACAAAGGTTTCTAGGAAGCCTCAACTATGTTTCAGATTTTATTCCAAACCTTAGACAAATATGTGAACCCCTTTATCAGTGTCTTAGGAAAAATCCAGTTCCTTGGAGCCACGAACAAACACAAACAGTCCAAAAAGTCAAAAGTATTGTTCAAAGACTTCCTTGTCTAGGCATACCACATCCGGATGCCTTTATGATTGTTGAAACCGATGCCTCTGAAATAGGTTTTGGAGGAATTCTTAAACAGCGTCTCTCTCCAAAAGAGTCTGAACAATTAGTCCGATATTGCTCTGGAATATGGAACGGAGCTCAAAAAAATTATAGTACTATTAAAAAAGAAATTTTATCAATAGTTTTATGTATAACTAAATTTCAAGATGATTTGATAAACAAAGAATTTCTTTTAAGAGTTGATTGTAAAGCAGCAAAAGATGTTTTGCAAAAAGATGTTAAGAATTTAGTTTCAAAACAAATATTTGCCAGATGGCAAGCTTTATTATCTAGCTTTGATTTTCAAATAGAATTTATTAAAGGAGAAGACAATAGTCTTCCAGATTTTTTAACTAGAGAATTTTTACAGAAAAGACATGAGGCCATTATATCCAGTAAAACCCCCGAGGCAATTCCTTGAACAGCATCATAACTAGAACTCACATATAAACAGATATACGGCTTTAGCAGAGTTTCCTCAATTACCTCCTCCTACACCGGTAAAGAGAGAAGCAACCCCAGGAACCTCAAAACAATCCTTAAACAGTTATGCCAAAAGAACCATAAACAGTTATTCTGAGGCAGTACAACCTCAACCTCCCATTAAACAAGAACAAGCAAGCTCTTCAACAGCAAGTCAACAGAAATTCGATTGGATAAACAGTCAACATGTACCAATCATTGCGATTGAGAGAAAATTAGTTGAAAAACGAATTACAGATATTATCAAGTCTTGTTACACAGACAGAAATTATGTGGAAACAGACAACCCTTATAAAACAAGAGAATTTTATGAAGCTATATTGATAGCAACCAATTCAATAGAGATTGAAAATGAGTTAGCAGATAAAAATGATCCAAGGAGTATTAGGTACTCCAAGTTTACTATTAAAAGAATTTTAAGCCCTGCGGATTGGCCAGTAGATCATCTACACACGCCGATTCAATTTCCATTATCAGTGAACTTTAAAATATCAGGTTATAATTTTTACGACTACAAAAATGCGTGGTGTAACTTCATATACTTAAGACCTGGCAGCCATTCATGGTTTGTCAAGTTCTGTGAAAAGGTATCAACAGATCCCATCCCAAGATGGTTTTATGAATGGTGGAATACATTTGGAGCAGACGAAAGGGTGTTGTCACCTTCTTTCAAACAGTTACACACTAATTACCAGAAAGAAAACGAAGAACTAGCAGCATTACCAGAACATATACAGTTATGTAAATTCTTCATGGCTAAAAGAGTGTCCTATATTATTAGTTGGGAATTCAATATAGAGGTATTATGCAAGGTCAGGTACCTTGTTAAAACTATAAAAATTAAGGGGTGGACCCCTAAGAACAAAGAAAAACAGGTTCAGCAAGTTCAAACGAAGATCGGATCAACAGACAAATTATCAAAGGAAGCGTTGAAAAGAAAACTTCAACAGGCCTTAGCAAATTTAGACCAAGCAAATGGCAGTGAAATAAATCAAATCACTGAATTATTAGATACAGCGTCATCAACAGCATCAGCAGGAGATAATGGAGATATGGAGGACCCACACGGGATTGCTCAAGCATATCTCACGGATTTTTAGCAAAAGATAGACAACAAATAAGTGCCAAGTGGTATCAATAATGTAGATCTTACTTTACTTTTGTAAAGATAAGATTCTTGACAATAGGACCCCATTAGCATCAATAATGTAAATCTTATCTTACTTTATAAAAGATAAGATTCCCCGTTAATAGCTCTCCACCTGTAAAGGAGAATAGTGTTATTAGCAGCTATAAATAGAAGTAGAAATCAGAAGTAAGGCATCACTCGAAATCCTCACTTTCGAAATATTGCCTACTTTCCCTCTCTGTAAAACAATGTTCCTTCATGTTCAATAAACAGTTCCAATTTTAATAGTAAGTTTTCTGATCTTATAAATATTTTTAACATTTACTTTGATTATTAGTTTTTGATTTAATTATTAGCTTTATTATTTCATAAATATGTTTTTTGGGACCTTCTATTGCCCTTATGGCTCTCTCATCATCTTCGATGCCCTTGTCTTTATCCACGATCTCAGAATCTGTATTCTCATCTTCCTCAGGGGGTGTCAAGACCTTCTGAGTCATGCCCAACAATCGCTTTGACGAATCCAATAAAGGAACCGACCGATCAATTGCCTGCATATCCATCCCTGCGGCCTCTGCTAATTACTCTATCATCAAATACTTACGAGCCGACAGGTTGGCCTCTGTCTCACGCTACTCGTCCGCGGTGAATTTGGCATGGGTACTAGCCACTACACCCTTAACCGCGGTAATATCAATCTTCTTCTCTATATCGGGGATAATACGATCACCAATCGCATCAATAGGCACCCCCGCCTTCTCTAGATACTGGGTGAGAATGTTACAGAAAAACAACCTGTGACACATATTTTTTAGGCGTATCCTCCTCATCAATCTAAGCATGTAATACCCAATGTTCACCGGTTTCCCCACCATGAAGAAGTAGATCATGCATGCTCGTGTCTTGATCACACTAGAAAAATGGCTAGATGGTAGAATGCGAGCATTTATCAACTTCATCCAGACACGAGCCCTCTTTTGAAATAGCGAGAACAACATACACTTGTGCCTTCCAGTATCCTCTGAGCGTGTCCACAGATTTATAGAATCCGCGCCACAAGTGTGTCTTGCATAGCCTTATAGTCAGGCCTTTTAATGAAGTCGTGGAGCTCCTCAAAATCATGATCGTCCACCCGTCAAAAATTGCACAAGGCGGTGGCATCCAGCTTCACTTTACATCCCCGAACCTGTACCATATCATCCTCCCGCCAAGCTTCTTTCGGATCCAAATTAGCATATAATTCCGACACAAGATCAAGATTCGTATGCCCCGAACTCCCAAATACCGAATCTCACTTCATCCCATGAACTGCTTCTCTGACTGCTCGACACTTTTGGATCAATTTCCTTTCATCTATAGCTTCTTCCGGGATATAGCCCGAAAGTTTCACATTTTTGTACCAAGTTTGGCTCTCCCCTTTCTTCACAAAAGGTAGACCAAACCTTGTCTTTCCCCCGGGCCTTGGAATAGGGATTGCCTCTTTCGGAACCCTTGGTTTTGCTTTACTTGGTGCTTTAGCCTTTGCTTTTCCTTTTTTCACTTTACTAGTCGAGGCTACCCCCAATTTTGGCCTTTGGGCAGCCGGTGCATTAGAAGAAGAAGAGGCCTTTTGCGTTGTTTTCACCATAGTACCAGTTGCGTGGAGAGAAAGAGATGATCACTGAAAATTTTTAAAGGGAGAGGATGAAATTGGCAAGCAGTGTGCTATGTTTTGTGCCTTATGTGATGCATAAGCTTTTGTTTTTGTTTTAGTGTTTAAACCAAGTGGGATAAGGAAAAGGGATGGTATTTAGTGTTTTAGGACGCAGGCCACTGGTCGAAAGTGGGTCGACCCGTTATGTTTTTCGAACTTACCTTGAAGCCGTACCACTCGCGCTGCATGGAGACAGCGTGTGCAATTCTAAGTACACTGTTTGTACTCGCGCGATGAGGCCTACGATGCCAGCTTATGGCATTTCAACATTTTGTCCTCACTGTTTGAGAGACGCTATGGATGACGCGATGCCTGCATATGGTGTTCCAATTTTTGTCACTCACTGCTTGAGACACGCTATAGCGTGTGCGACGCCTCTCTGGTAGCGTAGCTGAATTTCTGCTCCACACCACAGCTTACGCGATGCATGCGTATAGCATTCAAGTTCCTGTGCAAACGGTTTGATCAAAAGCTATAGAGTAGGCGACGCTTCTCTAGTACCGTAGCTTTTCCAACTGAAATTTTTGATGCACGCGATGAGCCAAGCAATGCTTCAAACATAGCTCACCATCCAGAAACCTCGAGCCCTGAAAAAACAATGAGAAACTACGTAATACTAAAGAAATAAAATGACGAAAACAATAAAAATTGGGTTGCCTCCCAACAAGCGCTTGATTTAACGTCGCGGCACGACGGTTACAATTTACGGTTCTCGCAATGAAACGGAGGTTCGATGATCCAACAAACCTCCCCAATAGCACTTAACTATTTGCCCGTTCACTAAAAATGACTTGTCGAAATCCGGAGCTCTCAATTCAACCGCTCCATGTGAAGTGACACGAACTACCTCAAATGGGCCCGACCATCTAGGCTTCAACATTCCAGGAAATAGTTTCAATCTAGAATGGAACAACAATACCAACTGGCCCGGCTCAAATTGACGATGCTCAATGTGCTTGTCATGCCATTTCTTTGTCCGCTCTTTGTATAACTTCGCATTCTTATAAGAGTGGAAACGGAACTCATCTAGCTCATGCAACTGAAGTATCCTCTTTTCACCCGCCACTTCCATATCTGAATTTAGCTTTTTAATTGAACAATACGCCTTATGTTCTAACTCGATAGGCAAGTGACAAGCCTTATCCTAAACCAACCTATACGGAGAGGTTCCAATAGGTGTTTTAAAAGCCGTTCTATAGGCCCAAAGAGCGTCGTCGAGCTTCATAGACCAATCCTTCCTTGAAGGACTTACAGTTTTCTCAAGAATCTGCTTTATCTCTCTATTCGACACCTCCAGTTGGCCACTAGTTTGAGGATGATAAGTAGTAGCTACCTGATGACGCACCCCATACTTGGCCAAAAGTTTATTGAACAAACGATTGCAAAAGTGCGTACCTTCTCATTGACGATGGCCCGTGGTGTCCCAAAGCGAGTAAAAATATTTTTCATCACGAACTTGACTACAACACTCGCATCATTGATAGGAAGTGCAACATCTTCCACCCAGTTTGACAGATAGTCGCCCGCTATAAGTATGTATTTGTTGCCACTAGAAGGTGGAAACGGATCCATGAAATCAATTCCCCAACAATCGAACAACTCAATCTCCAGGATGTTACTCAAGGGCATCTCGTGACGCCTCGAAATATTACCAGTTCTTTGGCATCGATCACATTGTTTAACAAAGCCATGAGCATCCTTGAATAAAGTAGTCCAAAAGAACCCCGACTGAAGTACCTTCACGGCTTTCCTATCACATCTATGATAACTTTGCAAAATAGATTCGACTTCCTCACTTGGAATACATCTCCTCGCCAATTGGTCCGGGCCAATTTTATACAAATACGGCTCATCCCAGACATAAGATCTACTCTCATCGAGGAGTCTCCTACTCTGTTCAGTTGTAGCTTCAGGTGGATAAACATTACTCACCATCAAGTTCACCATATCTGCATCTCAGGGCACCTCGGTTACCTGCAGAGCAAAAAGTTGCTCGTCTGGAACAACTTCATTTATCTAAGGCTCCTCATCTACATGTTTTCTATCTTCATGTAATTTCTCTAACCCTAGAACGATAGGTTTAGCTATGCATATTCATAATAACAACACAAGAATTCATGGAAGAAATATGATAGATTGTAACAGATGATGTTAAAAAATTAAACCCTTGGTTCAATGTGTTACGAACTCCAAAACTTGCTCCAGAAATTCGACCTCTCTACTAAAACGGAATTATAAACTATTTATAGTATTTACAAAGTCTTCCCATAAGTTAATCCAAAGCCTAAACTAAGTTGGAAAAGTTGGGGTCGCTGAACTAAAAGCCACAGGGTAAGCCTCGAGTGTCTCATGGCTTCTGGGAGTCCTGCGCCACAGCTCATGCATCGCATGGCTTGTGGCTTTTGGAATTCTGAAGCTGCAGGCCATGCCTCGCATGGCTTATGGCTTTTGGAAGCCTGAAGCTTTGACTAATCCGTAACTTGCTCCATAGATTTCCGTCTAATGCCATATCCCACAATTAGCTAAGTTCATCAACTCTTGCTCGATTTTATCCATCTTCACTCTGTTTGCACTCGTCCTCATCCAAGTCATTCCTAAAATCACAAACACAATAAGTGAGCACAGCAATCACAATTATTTCGTGCAATGGGCGAATAACGTATCAAAATATGCGGAAATATTAAGGTAAAATAGGCCAATATTGCCAAACATCAATACTTGCTAAGGCGGATCTCAAATCGGGTTCCCGAAACTCAAGATGCGAATTTAAATGGAAAAAGGTCAAATTATTTAACTTTCGGCATTTTAGCGAAAATTAGCCGAACAACCTCGAAATTCACTTTCGAAAAATCAAAAAAGTCACGAATAATCATACAAACCTAATGACGCTTTCGGATTTCGAATCAGAGCTCGTTCGCCAAAACCGAGCTCGAAAATCTCTTTTTAATATTTTTCGACAATAAAAACTGAAACCTTTTTCCGATGCCTACCAAATGAGGTTTGATTTAGCTCAAATTTTACAGATAAGTCTCAATGGACCTAACAAAGATTTTAACATTATTGGCACGCAAATTGGAGTCCTATCTCCCGAAACGACTGACCGAGGTCGTTTCACTGGGGCTGCTGGTGTCGATGCTAGGTTAGCTGCAATGAAGGGGCCAACGCCTCAGCCGCAAGCTGCACAACCCTCGAAGAAGAGGAAGATAGCTGATCCTTACAAGGCTATCAGTAAGAAATCCCAAGCAATTGCCTCCAAAGTTGGTAAAAGTTCTCAGGCCGTGGCTGGTGAAGATGTGGCGGCGATGGGCGTTTTGGTGATTGAAGCTGTTCAATCGATCGGTGAAGAGGGTATTTTGGCAACTGTTCATGCACCCGTTGATAGTGGGGCGGAGTTTTCCTCTGAGCAGCTGCTGAAGCGGGTAAGGCGTGTTGGAAAGGAAAAGGTCGGTGAAGAAACTACTGTCGTCAATATTGCTGCTGCGCTGCTACCTTTGGGTCAGCTGTCAACGGTGATAGAAGTGCCATCCAGCGCTGAAAAAGATTCAGGCAGGGATGCGGCGGGGACCGAGCTGGCGCTTTTAGATGAGAGGTACAATCTTCCCATGGATCGGGAGGTTGAACCAGCCCCATCCAAGCATACTGAAAGTTTGGGCTCTTCTTTTTTTTACTTCTAATCATGACGTTCCAATCGTCCCGCAACCAGGGGAGAAGATGCGGCTGCTTTTGCCGCCGGTGAACTAAGGAATCGAACAATTACAATAACGGTTCCTAAAGATACTGATATCCTCAGACACATAAGGCACCTTATTGACCAACTTTATGAGGTGACCGGTCCCATGGAGCGAGCTTGAATGAACACTCACAACGACCTTCAACTTGCTTCCTTAAGAGCTTACAATGCCTTCAGAGTGTGGCATCATTATGTTTTTCCTTTATATCGATTTTGAATGTTTTTGAGCTGAAAAATAGATTTCATTGCAGAATACCCTTTTGGCAATCGAGAATGTGGAGCGGACTCAGCAGCTAGAAGAAACCATTCAAATGTGGAAAGATCAATTCTATGCTGTCGTGAATTCTGGTTCTGTTCTTTATCACGAGCTCCAAAAAATCAGCGTAAAAGACTTTGTGCTAAAAAAGCAGTTTGACAAGGTTAGAACAAAGCTAGCTTCCGTGCTGTTGAGGGCATCCGAGTTGGAGGCCGAGGCTGCGACTTTGTTCCAAGCTGCGGTTGAGGACAGCGCAAGACTTGCTGCTACTACCGATGATAAGGTGAAGGCCAATGAGGCCAGACTTCGGTCTCTTGAGAGGGAACTTAAGCATATAAGCCAAGACCTCGATGCTGCTCAACAAGGACGGAGCAAAGCCGTTAAGAATGCCAACGAGCTACAAGCAAGAATCGGTCCCTCATTTTAGAGAATCGTAACTTGAGCAAAGAGTTGTCCGACCTGAAGATTGAGATGGATGGCCGTGAGAACATCAAGATTGCGGAGGCAAGGCGCAATGCACTTCTGGAGTTGTCAGGGGAAGGATATATTGTAGACGATAAATTACTTGAAGCCGAGGAAACAGTAAAAGTGTACCATGAGGATCTCGGCCTCTCGCCTGAGCAGAATGGGATGCATAGGTTGCTATCGCCCTTTTGACATAGTTTTTATTTTTTTGCGGCCGTACCGTGGCCTTTCTTGTAATTATAATATGGCCTATGGCCGTTTCAATGAAAACTTTTGCTTCCGTATATCATTGTGTATGTTAAACATTGAAGATGGAAATCTTTGTCGTTTCGAATTTTTGATGAGTTTTCCTCCTGAGTATTATTTTCCAAAACACAAAAGTCATGTGCCCAACATTCGTTTCTTTAACGAAACTGTGTGTCTATCGGAAGCAATAAATTAATCGGGCCCAATGGATCTAGTGCGTAATGAAGAACGATGGCTCTTTTTCATGCGAATGCACCCTTCGAACACCAAGTTCGGGAAATCAATTTAAATAGTCAAAAATAGTGGATAACAACGAATACTTGACAAGTTGTGTATTTATGAATAATAGCCGCCATCGGGCGCTTAATACATTACGGCTGTTTAAAGCGCGTAGGTATATGAAAAATCTTTGGTCGCTAAAGGACCGTTTACATATTTTTGGTTGCTGACGGATCGTTTACTTTTTGTGTTACAACTACTATTACGAACAGTTCCCAGTGTGAGTGCCTGTCCGTTAATCTTGATATCAATTCATTGTATGGACTCCAGCAGTCCCCAATCTCTTTTTCCAATCATTTACAAACTTGATCTTTGGGGTAGTCCCCAATGTCTTTTGTAAGATCGCCAATTATTGGACCCGAACAATCCCATGTCATAGGTCAACCGATAATAATTCGCTAAAAAGTTCTTGATTCAGCTCCTTCATCTTCCTATTTCATTCCCCTCAGTGTTCGAGTGCAAAGTATGTGGGGTCGGATACTGGTTCGATACTTCCATTTACCTGTACTTTGCGATTCCTAAAATAGAGAATGTAAAGAAAAAAGGGGGTAAACTTTAAGATGAAGACCGCGTTAGAGTGTTCGTCGGACATATCGGCCCCGAATTAGAGCGATTCAAGCTTGTTGTGTTCGCGTGTGATGTAGATCATCATTCGATTCCAACAATCCTTATCATCTAACAGTGTGAGTACCAAAAACAACAATGAAATGCGTCCAACTTTGAGTAAGTAATAGAGGGGTAAAAATATACAATACCGAATGTTATTAGAAGTGGTACTTCTTTAACTCAGTGATACTCTAGTTGAACTCGACCGGCTTCGAGTCTAGTGTTTCTAATTGGTATGATCCTTTGCCGACTACTGCTTTGACCCGATAGGATCATTTCCAATTTTCTCCCAGCTTGCCTTCGTTGGGTTGGTCCTTCTTTGGTCTCTTGATTTTCAACACATAATCACCTCATTAAAAGCTCGATAACTGATTATTTTGTTGAGGTAATTTTCTGCCCTTTGTTTTCGCGCTTCTATCTGTACTAGTGCTATATCCTTTTTTACCTCGATCAAATCTAAATCTATCAGCATGGATTCCTTGTTTGATTCATCGGTGGCGTGAGCAAACAAAAGTCTTGGTTCACCGACTTCCACTGAGATCAACGCTTCTGCTCCATAGACAAGTGAGAACGGAGTCTCTCTAGTGCTGTTTTTCACCGTTGTTCGATGACCCACGGCGCACCTCGGAGCTCGTTCGGCTAGCTGCCTTTTGATTCATCCATCCTCTTTTTGAAGTACTCGATTACTGTCTTGTTGGAAGACTCAACCTGTCCATTTGCGTTGGGATGATAAGGTGTTGAAGCAATCCGCTTGATTCCCCACTTCTTGAAAAAAAGGTTGTAATTCGACTCCCCTTGAATTGTTTGTCGTTGTCGCATGTGATCTCTTTTGGGATCCCATAATGACAAATGATATTGTGGTGGATGAATTTAATGACTTCCTGTTCACGGATTTTAGCCAAAGCAACCGTTTCCATCCACTTAGAAAAATAATCTGTTAAAATCAAAATAAACTTTACCCCACCGGGCGCTGTTGGAAGCGGCCCTACTAAATCCATTCCCCACTTCATGAACGGCCGCGACGAGGTGACCGAATGAAGGGGCTCCGCTTTTTAGTGAATGAGATTGCCATGCTGTTGTCACTTGTCACATTTTTTAACAAGGTATTTGGCGCCCTCTCCTATCGTTGGCCAATAATAGCAAGCTCTGATTAGTTTTCTCAACAGAGATTTGCTGCCGGAGTGGTTGCCACACTCGCCTTCGTGAACTTCTTTCATTACATAGCTTGTTTCTCCAGGGCCGATGTACTTAGCTAAAGGGCCACTATACATGCGCCTATAGAGTTAATCATCTAAAAGGAAGTATCGAGCCGCTTTAGCTTTGAGTGATCGGGCAGCCTTTTTATCTTCGGGGAGAATTCCTACCTGCAAGTAAGATAAATATTTGTTTCTCCAATCCCAAGTATGATTGACGTTACTTACCTCCTTAATGCTTCGATTGAGTGGAGATTCAAACAGATGTACAATTAGTTCGTCAGGCTCTTCTTCAATGACTGTTGTGGAGCCGAGGTTTGCAAGAGCATTCGCTTCAATATTTTCTTCCCTCGGGATTTGTGCTATCTTCCATTCTTGTAAAAAAGCTAAAAGACTATAGTTTATCGAGCAGTTGCTGCATTCGTATGTCCCAAACGCTGAAATCGCCTTGGACTTGGTTCACCACCAGCTGAGAATCACTTTTGATATCTAGTTGTTCGATCTTCAAGTCGTTGGAAATTTTAAGACCTGCAGCGAGGGCCTCATTGTTAGTTTTAGCATGTAGCTTGATTGCATACCTTAGCTTTTCGTCTGTTGGTGCTATTAATAGGACTCTGAGACCAGTTCCCTTTACATTTGATACTCCATCCATATAAAGCATCCAAACTCCGGGTTCTGGGTCCCTCATCATGAGCTCCTCTTTTCTTGCCTCCGGAAGAATGCCAGTGCTAAAATCTGTTACAAAGTCAGCCAAAACTTGTGATTTGATGGCGGTGCAAGGCTGGTAAGTGATATCGTACCCACTCAGCTCAACCTTCCACTTCATTAATCGGCCAGATAAATCTGGTTGATGCAAGATATTTCTTAAAGGAAATGTAGTTACAATTGATATAGCATGACATTGGAAATATGGCCTTAATTTTCGTGCAGCTATAACAAGTGCTAGTGCAAATTTTTCCAAGTGTAGATACCTTGTTTCTGCATCGAGTAAAGTTTTACTAACGTAATAGATAGAAAATTGTTTACCTTCGTCCTCACGAACGAGGACAACACTTACAGTAACTTTTGCAACGGCCAGGTAGATTAGCAATAGTTCTCCCTCCACCGGTTTTGAAAGCAACGGAGGGTTTGATAGGTATTGCTTCAACTCCTTGAGGGCTCATTTACATTTCGGAGTCCATTCGAAGCTTGTGTTATTCTTCAAGACCGAAAAGAACTTATGACATCGTTCGAATGACCTCGAAATGAACCTGCTGAGATAGGCTACTCGTCCAGTCAAACGTTGGACATCCTTAACTTTTGTAAGCTCATTTGGTATGTCTTCGATTGCCTTGATCTTGTCTGGATTTGCTTCAATCCCTCTTTGAGATACGATAAATCCCAAGAACTTTCTAGATCCAACCCCGAACGCGCACTTCTCCGGGTTCAGTTTCATGTCAAACTTCTTCAAAATTGTGAAAGTCTCCTTCAAATGATCCAAATGACTCTTTGCTTTCAATGATTTCACCATCATATCATCTATGTAAACCTCCATAGTATTTCCGATCAAATTCTTGAACATGGTTGTGGCCAACCGTTGATAGGTAGCCCCGACGTTTTTGAGACCGAAAGGCATGACCGCATAACAGTAAGACCCCCTGTCTATTATAAATGATGTTTTATCTTGGTCCTCTAGTTCCATCAATATTTGGTTGTATCCTTAATACGCATCCAAAAAACTTAACATTTCATGCCCCGCCGTCGAATGAATCAGCTGGTCGATATGAGGCAATGTGAACGAATCTTTCGGGCACACCTTGTTTAAATCAGTGTAGTCAACACATACTCTCCACTTTCCGTTTTTCTTTCGGACTACAACCGTATTTGCCAGCCACTTTGGATATTTCACTTTCCTTATAAACCCATTCTTCAACAATCTATTAACTTCATCATCAATGACTTTCCTTCTAAACCTTCCATTGTGTCATTTCTTCTGCTTCACCAGTCAATGTGATGGATTGACGTTCCACTTGTGAGTAACGAATTTCGGATCATTTCCTTCATGTCAGTGTGGGACCAAGCAAAACAATCAGCATTATCCTTGAGAAATATGATTATTTCCTTCTTTATATCAAGGTCCAATTCAGCTCCGACATATACTTTCCGCTCAGGTTTGTCTTCGAAGAGGACTACTTCTTCCAAATCCTCGATCGTCGAGTCCTCAGCCTTTTCCTTGCTCGGCTCCCTAACACACACTGGAATTTTGGCGAAGTCCTGATCCGTTGCACTTGGTTCTGTTTCATCATCTTCGGCCGAAGATTTCGGTAACTGTAATTGCTATTTTTAAGTGTTCGAAGTAGCACCCTCCTTCATGGCTACTAAATAACATTCTTGGGTAGTCTGTTCTTCACCTCTAATTTCTCTTACTCCACATAGGGTAGGGAACTTGACAACTTGATGAAAAGTCGATGGGACCGCTCCCATAGCGTGGATCAACGGTCGACCCAACATCACATTGTAAGCCATCTCTCCCCCATTACTTGAAACAAGGTTTCTTTCTCAAATCCTTCGGCATAAGTCTTAACCATAATTTCAACTCGAACTGTTAAACCCTGATAATACTGTAGATCTGGGTATTATTTTATCAGTCAATAGAAACTGCTCAACTACTCTTCATAGTATGATATTGACCGAGCTGCCTGCATCGATCAAAACTCGCCTCACATCAGCGTCATCTACCCTTATTGTCACGACTAGAGTATCATGATGGGGATGTATCCTTTCATCAAAGTCATAACCCCCGAACACAATGTTGTCGCTCAAAGTCTCTCGCGTCCGTTTGTCTCTAGTGAATGATACTTTCGTATACTTCTTCGTAGTATATGTTACCCCATAAACTTTTGCTCCACCAGTGATGACATTAACCGTTTTCCTCGGAGCTGGAGGTTTCGGCATCTGATCATCTTTCTTTTTATTAAAGTTCTACTTTCCTCTTTCTGTCAAGAATTCCACCAAGTGCCCGTCTCGAGCAATTTTGCCACTTCGTAATGCAAAGCCTTACATTCTTCGGTCGTATGCCCATGATCGTGATGGAAAGCACACCACAAGTTGTCGTGTCTACTGTTCGGATTCGTTTTCACGCGACTGGGAAATTTTACCACTTTATCACCTATTCCCATCAATGCATTCATTAATCTTGCTGTTGAAACACAAAAATTATTTTTTGAACTTTTTGGAGGCAATGTGTCCCTTGGAGCTGCAGATGGACATGGCTGCTCCTTCCTCGGCTGATTCTTTGAACTACTAGCTTCGTATCCATTCCCATTCAGACGAGGGAAACTGTAGGGCTTGAATTGCTGCTAAGTCCTGTGGTTTTGCCTACCATTTTCGACCATCCGTGGAGCCGGCCTCTCATTTCGTCGATTGTACTAGGCTAACATCAACTCCTCTTTCTCAGCCCTGATCTTAGGTTCACACTCACGATGCAGATCCTCAAAGGGCCACAGAGTGACCTCCCTCAACCGATCTTTCAACTTCTTACATGCCTCCGTTGAATCGTTACTTAGATTATTTGCAAAGGACAAACAAGCCCACCTTTCCTCGACATTCGGGATGTTTATCTTTTTGTCATTAAACCACTTCAAAAACAGTTAGATCGTTTCATTGGGCCACTGTTTGATGTTCAAAATATCTTCTACCCTCCGTTCTATCTTTTAGCTCCAGTGTGTTCCCTAATAAATTTGGCCGACATTTCATCAAAATCTGATATCCCATTTTCAGGTAACTGCATATACCATTTCAACGCTCCTCCCCTTAGCCTTTCATAGAATTTCTTCAAACTCACCGAATTGATTTTGTCTGATGTCAAATTGTTCGACTGTACTGCAATTGAGAACATATCAATATGATCCCTAGTCCCATCATACCTCAAACTCTCTGGTAGCTTGAAGGTCTTGGGAATTGGCAATGAGGCTGCACTTGGAGGAAACGGCCGCTTTGAGATCGACTTCTTAGCGGCGTCCTCCATCAATTTTGGAACTCCTGGCAACTTTTCCATCAACGACTTTATCTCATTGAATTTCTTCTCCACTGTATCATTCAACAACGTTTGCATTATAGCCAACATCTTTGCTTCTGTCATGACGGAGGCCGAACCCAATCCTCCGAGCTCCATCCCTTCTTCAGGTCCCCCTATTACTGCGCCCTGAGGAACAGAGATCGGAGTGCCTGTGGGGGGCGTTTATGGGGAGACAGGTGCTCTATGACATGCAGAGCCAGACAGAAACTGCAAAAATCCACTTAGTCTCTCCATCTACTCACTCTGCTTAACCAAAAATTTTCGCAACAAAGTGTTCGTATCGATTGATATTACTTCGACCGCGGGTTCCTTACCGGGTCGGCGAGCTCGATTGACATTCGACTTAGAATCGTTCGTAGGGGTGTTCAAGGGTGGATCCTATTATGGTGGGACGATTCATCGACCCCTTCGACGCCTGGAAGCTGAGCCCCGTCTGCGGGGTTGGGCTGAAGAGCGCCATCCCTGACAGCGGCGTTGGCGTTGTGAGCGTTGTTGCTCTGATCGTCTGCCATTGCACACAAAAATAACAAACGTAAGTAGGACCAACGAAAAATTTCTAAACAAATCGATTGCCTAGGCCCCATGGTGGGTGCTAAACTGTATATATCCTAAAATTCGATTTTAGGTATTACACTTAAATTTATATTTAGTTGAGCCTTAGGCGACCGTTTCGTATCAAAATTCAATCGGTTGATCAGTGAATTTACGTTCGCGACGTTAATCATAATTAAGTTCACTGTTGCAGATTGATTCGAACAACAACAAGTATGCAATGCTAGAGTGATGCTAATCAGTGTCAAATAGAATAGCTAACGGAGCAAATAGTAGAAGGCACAAATATAGCAAACGAACATGTAGACACTATCGATCGAAGCAAATAACTTAATAACAACGATGAAAAGGTAATGCTGGTTGCAGTTAAATTAGCGGTCGTTCCACAGTTGTGTTACTGAATAAATCAAACGGTCATGCGATGTATCGTTATGTAACGATGTCTTGACAAACAATCGAGTATTGATTAATGATTAAAGCATATAACAGTTCTTAGCGATAAGCGAACAATAACTTTGTCGCAGAGAGTTGCGGATTAAGATGTGTTTATAAGTTCAATTACAATCGCAATAACAGATAAATAATGCGAAGCAAGTAATCGATAATCAAACAAGAAATATATGACAAGTTAACGAACAATTGAGCAAATAGCAAAAGAGAACGACACAGATCAGTGGACAATTGATTAATCTATAAGAAAAAGAATGAATAAAAATAAAGCTTATTGTATTATGATCGAAGGTTGATGCTCCGCTGAAAGAGATGATTTCCTCCTCAAGAGCAAAGCCAGACAATGGTAGAACTGTGGCAGCGTAATAGCTATAACGGTGGTAATATGAAGGTTGTGGCGGCAGAGTATAGTAGCAAAGCTTAAAAGAAGAGGTTGTTGTTCAGAAGAACGTAACCTTTACAAGAGAGATGAGGGGTCTATTTATAGTTGCAAGAGTTCAAAACCTAGTTAAAGTCATTTTCGCACATGTTCCTCCATTATCAGATGAGCATCGTTATCTTTTCCAACGGCCTCCGAGTTTAGCAGTAGCGATAAGATTGTTCTGAGCTTATCCTGATATTGACACCGTTTCGTAATCGGTCAGTCCCAAGGTGACTGATCATTCTTTTGACTATCTTGCCATCGTGTCTTATGCCACTCATCTCGGCTCCGACATCCAAGCTCTGCTTGCCACGTAACTGTTGGCGTGGACTAGTCTTGTGTCCGATTTTTGCCCAATACAATAATCTTTAACTAGTATGAATCTAGTGAATGTAATATTTATTAGGTTTCAGATAAATAAAAGTTACTCATTTAAACATTGAGAAAATTGTGTACATATTAAATATTAGAATATATATTTACTTATCTTACGAATATGAATAATAAGGTTTTAATGATCGGAACTCCGAGAAAAAGTAGTACAACAATTCTTTTAGGATTTGAAATATACAACAACTCTTTTAATGTTTGAAATATACAAATTACATGTATAATAATGAAAAGAAAAAAAAATTCCTTCTCAAATTATTGTTTTCCTTGGTGTAAAAGGACAACTCAAATGTAGATTCCAAATAAATAGGATAAAAATAGTGTAATATTGGCAAATTTCTGTAATCAATAAATTTCTTTTCACACTAAGTACCTTAATTACCTTGCAAACTACTCCACATAAGAGTCAAATTTCTATAATCAATATTGCTAAGCAGGCGTGGCTCGATAACAATCTTTATGATGCTACCAAAATATTTTCTGAAAACATAGTGTACTGGAACAAACATGTTTTTGATAATATTTTCAGAAATAAAACAAAACTCCTAGCTCGTCTTAATGGAATCCAATCATCCCCCCACTATGCTACTAGTTTTTTCCTACAAAACCTAGAATCGCAATTAATCAATGACTATAATAATTTATTAAGAAATGAGGAAGAATTCTGGCGCCTAAAATCTCGAATTGATTGGTTAAATTTTGGTGACGCTAATACGAAGTTTTTTCATGTCTCTACTCTTAGTCGTAGAAGGAAAAATCGCATTGTTTATTTTCATGACGATGATGGTAACCAAATTTTTCACCCGGATGAGGTTTCAACCCATGTTACAAAATACTTTAGTAATTTATTCACCACTAGTCACTCTAGCACCCCCCTAAATTATATCACTACTGCCTCATCGTGGTTTTCTAAGAAAGATCTTTCAACCTTAGATAGACCTTTAACGGATGAAGAAATTACAAAGACAATCTTCTCCTTTAAGCCATACAAAGCCCCAGGTCCTGATGGTTTCCATCCTTTCTTCTACCAACGCTATTGGAATATAGTTGGCCGTTCTGTGAAATAATTTTGCCATAAGGTTTTTAATGAGTGCCAAATTCCTACAGAATGTAACTCTACCTTAATTTGTCTAATTCCCAAATTTAATAATGCGGTTCATTTGAAGAATTTTAGACCCATTGGACTGTGTAATACCACTTACAAAATCATCACCAAGATCATCTCAAATCGTATTAAACCTCCTTTAGATGTTCTTATAAGCCCTTGCCAAGATAGTTTTATTAAAAATAGGAGAGCTTCCGATAATATAATCATTATTCAGGAACTCATTCAAAAACTTGCTCGTCTGAAAGGTAAGAAGGGTGAAATGATGATCAAAATCGATCTTGAAAAAACTTTCGATAGGATTGAATGGTCCTTTATTCGTAACATGTTAGCTTTTTTCAAATTTCCCCCCAAGATCTCAAAATTAATTTTACCTTGTGTTGCTTCTTCTAGTATCTCTATCTTAATTAATGGTGCCAAAACTACGAATTTTTTTCCAACTAGAGGGATTCGTCAAGGTGACCCTATGTCGCCCTACCTCTTTATGCTTTCTTTAGAACTTCTTTCTATCTATATTAACCACCAAGTTGATATGAACCTTAGGGACCCTATTAATATATCTCCCAGGGACCCTAGCCTTTCATATCTTATTTTTGCCGATGATCTAATTCTTATGGCTAAGGCAAATAATAAATCAGCTCAATCGGTCCAACACACTATTACCATGTTTTGCAACTTATCAGGAGCTATGGTGAACACCTCAAAATATAGAATTATCTTTTCTTAAAACATTGATGCTCATGAGGCTGCTCGACTAGGTTCTATCTTAGACTTTAAGATCAGTCCCCACTTTGGCAAATATCTTGACTTTCCAATTCTAAACCTCAAGCCAAAACATAATGACTACCAATTCCTACTAGATAACTTTAAATCTAGACTCTCTAACTGGAAAGTGAATCTCCTTACTGTAGCTTGTAGAACTACTCTAGTTCGTTCTACATACCTTACCAATAACATCATGCAACTCCATCAACTTCCCAGGAAAACCCTAAAAGCTATTGATCGAATCTAAAATAATTTTATCTGGGGAACGACTGACACTAAAAGAAAGATTCATCTCCTTTCTTGGGATACCATTACTAAACCAAAATTATTTGGGGGTCTCTCTATTACAAAAGCTCACATTAAAAATCAAGCCCTCCTTAGTGGTCTTTCCTGGAGATTCCTGACGAATTCTAAATCTTTATGGACTCGAGTTCTAAGTGCAAAGTATATCCATGAACATTACACAAAATCTCAATCCATTATTTGGCATAATATTGCTTGAGGATTACCCTTCTGCTATGATAACACTCATTGGGTGGTAGGGGATGGCACTAAAACTTTATTTTGGAGTAACTCCTGGCTCCCTAACAAGATCCCTATGCGCAGACTCATTAGTGGACCCCTAACCCTAGCTGAAACACAAGCCAAGGTAAGCCAAATGTATACTCCTGATAATACGTGGGATTTTTCCAAAATATCCTTTGATCTCCCAACCCATATTGAAGATATTCTCCTATCAACCCCTACTCCTACGGGATCCGTAGAGCACGACTATCCCATTTGGAGACTTAATGACAATGGGCTCTTTTCCCTTAAGTCAACTTACAAGATCCTACAACCCCACTCCCCCACTACCACTGATTTTATGTGGATATGGGAAATCGACACCCCTCGTAAAATTCAATTTCATTTATGGCAATGCTTGCATAATAGGCTTCCCTGCAGGTCATACTTAAGTGCCATAGGTATTAATATTGACCTTATTTGCACTATGTGTAAACTCGAGCCTGAATCCATTTTTCACATCTTTTGTAACTGTACCATTGTCAAGAGTTTGGACAAGTTGTAATATCAATTTTAGTGCCATAAATTCAGAAAATTGGCTAAAGGATATGAAAGAGAGTTCTCGTATCTTGAACACAAAATTCTACTCATGGCATGAATTCTTATCTTTTGCTTTGTGGGGTCTTTGGTTAAACCGTAATCATAATAATATTCCTAATCTTAAAAATAATCTAAGTCATAATAAAGTTCATCACAACGTAACTGAATTTAAACTTCTTACGTCTAATGAACCATCTTTGACTCGTATTAGAAATATTAAAGTTACATGGCATCCTCCCAATTCTAACTATTTTAAACTTAATATTGATGGCTCCTATCATCAAATTCACAATAGGGCTAGTATAGGTGGGGTATTTCGTAATAGTCAAGGGGACTGGATACTTGGGCTCCACTTCCCCATTCACGCCTTAAATCATACTCATCCGGAACTCTCAGCTTTAGCCTATGGCTTATCCTTAGCAATTGATCAAAACCTTATACCCCTAGAGTTTGAAACAGACTCCACAGAGGTCTTAAATATGATTGAAAATCCAACCCCTACTTATCTACCTTTGATCACTCATTGCAGGTTGTTACAAATGAAGCTGAAAATGCCCCAAATCAGGCATAACTACCGACAAGGAAACAAAGTTGCACATCTTTTGGCTAAGGGAGCTCCTGGACAGTCCAACAATCATATCAAAAGTCATTATGCCTTGCCACCACTTTTTGTTTGTCAAGCACTGCTGGATGATCGTGAAGGCAAATTATCTATTTTAAAAACTTCGGATAGTACTTGTAATAATCTAGCTACTCTAGGAAATCTTAATGTTCTAAATGTTCCTCATCTACCAAGTAGGAACCTTCCCTTATCTAGTATGAACTTATGCTATGTAAGCCATGCAATGCCTCAAAGCAGTCGCATGAACTCACTTTGTAACCCTCCGTAATTTTAATATTAATGCATATCATGTTATTATCAAAAAAAAAAAAAAAAATTCTTTTCACACTAAGTACCTTAATTGCCTTACAAACTACTCCACATAAGAGTCATAATACTATTAACTACTATAAGCACTACAATCACAAAGACGTCTATGGAAATGATGGACACTTGAGGCTGACAATAGTGACTAGATCGAACGTTTTAATATGGTGGAAGAAGTGGATATTCATTTGTGATACTAATATATTGACAGAAGATACTAGTTTATAAACAACTTTCAACAATTATATTCCAAGACAGTACTCTAACCTACATATAAACTAATAATGTAAATTTTCTTTCTTTATTTGTTTGTAAAACCGTGCACACGTTTGTTTCCCTGATCCCCCACCCCTAATCAAGGTCAATATCGCAGCGAGTATACAGATTACAATAATATAATTAAATTGATGCACAGTACTAGGGAGACGTTCAAAGCCGGCATTACAGACCACCGAAGCACCGACTCCTTAAACATATTACATAAAGATTGAAACTTAACCATATATAAAAATATAAAACTCCTTTAGTTTCTCAAGACCATCTTAAAGTCAACTCCTTACATATCTACATATAAAACAAAGCCTTCATATGGAGAAAAAACCATTATTCCTCAATAGCTCTTGATTTGTCTCATTTTTTCCTTCTTTGTCAAGCTCCACAAATGGGCAACGGCTGCTACTCTATGTGTCCTTCAAAATCGTTAATGGTTAAGCCCATATTTCACGAAGGAACGACGAGGATGGTCACCGGAAAAAGACTAGCTGGAGAGATAATGTTCGAGTTCCCTGACTGCATGGTTTGTCATGCCGATTCATTCTTCATTGGACAACCTATTCCATCTTTAGGCATTGATGATAAGCTAGGAAACGGCGACACCTACTTCGTTATCCCACTTGATTACTTCACAAATAAAGTGCTCTCGGCTTCTTCTCTGGCTTCCTTAGGCTCTAACCCTAATAAAAGAGCTCCAGTTAACTTCAAGAACCCTGCTTTTGAATACATAAAGGGGTCCAATGGTAAGGTTTTGATTAAAGTCGATCCAGAGTTTATTATAAAGTTACTTATGCGAGGA
Organism: Petunia x hybrida; assembly: GCA_037355625.1. NCBI lineage: Eukaryota > Viridiplantae > Streptophyta > Magnoliopsida > Solanales > Solanaceae > Petunia > Petunia x hybrida. The sequence continues at coordinate 1,304,626 of JBBBVM010000080.1, forward strand.
AAGGTAGATGGAGATGAATGTGCAACATCTAGTACTACAAGTCCTAATGATGGTAAATATTTATGTAGCACACCGGAGTTGAAGAAGCAATATGAACAATTGGTAGGGTCAAAAGAGCAAGTATGGTCTCCTAAACTAGAGACTATTACTGAATATAAGATTAGGTATTCACCTTGCAAGTTAATAGGGTTGGAATGGAAGCAGAAAGAGTAGTCAAGGTAAATGTTTTGCACAATTGTGATACAAAATATTTTTTCTTTTCGACTTTTTGTAGTTTAGAAGTAAAGGTTGACATTATGTTTTTAACAGTCTCAGTATTGTAATTGCATACAAGGATGTACAAAACAAAATTCATTGATAAAGTTGATTCTTTTCAGCTTTAACCTTCACTTCCTACAAGTTTCAAGGTAAAATGTATAGCAAAAGTTAACCATATCAAGCTGTATAAAATTTTTGCCTGATTTTAGTGTTTTATTATCCAAAACAATTTCATTTGTTCCAACGAGAGGCAACTTTTAGCTAATCCCATGTATGAATTGCTTCATACTAGAAGGAAATAAGATAGCTAACGGAGCTTTGTTAGCAAATATTGCAGAATTCAAAGAACGAAAATTGGTGGCTTTCATAGGTTAATAGTCACCGTCATTTAGGAATTTAAGCGTCCTACTGTAATGATGTTGCGCTGGTTGGAGAATTCTTCCACAACCTTGCAAAGCCGAACTGGAATTCAAAGTTTCATTGAATAACACGAATTCCTTAGCCAAGCTTATAAGAAAGATCTTATTACCAACGCAAAGTTCTCATCTAATGGTCTGTTATCTCCTAAGAGACATTCCAAGGCTAGTACCGCTAATACCACAACCAAAACCACTACTACGCTTGATGATCAGGACCAATCTTTTCTAACAGCTTCAACTGATTTAATTTCAGTCAATATGATTAACTCTAAGTCAGACACCTTAACCCCTTCCACATCAAATAACTACACCTCTACCCCTGCATCAAATCGGAGTGAACAATTTCATTCCTCTTGTATCCAAATTGATACCATAACCATTGACTTGAACACTTATTCTTCCCACCAATTAAATAACTATTCAGTTGGCAAGCCTATTAATCCTAACAATGTCTAGACTTCCACCTTCCACACAGCAACAGAGGATTAGACTTGTCGTGACAACAGTATGAGGATAACCATGAAAAGTCAAGTGAATTAGTTATTAAACCTCAATGTCTTACAACCTTTGAATCATCAAATGATAAAGCATCAACTCAAAGCTAAAGAGGCTCGATACCATCTCTACTAATCTACAGCAGCTCGATACCAGTAAATCCACTGCCACCATCTCTACTAATCTACACCATCCTTTAGAGGAAAATTCTTGTCATTCAGCTAACAACTCTTCTCCGAGCTCAAACATTTCCGAGCCCTAAAAAATTTCAGCAAATGAACTTAGTCCTCCTTTATTAATCACAAGCTCCTCTTCATAATGCTGTAGAACTAAACACAGTGTCAAAGGAGAGGGCAAGAGGATTAACATGATAGGTAAGGATCTTCTTCATTGCAATTTTAAACCGAAGAGAAAACCTTCCCTTTCTAGCGGCCTTGATCTTTACTTTGAGGGGTTAGCTAGTGATGACAACAAAGTCCTCCTAAAATCTCTTTGAAAGGTTGGTGGTAACACACGTAGGCAGAGGAAATTTCGCAATAGCCTCAAACCAATTTTAGAGACTGAAGTTCATTTTACTATAGGAGAGTTAGAGAAATTAGAACCCAAATCTTCTGATGAATAGACCAAACTATTTTATCATTTGGAATGTTCGGGCGCAAATAATGATATATTTTGCAGAAATTTTAGGTCCATCTTAGACTATAATAAATAGAGGCGGACTCAGGATTTTAACTCGGCGGGAGCACCACTATACTTAATATAGATATATTAATTACAAGCGATAATTTTTGACATACACCTCTTTGAAAATTGAATGGTTATGATAAATTTTCAATAAATTAACTGTAAACTTCTACTATCAAATATTATTAATTTGATACTAATATAACAAAAGTACACAATTAATTCATAATTGAAGACTACACATTTTCATTTTCATAAAACGCTCTATGGTAGCATCATTATTTATATTTGTAAATACACCTTTCTCAAAATAACAAACTAAAAAATTATTTAAGAAATCATCACTAATACTACTACCACTACAAGAAAAAGGGCCTTCAACGAGGGAAAATTTGGTCGTTAAAAGGACAAATCTGGTCGCTATATGGTAATAATGACTGACAAAAATCCGGTCGTCACCGGTCGTTATAGCCTCTCATGTTAAAAGTTAACGACCGGTTTTCAATCCGGTCGTTAAAACCTTTAACTACAGCAAGAAATCCAGTCGTTATAACTTATGGTAACGACCAAATCTTCCCTTCGTTAATAGTCATTAAAGACCATTTATTACACCTTTAATTTTGTACGTAGGAGTGCTTTTACGTACAGAGTTTAGTCCATTTACTTTCAAACGCATAAGCACATCTAAAAATAAAATAATCATCCTTCATATAACATTTCATTGTCAATTACAAAGAATTACACAATAAATACTACTTAGTATGCCTACGAAAATTGTATGACATAGCATTGCTTCTTACAGAAAAGAATATAGTATTATAGCATGTACAAATAGACTATTTATAAACAAGTTTCTACAAATAAGTTCTAACAGAACTGAAAATAGGTCATCTTGTGCTTCGATTATATTTTCTCTTTAATATTTCGACAGCTTATATTGCTCTGCACTTCAGAGACGAATTTCTTCCAATTTCAAATTCTTGATCCATCTAAACATTAAGTTCATGTCAGTTTAGTGATAAAATTAATAATAAATACAACAATAAATATATATGCAGTATCAATAATAATGAATACAACCATTTTCTATCTTACTTCTCCACTGATCAAGATTAACCACAATAAGCAAATATAATTTCTAAGAGCCACTCAAATAAATTTATTTGGCACAACACTAAATTGAATGGAATTGTTCAAAAAGACGAACAAAATTTTATACTATTCTTTAGATGACCGAGACTCTTCAAGATGAAGACATGCAAGACCATATGAGATCATTCGCAGGCTAAAAAAGATCATTAGTTGAGTTTGGCTCACAATTGAATCTTCCTTACTTTACTTTTTTCTCTTTTTCTTTTCCGGATAACCAAGATTAATTACAAAGAAAGCAAACACAATTTCTAAGAATTGTCAAAATAATTCATTTGCCAAGAAGATTAAATTGGATGGATCTGTCTAAAGAAAGCAAACGAAAAGTGAAAATAACACACCAACCATGTCCCTATCCTCAGGTTAGTGATACATATTATGAAGGGGTGCACCAAACATATCACCATATACAAGAGGATGTATATAGATATTTTCATTTTCTAGTAAAGTCAACCTAAAAGTGCAGCAAGTAAAGGCCTTTTCTTATATGAAAAGGGCCAACGTAATCACCATTATGAAACAAATAAGAAAACTAAAATTAAGAGGGATTGAAATAGGATTAAAATATTTACCGTTGAGGAGCAACATTCTGGTGTCTGGATCAGAGGCTACACACTGCGAAATAGAAGCAATGGAAGTCAAGTTCATTTGTAAAAGGTAAAAGATCTAACCCGAAAAAAGAATATTTACAATGGATGCTTATTTTGAATACGTTTACCTTGTAAAAGTACTTATACTATGACAATAGGAGATATTTGACACGCTATTTGTTTCAAGTAAGAAGAAAACTTAAAACTACTTCACGATATAACATGTACTGCCAAGTGCCAACTACCATTTATAGGCTTTCAATCAAATGAAAATAAGAGCACCTTCCAATCTGGTGTGTCCCCTCTCCTTCACCTCTCTATATATATATATACACACACACACGACATCCCTAACTTATCCAGGTATTCCACATCCTACAGCTGATAATATAGTCATTATTGAGAAATCACACAACGAAGATAACTCATTACTGTAAAGATCACCAAAACGAATGAATAATAAAATAGTGTCAAGAATCATTAGAGAAAGACTCAGACAAGTTCTAACCTGAAATGTACTAGTGCATTACAAATTCCACTGAATAGTGAAGTGGTCAGATATAATGATAAATTAGTGTAAATGGTATTGCCTCCTGCAAACATGTAAATTAATGTTTATAAAGAATATAAAAACAGCTAGAAACTTCCACAATAGAAGTTTAAGATGTAAGAATCAAATAACTGGACAGAAACTTTTGTAAAAGAAGTACAAGAAATAATTATCAAATGGCTGCACAGAGAATACAAGTCCAAAAATCTCACCATAATAAAATAAGTATTTTAACTGAACTAATAATACGAGTTATAGTAAAGCATACCAAATACATATAGTAGATTCTTTTACCACCTAAGTTAGGCCCTGATACAAACACAACTAAATTGAGAGTAAATTCATATGGCATCAAAATACAAGACATAATAATTACTCCTCTCAGTTGTTTTTTTTTTTTTTCTGTGTTAAGGTCTCCTCCTAATGGTGTTTTGGATATGAAAAGCCAGGGATCCATGCCTTAGGTTGTCCATTAGTCATCCTTGTAGATACAAATTCAAAAAAGTTTTTCATAATCTCTTCTTTTCCATGCCAAGCAACCCATTACTAAACCTCTGTAATCGATCTTTATCTTGTCTATTTGCAGTTACTCAATTGATATTATCAAACCAGAAAGTACTTAATTCCAACTCTCGACCACACCTCCAAATCAACACAACTTGCAATTAAAAGGAGAAATTAGATTAAAATTGTGATATTTCATTGCAACTTTTACCACGAAATAGGTGATTATAACATCGGAAGAAAAACTCTTGATTAGCAGATAATACTAGCTACTATGTTCTTGAAAATACTACTAATAGAAGTTATGAGTTCCTTTTTCAATCAAACTCACACACAAACAAAAAACGAGTTTTGATCTAAAATGCATAACCCATACTCATGATTCTTCAACTTCAGATAATTTCATTAAATACATTAAACAGGACAATAGTTGCATCAATCATATCTTGTATGTGTCTAAGTAGGAATTCCATAGTAGATAGAGATGCTTCACCAACTAGTATGTCTCAAATAGGAGAATGCTCCCCCTCATCAATTGGCCAAAAGCACCCTTTAGATAGAAAAAATACAATTAAAAAAAATACGAGGATTGAAACATGGACTACAGAAGAAGTCATCTTCTTTTCGAGTAACCTAAAATTTGTAGGATAAACAGAGAAAACATCACAAACGCAGCATAAGCGAGAAAAGATAGAAACTTCATAACCACATAGACCAATTAACATAGCAATTATCTAAATTACCTGTTCGAGGATGGTCTACAAAGCCTAACAAGCACGTATATGGCAAATATGTAGTTGAAAGAAATCAGAAGCTCAAAATCTCTTAAAAGTCAGGAAGGATCAGACCCTATCTTGGAGAAATTGCAAAGAGCCCTAACCTTTTTCTCGCTATTTAAAAAACAATTACCATCATGTAGGAGTGTGTTAACACCCATCATTAAAATAGGAAAGCATAAAAGGAAGAAAATAGGATTACTTGCGCTTCTGTGATTTTACAGGATGATGCTCGTGATTTCACCACCATCTTCCGCAGAGGAGAGTGATGTGCGCCAATGCGGTTAGGCGAGTAGTGAGTTGAAGAATTTGGGGGATTTAAGATGTGTCCTAACTTGGAGATTATGTTTCATAATTTAATAAGTTAATTTATGGGTGGGAAATTTTAGTTTAGGGTAAAAAATTTAAGGGGGAAAAGGTGCCGCCCTTATTTTTTGTTTGAACGTCTAGCTAAATATCGTGTATTTTATGGCCGGTTATTATCCGCTCCTAATTGTTTAGGTAAATTTAGACTTTAACAACCGGAAAATAGGCTGGTCATTGTAAATATATTAATTGCGACCGGATTCGTGTGCCCTCGTTAAATAGTGGTCGTTAAAAGTTAAAATTCTTGTAGTGTACGCAATTCGTTTTTGATGTACTTCATGGATGAGATTTGTATCAACCAATACTTTTGCCAAACCACCAATTCCTGTCATATTAGAGAACCTAGGATCACCATGTCGCATTTTCATTATAAAAGTGTCAAGTTGGTAACTGAGATCTCGAAGCTTTGATTCGCCAAACTCATCTGGAATATCATCATTTTTTTGTTATCAAAATTTGCAAATGAATTAGCTGGACTTAAAGTAAGACATACCAAGAAGCAAGTTACTACTCACAATATCAAAACGAAGCACCTAAAGTTGTAAATCAATGACAGCACAAAAGAGGTCAACACGTAAGTGATGTAAATAAGTAACACTAGAAATTTTTTTCCTGAAGTTTTACGCTTCAACCTTCTAGGAATTTAGGACTCTTCCATCTCAGGCACCAAAATATCATATTTTTCACAAAATAAAGAGACTTCACCTGTTAAAGAATCCTATCTTTTATCTCTTATCAATTGAAAACTTACCTCTGTAATGTCAAGAAATACCATTGCATTGACAATATCTTGGTCTTTTTTCTGTAAAGCTTTTCTTAGGTTGTTCGACAACGAAAAAACTTTCAAATTCAAGTGCAAAAAGAAAACAAATTCATATGCATTTACCTAACTCAAAAGTTGTTCCGCCTGCTATCTATCATATGCATTAGAGCCTCTACGTTCTATTTCATCAAGCACATAAACAAAAGATAAAAACTTAACAATAAAGTTATCAAATATTTTAAAATGTGATCCCAACGGGTATCACCTGGCCTTTGAAGCCCCCGCTCTTGATCTAATCCTTTCCTAGTATGAACTTCACCCCACTCTATCAAGTTCTCCAACAATTCTGCATGACGTTTCCGAAGTAGATCTCTATGCGTAAAAGATGCTTCAACCACATTCAACATATTGTCAACTATGACAAAGTTGCCAACCTTCAAATGTTTTTTAACAACAGATACAAGTGTCAATTGTAAATGATGAGCAAAACAATGAATAGAACTTACCAATAAAATATCATGTAGAATTAAAGCTTTAAGGTTATTGAACTCTCCTTGCATGTTACTAGCAACATTAAGGCTATTGAACTCTCCCTGCATGTTACTAGCAACATTGCAGTCTTGTCCACGTAATTTAAATGGACTTAATGAGTGTTTCAAAAGTAAACAATAGACTGCTTCCTTTAAATACCGTGCCGATGTATCACCAACACGAACAAGACCAATAAATGGCTCGTTCACTTGGCCTTTTTTGTCAACATACCGGAAAACAAGGGCCATTTGTTCATGGTGAGAGATGTCTTTGGACTCATCAACTAATATACCAAAATAATCTCCATCCAAGTCATCAATTATAGCTTTTATGGTTCTTGTGCACATGCACTCACAATATCCTTTTGAATTTTTGGTGAAGTCATCATATCTTTTTTTGGGCTATTTTTAATATAACTCTATCAATATTCGAAAGCTTCTTTCCAAACCATTCTAAAAGCCTTAGAAAAAGGCCTTTTTTTCTAAGATTCACTTTCATCATGGCTTCGAAAACACAAGCCAAAGTTCAAGAGGAACCTTGCCACATCGACTGCGTCATTTAAACGAATTCGATGCACAGTTCTCAATTTATCAGATTGCTTGGTAAAGCAACTTGAATTGATTGAGATTAATTTGATAAATCAAGCATCTTGTTGAAACACTTATTATGGTCACTATTTGCTTCACCAGCATGTACATTAAATCTTTAAGAAAATTTATTTCAAGCCTTGAAACCGTCTTTTGTGAAAGTGCCGCCTCCACCTCCATAAATAATTTCACTTTTAAATAAATAGCAACAAAAATAAAATGAGGCATCTTCCTTCACACTATACTCCAACCATCTAGACTACGAAATTTTAAACCAATCGGAACTAAAAAGACATATTTTTTTAACCGAATGAAGTTTGCAGAAATTTATAACCAACCGGTTGGCAAGGCCGTTTCTGGAAGTATCTTCTCACTTCATCCCGTATTCTAGCACTATATTTATCAATATAAATTATTTCTCCAGGTCGACTTTAAGTGACTCCAAGTCAAATTCATCAATAAGACGACAACAATCGGCTATAGAACTTGAACTTGGTTGAGAAGAATTAAATCTCTTCAAAAATATATCCATTGACAACCACATGTACAACAACTTGTTGTAAGATTGAATTCGTCTAAGATTACATTACTAAGTTCCAAACGACCCAAATTAGTATTTTATTTGACAATATAGTATTTTATTTAACATTGTGTAAATTAGAAACACCAAATTTCAAGATGTAATAAGATATTATTATTAAGATTCTAGGATTTAGTAGTGAAACAATGATAGTAAGAGGATACGATTATTTAGATTAAAATCCATAAATTTATGTACTACATCAATCCCCATTCATTTGTTTAATAGCTTTATATAACCAATTAATTATACCAATAAAGTAATATTTATTTTAATATATAGTTAATACAATTTATTTTGCTATGTTATTTAACTAAAAATAAAAAGAGGCAAAGAGGATAGGGCTTACCGGCGACAATAGCAGCAGCGAAAGGATGTTACTAGGAGCAGCAGCCAATAGCATGTGATGTAGGAAATCAAACGCAGAAAAATAAAAGATAAAAGCGAGACGTAACTCGTGCGATAATCTCAAGTAGCAACGGAGAACTTGTTCCGTTACACCCCGAGAGAATGACAAGAACACCTACACTAGGCAACTACCCTCGAGCTAACGTGAGCACGCAAGTAGAATGATCGGGGGGGATTGGAATTTATCTAGATCCGCTAGAGGAAGAACAAGTCCCATCAAGGTTTCATTCATTCAATCAAAGAGTTCAACTCTCAACACAAGTGTTTGTTTAATCATCAAAGTTAGCTAATGAAAATAATAAGACAACTAGCTATTTATAGGTGTTTTTAGACACCATATGAAAGGTCTAATATGCCCACACTTAGGCTTAGGAATAAAGGACCACGTAGGGTCAAAATAGTCTTAACAAAGCTAGAAAATTCGGGGCTTCAGCGATCCGGGCGGTGCGCCCAAGTCTTGGGCGGAGCGCCCACAATTTGCTCCATTTGATCAGTGGGGTGAGCTGGGCGGTGCGCCTGGAAGTGGGGCGGTCCGCCTGGCCCCTGTTTCTCTGGGCGGAGGCGCCTAAGGTGCAGGCGGGGCGCCTGGTTCGCTGGGCTGCTCTCCTTGCACTTTGAGCAACCGGAATGGCTTCCAAACGCTTCCTTCTTCTAGTCCCTTCCTCACCAAGTGTAGGTGTACTCCTTGGACCTCCCTAGCTTGGCTCCGAGTGAAGGGTCTCATGGTTTTCCCGGCATCATCCTCCCCTTCTTGAGAAGATTTCGTCCTCGAAATTGAAGCATTATCATCCACGACCTCTTCATCACCTACATCCAGAGGAACCAAGTCACAAACATTGAAAGTATTAGACACTTGATACTCACTTGGTAAGTCGACCACATAAGCGTTGTTGTTTATCTTTGAGAGCACTTGGAATGGGTCATCTCTACGGGGTGCTAACTTCCCTTTTCTAAGGTTTGGAAACCTTTCTTTCCGGAAGTGCACCCACACATAGTCACCCTTCTTAAGTTCCACCTTCTTGCGTCCCTTGTTTTTCTTGGATGCTACCTTTGCATAAGCTTCCTCCAAGTTCTTCTTCGCCTTAGCATGTAGCTCCATCAAAGCCTTGGCTCTAGCTTTACCTTCAAAATAAACAACCATTTCCCTTGGCAAAGGGGTTAGATCAAGGGGAATCAAGGGGGTTAAAACCATACACACACTCGAATGGAGTCATACCAATCATCTGATGCACGGTTCGATTGTAGGAAAACACCATAAGAGGTAGCTTATCTATCCAAGTCCCACCCTTACCTCGGGTCATGGCTCTAAGAAGAGCATCCAAGGTTCGGTTCACCACTTCGGTTTGCCCATCGGTTTGGGGGTGGTGGGACGTAGAAAACAAGAGTTTGGTGCCAAGGGCACCCCATAAACTCATCCAAAAATGACTTAGGAACTTAGTGTCCCTATCACTCACTATGGTTTGAGGCACACCATGCAATTTCAAGATATTATCAATAAACAAGGTTGCAACATGTTGTGCATCATCACATTTTCGACATGGAATGAAATGAGCCATTTTGGAGAATCTATCCACAACAACATAAATGCTATCATGGCCCCCCCAGTCCTTGGTAATCCCATCACAAAATCCATCGAGATATCCAACCATGGACTAGTAGGTACGGGGAGTGGGGTATACAAACCATGGGGGTTCGACTTGGACTTGGCAACCTTGCACTCAAGACAAGAGTTGCAAAGTCTCTCAACATGGGTCCCCATTTTTGGCCAATGGAATTGTTCCCGAAGGATGGCCAAGGTCTTGTCTCTACCAAAGTGACCCATGAGTCCTCCACAATGTGCCTCTTGCACAAGCAACTCCCTCCATGAGGACTCGGGTATGCACACTTTACCATTCTTAAAGATATATCACTTAACCCATTGGTATTTCTCAACTCTCTCCCCCTTTTCTAGAGCTTCATGGATGCTCTTGAGCTTCGGGTCATGAGCATACATCAATTTAATGCTTTCAAAGCCCATAAGCTTAGAGGTGAGAGTGGTGGCTAGAGCGAACTTTCTAGAAAGCGCATCCGCCACAACATTGTCCTTCCCTTTCTTGTATTGGATCACATAGGGAAAGGACTCAATGAATTCAACCCACTTGGCATGTCTCTTATTGAGCTTCTCTTGGCCTCTCAAATGCTTGAGTGACTCATGGTCACTCTTGATCACAAACTCACGAGGCCAAAGATAGTGTTGCCAATGAGCAAGGGCTCTCACAAGGGCATACAATTCCTTGTCATATGTAGAATAGTTCAAGGAGGGCCCTTTCAACTTCTCACTAAAGTAGGCGATGGGTTTGCTATCTTGCATTAAAACACCACCAATTCCCACCCCCAAGGCATCACATTCAACCTCAAATGCCTTTCCGAATCGGGCAATTGCAATAGAGGGGCGGTACTCAACCTACTTTTCAACTCATGGAAGGCCTTCTCTTGAGGCTCTCCCCACACAAAAGGTTGTTCTTTCTTCACCAATTCGGTGAGTGGAGCGGCAATGGAGCTAAAGTCTTTCACAAATCGCCGATAAAAGCAAGCAAGACCATGAAAGCTCCTCACTTGAGTCACGGTAGTAGGAGTAGGCCAATCACGTATGGCCTCTACCTTAGACTCATCCACCTCCACTCCTTGGGCACTCACAACAAACCCAAGGAAGACTACCTTCTCAACACCAAAGGCACACTTTTTAAAATTAGCGTAGAGCTTTTCGGCTCTCAACTTTTCAAGCACTTGCCTAAGGTGATCAACATGGTCGTCTATTGATTTGCTATAGATCAATATATCGTCAAAATAGACGACCACAAACTTGTTGATGAATGGCTTTAGAACATGGTTCATTAGCCTCATAAAGGTGCTAGGTGCATTGGAGAGCCCAAAGGGCATCACCAACCATTCGTAGAGACCAAATTTGGTCTTGAATGCGGTTTTCCATTCATCCCCGGGTTTCATCCGGATTTGATGGTAGCCGGACCTAAGGTCAATTTTGCTAAACACACATGAACCACTCAATTCATCTAACATATCATCAAGTCGGGGAATAGGATGACCGTACTTTACCGTTATTTTGTTCACGGCCCGACAATCGACGCACATCCTCCAAGTGCCGTCCTTTTTGGGAACAAGGATCACGGGCACGGCACAAGGACTCAAGCTCTCCCTCACCAAGCCCTTAGTGAGCAATTCATCAACTTGCCTTTGCAATTCTCTTGTATCCTCCGGATTGCTCCTATAAGCCGGCTTGTTTGGGATTTGAGATCCCGGGACAAAGTCTATTTGATGTTCAATACCCCTCAAAGGAGGCAATCCATCAGGCATCTCATCCGGAAACATGTCCCCAAAATCCTTCAAGACATTTTCAAACACACTAGGCAAAGGGTTAGAAGAAAAATCACAATTAGAGTTTAGGATCATACCTTTGTTCACTAGGCATAGGAGAAACTTGGTGCCATCATTTCCCTTTAAGATCTCGCCCGGTTGCATCATGGCACAAATGCCACCGGTAGATGAAGTAGGTGGGATTGCCATCATGCTTTTGGACAAAGGGCTAGTCTCAATGATAGACTTGGCCTTTGCCACCTCTCTCAACTCCTTCATTTTCTTGTAGTCATCACTTACTTGCTTAGGATTGAGAGGTTTAAGCACAAATCTTCTCCCTTCATGTTTGACCGTGTAAGTGTTGACACGACCGTCATGCACCACTTGCCTATCGAATTGCCAAGGCCTCCCAAAGAGTAGGTGGCACGCTTGCATGGGCACAACGTCAAACAAATGCTCATTTACATAACTCCCCATTTTGAATCGAATCATCACTTGCTTTACTACTTTAAGCTCCCCACATTCGCTTAGCCATTGTAGCCGGTAGGGTTTAGGATGCTTCATGGTAGTCAAATTCAATTGAGACACAAGTGATGGACTCACTACATTTGCACAACTCCCGGAATCAATTATCATAGAGCAAACAACATCTTTGACCCGGCACCTAGCATGGAATAGATTTTCCCTTTGCAAGGTTTCACTATCTTCCACAATCATAGCCCCTAGGCTCCTTCTCACAACCAAGAAAGTATGAGGATCCTCCTCCTCCACCGTGTCATCAAGCAAATCATCCTCCTCTACTCCCTCATCTCCCTCTACTCCCTCTACTCCCTCATCTTCCCATTCACTCTCTTTCTCATATGCATCATTACCAACAACAATCATGGTCCTCTTCGTAGGACATTCCCTAGCAAAGTGCCCATAGCCCTTACACTTGTGGCATTGCATTGAAGAAGAAGTAGGAGCATGTAATTGAGTTTTAGAGTTACCTCCCACATTAGGTGTGTTCTTCTCATACGGCTTTTTCACATCCTTGGTAGCATTTGCACCACTTGTTCCACTTGCACTTGGGAACCTTGCATTTGTAGTAGGAGGCTTCCAATCCTTTGGTTTGCTTGTTGGAGTAGTAGTGCTACTCTTGTAGCGAAGGGATTTCTCCTCTTTGAGCCATTTCTCGGCCTCAACCGCATCTTCACATAGCTTGTAATGATCATCATATTTGTGGAACTTCAATTGTGAAGCTATGTCTCGGTTCAAGCCCCATTTGAAACGGATCATGGCCGTCTCATTGTCTTCATCATCTAAGTCAAGGATCATTCGGATTTGCTCAAATTCATTGAAGTATTCACCAACCGATTTGTAACCTTGCTTCAACTCATAGAGACGCCTTTGTTGTTCAACCCGGTATTGGTTAGTCAAGTACTTCTCATCCATCACACGGATCAACTTTTCCCAAGTAAGATTAATAGCCATACCCGTCCTCCTTCTATTCCTCTTCATCGACTCCCACCAAGTAGAAGCAAAGGATTCAAAGGGGGATATTGCATACTTGGTCTTCTTCACTTCGGGCATATCATTAGTGTCAAAGATACGCTCCATAGCCAATTTCCAATCAATGTACTCCACCGGATCACTACTTCCTTTGAAAGAAGGAATAGTGAGCTTCACACTATTAAGGTTGTTGTTGTTGTCACGACCCCCTTGGAATGGCTCCGGTTGGCCTCCATAGTGATCATCATAAGCAACATAGTCCCTCCTAGCATTCCTCCCTCCATATCCTAAGGGTGGCCCTCGACCTCGGCCTCTACCCCTATCCACATTTCGACCCCAATTCATACCTCGCCGTGGTTGAAAGTGATCATCATACTCATAAGCCTCATCAACATACTCGGCTTCCTCCCCTTCTTGAGCTTCAACGGGTTGCTCAAGAACTTGGACATTGCGGATGGGTCTTGGAAGTGGAATGTTCCCTTGGGGGTTGTCTAAAATACGGGGAATGCCCGTTCGTTGGGTATTGCCCAACACTTGATCAATCCTCTCACAATCTTCCTTTACCCATTGTTGTTTAAGCAATTCGACAACTTGTTCCGGGGTAAAGGTAGGACACTCGGGGTCCCTTGTTCACCTTGAGTACTCGAGGCTCCCTTTTCAAGAGACTCAATCCTTTCGATCATGAGGTCTATCTTGGCAAGAAGATTAGCCAAGGCCTCCTTAATGAAATCTTGACCTTCGTTGGCCATCGTACCTACAAAGAAAAGAAACAAGGGTTAGTCAAAACACCTCACCCGCTCCCTCTCTTGTGTTCACTCGGATCACTCTTTTGGGTGGCGGTGGATATTTCACTCGACTTGTAATTCCAAAGCTTCACGTAGATGACTAGCAATTCCTCAACTCAACCAAAACTATTCACGAGTCAAGCACACTCCGGGGTGAGTGGAGTTAATGGGACTCGATGAACGCTAGGCACTTTGAAGTAAAGGACTTGAATCAAAAGAAACTACGAGTCTTCTTTGGATTTCTATTCTCCAACTATGGCACGAATCACCTAAAGCAATGAAGGGTTAGTGTTAATTAAGTAGGAAGAGTACTTAGATCAACACCAATTAGAGGTTAGGCAACAAAGAATCAAGCAAACCTAGAAGAAACTACCCGTTTCCCAAGTTTCAGGGCTCAGACGGAGCGCCCAGTGAAGTGGGGCGGAGCGCCTAGCAAAATGGTCAGTGAGGTCAGGCAGGCGGGGCGCCTGGGAACTAGGCGGAGCGCCTGGAGCAAGAACAGTTCAGGCGGAGCGCCCAAGGTCTAGGCGGGGCGCCTGGACGAAGAACAACCTGGGTTTCCAACAACGTGTTCTTCGATTTCAACCCAACCTTTTGGCCGATTCCAACGTGTTCTTCCCAAATTCGAAGTACCCAAAGTTGTATTTTGGTATAACCACCAAACCCCAATGATTTTCACACCCAACCAAGCAATAAACAAGGCACAATCATGATTCAAGTTTCAAGTTGGGTTTTCTCAAATTTTCAAAAGGGTCAAAAAAGTGGGTTTCGATTCTTCAAAGTCAATGTTATACAACTCTGATTCACACCAAATTTGTTGCAAATGGTTTGTTTTCAAAAGTAGATCAATCCCCGGTAATCAAATCCAAAACCCCATCAACACACAACCCAAAATCAAGCAAATTCCTCAAGAACAAGGGTTTAGTAGGGTTTAAGAAAAATTGGGGTTTCAATTTTTCAAACTTCACCAATCCAAGTAATTTTGGTACCCAAGCAACGGGAATTCAATCACAATCAAGAATCTATAACACCCATATCACGAATCACAAACACCAAAAAGTTATGCCAATTTTTGAATTTTTGAATTTTTTCAATTTTTTTGTAATTTTCTTTTTCCCAATAACTTCAACAGCAAGAAAACTAAAAGAAGATACTAGGCACGAAGAATCAAGGGTTCGTAGGAACGATACCCGAACCTTGCTCTGATACCAAATGATGTAGGAAATCAAACGCGGAAAAATAAAAGATAAAAGCGAGATGTAACTCGTGCGATAATCTCAAGTAGCAACGGAGAACTTGTTCCGCTACACCCCGAGAGAATGACAAGAACACCTACACTAGGCAACTACCCTCGAGCTAACGTGAGCACGCAAGTGGAATGATCGGGGGGATTGGAATTCATCTAGATCCGCTAGAGGAAGAACAAGTCCCATCAAGGTTTCATTCATTCAATCAAAGAGTTCAACTCTCAACACAAGTGTTTGTTTAATCATCAAAGTTAGCTAATGAAAATAATAAGACAACTAGCTATTTATAGGTGTTTTTAGACACCATATGAAAGGTCTAATATGCCCACACTTAGGCATAGGAATAAAGGACCACGTAGGGTCAAAATAGTCTTAACAAAGCTAGAAAATTCGGGGCTTCAGCGATCTGGGCGGTGCGCCCAAGTCTTGGGTGGAGCGCCCACAATTTGCTCCATTTGATCAGTGGGGTGAGCTGGGCGGTGCGCCTGGAAGTGGGGAGGTCCGCCTGGCCCCTGTGTTCTCTGGGCGGAGGAGCCTAAGGTGCAGGCGGGGCGCCTTGTTCGCTGGGCTGCTCCCCTTGCACTTTGAGCACCCGGAATGGCTTCCAAACGCTTCCTTCTTCTAGTCCCTTCCTCACCAAGTGTAGGTGTACTCCTTGGACCTCCCTAGCTTGGCTCCGAGTGAAGGGTCTCGTGGTTTGCCCGGCATCAGCATGGCAATGCGAAGGGAGAATTGGAGAGAAAAAGAAAAAAGGATTTGAAAGATGATTTGGGAATTTTGACTTTTCATAGGAGTAATTTTTGTTTTTCACTAGGATATAGGAAAGGTTAAAAAAAAACAAGTAATCAAAAAAAGGGGTGGGGTCACGGGAATGTATCAGGCAACGCTGGTACAAAGTAAAGTTTTAGAAAAAATAAAAAATGAAAAATGTTGAAGCAGGGATTCGAACTCAGGTCCCCCAACAAAACAGATGACTTTGGCAGGTTGCCTTGCCAGGGCACCCGAACAGCCTTTGTGCTTGTGGGTTCCAATTTATATATTTATATGTATTCATTAGTAGAACTCCGCCACGTAGGTCTACCTCTGACCATAGACCTAGTGTTGTTGCTGATGTGGGGCAAACCACCTCCAGGTCTTTTACTAGAAGTCAAGAAAAAATGATCCAAGAAACTCACCTCCATTTGATATGGAAGGGTGTGGAAGATGACTCCGGAAGAGGCTGGAAGATCATGCATTAGAGTATGGCACATTTCGAGGCTCCTCAAGAAGCTCCAGGATGAGGCGGACCGCCTAGTTGAAAATTGGTGAAATGCGGCTAAGTACAAAAAATGCCACTCTCTGGACTTTCACTGGGCGGACCGCCCCAGTGTCTAGGCGGACCGCCCACTCTACACTGCCACTCCAAAAGCTTCTAAATAGGAGGGGTGCCTTGTTTGATGGCGGACCACCCACTCCTGTTTTGGCTTGATGGGATTCTGACTTATTTTGCTATGTAATTCCTACTTTATCCCTACGTGGCTTATGTCTTTCTAACCCACTTTGGGTGTACTTTAGACCTTTTATTATGATTAGAGG
The DNA here is from genome assembly GCA_037355625.1 of Petunia x hybrida. Taxonomy (NCBI): domain Eukaryota; kingdom Viridiplantae; phylum Streptophyta; class Magnoliopsida; order Solanales; family Solanaceae; genus Petunia; species Petunia x hybrida. The sequence goes on from JBBBVM010000080.1 coordinate 1,321,735, forward strand.
CCACTATAAAATCCCTTAGGCTTATTTCATCATTACCTAGCTTTTGAATATTGAAGAAAAAACTTGAGACATGATTTTTTTGAATGAATAAACCCTTTCTTTGGCTTGAATCAATTGGTAGAACTAATTGAGCCTCATTCCAAACCCGACCGAACCGAGGACCATTCGTATAGCATAGGTATTCCTTGACATCAATTCGAGGGTGTATCGAGACTAGTTCCTCGATACTACCTTGAAGGATAGTTCAAGCCACGTCTTGTTTCTATCTTATTTACTCGCTTCCGTACTTTATCCGTATCATCTTGGTATCAGAGAAAGGCTTGAAATTTATTTCTACAAACTCTCAATCCTTGTTCATCATGCCTACGTTAGTTTCTAGTTTAGTTTATTCTTATTGTAGTTGAAAAAGAAGAAAATACAAAAAAAAAAAAAATGGAAAAAGTTGAAAAACACAAAAAACTCCATGAAGTTCGATTGATTTTATGACCCATTCAGTGATATGTATTGGGGATTGTTCCTTAATGTTTACCCATTGATTTGGTACCATTTTTATATGATTTGGAGTTGTGGATTGGAAAATTTTGGATTGAAAACCCCAATTTTGAAACCCTAGCTTGAAAGGCTTTGAATCTTGATTGTGATCTTGTTATTGGGTGTTTGATGCTAAAACCCATTGGGGATTGTTGGGGTTAGTTCAATACAACTTTTGGTACCTTTGATTTTGAGAAACAAGGTGAAATCATCGAAAATTTTGGGTTGGAAATTGATAAAACACGTTGTTGAAAAAGCTGAAGAACAGTGTCGGGCGGACTGACTCTGTCCTAGGCGGAGCGCCCACCCAGAATCCAACTCTCTGGACTTTGCTCTGGGCGGAGCGCCCAACTGCTCAGGCAGAGCGCCAATGAGTCAAGGCGGGGCGCCTCACACATAAATTCTTTTCAGGTAAATTTTTCATAGGTTTTCGTGTTTCTTTTGATTGCTTTGCTTCCGGCTACTACTATTAGAGTAATATTCCTACTTGATTAGTACTCCCTCCGTCCCAATTTATATGGCACCATTTGACCGGGTACGGAGTTTAAGAAAATAGAGGTTGACCTTGTTAAATATCAATTTTACCCTTGAAAAAGTAAGAGAGAGAAGATTTGAGTAATAAAAAAGTTGTTGGTAGGTTTAAAAGTATGTAGGGCCCAACAAGGGTAAAATAGAGATGATGCATTAAATAGTTGTCAAATAAGGAAAGGTGCCACTTATTTTGGGACAAACAAAAAAGGAAATGGTGCCACATAAATTGGGACGGAGGGAGTACTAGTTATTGAGCCTTTAGGATATCATGCTTAGTGGAGAGTAGAACTCAAAGAAGACTCGTAGAACCATTTGTTTCAAGTCCCAGTTAAAGAGCTTAGCGTCTATCGAGTCCTATTAACTCCACTCGTCCGGAAGAGTGCTTGACTTGTGGATTTTTTGGTTGTTTATTCGAAACGTTGTTCAACTACATGATACCCTTGGTTCAAGCTTGAGTGATAAATTCCCCACCGCTAAACGAGCGTACCCGAGTGAAATTCAAGTGAGGGTGTGTGTGAAGTTATTTCACTAATCGTTTGCTTGTTTTGGAGGTACCATGGCCGGTGAAGGTGATGATACCATTAAGAGTGACTTGGCTACTATAATGGCCGAGTTTAAAGGCATGAGCTTGAGACTTAAAATTCTTGAACACGGACCCCGAGTGTCCAACTTGAATCCGGTGAGGGCACAAGTGATGGCTCCACCATTAACCCAGAGCAATTTTTGGAATTAGCCAAGCAACAAAGGTTAAAGGATGATCTTGCTCGTAGAGAGCGTGTGTTGGGAATTCCCCAACAAGTGGGCATTCCCTACAACTTGGGCAATCCCCAAGGAGATGTTCCACTTCCTAGACCCCGTAGGAATGTTGCACCTCTTGAGCATGATGAGGTAGCTCAACAAGGAGAGGAACTCGGACTTGGAGATGATGGTGAATACTTTATAATGAGTGGAGGACGGGAAGTGAATAGGGGTAGAGGCTGAGGTCGAGGGCCATCCATGGGGTATGTTGAAGGGAATGTGAGAAAGGATTATGATGCTTATGATGACTACTTTGGAGGCCAACCGGAGCCTTAATGATGGGGTCTTGATAGTGTGAAGATCACTATCCCTACATTCAAAGGGTGTAGCGATCCGGTCAAGTATCTTGAGTGGAAGGTATTGATGGAAAGAATCTATGACACGAATGACATGGCCACATATGCTATCTCTTCCTTTGAATCCTTTGCTTCCACTTGGTGGGAATCAGTTAAGAGATCGAGAAAGAGGAATGCTTTGCCCGTGAATCTTACTTGGGATTAATTGAAACGTGTGATGGATGAAAAATATGTGACTCCTAAGTATTGCCAAGAACAACTCAAACGGCTTTATGAGTTGAAGCAAGGAAACAAAACGGTTGAAGAGTACTACAATGAGTTTGAACAAATCCGTGTGACCTTAGACATAGATGTGGAGGAAGATGATCAAGCCGTCATTCGATTCAAGAACAGTTTGAACCGAGGGGTACTCTCTCAATTTAGGTTTAATAGGTATGCTTCTCTACATGATCTATTTGAAGCCGCGGTTGATGCTGAGAAGTGGCTCAAAGAAGATAAGTCCACCCGCTATAGGAGTACTACTTTTACTCCCGTGAGTAGACAAAAGGAGTGGAAGAGTCCAAACACAAGTGGTGCAAGTGCAAGTCGTGATGTGAAGTAGACTTATGAGAACCCAAAACCATATGTGGGAGGTCTAAAATTCAATTGAATACTCCTACTTTTTCTTCTATTCAATGCCACAAGTGTAAAGGGTATGGACATTTTGGTAGATATTGCCCTACTCGAAAGACCACGGTTGTTATGGATGATGGGTTAGTGTATGAACAAGAAAATGAGACCGAGAATGAAGAGAGTGAGGCGGTTGCTTGTGAAGAGGCTACAGAGGAAGGTGAAAATCCTAACTTGTTTCTTGTAGTTATGAGGAGTTTGAGTGCTATGTTTGAAGAGAAGGTAGAAAATGAGCAAAGAGAGAACCTTTTCCATGCTAGATGTCGTGTAATGGAGCAAGTGTGTTTGATGGTCATTGATTCGGGGAGTTGTGCCAACATAGTAAGTCAAACCTTGATTTTCCAATTAAAATTGCCCACTCTAAAGCATCCACATCGATACCGTTTACAATGGTTGAGTGAATGTGGAGAGTTGAAAGTGGTGAAACAAGTCTTGGTTGAGTTCAACATTGGCAACTATCAAGATAAAATCATGTTTGATGTAGTCCCGATGCAAGCTTGCCATCTCTTATTTGGAAGGCCATGGCAATATGACCGGAATGTTGTCATGATGGCTGAACCAATTCCTATACAGTGAAGCAAGAGGGAAAGAAATATGTGCTCAAGCCTTTAACACCGAGGCAAGTAAAAGAAGACTATAGACGTACGAGGGAGTTGTGGGAAGCGGCTAAAGCTAAGTCACCTATGTTACTTGAGCCTGAAGCCATCAATCTTGTTGTCATGCCATTGAAAGTTGAAAAGGAAAGTCACTCTACTCCAAATGACGACAATCTTGCAACTCATTCCATTGTACTTGAACATGAGAGACGAAAGAAAGAGAGGAGTGAGGGAGCGATCGGTGACAGTCCTAGAGAGGAAATAAGAGAGGATGTGAGGAGTGGTGTGAGTGGATTGTCACCACAAACTACACTTGACCTTGAGGGAAAAATAAGAGAAATGAGAGGTGAGGAAAGGAAAATTGAGAGAGAGCGCCCGTTGTTCTAACCATTCTTAATCTTCTACTTCTTCTTATGTTAGCTCTTGTGTAGGTACACTTAAAGACAAGCTATTGGAGTCGCAACCATGTGCTTTGGGAGGAGTAAAAGAGGATGAAAATCTTCAAGGTGAGCTTCATGAAAGAGGAGTTGAACATGACACTTCAAATGATGTTAGTGCTCAAGAAAGTAACTCAAATGTAAGTGTTTCTTCATCTTCTCATGAACATACTAGTTTTTTGTCTTGTGATGACTCAATGCTATTGGTACTTGTGTTGCATCTGTTGAGCATGACACTTGTAAAGAGTCTAGTGGTCAACTTGTGTGTGCTTGTGTGTCACTAGTTGAGAGACATGCTAAGCCACATCAGGATGTGAGCCCATTATTCAATGAACCTCTCTCTAGTGTAGATGTGGTAGTTGACCTTGCTTGTGACCTTTGTTATGACACACCGCCAATTTTTGACAAAGCGAAGATGAGATGGTTGATCATGTCATTATTGAAATACTTATCTTTGCTGGACCTATGTATTATGGTGAGGATAATAGTGACCTTCAGGAGTCCATGTTTCATGAGATGGATATGTTTGTCTATGATAGCTCCTCGAGTGTGGGTGATGAACCTAGTCTTGATACTTCACCGTTGCTTGACCATGAACTTGAAATGCGTACTTTTACTAATCCATTGTTTGAAGGCATCTTCATTTGTGGTGGTGAATTGTATCGAACTAGAGTTGAGAGTAAGATGGAACCTCCATGGTGTAAAGGGTTTGACACCTTAGATAACTCTTTGGTTGCGACCTTGGGTGAGGTGGATGATTCTTCTAGTGACCCTATCCTTGATTTCTTGGGTTGTGATGATGAAGAAGTCATTATTAATACCTTTCTTGAGAGCTTATCTCGTGAGGAGGTTTGTCTTAAAGATGAAATTGGAGGTGGAAAGAAACCTCATGGTATGAATAAGAGTGTTTTAAAGAAGGGGAGTGGAGTAATTGATGCTAGTTATAGGTTGAGCTATTTGAATTACTCCATTCCATGTGTTGATCACACTTTGTGTGAGAGTTGAGTATGCGAAGACCAATGTACCACTTTGTGACTACATTGCATCTAAGGTTTGGTGTGTTGATCGTGAGCTTAAGGATCATAGGGGTTTTGATAGTTTGATCTTGCATTTCCCATGTTCCGATAATCTATTTGCTCATTCTTGTGTTGAGTGCATATCTATGTTAAGCCAAGCACTTGTTGTTTCCCTAGGGAACTTGGCCTTTTTCATTGTTATTGATTCTTCGCAATACCATGAGTGTGTTTTCCACACCGTTGATACTAACCTACTTGTGTAGTAGGAGGTTTTGTGTTTGCTTGTCGTTGTTTGTAGGTCCTAAGATCCATGCTAAGGCAAGGGAGAACTTGGAAGAGGCCTATTTCAAAGTGACATTCAAGAGAGACAAGGGAAAGAAGCAATTGACACACCGAGGTGATAATGCCGTGGAGGATGACGCCTTGATTTCAAGGACGAAATCCTTTCAATAAGGGGAGGATGATGCGGGGCAAACCACCTCAAGGCCTTTCACTAGAAGTCAAGCCAAAATGATCCAAGACACTCACCTCTACTTGATATAGAAGGGCATGGAAGATGACTCCGGAAGAGGGTTGAAGATCATGCATTGGAGCATCATGGAAGGAGGACCACCTAGGCTACAAGGAGGAGCGCCCAAGGCACATTTTGAGGCTCCTCAAGATGCTACAGGATGAGGCGGGCCGCTTACTAGGATGGCGGACCGCCTAGTTGAAAATTGGTGAAATGCAGCTAAGTACAAAAAACACCACTCTCTGGACTTTCACTGGGCGGACCGCCCCCGTGTCTAGGCATACCTCCCATTCTACACTGCCACTCAAAAAGCTTCTAAAAAGGAAGAGTTCCTGGTTTGATGGGCGGACCACCCACTCCTGTTTTGGCTTGACGGGATTGCTACTTATTTTGCTATGTAATTCCTACTTTAGCCCTACGTGGCTTATTTCTCTCTAACCCACTTTGGGGGTACTTTAGACCTTTTATTATGATTAGAGGGCACCTATAAAAGGACCCCTTATGCTTATTTCATCATTACCTAGCTTTTGAATATTGAAGAACAAACTTGAGACATGATCTCTTTGAATGAATGTACCCTAGTCTTTGGCTTGAATCAATTGTTAGAACTAATTGAACCTCATTCCAAACCCGACCGAATCCTTTACAAGAGACCAGTTCCTCGATACTACCTTGAAGGATAGTTCAACCCACGTCTTGTTTCTATTTTATTTACTCGCTTCCGTACTTTATGCGTATAAGTTGTTGTTCTAGAGACCCTCATGAAAAATCACCTATTTCTCAAAGAAGATTTGTTACTATGGAGCAGATTATTCGGGAGATCAAGAGATCCATGCAATGATTAAGGTGTTTCCTTTCTCTCACCCATGGTTATTTTTGGTGATTTACGCTAGTAATTAGTTTTACAATTGCAAAGTTGTATGGTATAGCCTTCTAAACATGAATAATACCTTCAAAATATCTTGGCTTCTTGCGGGAGATTTCAATGAAATTCTCACATTAAATGATAAATGGAGAGGTAAAAGCATAAATAATAATAGTGCCTCTCTTGTTTGGTCTTGTCTGAGCCAATGTAACCTTTTCGATCTTGATTTTAAGGGTAGTATATAGATGTGGTCCAATAAACGTTCTCGAAACAATTTAATTCTTGAACGTTTTGATAGATATTTTATAAATGATGACTAGCTAACTTTTTTTTCCAATTCCCATGTTAGTCATCTGCCCAAAACCTATCCCGATCATAACCTAATGCTGCTTCATTTATTCGATAATGACCATGTCTCTAAGAATAAACCTTTTACATTTGAAAAATTATTGTGTTCCCATCCTGATCTTGTAAATGTAGTAGCTGATTCTTGCACACTTCGTATGATCTTCTAACTACCACTAATTACTTTCAACATAATGTCAACTGGGGGAACCAAAACATATTTGGCAACATATTCTCCAAAACGAAGGAATTTGATAGCATGAGTAAATGGTATCCAGAAATCTCCTAATTAGCCTACTACTCCTTCCTTCAAACTCTTGAGATATCCCTTGTTAGAAAACTTAATAATATTCTTCGATCGGTAGAGGATTTTTAAAAATTAAAATCTCATGTCAATTGGCTCAATGAAGGTGATTCCCAGCACGAAATTCTACCACAATTCCACTTTAAACTGAAGAAGACATAATTGTATTATTCTTTTTAAAGACAAAAATGATAATCTTATTTATGAGCATCTTAAAATTGAGGGTCATGTGTTTGATTTTTTTACTAATCTATATTCTACTGATCACACTAATGATAAATATATTTACGATTATGTTCCTGATGTAGCTTTTGATAATCATGATATTGCTCAACCCGGCAAAAGCCTAAATGATCAGATTACTTTTAATGTCCTAAACTCTTTTAAACCTTTCAAATCTCCCAGACATGTTGGACTTCATCACTATTTATAGAAACACTACTGGAACTTAGTCGGAAAATTAGTTCTTTATGAATACCACAAAATCTTTGACTCTTGTATAGTTCCTGAGGAACTTAACCGCGAATATAATTGCCTTAATCCTAAGTTTGAGAAAGCGTATGATATTAAGAACTTTAGACCCACGGACCTATTAGCCCTCAGAAGACAAGAGTCATCAAGAATAGGCAGGTCTCCTACAACACCATTGTTGTCAAGAAAAATAATGAAAGGTAAGAAAGCCAACATGATTCTCAAAATTGATCTAGAAAAAGCTTTCGACCGTTTTGAGTGGGCTTATATCCATAGAACTCTTTCTTTCTTCAGGTTTCTCCCTTGGATTATCAAGCTCATCATGTTATGTATCTCCACCTTTTCAATTTAAATCTTACTAAATGGCAACAAGTCTAGTTGTTGCAGCCCTAGTAGAGGCATTAGACAAGAGGACCCTCTGTCACCTTATATTTTCATTCTCTGTATGGAAAAAATTTCTAGGATAATCGATTATATTGTTCAACTAGGTTTCGTGAATCTTATCACAATATCTAGGCAGGGTTCTGCCTTGTCCCAACTATTTTTTGGAGATGATCTTACTCTCATGGCTAGAGCAGATAATAAAACTTGTGAATCTATCCTTACTACTCTATCATCTTTTTGCTCGCTCTCTGGGCAAAAAATAAACTTCACAAAGTCAAAAATTTTATTCTCTTCGAATTGTGATCCTACTTTTAAAGACATCATTTCTTATGCCTTCTAAATAAAGTACTTGCCTTCAAAGTGTTCTTGGAATTTAAATAATCGCTCTTTTACTTTTTCCAAAGAGCTTTATGATAAAATAGTGAGTGTTCCCCTTCCTATTTATGCTTGATGCAAGTAGAAGTAACTAAAGATAGAAGCAAGACATGAATCAAAACTTTATCCAAACAATACCTTGGAACTAGTCTAGATACTTTTTGGATGAACGTGAACAAGCACATATATTATGTAACGATCCTAAAGAAAATAATATTTTTTGCAAACCAAATGATCAAAGAAGGAAAATATTCAATCCGGGTTCACCAAATGAACAAGTTCCCAAAGGGTTTTTCTCTTAAAAAGAGTGAGAGCTCAAAGCTATTCTTAGGGTCCAAAGTTAGATTATAAAAATAAGCTACTAGTGGGGTTTATATAGTAAAGCCCACAGATAAAGTTTGGAAATAAGGCCACAAGTCAGCCCAAAAGAAGGCCATGTAGGGCCGAAGGTATTAGTGTCTTGGCTTGGGCACTCTCAATCACGGGCACAAACTTTAGCATTTCGGACGCTCACTGCTTGATGCCGATCGTCTTGATCCCGACGCTCTCCTCTTCGGGCAAAATCTTGCATATTGAGCTTCCACAATTTGTGCCCAGCCACATAGCCTCCAAGTTGCTTCCTCCCGGCCTCACTAAGTGAACATGAACATCATGCAGATTCTTAGCATGACTTCTTGTGACTAGTCTTGATGGTACAAATAGATCTTGATCAGCTTGGGCTACATAATCATTAAAGGTGTTTGATATGCTATACTCACTTGGGAGATCGATCACATACGTAGTGTTGCAGCACTTGGAACAGACCATCCCCTCTCTTAGCCAATTTTCCTTTCTTTCGATTCGGGGACCTCTCCTTGCGAAAGAGCACCCAAACCTAATCTCCCTTCTTTAGCTCTAACTTTTTGTGCCTCTTATTCTTCTTTGATGCCACCTTGTCATATGCTTCCTCAAGATTTTTCCTGACTTTAGCATGAAGCTCTAGCAAGGCAGTATCTTGACGTGTACCTTTAAAATCAACAATGACATCTCGAGGCAACGAGGTGAAATCAAGTAGAATCAAAGGGTTAAAATTATACACACACTCAAATGGAGTCATTCCAATCATTCTTTGCACGGTACAGTTGTATGAAAATTTAATTATGGGCAAATGATCGGCCCAAGTGCCTGCCTTTCTTTTGATAATATCTCGAAATAGAGCTCCCAATATACGGTTGACTACCTCTATCTGACCATCTGTTTGAGGATGATGAGACATCGAGAGCAACAGCTTCGTGCCAAGTGCAGCCCACAAACATTTTCAAAAATGAATCAAGAGCTTAGAGTCCCGGCCACTCACAATAGTTCGAGGCACACCATGAAACTTCAAGACATGAGTATTGAACAAAGTAGCAACATGTTGGGCATCATCGAATTTCTTGCACTGGATAAAGTGAGCCATTTTGGAAAATTGATCCACCATGACAAAGATATTATCATGTCCGCCCCTAGACCATTGCAACCCCATCACAAAATCCATGGATATATCAACCCACGGGCTAGTAAGAAAGGGTAATGATGTGTGCAAACCATATGCACTAGACCTAGATTAAGCCCTCTTGCAATCTACACAATCTCATCGCAACTTCAGCTAGTGGAGCTGCTCAAATGAAATCCTAAGAGTTTAACAACTCTGTGGTGACCCATCAAACCCCCAGAGTGAGCTTCACGAAGTAAAAGCTCCCTCAAAGATGACACATGCACACACACCCTCCCTTTTTTTAAGAGATATCCATCATGTCATTGATATTTTTCCACCCTCCGGCCTCTCATTATAGCATGTCGGACTCCTTTAAGCCTAGGGCCATGTTCATACATGGACTCAATGTTCTAAAAACACATAAGCCTAGAAGCTAGTATGGTCGCCAAGACAAACTTCCTTGACAGCGCATTGGCCACAACATTCTCCTTTCCCTTTTTTGTAATGAACATAAGGGAAACTCTTTATAAACTTCACCCACTAGGAATGTCTCCAATTCAACTTCTCTTGGCCCCGAAAATTTTTCAAGGACTCATGGTCGCTTTTTATCGCAAACTCTCTCGGCCACAGATAATGTTGCCAATGGGCTAACGCTCTCACTAAGGCATACAACTCCTTGTCGTACGTACAGTAATTCAAACCTTCACCCTTCAGCTTCTCACTAAAATAAGCTATAGGCTTCCCATCTTGCATTAAACCTCAACCTCACCCGACTTTGGACGCACACATTCGATCTCAAAAGCTTTACTAAAGCCGAAAAATTACAACAATGGGGCAGAACTAAGCCTATGCTTCAACTTTTGGAAAGCCCTCTCTTTGGACTCTCCCCACACAAATGGTTGGCCTTTCCTAAGTAGCTCAGTTAGGGTGCTTCCATGGTGCTAAAGTCATGGAAAACCCTCATATAAAAACTAGCCAACCCATAAAAACTACAGACATGAGACACTAAAGTAGGGGTAGGCCAATCTTTGATAGCCTCAACTTTTGATTCATCAACATCTAGAATTAGCACTCACAACAAAATCATGAGAGACAACACGTTCAACACAAAAGGAACACTTTTTGTAATTAGCATACAATTTCTCAGCTCTTAAAACATCAAGCACAAGCCTTAAGTATACTACATGCTCATCCTCAAATTTACTATAAACAAGTATATCATCGAAATATACAACAATAAACTTATTTGTGAATGGTTTTCGAACATGGTTCATTAGTCTTATGAAGGTGCTCGGTGCGTTAGAGAGGCCGAAAGGCATCACTAACCATTCATACAAACCCAATTTAGTCTTGAATGCAGTCTTCCACTCATTACCCAATTTTATTTAGATTTTATGGTAACCAGACTGAAGATCAATTTTGGAAAAGCAACATGAACCACTCAATTCATCAAGCATGTCATCTAATCTAGGGTGCGATGACGATACTTTACCTTTATTTTGTTGACTTCCCAGTAATCTACACACATTCTCCACGTTCCATCCTTCTTCAACACAAGTTTCACTAGAATGGCACAAGGACTCAGATTCTCACAAACCAGTCCTTTGTTTAGGAATTCGTCCACCTGTCGTTGGGTCTCTATAGTGTCCTCAGGATTACACCAGTAGGCTGGTTTTTTTGATATTTGGGACCCTGGGATGAAGTCAATTTGGTGCTTGAGTTCTCTCAACAGAGGCAATCCACCAGGCACTTCTTCAGAAAACATGCCCCAAATTCCTGCAAAACATTTTTAATAACAATAGGAAAAGGGTTATTATTAGTGAAATCATCATTAGAGCTCATAAAGATACCCTTGTATACGAGGCAAATCATCAACTGGTCGTTATCATTGCCTCGTAGGTACTCACCTTGATGCATGATTGCATAAATATTACCTATCATGGGTGATGCCTTTTCTATGTCCTCGGCTTCAATTCTTATTCCTAGAGGAGACTTAGCTTTAGCATCCTCTTTCAATTCTCTCATGCGTTTATAGTCCTCATTGACTTGTTTCAGAGGAAAATTTTAAGTATGAAACTCTTACCCTCGAGCTTAGAAGTGTGAGTGTTGGCTCGGCCATGATGAATTAAGACCCTATCATATTGCCACGATCTGCCCAATATCAAATAACAAGTTTGCATCGGGAATACATCAAACAATAGTTCATCTTGATAAGCCCCCATTTTGAATTTAGTCAACACTTGCTTTGCCACCCTTATTTCTCCACGTTCATTAAGCCATTGTAATCGGTAAGGATGTGGATGTTTCATCGTGGGCAGTCTCATATGTGATACCAAAGTTTGGCTCAGTATATTAGCACAACTGCCCGAATCAATAATCATCGAACGCATTTTTCCTCTCACCCGACACCTCACATGAAAAAGATTTTTCCTTTGCACATATTTCTCTTCCTCCATGCTCAAGGTACTCAAATTCCTTCGTACCACAAGAAACATTTCAGGCCTATCATTCTCTGGTGCTTTGTCTCCATGCTCAACATGTTCAATTCGGTCAGCTTCTTCTGTATTTTCTCCCTCCGAGTCACTCTCTTGTTCTCGGCTAGTTCCATTTTCGATCAAGATCATAGCTCGATGAGTCAAATATTCTTTTGACATGTGTCTGTATCCCCTGCACTTATGGCATTTAATAGATGAAGAATTAGGAGTATTAAGCTGATTTTTACCTCCCGACTCTTTGGAGTCATTTATGGCAACACCCTAGTTGAAGGGTTTCTTCACATCTCGGCTCCTAGTGGTGCCAATTGAACTCAGACTCTTCCAGTCTTTACCCCGATTCAAAGGAGTAGAAGTAGCACTCCCTAGATACCAACTTGCTTTGTCTTCCTTAACATATTTTTCAGCTTCCAAGACTGCATGGAAAGCTTTATCTAACGAATAGAATGTATGCAGCCTCAATTAAGATGACAACTTTGGATTCATCCCATTTTGAACTGAATGATGGCTTGCTCATCATCTTCTTCCATATAAAGAGCCAAATGAAACTTTTCAAACTCGTCAAAATATTCCTTCACCAATTTGGAACCTTGCTTCAAGTCATAGAGCTTCCAGAGTTACTCTTAACGATGCTTAGCCATTACATACTTAGCATCCATGACCCTCTTCAACTGCATCCACATAAGGCACTCTGGTAGGTCATGCCTTCTTCTTATTATTTTCTGGATGCAGGTGCTCGGGTAGGTCATGCCTTCTTCTTATTATTTTCTCATACTCCCACCAAGTGAAGGCATATGCCTAAAAAAAAAGCAATGATATAGGCTGCTTTTCAATCATCGGTCATCTGATTTGTTTCAAAGATTCGTTCCAAACGAACCTTTCAATCAAGATGTGTCCATATTACTAGTCCCTCTGAAGGGTGGAATAGTCATCTTGATGCTGTTTAAGTTTGTTTCTCTACCACTACGAGCTTGCTCTGGATACTCTTCCAGATACCCCTCGGCCTCACGCTCAAAATTTCTTTATACATAAGCTCCACGACCAGTGCCTCAAGGGTTCCCACGACCTCTTTTTGCATGCCTTTTTGGAGAATACGGTGGCTCGAGGTCATCTTCGGCCTCGGGAAATGCTCCATCTCGAACATCACCCTCTTCTTTAACGACCAATAAATTTCTTCGGGGCCTCAAAAGTGGTGGTATATCTGTTTGGGGAATGCCTAGGATTTGCTCATTACGAGCTACTTCGACTATCAACCGTTGTTGACAAGCCAACTCGGTTAATGATGCCAGTTTCATTGTGGTAGAACTACTAGTTACTTCTTCGGCCCCCTTCGAAGTCATGAAGCCTCGTCTTTCTCAAGATTAGCAACTCGAGCACCCACTCCTCTCACCTCAAAACTAGTTCCTCTTATCTCAGCCAGATGATCAACCAAAGATATTTTGGGCACGTCCACAGTTTTCTCTGTTATAAGCCATGTACATGCACAACTCAGAGACTAAAAGAAGTGTTAGGTTAGAAATCACATCATACTCCCTCACTTTGTCTTGGTGACACTCGGGGTTCACTCAATTTACAAGGTTGGATAACACAAGAACTTTTCACAAAAAGGCTACTTCGGATTGATCGATCTCTTAGCCGACCCTCCAAGTTCGATAAGATTCACTAGTCATCTTCAGGATCAGTAAATTGATTCGACTTGATGGACGGATGGCTCTTGCAAGTGTCATATGGGAAGTCAATGATTTAACTCCGAGAACGTGAATTTCAACCTTCACGCACGAATTTCCTAATACGCTCAACAATTAGAATGAGCTTGAGTAGGAAATTACTCAAGAAATACTAACGAGAATTAATTGTCATAGATAAGGAAAGATAACCTAGGAAAAATCTACCCTCCGTTTCCCCTTTAAAAAAACCCGAAAACTCCACTCTTGTACGGAAGCGAAGTGGTCCTTCCTTTCTTTATATGGACTAGGGTTTCCTCTTTTAGCCGACTTGCCTTTCACCTTGGTTTTGGAAACGTTGCTTTGTTTTTCTTCTTCATTGGGTGTACTTTTCTTTTCTGGCAAACGAAACGTTCACTCGTTTAAAAGCCCGGCAGTCAGAGTAAGATTTCAGGTCGCCTCTATCATTAAGTAGTTTTACGTCCGACATAACTTAAACTCCAATTAAACCTAAAAGTTGCTAAGTCCATACATTGTAACAATATCCACCAACAATCCGATTGTTCGTACAGTCGTTCCATGGCGGATCTACCAATTTCAACCAAAGACATGAAATATCATTTGCCAATAATTAAACACCAAAAAGTTGGGTTCCAACTTAACCCTAAGTTCAACCAGTCGCAACACCATGTCGAGAAATACTAACCGTCGACAGTTCAACAACAATTTTAACGACCGATTCTGATGTCAATAATAATCATCACCAATGATTTTTTTTTAAAAGAACAGACAATCAACTAGAACACTAAACAGAATTAAAACTAAAGCACGAAAAATGGGATTGGGATTGTAAGAAAAAATCTAAACCGGGCTTTGATACCACATTAATGCAAGTAGAAGTAACTAAAGATAGACGCAAGACATAAATCCAAACAATAGCTAGGAAATGGTCTAGATACCTTTTGGATGAAAGGAAACAAGCACCTATACTATGTAACGATCCTCAAGAAAATAACGTTTCTGGCAAACCAAATGATCAAAGAAGAAAAAGGTTCAATTCGGGTTCACCAAATGAACAAGTTCCTAAAGGGGTTTTCTCTTAACAAGAGTGAGAGCTCAAAGCTATTCTTAGGGTCCAAAGTTAGATAATAAAAATAAGCTACTAGTGGAGTTTATATAATAAAGCCCACAGATAAGGTTTGGAAATAAGTCTACAAGTCAGCCCAAAATAAGGCCACGCATGACTGAAGGTATCAGTGTCTTGGTTCGGTCACTCTCAATCACGGGCACAAGGTTCAACATTTTGGACGCTCACTAACTGACACCAATCGTCTTGATCCGAGCGCTCTCCTCCTTGGGCACAATCTTGAATACTGAGCTTCCACAATTTGTGCTCAGCCACATAGCCTCCGAGTTTTTTCCTCCTGGCCACACTAAGTGAACATGCACGTCATGCAGATCCTTAGCTTGACTTCGTGTGATCGGTCTTGATAGCGTGAATAGATCTTGATTAGTTTGGGCTGCATCAATGCTACCACTAAAGATAAGCCAGTCTAGAAATTTTCCTCCAACGGCTGCTTCACTACTAAATCGGCTTGAAACCTTATTAAGGGTCAACCAAATATCACCAGTAATTTTGTTTGGATATAGAATCTTACTATTCCTAATAAGATTAAGTTCTTCATATGGATATTTTATCACAATAAAGTGCATGGTAAAGCCTATCTTAACAACATTGGAATAGCTTTTTAATTGAGAGTGTTCAAGTTGTAGAGCTGAGGAAGAAAACATCACCCATATTTTTACTAATTGTTCATCAATTCTTCCTTTGTGGCATTCAATAGGGGTAAATTTTAATCAGCTCAATCCAGCAGAGTACCACTGGCTTGATTTCATTTCAAACCAAGACGTCACCTTATATAATAATATCTATACTTAGATGGATTTATTTTCCTTTTTGTCTTTGGCATATCTGACTTAACAGGAATCAAAACCTCCACAACAATCTTAACAATAAGCCTTCTATCACCCTCATCCATAAAATGGTGTACCGATCTGTTGCAAGACAATAGCAAACTCAGCATAATCTTATGACACTCCATGTTAAATGGCACCCTCCTGAACAACACAAATTCAAGCTTAATATAGATATGGGGTCAAATAAAGCTAAAGGAGGTGGAAGCTATATCTTTAGAAATAATAGGCTTTTACATGCATATTCCATATTCTAATCCAACTTTCAGTGAGTTACTCTCTTTTAAACAGGGTCTCAAGATAGCATGTGATCATGGTCTGATTCATCTTGAGATTGAAATAAACTCAACGGAGGTCATAAATATGCTCACGAATAAGTTGGAACATTTCACGCCTATCTAGAATGCTTGCAGATTTCGGTTGCTCATCAAGACTTTCCCCAATGTTCTTAATTTAACCACCAAATGATATATTAAATAATTTTTCATTGGATGCCTCTACTACTATGTATACAAGAACAATTTCTATTAGCGCTTGTAATGTTTTAGTCCAAATGGGCAATGATGCTGCTCATCAGAGCAACGGTACTTATGTATTTCATGTTTAGTTAAAAAAAATAAAAGTTGCAATTGAAGCAAAGAAAGAAAAAATAACAAAGAAAAAAATGCATGAATTCCCACCAGAATAAAGTTTTGTTTTAAATTGAGTCGTGGAAATAGCAAGGCTTCATACATCACACCCTTAAAAGTACAAATATTCTCCAGACTATGTGTAAACGCGGGATGTCTGTTGCACTAGATTGCCCTTTATCTGAGGAGAGAATAATCTTTCATATTGAGATCGTGTGCTATATTGAAATTTGTAGCCCTTGAATGAGGATTGTGAGTTCGGCATCGATAATGGTGGTTCGAGGAAGGAATTTTTCGTTCCCTATTTTTCATTCACCAAGATGATTTCTGATAGTTCCTCCTATGCCTCCAATATTGTTGGAAGGTTGAAAGGTGCCATCAATTTTGAGTTTGTAATAGCCTTAATCTGTAGGTGTTGTACTTGGTAATATCTTATATGGCATCAAAACATAACACATGGCATGAAATGTTTGGTAACTCAATGAACTCGGTCACAACCATTCAAATTACAGCTACATCTCCCTGGCATGTCAGAACCGCTACTCAACATTCATTGAAGGCAAAATATTATAAAACATCTGTTGCTACCGTTTGCTCACTCAATCATGGCTCTGGCAGTTATGATTAGGGTAAATAAATTGTGATACTCATTAATGTACGCTATGAAGGCATTTTCACTATATAAAACCCCATATCCCTATAAACAACAACTACTACTTGTTATACTTTGAAAGCTTTTTTTTCTCTTTTGTTCACATATTTTACATTGTTCTTGATTACAACTGTGTAGCCGAAAATCAAGTTCCACGGACACACAAATAAGTTGTTTCTTTTTGTCTAAGTTTAATTACTATAATATTATTACATTATTTTTATTATTTCTATACTATCTTGATACGACTATAATTTCTTATGGCATAACAAAACAAATGCAATTGTTAGGTTCAATAGTTTGGCGTAAAGCATGGGGCCTAGGAAATTATTAATCGTTCCAAGACCTCGTTAATCCTTTTCTTGCTCTTTTTAATAACTCTATACCATGTCAGGAGTTTATTGCACTGTAAATGTAATCACATGGTGATTTTACCTCAATAGTATTGTGTTCCACGAATATGCCAAACTTTCTACGACGCGTTAAAAATGAGACAATCTGATCCAAGGTTTTGGTAGCATTTTGATGACAAAGTTTCTACACGTTAAAAATGTGACCATCTGATCCAAGGTTTTGGTAGCATCGTAGCCTTTGATGACATGGATGTGAGTGGGATACTAATCCCATATCGTAATGAGGTTGTTAAGGAACTTCAGCTTTTGGATAGGGATTAATCAAAGAAGCACCTCTCCAAGTGATAGTCGGAGGCTTAGCTTACAACATCGATACGGGAAGGGTGTGGATCCATGCGATGAGGGCGGTTCCATTGACGTTTCACTAAGTCGTTAAATTCTCATCCAAATGAGGGACTTTAGTAATACAGGGAGAGGAACAAGCTGCCCGTAGTTTCTACTCTGATGCCGTACTTAAAATTATGGATGGGATGGAGCCTTTAAGGTGGAAGCTAGATAAAGTTGTGGTCGAAAGGATTAGTAGCACATGTGGACGAAAAGAAGATGAAGGATGCACCTGATATGCTCGTTGAACCTGATGAGCTGAGCCTTGAAGAATCTAAGGTGGATTAGCTGGAGCCTGTAATTCTCTTCAAAGAGACCTAGAAAAGAAAAAAAAATTCTAAGCTAAAAACTTGGAGTCATGCACATATGACAGGAGTTGCGCTAGAAATCATTTCATATTTCCTCAATGTAAATCCTACATTTCCGACCGTTAAGCAAAAGAAAAAGAAATCAAGGGCCAATGCGAGACAAGATAAGCTTCGATGAGGTTGAAAAGCTGTTGAAGATTGGCTCTATCTGTGATTTTATTATCTGGCCTGGCTAGCCAATGTGGTCATTGTGCTGAAGAAGAATGGAAAATAGCGAGTGTGCATAAACTTCAAGGACCTAAACAAAACATGCCCGAAGGATATTTACCCGCTTCCTAACATAGATTATCTGGTGTATAGAACAGTGTGTCATTAAATTGTAAGCTTTTTAGATGCATACTCTACAACCAAATACAAATGAACCAGGATGAGTAAAACCTTGTTAAGTGCAGAAACACGGTATCCTCATGATGTTTGGCATTTTATGCCTATATTTCCTTAATATTTCCACACGTTTTAGTACCTTATTAGCTCGTTTTGTAGCTTGTGAATGTGGTTTTACACTAATTTTATGTCGTGTGTGTGTAGGTTGTTACGCAGTGTATTTGGAGCTTTTAGGAGCATGATTGAGCAAGAAAAGATCGGATTTTGATTGAGGATTGGATCGAGCACACGAAGGCACAACACGAAACGAGAAAAGGAGAAACGAAACAGAAAAATAGCCTGGCGCTGCAGGAGGCGCGCCGCGCCGCCCACAGCGCCCAGCCTCTTGCGCGTTTTTCCATGCGGCGCGGGCTTGTAGCGGACCAATTTCGACGTCTTCTGTCCATCCTCACGCGATCGTGGGCGCGGGGCGCCCGTTATAGCGCCCCTTGTGCGCGATTTTATGTCCTATTTCGTCTAGGCTTGGGTCTAACTTATTACTAGGTGTTTGTAAACTCTATAAATACTCTTTTACTTAGTTTTTCAGAGGAGTTGAGACTTTGGAGCAAATTGGAGAGCTCATAACATCAAGAACAAGGGTTTTTCTTCCTTCCATTAATCTATTACATCATTATTTCATTATTACATCAAATCCTTGTGTTGTTATTATGAGTATGCATGGCTAAATCTATTGTTCTAGGGTTAGAGTATTTCATGAAGGTTGATGTTTGAAGATTGATTTCCATTAATTGAATCCCATTACGGGTTACTTATTCTTTCTTGATTTCACTTGTGTAATTGTCAGGGCCCGATTATTACGCATTATCTATGGTTTTTAGATTGAACTCGAAAGAGGGAATTTAATTACGTAATAAGAAAGAATAGGACTAGTTTGTGAACCCGGGCATCGGGGAACAAATTCGTGAGTAGGATAGACATATACTTGCTCGCCTACTTTAACTAATTACAGAATTCGTTAATGCGTGCACGTGATTCAACCCATAGACATATAGGGATTGGAGTAGCCTGCATAGACCGTGAAGAACTGAAAGGTTTTCACGGGTACATTTAATTTGTTAGTTAGTAACCCGGGATTTAAGAAGTGGAATCAATTGGAAAACTCAACTGGATTGTTTGTAACTCTGACCCTGGATCGTCTCCTTATTACTGATAACAACCAAGTCTTGCTCCATTGTTTGAATTCACTTCTACCATTTAATTACTGTTCTTTATTTAATAAACTCATCATTATTGGAAAAAGATCCCTGAATAGTTTAAATAAATTGTTTGCTAGAACTCAGTCTGCATAGTCCTCGTGGGAACGATACTCATCTTATCACTTTATTACTTGGCGACCACGTATACTTGCGTGTGCGTTTGGGAGCAACAAGTTTTTGGCGCCGTTGCCGGGGACTAATTATTGACTGATTTCTTTTGAACAGTTTATTACTTACTATTCAGGTTTAATTTTTGTTTTGAGTTTTGTGCTGTTTCAGGTATTAGGTCCTGCTCGATCTTTACCTACAGGAATGGCAGAAGACCAAGCTTTAGCTGTGCGAGATGTTGCTCTCCCCAGCCTGGAGGGAGTAGCATCGAGCATAGTTAAGCCCGCTATCACCGGGGGATTTGAGATTAAGTCAGGCATGATTCAGTTGCTGCATGTGACTGGACAATATGGTGGATTACTTCATGAGGATCCGCAGCAACACATTCAGAACTTCTTGGAGATCAGTGATACTTATACACCAGCGGGTGTTCCTACTGATTATGTTCGCTTGACGTTGTTCCCGTTTTCACTGATTGGGGCAGCAAAGAAGTGGTTAAAGGCTGAAAAGTCTGGGTCTATCACTACTTGGGAGGATTTGGCTAAGAAGTTCTTGGCTAAATTTTATCCGTCTGCCAAGACAGCCCGGCTGAGGAGCGAAATTATTTCCTTCAGACAGTTAGAAGGAGAATCCTTGTATTCAGCCTGGGAGCGATTCAAAGCTCTATTGAGAGATTGTCCACACCACAACCAATCCAATGAGGTTGTTGCACACACTTTTGTTGAGGGGCTGAACCAACACACTAAGATCGTGGTTGATGCTGCTGCTGGAGGTCAAGTACTGGCCTTAAATTTTGATCAGATTTATGATTTACTTGACAAATTTTCGCAGAGCAATCCTGATTGGCAGGGAGATGGTAGAGCTATTACGCAGAAACCTGCAGGGGTACTTTAGTTAGATGCAGTTTCAGAGCTAAGGGCGAGGATGGATGCTATTTCCAATCAAATTAGCAAGTTAGCTCTGCAAAAGACTCAGCAACCAGTGGCTCCAGTGCAACAACTCCAGAGCTTTTGTGAGGTTTGTGGTCAAGACCATGCTACAGAGGTTTGCTCTTCTAATCCAGAGTCAGTTTATTACGTGGGTAATCAAAACAGGCTGCAGGGTCAAAATCAATTTGGTAATGGTTATTATCAAGGTAATACGAGAGCCCCGAATAATTACCACCCACTTCCAGCTCCACCACAGCAGGTTAGCAGTTCAGTTGAAGACATGCTAAAGCAAATACTGGCAGGCCAGCAGAGAATGATAGCTGACACTGCAGCCCATGCGCAAGCCATACATGATCTTGCCAATGCTCAAAAGAACCTGGAGCACCAGTTGGGACAGTTGGTGGGAGAAAGAAGCACTGTTAAAAAAGAGCCTGAACAATGTCTTGCAGTGACCTTAATTGAAGGTGGAGAGCTGATGACCAAGTTTGAAGAGAGAGCTGAAATTGAAAAAGTTGAAAAAGTGGAGAAGGTAAAGAAGAAAGAAGAAATAAAGGAGGCACCTAGGCCACCTCCACCATTCCCGCAGAGGCTTATACCACCGAAGGATTTGGCTCAGTATCAAAAATTTGTGAGTATGCTGAAAGAACTTCATGTTAATATTCCTTTGACTGATGTGTTTGAATTGATGCCATCCTTTGTGAAGTTTTTAAAAGAGATTTTAGTCAAGAGGAAAAAGCCTCAAGAGATAGATTCAGTTGAGTTAGTTGACGAGTGTAGCACAATCTTGAGCAAGCTACCTCCAAAACTTCAAGATCCTGGGAAGTTTACTATTCCGTGTACCATTGGAGGACATAGTATCACTGGTGCCTTGTGTGATCTGGGTGCGAGCATAAATCTGATGCCTCTGTCTGTTTGCAAAAGGTTAGGGCTAGGAGAAATCAAGCCCTCTTCAGTTACTCTCAAGATGGCGGATGGATCACTCACTCACCCTGAGGGTAAGTTGGAGGATGTGTTGATAAAAGTTGGTAAATTTACATTCTCTGTTGATTTTGTAGTCCTAGATTATGAAGAGGACCTAGAAGCTCCAATTATTTTGGGAAGACCATTCTTGGTCACCTCGAAGGCAATTATTGACATGGAGCTGGGTGAGATGACTGTTAGAGCGCATGGTGAAAAGGTTACTTTCAAGGTGTATAATGAGAAGGAGCACATAGCTAAAATTGAAGAGTGCTCTATGATTGAATGTGTCAGTCAAGAACATGGAAGTGAACCACATGTGAAGTTGAAGTTGGGGTCTCTCAAAGAAAGGAAAGAGGCAAAGGTTCGGCGTAAGAAGAGAAGACGTAAATGCTGGAAGTGGCCTAAAAGTGTCGTCGTGCCACGACGTTAACTAAGGCGCTTCTCGGGAGGCAACCCGAGTTTGTACTTGTAATAGTTTAGTATTTTTTATTTTTTTTATTTTATAGTGTCACGTAGTTCGTTGGTTTTGTGTGTCGTTTTTGCAGGAATCAGGTGAGCTAAACAAGGTGTAATGAATGCATTGAGGGGTATGGGACGTCTCGAGACATGTCCCATGCTTGGGTTTGTACTTAGAATTGAAAATGGGTGCGAAAAAACGTGCTCGGGCGCGTTTGGGAGTGCACCGCGCCTCCCAACGCGCGAGAATTAGAGCTGAAGCAAAAAGCTTGGCGCGGTTGGGAGCGCCCCGCGCCTCCCACCGCGCTATCTTGACCAGAATGTTCAAATTCCTTGCCCGCTTTTGGCCTGCGCCGCGGGCCCTATAGCGGAGGGCAAAAGTTTGTATGTTTTCCGGGTCAAACGGGTTTTGACCCGCGACCCGGTCTTCCCCATGCCCTATACCCCCGATTTTAACACCTTTGTCTTC
Source organism: Petunia x hybrida (assembly GCA_037355625.1). Classification (NCBI taxonomy): domain Eukaryota; kingdom Viridiplantae; phylum Streptophyta; class Magnoliopsida; order Solanales; family Solanaceae; genus Petunia; species Petunia x hybrida. Next base: position 1,344,338 of record JBBBVM010000080.1, read on the forward strand.
ACTATTTTCACTAACAACACTCTCTAATCACTCTCAAATTCATCTCTATCACTTGGAAGCATTCCAAATCATGTGCAATCCATTCTAAATCATTCAAGTAAGTCAATTCTTCACTTTTCTCTCTTCATTAACATGTAAGTTGCACTTGCTCTTAGTATGAATGCTTCTTAGCTAGTCACAAGTCTAATCCTACAAATCATGCTTGTTGTGCTTAAATTATTAAATGTGCTAGATTGATGACTTGTGACTTGTAAAAAGAGATCTCCTAACCATTTGGGAGGGTTGGCACATTACAAAATCCATTGAAATTGCTAGTTCAAAGTTGTGCACACTAGGTGTTTGTGAAAAAGCCTCAAAGATGAAATATCAATGACATTGTGAATTCTTGAGTAGCAATGCATTCCTTAGGCTTACTATGAACATTAGGTGTTGCACACACATAAAAATTGATCATGATGCACCCACACTAGCTTGATTTTCAAAATTCAAAACGTGGCATATTTTGCCCAAGGCTAGTTTTGCTCAAGTGTGGGGTTGCTTGTGCCATTGAATCGAGTGATTGACACATAGAGCGTGTGCTAAGTGTGGGGTGTCCTCACCCTTGCATAATATTGATGACGTGATGGGGGAAGTCTGAGTACCTCATGAAGCTTGGAGGATGCTAGCGCCAAGGACTACAGTCTTCAGGGAAGTTCTCTTTACCTTGCACTTGCTTATTTTTCGCACTGAGGACATTGCTTAGTTTAAGTGTGGGGTGGGGAACTCTCCCTTTATTTTTGAGGTTATGGATGCATGTACCGTAGGATTTTCCTTTGTCACTTGACTTTATTTTGATTTGTTTCTTGCTTTAATATATGAGAAAAAAATTTTAAAAAAATTAGAAAACCAATGAAAAATTCCAAAAAGATTTTCCTTTTAGTCTTTATTAGTGGCACATGTCATCCGCCCCGTGGTTTTTCTTATGGCCACGGTTCTTTTCCACGGGGAGGCCTTTGAACCGGGTAGTTTTTTATTTTTAGGATTAGAATAATTAGTTGTAGATGACCCTAGACGAAAGGAATAGGTGGAATGCTAGGTGCCTTTGATTTGTTTGATACCGGTGGACTTGAATTGATTGCATGTGCTATTTGTGGTGTCCTTGAGTTTTAATTTTGATGCATGCCTAGGAAAAATTGGAACGACCCCCTTGAGATGCTTGAGTCCGCTTGCTTGACTTGATTGTTAACCTTTGTGCATGAGTGCTTAAATTTCCACAAGTTGCATTCTAGAAGCTTGGTTGAGAGTTGTTGATGGAGCCTTTTTGTGTAGATCATGTGCAATGTGTGTTGTGAGGCATATTCTGTTTGCTCCATGTTTGCATATTAATGTCTAGAACTTGCCCCGTGTGTGTGCAAAGCGAAATCGTAGGTTTGCTCTAGTCGGGAGATGATACAGGCCTTCTTTGATTTGCCTACCCTTACATATATACCTTGGAAAAATTGTTGTTGTGATTTCTTTGATCCTTTTTGTTGGCACCCACACCCCGAGCCTACCCATTTGTTCTTAATTGACTCTTTTGGCCCCTTACTCCTTAAGCACTTTATTGATATTGTGTAGATGATTGGAGTTGTGGTTGGATGTTGGGAGGTTTTTGAGTGGAACTAATGAAGGGAAATAATTGTTAAAATTGTGAAGTAGTGGAAAGTATTGGCAAGGTTGGATGAATTTGAAAAAAGAAAAGAAAAAATAGCAAAGTTGAAGTGAAAAAAAAAAAAGGAAATAAAGAGAAAAAGATATCCATTCCTTGCTAGTGTGTGCTTAAATGAAAAAATGCTACTTGTTGTGAAGGTGTGTGTGTGAAAGTTGTTGATTGGGTGGTTTTGATGAGAATTGTGTTTGAAATAATTGTGATGTATTAAAGTTCTTAGGGAGGTAGTCACTATTACCATATGTATCCTACCAGCCCATTAGCCTACATTACAACCCTTTAAAGTCCTAGTTAATCCCGATTGGAGTGAGCTTACATTAGTGGAGTCCTACACTACGGGCAAGCCTATGGTACATTGTGTGTGACATGTGAGATTTTTATGAGAGTGAGTGAATTCTTTCTATGCTATTGTCCCCATTCTATTCTTGATATTCATTGTTGTGTGTGATATTTGGGGGACACTCTCTTGCTTCATTTTGGTGAGGACACATGGTTTGCATGAAATAGGTGAAGTTGATGGTTTCTTGGTTGAGTAGATATGTGTGATTTTGTGGGAGCATGGTTGCAATAAGTTGAGTTTGTGCATTTGAGTTGTTTTGGGGTGGTTGTTCTCATATTTTTGGTTTTGGTAAATTGTTGGCATGTTTGTGGATCCATGGTAGTCATGTGCGCATTGGTTCAATGGTCGGTATCAACCATAGTCATAGGCAGACCTGTTTTACCTAGGTTGGGAAGTAAGATGTGACTTGCTCGAGGGCGAGCAAGGGTTCAAGTGTGGGGTGGTGATGTTTGGCATTTTATGCCTATATTTCCTTAATATTTCCTCACGTTTTAGTACCTTATTCGCTCGTTTTGTAGCTTGTGAATGTGGTTTTACACTGATTTTATGTCGTGTGTGTGTAGGTTGTTACGCAGTGTATTTGGAGCTTTTAGGAGCATGATTGAGCAAGAAAAGATCGGATTTTGATTGAGGATTGGATCGAGCACACGAAGGCACAACACGAAACGAGAAAAGGAGAAACGAAACAGAAAAATAGCCTGGCGCTGCAGGAGGCGCGCCGCGCCGCCCACAGCGCCCAGCCTCTTGCGCGTTTTTCCATGCGGCGCGGGCTTGTAGCGGACCAATTTCGACGTCTTCTGTCCATCCTCACGCGATCGTGGGCGCGGGGCGCCCGTTATAGCGCCCCTTGTGCGCGATTTTATGTCCTATTTCGTCTAGGCTTGGGTCTAACTTATTACTAGGTGTTTGTAAACTCTATAAATACTCTTTTACTTAGTTTTTCAGAGGAGTTGAGACTTTGGAGCAAATTGGAGAGCTCATAACATCAAGAACAAGGGTTTTTCTTCCTTCCATTAATCTATTACATCATTATTTCATTATTACATCAAATCCTTGTGTTGTTATTATGAGTATGCGTGGCTAAATCTATTGTTCTAGGGTTAGAGTATTTCATGAAGGTTGATGTTTGAAGATTGATTTCCATTAATTGAATCCCATTACGGGTTACTTATTCTTTCTTGATTTCACTTGTGTAATTGTCAGGGCCCGATTATTACGCATTATCTATGGTTTTTAGATTGAACTCGAAAGAGGGAATTTAATTACGTAATAAGAAAGAATAGGACTAGTTTGTGAACCCGGGCATCGGGGAACCAATTCGTGAGTAGGATAGACATATACTTGCTCGCCTAGTTTAACTAATTACAGAATTCGTTAATGCGTGCACGTGATTCAACCCATAGACATATAGGGATTGGAGTAGCCTGCATAGACCGTGAAGAACTGAAAGGTTTTCACGGGTACATTTAATCTGTTAGTTAGTAACCCGGGATTTTAGAAGTGGAATCAATTGGAAAACTCAACTGGATTGTTTGTAACTCTGATCCTGGATCGTCTCCTTATTACTGATAACAACCAAGTCTTGCTCCATTGTTTGAATTCACTTCTACCATTTAATTACTGTTCTTTAGTTAATAAACTCATCATTATTGGAAAAAGATCCCTGAATAGTTTAAATAAATTGTTTGCTAGAACTCAGTCTGCATAGTCCTCGTGGGAACGATACTCATCTTATCACTTTATTACTTGGCGACCACGTATACTTGCGTGTGCGTTTGGGAGCAACACCTCATATGTTGGAACTTGAAAGAACATCAATAAAACTAAGAGCATATTTTCATAACTACCTAATAGTACTGTCAACACATTCCCATTATGAAATATTTTACATAAACCTGAATTGTCGAGAAATTTAGAAAAGTGGTCGATAGAGTTAAGTGAGCATGACATAATTTATCGGTCCTGCACGGCTATCAAGTCACAGGTTCTTGCAGATTTTGCACCCAATTTTAGCAAAAGTATCCTCCTATAAGTTAAAGGAAGAAGTCATATTGTCCTCTGCACCTGTGGGACATGGATTCTATTCACAGATTTGTCAGCTAACGTGAAAGGATCCGATCTTGGGGTGGTTCTTATCACGCCAACAAAAGAGGTTCACCACCAATATATCAAGTGTCCTACCAAAACTAACAATGAGGTCACATATGAAGTTGTGACTTCCGACCTCGAATTGGCATGGGGACTTGGGACAGAGACAATTGGGTTAAAAAGTTACTTTCAACAGGTGATCAACCAAATCAATGGGATGTATACAACTTGTGAGGTAAGAATGCAACAATATATAAAAAAGGTTAATACATGTTAACTCAATTTCATGATTTGAAAGCAATCCAAATTCCAAGGAAAGAAAATCGGGAAGCGAATGCCTTGGAAAACCTTGCCTTTCTTTGAAACATAGCTGATATGGGTTGTAATTCAGTAGTACACTTACTTGGTACATTTTTTGATCGAAGCCCTAGTAATAAGGTAAACTCAATTAACATTTTTTTATTGTCACACTGTTTTCATCAATTACTTACATGGAGGGAGATTACCTGAAGATAAAAAAAAGTGTCGCAGAAATTGCGTGTTCGAGTAGAGAGATATTTCTTGATTGAAGGAGAATTATATCGCAAGATGTATGGAGGCCAGTTGGCTAAATGCTTGGGACCTTCGCCTACCAGCTACTCATGTGGGACGTACATGAAGGTTATTATGGAAATCACTCTGGACGCCGATCGTTAGCTCAAAAACTTATGTATGGTGGTTACTTCTCTAAATGGGTAGAAGTAGCCGTATTTTCATAAGTAAGGGAAAAAAAGGTCATCGGCTTCATTTGGAGAAACATTATATGTTGATTCAGAGCACCCCAAGAGATAGCTTGTTGAAATAGTACCAAGTTCACTGACGCAAAAGTCACTAAATTCTTCAAATAATGAAGGATCAAGAGAATCACTTCCTTTTCTTATCATCCAGCAGAAAATTGGCAAGCTGAGTCATCAAAACAAAAAAAAATCCGATCAACTTTCAGAAGGACACTTCAAAAGGTTAAGCCAGATGATCTTCCAGGAGTCTTGTGGGTTCATAGAATGACGCCGAAAACTAGTACCAGAGAGACACATGTATCTTCAGTTTTTGGAGCTTAAGCCATGATACACGTGGAAATAAGGGAACCATGCCTTCATTTCTCCCATGTGGTTGAAGAAAGCAATAATGAAGCTCTAAAGGATGATCTACATTTCTTGGATAGGAGGCGTGAAATGGAAAAAATTCGATTAGTATCTCAAAAGCAGCAAATAAAAAAATACCATAACTAGAGAATCAACATTCGGCAACTCAAAGTGGGGGAGTTTGTGTTGAAAAAAGTACCAAAAAAAAAACTAATGCTAGAAAGTTGCATCCAAATTGGAAAGGGTCTTACTGAGTCGACAAAGTCATTGGAATGAGGACTTATCAGTTGGAGTCACCGAGGGGAAAGCAATAGAAAACAATTAGAATATCTCGCATGTGAAGAAATTCTAATTTTTCAAAGTCAAGTTCATATTAGTAAACTTTTAAATTCTTGATTGTATTTTGTGAATTACATCTTTCATTTTAATGTAATTGTATTGGGTAAAAATCGACTCGCGACGATTCGCTCCGGTCATGCAAATCCTAACATCTGAACTCATGCTTGCGAGCCAGGGACCGAAGCAAATCAATGAATCGCCGAAGCCAAGCGCCGAGGCTGTCACCGAAGGCAAGCCGTAAGCTAAGCTTCGGTGACGAGCCACCTCGGTCAAGCGACAGGGCCAAGCCAGCGAGGTCATTCACTCGCACCTCGGTGGATCCCCTCGGTTCAAGTGGCTTTGCAGCCCACTACTTTACCCCACTAACTCCTCCATTTTATGCATAGATCGTGGGAGACGTTTCAGCTGCTAATGGAGAACGTGGGCAAAGTCTACACGCCTATAAATATTAGATCATTTTATATTGTAGGGATCCAGAAATTTGTACTGAAACGCTGCCCAAATTTGTAATCGCATTCATATATTACAATACAGTTTATTATCTCGTTTTTACATCTTTTTCGCCTGTTATTTTAACTTTGATACGAAGAATTGCTTGTATCCGAATCCAAATTCAATTTGTGTACCTAAACTGATTTAGGCCCATACGAATTGGCGCCGTCTTTGGGGATATAAGCAGTAACGCTTTGTTCCAAAGTTCCAAATCCGTTCTTTGTCAAAAGTTGGCGACTCAACGTTATGGCTGATAACGATAACAATGGTAACAATAACGATCGGGTTGACGTTCCGCTGAACCAACAACCCCTCGCCCCAATGACAACTGAAGAATTCCAAATGTATGCTGTCACCACGCTAAGAGATCTCCAATGTAAACAGGATGAACAAGCTAGTATCAATACCGAATTTCGCGCTTCACTTGAAGTGAGGAATAGCGCTGCCCCAAACAGTACCCAGCCTTCGGCTCCTGGTGGAGGCATCCCGCCCTTCGTTCCTCCTGGCGCGATAACAGGGGGACCTCACAACGGGGCCACGTCTGGGGGCTCGGGGAACAACCCAACTGCCACGTCACACTTCGGGATGTTTCCCACCGTGGCGAAAACAACGTCCTCGGTCGACGTTGAAAGAATGAGTAGAGAAATCGAGGCTCGCATTGAGGCGCACATGGAAAAGCGCCTCGAAGGCCTGCCGGGGATAACGAAAGAGGAGGATGACCTCGACATCGATCAATACAGGGAGCAACCCTACAAGCCCAAAGCGGCTCCAGCCCCAACTCCCCCGGGCTTCAAACTTACATTCCTTAAGAAATATGATGGGACAACTGATCCCAAGGAGCACATAAGGGAATATATGGCCATGGTAAAAAGCAACGACTTGACGGCTACGCAGCTCGAGTCGATGTTCTTAAAGAAGTTTGGTCGGTCGTTGGAGAAGGGAGCTCTTAGGTGGTATTTGTGTTTGCCAGCGGGGCTAATCTCCTCGTTTAAGGAAATGTCCAGCGCCTTTGTCAAGGCTCACACCGGGGCGCAAAAGATCCTCCAGAGGAAGGAGGATATATGTGAGGTGAAGCAGCAGCCCGGTGAGCCACTTAAAGAGTTTCTCGAGCGATTCCATGCTGAACACATGGAGTTGCCCCGGATGGATGATACCTTGGCCATCATGGCATTTGAAAAGGGCATCAATAGTCGCAATTCTTGGGAGGATCTGCATAGACGCACTTACTCCAAAAAATCAGATTGGAGGAAGCTGAGTTCAAGAACCGAGGTTATCAACAACATAACCGAGGTGATTCTTCAAATCGCGCCGAGGCGTCACGAAGTAACTCGAAGGGGAGGTACGAACCTTACACTTCGACGAGGCAGCATGTTAGCCAAAGGTTGGGAAACATCCTCGGTAATTCATACCCAACCTCTCATATAAGCCAAAGGCTCGGGAGGAAGGTTCAACCCAACATGAACCAAAGAAACCCTTCGAGCTCCGCTTCGGTCCCTAAAAAGGATCTTCCTCGGATCCAAGATTATAACTTCAACATATCGACCTCGGAGCTGGTCAATGTTGTCTAGGGGACAGCCGGGGTAAGGGTTCCCGAAGATATGAGGACCTCGGCAAACAGGAGAGACCATAATCTTCATTGTGAGTTCCATGCAGATTATGGCCACAGAACCGAGGACTGCAAAGCTTTGCGCCTCGAGGTAGCCCACCTACTAAAGAAGGGAGTCTTGGCCGACTTCCTCACTAATAAAGGGAAAGACAAATTTTCCAAGAACCGAGGTGATGGACAACCACCTCGAGCTCCAACCCCGGAGAGAGTAGTGAATGTTATAACTGGGGGGTCAGAAGTGAACGGCGTGAACTTCGCCGCAACCAAAAAGTTCGCCAAGCTCTCCATCACCATGGAGAAAAGAACCCAAGTTGGAGGCTCAGGAAATGATATTATCTTCGACGACGATGACTGTGATGGGATGATGTTCCCCCATCACGACGCTCTAGTTATCATGTTGAGGATCAACGACTCTGACATCAAAAGAGTCTTGATCGACCCCGGTAGCTCAGTTAACATAATTAGCTACGGGGATGTAAAAAAAATGTGGCTGAAGGGTGAAGTTGTTCCCAAGTCAACAGTGTTAGCTGGCTTCAGCAACTCCACGGAGAAAACATTGGGTGAGATCACACTCAAGACATTCGCCGAGGGGGTTTCAAAGGAAACACTGTTCCAAGTTATGCCCGAGGATCTAGCTTACAATGTGATCCTCGGAAGGCCATGGATCCACTCCATGGAGGCTGTCCCTTCCACTCTACATCAAGTGATCAAATTCCCTACACCTTGGGGGGTTCGATCAATCAAGGGGGAGCAGCGAGTAGCAAGGGAGTGCTATTCGGTTGCGCTAAAGAGTGGAGTCGCCCCGGTTGGGCCAAAACAATAGCAACGACTGGATTCGGGGTCGAGCGGGGAGGACACCCGAGGAGAAGTCGAAAAGGTTCCAGCTTGTATTCAAGAACCTCGGAAGCAAAAAGCCGAGGACTCAACTATTGAAGAGTTGGAATCTTTCACTCTATTGAAAGATTTCCCCGATAGGAAAGTATTTGTCGGCTCGGAGTTGGACCCGGAGTCGAAAAAGGCAATCATAGAAGTTTTAAAGTCCAACCATGATTGTTTTGCATGGTCACATTCAGACATGACGGGTATCGATCCGGAGATCATGACCCACAAACTGAATGTAGACCCAAAATTTACCCCGGTAAAGCAGAAGAAAAGAACTCACGCCGGGGTCAAAAAGAAGGCAATCGAGGATGAGAGCGCCAAATTGCAAGAAAACGGCTTCATTAGAGAAGTGAAATACCCCGAGTGGCTGGCTAATGTTGTGGTTGTGCCGAAGAAGAATGGCAAGTGGAGAATGTGCGTAGATTACACTGACCTAAACAAAGCTTGCCCCAAAGACTCATATCCACTACCACAAATTGACAGGTTGATATGCTCATCAAGTCGATCCGAATGGAGGATCATTTGAATCATCTGAGGGACGCTTTTGCTGTATTGAGGCAATATGGTATGAAATTGAACCCTGAGAAGTGCGCCTTCGGCGTAGGATCAGGCAAGTTCTTGGGTTTTATTGTCTCCGAACGAGGAATCGAAGCCAACCTAGATAAAATCAGAGCTATTGAGGAAATCCCCGAGGAGCTAACCGGGGTAAAGGATGTTCAATGCTTGACTGGCCGAGTCGCTGCCTTGAGTCGTTTCATCTCAAGGTCTTCGGAGCGATGCCACAAGTTCTTCTCCGTTTTGAGAAAAAACAATCACTTCGAGTGGACACCGGAGTGTAAACAAGCGTTGAAAGATTTGAAACAATATTTGGCTAACGCACCATTGCTTGCCAAGCCAAAGGAAGGAGAGACATTGCTGGTATATTTAGCGGTGTCCGAGGTGTCAGTCAATACTGTGCTGGTTCGGGAGGAAGATGGCAAACAGCAGCCCATCTATTATGTTAGCAAAACACTCCTCGATGCTGAAACCAGGTACCCACACTTGGAAAAATTAGCACTTGCTTTACTTATTACTGCTCGGAAACTACGGCCCTATTTTCAATGTCACCCAATAGCAGTAGTTTCAACCTTCCCCTTGAGAAATATATTGCACAAACCAGAGTTGTCGGGGAGGTTATCCAAATGGGCGGTAGAACTAAGCGAGTACGACATTACTTATCAACCTCGGACTGCCATTAAGTCCCAAGTCTTGGCAGACTTCGTGGCTGATTTCAGCATCGGTATTTTGCCCGAGGTGGAAAGGGAAAGCTCCATGGCAAAAGGATCCCCTTCGGGATTGTGGGTACTATACACCGATGGGGCAACGAACTCCAATGGTTCGGGGTTAGGCATTGTATTGAGGGCACCCACCGGGGAAAAAGTCAGGCATTCGGTTCGGTTAAAAAAGGTGACCAACAACGAAGCTGAATATGAGGCAGCTTTAGCAGGTTTGGAGTTGGCTAAAGAAATTGGGGTTGAAAGAATTGAACTGAGATGTGATTCACAATTGGTAGTCAACCAGATCCTCAGTGATTATACGGCTCGAGAGCCCAGAATGCAGCTATACTTGGAACGAGCACAAAGGATATTATCACAGTTCCAAGAATGGAAAATTAAACAAGTGCCTCGGGAGGAGAATACCGAGGCTGACGCCTTGGCGAATCTTGGTTCGGCAGTCGATGAAGCCCACTCGGGGACTGACTCGGTGGTTCGGTTGCTGTCAGCTCAAATGAGAGAGATGAAGTTGCAGGTTAACTCAGTGGATAACCGTTGGGATTGGCGAAGTAAGTTCATCTCCTATTTCGACTCGGGGACTGTCCCCCAAGATAAGAAAGAAGAAAGGAAGTTGAGGACTCAAGCAGCCTCGTATCACTTGATCGAGGGCAACTTGTACAAAAGGTTGTACTGCGGCCCGATGGCCAAATGCTTGGGTCCCGAGGAGGCTAGATATGTGATGGCTGAAGTGCACGAAGGCGAATATGGCAACCACTCGAGGGGAAAATCCTTAGTGCGTAAGTTGTTAAGAGCTGGATATTATTGGCCCACAATAAGTGCCGACGTGAAGACCTTCGTACAAAAATGCGATAAATGCCAACGCCATGGGCGGATGATCCACCAACAGGCCAAGCCTCTTCATTCAGTGGTATCACCGTGGCCCTTCATGAAATGGGGGAATGGATGTCGTGGGACCATTGCCCAAAGGAAAAGGTGGTGTTCATTTCATCTTAGTATTGACTGATTACTTTACAAAATGGGTGGAAGCGGCGGCTCTCACCGAAGTGAAGCAAAAGCAAGTAATCGACTTCATCAGAAAGAATATCATCTATAGGTTCGGTGTCCCAAGAGAAATTGCTTGTGACAACGGTAAACAGTTCATGGGGGCAGCCATCACCGATTTCTTCAAGCAATGGGGAATCAAAAGAATTGCCTCGACTCCCTATCACCCAAGTGCTAATGGCCAAGCTGAGTCTTCAAACAGGATCATAATCAAAAATTTGAAGAAAAGACTCAACGAGAAGAAAGGTCCTTGGCCGGAGGAGTTTCCCGGGGTATTATGGGCCATGCGAACAACGAAGAAGAACAGCACTGGTGAAACTCCTTTCTCACTAGCCTATGGCATGGACTCTCTCATTCCCATAGAAGTGGGCGAACCAAGTCTTCGGTATGCTCATACAGCCGAAGATGCTAACCAAGAGGCAATGCGCATTGAGCTAGATTTGCTCGAAGAGAAGAGGGAATCAGCTTTGGTTAGGCTTGTTGCCCAAAAAAGGCAGATCGAGGCTTACCTCAACAGAAAAGCTAAATTTAGAGATTTCAAGGTCGAAGATTATGTGTTGAAAACTGTGAACCAATCAACAAAGGAGGATAACGGGGGAAAGCTTATTGCAAATTGGGAAAGACCCTATAGAGTTAAAGCAATCGTTGGAAAAGGCTCTTACCAAATCGAGTCTCTTCAAGGAGAACCCGAACCTCTGAATTGGAACATCTCCCATCTGAAGCGGTACTACTTTTAGCCGAGGTAAATACCTTTCAATTCTTTTCTAATTAAACAGCCCCGAGCCGAATGACGCTCCCATGGCATTTATAAAAAATGTACTAGCTCCTCGTTCCATCTTTTTGCTTGACCATTTCAGGAAGCGAACCGAACCGTCTCCAGTGCTCGGATCTTCACCAAGATTCAGAACGGAACACTGGGGGGGAGAGAGAAGGGTTGATAACGAGGTCGACATCGAGCCTCCCAACCGAAGCTTATCTATCCGACAACCGGGGACTCACGCCCGAGGATTAGATTTAGTATATTGTAATTAGCCCGATAGCGGCGTGCTTTTATCGAAAGTTTGTCTTTGTTTTTTCTACCCAAGGTCCGTTTCGGCTTGGTTTCATGTAAACAGCCTTTTTCGGGCTCGTGGATATCAATAAAATGACTTTGTTTCCACTCATATAAAGTAACTTTGGTTTCATTCATTTTATCTATATAAACCTTGCACTCCGAAGCTGCACAATGCATCGACTCGAGGGCGAGAAGCCAACACGCGAAGCTCACAAAGCAAAGATACAGTCTTTCATTAAAAGCCCGAAGGCTGAGATCATTTACATCCAAAAAATGACCCGAAGGTCCAAAACAAAAGCATAAGAGCCCGAAGGCTTACAAAACAACACTACAAGAGATCTACGCCTCGGGAGAATCACCTCCATCCTCGGAGCCCCCCTCGGCGTCTTCATCCTCTTCTTCATGTTCATCGCCACTCGAAGCTTCACTTGATGGGAGTTCATCAATGATCGCTTGGGCCTATGCCGATTTCACTTCGGCTTTTGCAATCTCCTCATCTAAGTCAATCTCCCCGGCGCGGCATCGCTTGAGCAGCCTTAGCCGAGACTTGATAATGGCCCATCGCCTATCCAGCTCGGCCCTTTTTACCTTGAGTGCAGCCCTACTCTTTCGATCGGAAATCTCATCTTGAAGGGCTGCAATCTGAGCCTCCTTAGCTGAAAGTTTGGAGTTGTCACTCTCTAGCTTTTTGATATGGAGCAGATGACCCTTCAGCTGCTCATGGTTCTTTTTGGCCATGTTCACAGCCTCGGCCTTTGTTCGAGTCAACTCACCGTCCAGCCTCGCAACCTCGCCCTCCACCCTCGAGCGCTCAGCCTGAAAGTCTTCGCCGAGGAGTTTGATTTTAGCCTCGGAGTTCGCCTCAGCTTCGCGCAGAGCGGACTGAGACTTGGCCAACTCAGCTTTCAGCAAAGCTATTTGGGCGTTAAACTTGTCCCTTTGCTGATCCCATAGGCGAGACACACGCCGGACCTCGGCGGTCCTTGCAGATTCGACCTCGATGGCCTTTAGCGAAAGGATGAAGCTCTGAGCATAAATTAAAGAATCAAGATCAATTACAAACCGAAGATAAAGATGAAAGTTCCTTTGTTTAAGTACGACAAAACTTACCCTTATGGCGTTGGAGGCCATGGTGTTGTATAGCTGGCCGGAAGTGAACTCTTGCACAATCTTATCCTCGGTTAGCCCCAGCAAAGGCGTAAGGCCTAGAATCTCCGCTCGGCCACATAATAACAAGTTTGAGGCAACTGGCACCTCGAGTCTCGGATAAGACCCCTTCTAGGATGAAATCCTCGCGGGTTCGGAGTGCGCCTTGACCGCCCTGGCGCCAGCTCCTTCTTCCAGCGCAGTAGCGCCAACTTCCCCAACCTTAGCTTTGCCCTTAGCTCTTGCCGTGGCAACTTCGGCTTCAAGCTCTTGACCCTCGAGATCGATAATATCAACATCCCTACGAGCCATCACCTCGGTAGCTACGTCATCGGGCTCATCAATCAATCTTCGGCGCCCTTCCACTTCCGCCTCGGGTTGGGGAAGAACCGCTGCCTCGGTTCGAGGAACAACCGAGCGGGAAGATTTCTTCGAGGTGGCCCTTTTCCTCTTCATGCCTGCAACGAGGAAGAAAATTAAAATGAGAAGACAAAGAAGGAACGACACTTGATGATACCCACCGAGGATGAACGTTACCTTTGGAGGTCCCCTAATCAGAAGCTCCCTTAGAAACCTTTGAAGACTTTGAAGCCTTCAACCCCTTGTACTCTCCAGCCACCGCAGCTAGATCGTCATCCGACTCGGTATCTTCCCCATCCTTTTTCTTTTTCTCTTCTTTCTTCTTCTTGCTATTTTTGGTGTTCATGGCACGGTTTGGAAAACCTGATACCGAAGGAAAAGAAAAAGTCAGTAAAGTAAAGCCAAAATCTCAAAACAGCATACCAACCCAAGCATCACAAGAACTTACCATGCATCTTGCACTGCCAACCGAATTCGGCATCCATTTTCATCCATGTCCTCTCGGGACGCTCAAGAGCCCCGGTCATTGCTTTGACCCAAGCAGTTAGACCCACCGGGGGCACGATGTCTACCTTGTTGGCTGAAGAAACAACAAAGAAACGAGGTCGATTAAAATGGATATGCCACCAAGGAGTAAGGTATGAGAAGAAGGATACTTACACGTGTTATTCCACCGTTCGGGGAAATTGGGCTCGGTGGATAAAACCTTTGTCTCCAGCAAGATGTACCGCTTACTCCAACCTCGGTCCCCATGGTCCTCACTCTTGTGGAGGAGGGCAAACTTGCCTCGGTTGTTTAGCGCCACCACCCCGGCTTTATGAAAGTAGGGGTAGTAAAGAGAAATGAGGTGTTGAAGAGTGAAATCAATCCCCGCCTTCGTGCTCAGCCAATCCATGCATTGGACGACCCTCCAGATGCCGGGGCCAAGTTGAGCCAGACACAAATTGTATGCCCGGCAGAAATCATCGATGACTTTGTGGACTGGGAGGGAGAAGCCGAGGGTGAAAGGATAAGTATAAGCGAAGGGCATCCCCTCGATGTTGTGACACACCCTACTCGTTGGATCGGGGATGATGACTTTCACCTCGGGCTCGAATTGAGATTCCCTCCGAACCTGCTCAATGTGAGCTTGAGTTATGCGGGTCGGGGTGGTGTTCACAGGAATATTCCTATTTTTCCCTTCTTGATCAGCCGTTTGTTCTTGCAATTTCAAATCTTTGCTGTTGTCGAAGTGGGAGGGGATGATTTGATGAGGTTCGAGTTCTTGCTCTAAGGGAATTGACGGTCCCGAGGATACCCCCTCGGCGGCATTACCGCCCTCGGCATCTCCGCCCTCCGCACCGCCATCCTCGCTGTCCCCTCCATCATCATCACCTCGAAGGAGGGCGTCACTAAAGTTGCTCAGCATGACGTCGTCAAGCACGACGTCATCTTCCCCCGCGTCGACTTCCTCCTCCGCCGCCAATTGGCGCATAGCTCTGGCCTTGCGACGCACAGCACCACCAGCGCCCGATGAAACTTCTCCGCCTTCCACCACCGGCGTAGCGGTGGCAACGTCACCACTAGCGACAGCCATGGCCAAGGGTGGAACTCGTACCCTCTCGCCGGAATCGCTTGAGTCTTGTCGTGAATGAGTGGCAGACATGGTTGAAGCGTAAGTTGGGAGTTCTTGCGAAGATGGAAATTTAGAAAATATGGAAGTTTGAGTTTTTTCTCTTGGCACTGTTAATGGCAGAAGATGAAAAGTGAAGAAAAGAGTTTGGTAGAAAGTATTTATAGGTATGGAGGAGCCGAGGCGTCATCATTGAGACGTTGGGAGAAACAAAAATTGCGGCGTGATAGTTCGGGCGACCAACGAATGGACGCCACGTGTCCAAGGGAAGTGACCTGATGAGACGCGGACCGTTGACAAATTTTGAAATACTTGGATAAGATCAAGCCACGTCGTTCTCCCGCGAAACTTCATTCCACTCCACGGTTACCTCGGTAGGCAACCGAGGAGTGGGGGGACTATCTGTATTGGGTAAAAATCGACTCGCGACGATTTGCCCCGGTCATGCAAATCCTAACATCTGAACTCATGCCTGCGAGCCAGAGACCGAAGTAAATCAATGAATCGCCGAAGCCAAGCGCCGAGGCTGTCACCGAAGGCAAGCCGTAAGCTAAGCTTCGGTGACGAGCCACCTCGGTCAAGCAACAAGGCCAAGCCACCGAGGTCATTCACTCGCACCTCGGTGGATCCCCTCGGTTCAAGCGGCTTTGCAGCCCACTACTTTACCCCACTAACTCCTCCATTTAATGCATAGATCGTGGGAGACGTTTCAGCTGCTAATGGAGAACGTGGGCAAGGTCTACACGCCCATAAATATTAGATCATTTTGTATTGTAGGGATCCACAAATTTGTACTGAAACGCTGCCCAAATTTGTAATCGCATTCATATATTACAATACAGTTTATTCTCTCGTTTTTACATCTTTTTCGCGTGTTATTTCAACTTTGATACGAATAATTGCTTGTATCCGAATCCAAATTCGATTTATGTACCTAAACTGATTTAGGCCCATACAGTAATGAGTACTGAAAATTTTGATGCAAGACCAAGTTGGTGCATGATGATACACTTTACCCACGTCCATTATTATTGAATAATTGTAATTCTAATCCTAGGTAAAAAATCTAACCTTTCTTGAAGTAAAAAGTCGGATACCAGAGGAAGCATCAGAGCAAGCACTCAGGGACTAATAACACATTCCAATACCCGAGCTATCGTACCTTAAGCTCTAGTATGGGGAACTACACTACATAGTACTCGGGGCAAAAAGAAGAAAGAAAGAAAAGCGTCCTTGGCCCAACGCTCGTATGTTTATAGTCCAATAAGAGCCACATGTTCTTACAATCTAATAAGTGGCTATTCCCCTTATAAATCAAAACATGTTAGAAAGTTTTTAGCATATTTTACATCTTTTTTTACGATGGTCACGCCGTTACAACTCATGTATCACTCCTAAAACCGGCCTTTCTTTATAAGTAATACAAACCCAAATGGTTTTTAATTACTTTATTATTTGAGAATTTAGTTTTCCCTCATACACTCGTGAAAGTGGGATGCCATTCTTCTTTAGCATTTATACTGGGCTTGTGTTAAAGGTATTATTTTTAACTAACGATCTAAGATCGAAATGTCCCAAGCCATGACCATTCAAATTCTGGGACTTAAAGATAAAGTACAAAAAAGGTGAATACCCAGTGAAATTATTGTTCATAAAAGTACTGGTAAATAAAGGGAGGGCTACATTAAAGTTTAACAGAAGGATGAAATTCTTAAAAGAAGATGCAAAGTGCATCACTTGAAGATTCACCCCTCCATTTTTGCAGAGATTCCAAGGGTTTATAATCTTTCGTTAGAAGACATTTCGAGTGCCTTTTGAAGAAGAGAAAATTTGGTCTTTGTAAGCTTCATTAGCCTCCTCTGCCTTGAGCTGTCGAGCAAGGTCAAGACCGTTGGTGTTCACCTTTGTCAATACCTCCAAGCCTATCTTGATCATAACCCAATTCACATAAATACTTCTTTGGAACTTTGCCTCTTGAAGGTCCCCTTGATGGTTCTCCAACTCATCGTGAGGCTTGACAACTTTCTCTTGCTAGAAATGTCGGTCAATATCTTTGACCCCCGTCAAATTAGAAGCATCCCCAAGAAAATTCTTCAGCTCGTTGATCTTCACTCTCCAGTATTGATTTGTTAGTCGCAATCAACGATCACTTTTACTTAGCTAAAACCTCTGTTGCTTAACTTTTAGAAAGTACAATGATATGCTCCGGCTAAGGATATAGCTCACAATTATCGTAGTCGATTGTAGGGGTCGAACACAGGGACTTACACGTGAAAAAAAGTAATCGAATTCATTTTAGTTCTATGCATTCAGCAAGTTAATCCTAAATTTGAAGTATGACTATTGTAAAATAGATACAATTTCAAGGTAAAGTTAACAATAATAGAAACACTAGGATGCTAACTTTCCGCTAGCCCTCTAACGAAGTGGATGTAGTTATATGCTTCTTCATACCTAGGTCACCCAATAGACCTCGCTCGCATTTAACCCACTCACCCCCTCTCGGTGCTAAGAGTTGATGCATTAAGCGCTAGCGACTAGTCCCAAGTAAGGTATCCCCCTCTCGGTGTTCAACCCATTAACCCGAGGTAAATAACTAGCACTTACCTCCGGTACCCCGTTACTACAATTCTCATTCCTAGAGTTACCCTCTCTGTATAAATCTAATACTTATTGGGTTCAACTAGAATTGTACACCTCAAGTTACTGTAATGTAATCAAAAGTAGTGAAATAGAGTATTCCTAGGTATTTAGAAGCTTATTATGCTATACCCATTTGATTATTGGACAAGGGTTTCATTAGCACACTAGTTGGTGATTTAGCTGCTCATGCTAAGTAATGATTCAAAACTTGAAAGCAATGAAATATGCATTAACATAGTAAGGTAGTAATGATTCTTACAAACAATAATGTTGTTCTTCAAATACCAGGAATCTTGACCAAGGGTTTTGGTATTTTGTCCTTATCTTGCCGCTCAAGTAAAGTGAAATATAAGATACTTTAAAAAACCTAGTTTTAGCTATTTATAGTATTTGCTAAGAACTAATTACAAAAATGCCATTTTCAGGTTGGGCTGGCGCTTATCTGCAAAAGGCTGAGTTCTGGTGCTGAAGTGACAGAAGAGCTAGCGCCTCTTTGGACTTGGGTTGTCACCCTTTTCTGGGTTTTTATGAAAGGGCGGCTGCGCTTTGTTGCGCTCCCGCCTTTTCTTCTTCTCCAAGAAAAGGCGACGCAGCTCAAGATCATGTGGTCTCATCTTCTTCTCACCAACTTCTTCTTGCAAAGTGCATTGGGCGGCCGCCCTTAGCATGTGCTGTCACATCTTCACCAGATCTTCAAATCTTCAACTTCCTTGCAAAGGGTTGAGGCCTCTTCATCACCCTATTGGAACTTCAGCAGGTTTTCACCTCCAAAAGAGGGGCGGTCGCCCTAAGCATGAGCGGTCGCCTCTTCACCCAATAGTAGTGAAGCACTTTCAAAACTAGTATAAAATGGAGCTAAGTTCCATTTCACTCTTTCAAAAACTTTTGAGATCATTAGGCACCAACACACATTCATACTCGTGAACACTTGACAAGTCACTTTGTGAACCATTTCATAAGTTTTACAATAGTCCAAGGATGACATAGAGCTTCAAGTGTGGATTTGGTTCATCAACCAATTTCACTTGGTATCAAACCTCATTTCAAGTCAAGCTCTCATCTCTCATATCACCACTTGCTTCCTCACTTCAAAGAAAGTAGTCCTTATCTCACAATCAAATTCAAATCAAGGACTTAAGCAATTAAGCACTCATACTCCAAAGAATGTTCCCGAGTTGAGTTAAAGGAACCATAGGCTTGCCCATTTTATGAGTCTCCACTAATGGAGAGGTGCCAAAATTAGGATCAGTAAGGACTTGTTTAGGCTTGTAATAAAGGCTTGGAGCTAGGTGTGGCCTCTTTAGGAACATAGTGACTGCAAACCACCTTACCAACACACAACCATTCCAACCATCCTTTCTTCACCTCCTTTCACCCTTTTCTCTATTCCCTCTTTTTATTTCTCTACTTCTCCTTCTTTTTTCCATTTTAAATTTTTGGAAGCCTAATGCTTTTTATTATTTAGTCCACCCTTCACTTTTACACAACAAACTTAGAGGGACTAATTCTTTTCACCTTGTTTCTCTTTATGAATTTTTCACAAGCTTTTTGTTATTATTATTTTTTATTTTAACATCTTACTAGGCTTCCGAACACATGACATATCCAATGGATTCCTCCAAACTTAGGCTTTTGCCTCATTCTATAATTTTTACTTGAAAATAAAATTAACACAAACCACCAAAAAATTACTCATAAATCAGGTTACTAAATGAAAGGCTAATAGGCTCAAAAAGGGACAACTATTGATATTTTTACAGTAAGGTTATATGAAGAGGCTCAAAAAGGGTTCTAAAGAAAGCCTATAATCATTTCCAAGTTCGGCACAACTCACATTTCGCTTTGAATACAAGCAGGGCAAGTTCTAGACCTCAACTTAAACATCCACCATCTAACCTCACACATATGCAAGTGTGTCACTCAAGATTAAACTAAACTCTCCAAAAGGCTTGTACTTCTAAAGTATTAACGGTACACTAGGAACCATGTCAATGACTCCAAAGCAACAGAACCTAGAGTCATAAACGGAGACCAAATACTTACCAAGTGGACACTCCACAACTTGTCTCATGCCATAAGATCAAAATAGGATGTTGGTACTTCATGAGACTTTTCAACACAACCATAGGGCATCATGTAAAAACTAATATTAACACTACTTGGTTGAAACAACCACTTCCGGAAGAAACCAAGCAAAGAAAACCGAAAGCTTATTTAAAATAATTTTTTTAACGAACTTAACTAAATATGAAAAAATAAAGTAACATGCCCTATATACAAGCAAAAAGAGGGATTCAACTTCAATCATGTCATCAAAAAATTCTAACACAAAAGAAATTGTCACAAATATTATCCAAAACATTCATGAATTTGAATCCCCTCCCCCAAGTAAAGACTGTCGCATCATCCCTGTGTGGACAAAAATACGACACCTATTGTTACGGGATACGAGTCTAGCTGGCGAGACTAGACTTATCTTATAAGTCACCGGGCACTGAGGATGTACGCCCACTCCTAGATCCAACGACCGTTTAGGCGGTTTGGCCACAAGGCGCAGGGCACACATCCCGTCGCCTAGCGTTTACAGTCTCTTAGTTAGGGTTTAGTATACCACCGCCTTGAATTGTAGGCCTATGGCCCTATTAGCACTTCCATTTTAACTTATTTAGGACTGGGTATCACTGCTATAAATACCCTTCCTTACATTGTATTGTACACATGACACTATTTGCTATAAACTTCGGCTACTCTCATGGAATAAGATTTACTTTGCTTTCTCCATAATATCCTGCTTATTTACTTGTCTTTATTTTCATCTTATTTACTTACTTTTCCATCGCAATTTACCGTGTTGCTTGTGACCTCATTCATAATTAATTTTTTAACCTAGACGTAAGAAGTTAGGCATAAATAGTTTGGTGCCTACCGTGGGGCCCAGGAAATTATAGGTATCCTACGAAGGAAGAAGCGCAGCCATGTCAAAACAAAGTACCTCCATACGGTGCATTGATAACGAGATCCAACAAATAATCCATGACTCGATCAGTATGACTGAAATTCTGAACTACAATCGAAGATCAGAATCCAGTTATCCATCGTAAAGGTCGGCGGTGTACCAGCATATTGACCCTCATTAAGAAGCGCAGTCAGCAGATAAAAGATCCATAAGCTTGATATTCGGGGGGCCTGGAGCTGGGAACAGTGAGACCAAAGCCATCATGATTTGTAAGCCTCACCAGCAAATAGCCAAAAAGCCACGCCTCAACACCATCGAGTTCGATAACGGAGATTTGCGCGAGCTCACCACCCTCATGATGATGCCTAATAATTACTCTGCATGTACATAATGCTCGAGTCAAGCGTGTGTTGGTGGATCCCGAAAGTGCAGTCAATATCATTCACTGGAAGGTTATCTGTCAGATGGAGATGCAAAATCAGGTAATCCCTAGCCCATACACTATAACCAGCTTTAACTGTTCCAGCGAGAAGTCTGTGGGAGAAATCCTCCTCTAGGTACACATGCTAGGAGCAGTGTAGTTGACGTCTTTCCAAGTAATGACATGCGACCTCTCATATAACATTATCCTATGGAAACCCTAGATTCACGAAATACACGCTGTGCCATCTACACTTCACCAGGTCCTCCAATACCCAACTCCTTGGGGGGGTAAAAGAAATTCAGGGGGAACAGAAGCTATCCTGAAGCTGTTACATGACTGCAGTGATTGATGCCACCAAAAAAGAGACAAAATCAGAAGAAGAAAGTAGACAAGTTGCTCAGGCTCGGTCTGGTCACTTGCGTACCCATTGTGAGGTGATTAGATCCTGCAAACCAGCCATCACACCCTCCAGCCCGGAGGAAGAAGATCATCCGACTAAAGCTACAGTTTTTGACAAGAAATTCTACCTAGGGGCCAAGCTACCGAAGCAAAACAAGAATATGCTAACTTCCTGCGTGGTTGGTCAGGCACCTTCGCCTAGACACACACTGACATGCAAGGAATATCAACTAGCGTTATCACGTATATCTGAACGTCGATCCAAACTTCAAGCCAATGAAGTAGAAGAAACGACAGATAAGCCGCGAGATGGGGCAGACGATCCTTGAAGAAGTGGAGAAACTACTCAACAATGGATCCATTCGTGAGGTTCAATATCCGGACTGGCTTTAAAATGTCGTAGTGGTCCCCATGAAGAACGACAAGTGGAGGATGTGCATCGCCTTCATAGATCTAAACAAAGCATGCCGGAAGGATTCTTTCCCACTGCCAAATAAATATCAACTCATCGATTCAACAGCAGGGCATGACGGTTTGAGTTTTCTAGATGCATACTCGGGATACAATCATATCCACATGAACCCAGATGATCAAGAAAATGCCTCTTTCATCACGGATAGGGGGACTTATTGTTATAGAGTGATGCCTTTCAGACTAAAGAAAGCAAGAGCGACTTATCAAAGATTAGTGAACCTGATATTCAAGGAACAGATTGGAAAGACCATGGAAGTTTACATCGACGACATGCTGGTCAAGTTAGAATTCACCAAAGACCACATTAGCCATCTGGAGATTGCATTTGATATCCTAGACAAGTTTAGGATGAAGCTCAAGCCCGAGAATCCTCCGGGATGTTCCTTGGGTTCATTTTTTCCAATAGGGGCATAGAAGCAAACACAGTTAAGATCTAGGCAATATAAGAGGTCTTGAAAAATGAAGTGGAAGTTAAAAGGCTTAATGATTAGATCGCAGCACTACGCCGGTTCATCTCACGGTCATTTATGAAGTGTCATAAATTTTTTAATGTCCTGAAGAAGTATAAAAGCTTTGAGTGGACAGAGCAATGCAGCAAGGCGCTAAAAGAGCTAAAACAGTATCTGGAAAAACCCTCGTTGCTTACCAAGCCACATGAGAGAGAACCATTATTACTGTACCTAATGGTGTCCAAAGTCTCCGCTAGTGCCGTCCTGGTGCGAGAAGAGAATGGGTGCAGTCACCAGTGTACTATGTCAGTAAGTCTCTCCTAGACGCGGAAACAAGGTACCCACATATAGAGAAACTTGCACTTGCCTTAGTCACGGCAGCAAGAATGCTACAAGCGTATTTTCAGAGTCACACCATTATCGTAGTTTCCTCTTTTCCACTACGGACCGTATTGCACAAGCCCGAGCAGTCAGGTAGGTTGGCAAAGTGGGCTTGTGCTGGAAAAATATGCCACCTATTGTTACAGGGATACTTGTCCAGCTGGCGAGATAAGACTTATTCTACAAGTTACCGGGCACTGAGGATATATGCCCGCTCTTAGAGCCAACGACCGTTTAAGCGGTTTGGCCACAAGGTGCATGGCTCACATCCGTCGCCTAGGGTTTACAGTCTCTTAGTTAGGGTTTAGTATACCACCGCCTCGAGTTGTAGGTCCATGGTCCTATTAGTATTTTTATTTTACCTTATTTAGGACTGGGTATCACTACTATAAATACCCCTCCTTACATTATATTTTACGTATCACACGATCCACCATCATTTTTGGCTACTCTCAAGGAATAAGATTTACATTGTTGTTCTCCATTATTTCTTATTTGTTTACTTGTATTTCTTTTCATCGTATTTACTTACTTTTCCGTCGTAATTTACCATATTCCTTGTGACCTTATTCATGATTAATTGTTAAACCTAGACGTACAAATTTAGGCATAAACAGTTTGGCAGCCACCGTGGAGCCCAGGCAATTGTAGGTATCCTACGAAGGAACAGGCACAACCATGTAAAAATACAGTACTGCCAGACGGTGCATTGATAACGAGATTCAACAGATAATCCAAGATTCGGTCAGCACGACTAAAATTGTGAACTACTATCTAAGATCCAAATCTAGTTATCCGTCGTCAAGGCCGAAGGAGTACCAGCGTAGTGACCCTCATAAGGAAGCGTAGTCGGTAAAAAAAAGATCTATCAGCACGATATTTGGGGGGCCCGGAGTTAGGAACAATGAGACCAAAGCCATTATGGTCTATGAGGCTTACCAATAAAAAGCCAAAAAGCCACGCCTCAATACCATCGAGTTTGATAGCGGAGATTTAAGCGGGCCCATCACCCTCATGATGATGCTTTAATATTTACTCTGCATGTACATGATGCTCGAGCCAAGCGTGTGCTGGTGGATCCCGGCAGTTTAGTCAAGATCATTCAGTGGAAGGTCATCTGTCAGATCGAGATGCAGAGTCGGTTAATCCTTAGCCCGTATACTATAACCAGCTTTGACAATTCCAGCGAAAAATCTATAGGAGAAATTCTCCTCCAGGTACACCTACCAGGAGCATCACGGTTGACGTCTTTTCAAGTAATGACATGCGACCTCTCGTATAACATTATCCTTGGGAGACCCTGGATTCAAGAAGTACACGATGTGCCGTCTACACTTCACCAGGTCCTCAAATACCTGACTCCTTGGGGGGTAAATGAAATTCGGGTGGAACAGAAACTATCTCAGAGCTGTTACATCGCTGCAGTGATTGATGCCACCAAGAAAGAGACCAAAAATTAGAAAAAGAAGCTGGACAATGAGGGGACTAGATCTTGCGAACCAACTGTCACACCCTCCGCCTCGAAGGAGGAGGATCGGCTGACCAAAGTTACAGTTGATGACCTTGATTCAATAATCTTTAACGAGAAAGCTCTAGACAAGAAATTCAAAGCAGGGGCCAAGCTCTCTTCTGAAGCAAAACAAGATTATGCTAACTTGATGAGTGCTCGGCCAGGCATCTTCGCTTGGACACATATTGACATGCTAATAATATCGACTAGCATTATCACGCATAACCTAAACGTCGATCCTAACTTCAAGCCAATCAAACAGAAAAATGACTGATAAGCCACGAGAAGGGGATGGCAGTCCATGAAGAAGTCGAGAAATGGCTCAACAATAGATCCATTTGAGTTGTTCAATACCCCGACTGGCTTTTAAACTTTGTAGTGGTCCCCAAGAAGAATGGAAAGTGGAGGATGTGCAGCGACTTCACAAATCATAACAAAGCATACTAGAAGGATTCTTTCCCACTGCCAAATATTGATCAACTCATCGATTCAATGGCAGGGCATGAGTCCTTGAGTTTTTTAGATGCATACTCGGGATAAAATCATGCCCTCATGAACCTAGATGATCAAGAAAAGACCTCTTTCTTCACAGATAGGGGGGCTATTGTTATAGAGTGATGCCTTTCAAACTGAAGAACGCAGGAGCGACATAACAAAGGTTAGTGAACCTATTGTTCAAGGAACAGATTGGCAAGACCATGGATGTTTACATCAACGAAATTCTAGTCAAGTCAGAATTTTCAAAAGACCATATTAGCCATCTGGAGATAGCATTCAACATCCTGGACAAGTTTGGGATGAAGCTCAACCCCGAGAAATACACCTTTGGTGTATCCTCCGGAATGTTTCTTGGGTTCGTTGTTTCAAACAGAGGCATAAAAGTGAAACTGGTAAAGATCTAGGCAATCGAGGCAATATCGGAGGTCTTGAAGAATTAAGTGGAAGTTAAAAGGCTCAATGGCTGGAACGCAGCACTCAGCCGGTTCATCTCGCGGTCATCTAAAATGTGTCATCAATTCTTCAATGTCCTAAAGAAGAATAAAAGCTTTGAGTGGACTGAACAATGCAGCAAGGCGTTAAAGGAGCAAAAACAGTATCTGGGAAATCCCCTGTTGCTTACCAAGCCACGCAAGGGAGAACCATTATTACTGTACCTAGAGGTGTCTGAAGTCGCCGTTAGCACTGTTCTGGTACGAGAAGAGAAAGGGATGCAGTCACAAGTGTACTATTCCAGCAAGTCTTCCCTATATGCAGAAACAAGGTACCAGATTCTAGAAAAGCTCACACTTGCCCTGGTCACAGTAGCAAGTAAGCTACGACCGTATTTTAAGATTTACCCAATTATCGTGGTTTCCTCTTTCCATTATGGACACAAGCATGAGCTGTCAGGTTGGTTAGCGAAGTGGGCTGTCGAATTCAGTAAGTATGACATCATTTATCAACTAAGAACGGCCATCAAGTCGCAAGTCCTCGCAGACTTACTCGCTAACTTTAACACTGATTTAATGCCGAAGGGCGAGGAGGAGCGCAAGATGATAGATGGCATTACCCCCAGGGAATGGGTGATCTACACCAACAGTGCCTCAAATGTAAAAGGGGCTGGGCTTGGTCTAGTGATCGAATCCCCAACGAAGAAGGTGTTCAGAAAAGCTGGCAGTTGCTCCCAGATGATGAACAACAAAGCAAAATATGAAGCTATAACTCAAGCCGTAGAATTAGCTTACATATTAAGGGCTAGGGAGGTCAGCATCAACTGTGATTCTCAGCTCGTGGTGAACCAGGTGACCGGAGCATACGCCGCCAAGGATACCCGTATGCAAGAGTACCTGGCTAGAGTGGAGAAATGTCTGAAGAATTTTCAGAAATGGAGGATCAATCAGATACCAAGAGAAGGAAACTCGGAGGTTGATGCCTTCGCTAGCCTAGCGGCCACTGCAGAATTAAATTCAGACAACCGGATTTCTACAGTTGAGTTAACTTACGCATATGTCAAGCACCGCAAAGTCAACATAGTAGGATCATCATGGGATTGGTGGCACCCAATCATTGAATATCTCAACAACAGAACACTCCTAGTGGACTAGAAGGAGAGTAGAAGGTTAAGATCTCACGCGGCTCGCTACGTCTTAATCAATGGACAGTTGTATAGGCGAATATTTAGCGGACCTTTGGCTAAATGTTTGGGTCCTTCTAAGGCGGATTATGAACTTAAAGAAATCTATGAAGGACAATGCGAAAATCCTTCTAGCGGGCGGTCCCTAGCTCATAAATTAATCAGGGCGGACTAATTCTAAACCCGAATGGAAGACGACGCGAGCAAGTTTGCCCGGGCATGTGATAGCTGCCAGAGATTCTCCCACGTACTTTTTTTTACAACCGGCACTTAGCCCCGTTCTTTATTTTACAATGAGCACTTACCCCCATTCTTTATTTCACATGGCTCCGCGTCATATCAGTAAAACTATTATCTTAGTCAGTTTTACTTATTAATTTATATCATCTACGATCCAACTATTCATAGCCCCGGCAAGACCTAAGTTGAAGTAATACACCTACTTTCCGCTAAAAGAAAGTAGAGTACACTCGCTTAGAGTTAGACCACGTCTAACTCAGCCACCAGGCATTAATCGAGCGTTGAACTTGCTAAATCAACAGTTGCACCTACACGATGATGGGGATTCATGTCTGCGTAGTGCCAGAAAGTATTAAATATTCGAGTAACTAAGTGAAGATGTTTTGTCTCAAAACGCAAAAGGACCATTTCCACACGGACTAAAGTCGTCCCATTGTGGGCGCAAACGGCCATCTACTACAGATGCAACCTAGCCGCCGTCTATCAGTGCACAACAGACGTAATTGCTCAAGGCAGGCACACTGACACATGTTCTTAAATAACTAGAAGAGTCAGGACGATCGGAAACCATATAATTCTTAGGTGCAAACGCTCACAGAGGCGTAACTTAGCATTACTTATTGTTTACGGCATAAAATTAAAAAATGTCACAAAAAAAGACAAGTGATTTAAGTCAATACGCAACAAAACGGGCCCAAAACTTTACATTTAATTCTTCCTGAATACAACATTTGTTTATAACAATTGTAAAAAAAAAAAAAAAAAAAAAGGAAAGGGAAGACTAAAACTGCAAGTTCCTCTGAATTTGCACCCCCGAAGATTCTTCATTTGGATTGTACCGATTGCATCGAAGTCTCTCCTGGGATTTGAAGGAGAACTTTCCAACCCGGTACCCCAAGCAACAACATCATTATGATACTGCACCATGGGGGGAGGAAAATTAGCCCAACTGAGAAATCCCTCAGTAGAACTGCGGAGGCAGTAGAACGAGCACTAAAGACTTCAATTGGATTCACTCAGAGAGACTCCGATGAGGAATCACCATGAATATTGAAAATGCCTTATATCATCTCTTCCCCCAAACGATTGTAAGCTTATGTAAACTCCAAAGTCAAGAAAAAGGCCAGAGCTATACAGCCACCCTGAATGCTATGAAGAATGCTTTCAAGCATCAACTACTCGAAGAAGGAGAGGATATCCCAGGATGTGCTCCTCGTACAAAATGAGTTGCTTCTGGGATATGTCCTCTATCAACCAGGATATGATTGAACTACAAGAAGCCCGAAAGGGGTTGGCATTCCTCTGCTGAATTGTGCCACATGACAAGAAAAATATCACAGAAAATCACCACACATGATGATAGAGCGCGCCAGAATTGATATGTCTACCACAATGAAGGCCTTCCAAAGAATATATCCATTAATTTCCCGGCTGCACATCATAGCTTGGGGACTTCTTTACTTCCCTCACGAATGAAGAAGGAAAAGAAGATAACTGCAGATGAGTCTCCCCTTCTAACCTTCGCATTCATCGTGTTCACAAAGCGAAGAAGGATTTCTGGGAATGTCAAACTAGGATTATAGGCGAGCATTTCTAAGAAAAGGAAAACTTTTAGCTAATGTGGGAAATTGCTGAAGAGTTGAATCATTTTCTAAAGAAGAGTTTATGATTTACCCGCTGCCATGACGTCATTATTTATAGGCAGATAAAGATAAGGATGGGGGAAGGGGCGAAACGGTCAAGTGTCACTATTGCTGGAGATATGAAACGATTCAGAGCAGTCATTAGCATTCATGGGAAAGGTGCAAGGAATCGGTATCAGCAAATCGGAAGGACGCACGCGAAGTTCTCACAGAGTCTAATATCAATAATATCATTCTTGGTCAAAGAGATTGCAAGTCTCAAGGAGTCAGTGAGATATCTTTTCACGCCACACCGCTTTCACGTCAGCACGCAGCAAGTGGGAGGACTGATTGTGTGGGAAAAAATATGCCGCCTATTGTTACAGGGATACAAGTCCAGCTAGCGAGGCTAGACTTATCTTACAAGTCATCAGACACTGAGGATATACGCCCGCTCCTAGATCCAATGACCGTTTAGGCGATTTGGCCACACGGCGCAGTGCACACATCCCGTCGTCGAAGATTTACGGTCTCTTAATTAGTGTTTAGTATGCCACCACCTTGAGTTGTAGGCCCATGGCCCTATTAGCACTTGTATTACCTTGTTATGACTGGGTATCACTACTATAAATGCCCTCCTTACATTGTATTATACACAAGACACGATTCATTATCAACTTCGGCTACTCTCAAGGAATTAGATTTACTTTTCTTTCTCCATTATTTCCTTCTTATTTACGTGTCTTTATTTTCATCGTATTTACTTACTTTTCCATCGTAATTTACTGTATTGCTTGTGACCTCATTCATAATTAATTGTTTAACCTAGACGTACAAGTTTAGGCATAAACATTCCCCGAATATGAAGTAAGCACAAAAATAAGTACAAGGGGGAGGGGGGAGGGGTAAGAAGGGACTCCCTGGTCATTCTTCCACAATATTCTTGCCTTTTTTTTCCACCTCAAGTAGTGGAGGTTGTACTGGCAGTGCTTCTCTTCTAGCTTGCTCTTCAGCAGCCGTCTCCAAAGATATCTCTGTGGCCATCTGTACTTCCACCTCTTTGGGCCCATGATCAGTAGGACAAGTGTGCATGACTATATCCGCAGAGTCCTATCCATCATCAACTGCTCCAGCTAGCATAGCATGTGTGCACAACTATGCCTACTCTGCTGTAAGCTCATCAGTAGGCTATGTGGAAGTTTTCTCCTTTTCTTTTTACTTTCTTCTTCTCTTTCTGCTGCTCTCAGGTTTTTTCAGAATGAATTGTTCCAGTGTAAATGAAGTCCTGCACATTCTTTATCAGCTCAACCTGATCATCCTCTATTGTTTTCATCCTTGCATCTAAGCTTTTCAAAGTGTCCCCCTGGCTTTTCATTTCGTCCAACATCTTTTCTACTATATCATTCATTGTTTTTATTTCCGTAGGGGATACAACAGACATATGAGTGGGAGTGATTTTTGTTGGGGCCTTGTTACCCATGTGAAACCAACACTTAAGTTGCCCCAACTTGATGTCAACAGACTACAGCCACAAGTGAATCTCAATGACCTCCTCTAGGGTCAATGGGACTGGGGGCAAGGTGGCACAATAGAGGAAAGAGAAAGGTAAGATGTACATGTAGATGTGCATGAAATGGAAGCTGGGGGGACTATCTGTGAGGTGCTGACCACCTTATGAAGGATCCTTGTAGTAAGCTTTATTGGGTTGTCTGTGCCTTCCACATCATACAGACTCCATCTTCGGATAGACTTGATTGTCTTGTTTGTTTCATACTCCTTGATCTTTAATGACCGGAAGTACTTGGTCAAAGTGTTTGGAAATTGCAAATGAGTGGAATTTCTCTTTGCACCAGTCTGAATGCTCTCAGCGATCACCAGGCCCACATTCACTGCTTTTTCCAACATGATAGTACTCCCATTAGCAATGTGCACTTGTTGTCATTTATGGATGGAATGAGCCTTGAACAGATGATGGTTTGCCATCCCCTTGCTTCAAACTTCAATGTGGACCTTGGAATCACTGCTCCTCATTTCATCAAGCTTGGAAAAGCTTCAACAGCCATGGTGTCTGAGATGAGAGGTTTGAGCTCTTGCTCACCCTTTTCTTTCCATTCTAGCCAGAAGTTGGGAACCTTGTGAGGAAGTTCTAGGAATTTATTGAGAGCTTTTGGGCTGAAATATACCTCCTTCCCTCTGAGCAATACTTGAAATTTGTCTGGCTCAATTTTGCCCACATTAGCGTAGAACTCTCTGATCAGTGTTTCATTGCCAACCTGAAGGTCATCTGTCCACCAACTTTCCCATCCTTTGTCCAGAATGTTCATCATGAATCCCTTGTTATATTTGTCCATATATGCCTTGGAAATGGGTTTTTTAGCTGTGACGAATCTTTCTTTCTTCCCTTGGAAAAAATCATAATAGGCTTGTTTGGACACAAAGCTTTCTTCCTAGTTTAGGGGCAAGGGTGGTGTGCTACTAACCACAGTCATAGGCCTGTTGGATGGTGGGGGAGGTAGTGGCTGCTCTTATTGTACTTCTTCCTCATCAACTGTCTTTTCTTCACTGGTTTCACTTCCTTCATTTCTTTTAGTGTCATTCCCTCCTTCTACTTGGGAGGAAGAGGATGAAAAGGCTCTCTAGGACTCATGATCTGAGCTTGGCTTAGGTTCTGGTTCTGGATCATGCCTTTTCTTTGCTCTCATCTCCCCAACTCATGTTCTATGAGCTAGGGAGATATCATCAGAGTTCCTAGAGTTAGAAGCACTAGGTGATCCAGGTAGACTCACCTGTACTCCAGCCCCTCTCCCCACTGTCCTCCTTCCCCCTTTTTGGAAAGGGTTTTCAGTCCCCCTTCCAGGATTAGGAGTTTGGCTTGTGGTTCCTCTCCCTACTATTTGTGACTTGGCACCCCTTGATCTTGCCATTTAATCCTGTTTAAGCAAAGAGGAAACATGTTACAAGTGGCCTGAAGCGATAGTCGTTGAGTGATAATGAAAGCTCATCATGTTTCAGAAAATAGGTAAAAAGGGCGGGGGCATGTGCAAAGGGCGGCCACGTCTTGGTCCAATACATAGAAAATTTTCAGTGTTTTGGACAAGTGGGAGCCTACACTGCAAAGGCGGGGACAAGGGGCGGCCTATACTACAAGAGTGCAGACAAGAGCGGAGAAAGTCAATAGGACTTATTTTCCCATACTTAGAAAAATTTTCAAACAAGTCCAATGGGCGACCGCCACATGAATGGGCAACCTCCTCTTTGACAAGGGGCGAGGGACTCTACAAGGGCGACCAAAAGGGTGCCTAATGTCCTGAGAGGTGCGTTTTTTATACTTAGCCAAATTTTTGGCAAGTTCAGAGAGGCAGCCTTCCAATCAATGGGCAGCCTCCAAATGCACCTTCTTTCAAATTCACGATGATGAGAGCGACCTAACCCGCAAGGGCGACCAAACTTCAGAGAGGTGCCCTATCTATACTTGGAAAAATTTTGAGGCCTTAGGGAAAGGGCGTCCGCCTCATGAAAGGGCGCCCGCCTGATCTTAGGCACTCTCTCTTCAACGAGATTGTCATGTGAGACAAAAGGGGTGGCCGCACAAATAAGGTGCGGCCTCTGTCTCATCACCAATTTTTGAAAGTTTGAACCATATGAAAGGGCGGTCGCATAACAGAGGGGTGACCGCATGTTCTTGAACCATCAGTAGTTCAACTGTCCAACATTGAAGAACAGACAACTACCCATTAAGGGCGGGAGCCCTTTCTTTGTCAGCAACACAATAGTGAGGGCGTGAGTCCCTAGATTTTAAAAATTATAGCACACTTGGTTCACAACTACCCATTTTTGTTTCTCTCTCAAGGTCAAAACACTCTCAATCTTCAAGAATCCAAGATGATAACAGGTATGCTCAATCTTTTTGTTGTTTTTGATATTTAACATCTAATCTAATTCCTACTCCTAAAATATTAAAATTAAATTAAAAAGCAAAAGTAAAGCTGAATTAAAAGGCCTACCAGAGAGATGATGCAATGGAATGAGTGAGTGGTTTCTTGTAAACTGAGTGGGTGAAGGGGGTTCCTATGATCGACAAAAATAGAGGACGTCGGCGATTAGGGTTTCAGAGGGGAATAGTGCGAAGGAGGTGAAGAAGCGCCCTTAGGGTTCCTTTTATATCCATACCCATTAACCATTACGAAGAGAAGGGAGACCCCCTCTTACAAGGGCGATCGCCCATGCACTGGCTTCTTAGTCATGCGATCTTTGAGAAACGAGCATTGGTTTCCACCCTTCACACTTAAGCAAAAAGACGGCCAACACTACATATGGGGCCTAAAAGGCGCTTAAATTCCAGAAAGCTCCATTTTCGACACTCAGCCAAATATTTTAGGCTGAAGGAAAAAGGGTGGTCGCCTCTTGAAGGGGCGACCTACGTGTCAAAAAGGGCCTCGTATTCTGCATGTGCGACCAAAAGGGCGGAAAAAGGCCAGAGGGCTTCACATTTCATACTTAGAAAAAATTTTGGATTTTTAAAAAAGGGCAGTCGCCATTTTTTAGAGGCGACCGCATGTTCTTGGCTCTCTGATTGCTTCCTTTACCTCTTTTACCTTTACTCACTCAAGGGACGGCAGCCCAACCAAGGTGCGGCCTCCCTGTGACCTGTGAGGTCCTTCTTATTTTTCATTCACAATCCAGCTGCAACTCATCTTTGACACCTACAAAACAACAACTAATTATCTAAATCCTTAGGTTGCCTCTCAAGAAGCGCCTTAGTTAACACCGTGGCATGGCGCCGACCCATTAGCTCAAGGATCAATCAAGAAAACCAAGGCTACCACCTTGGTACCTTCAGCAACTCCCAAGTAATGCTTCGCCCGGTTCCTATTTACTATAAAACACTTTCCATCGTCACCTTCAAAATCAAAGGCACCATAGGGAGAAACACCAACAATTTTGAACGGGCCACTTGTTGACACCCAATTTTGTCCCCCCTATTTTTAAAATCAACAGTTTTCGAATCTTACACATGATCGTATATCCACTCTTGCCCTGTCCACTTCTTTCAAATTATCTCCTCATAATAGCTTGACAATCAAGGTCATTTTCAAAAGCATCATCTCGAACCACTGCCAAAATTATATTTTTTATACATTCCCTAGCTATCCTAATATTTTAAAATTAATTTCCTAATTTTCCTATATTTTTATATCCATTTTATACAATTTTTATACCTATTCTATGCCTAATATACACTACATATACATATATATATTACACTTCATATTTTACACATATATATACATTAGCCACGTTTTACATACGTCACGTCTACGTGGATCGATCTCGATCGTTCACGTAGACGATCCAACGGCCAGAAATAATCTTTCCTTTTAATTGCCAAACGTCCCCTAAAACCCTTGGCTTACCCCCCCAATTTCCCCCGCATCTGGTTCTAGAACTACTCTCTCTCTCTCCTCTCTCTTGGCGAAACGAATTGCCGCCCTTGTCGATCAATTTTCCGGCCATTTTAACCAAAGAAAATTGGGGAAAATGGCATTATGGCACTCTCCTCTTCAAATGCTACAAAACCCATACATTGTTTGGACAAGGGTTGAATTCGACCTTGCATTGACAAGAATTCCAGTCGCCGGAAAAGTCTTCGGACATGGTTAAATGGGTAGTCCTGTTCTTTTCTTTATTTCTTGACTATTAAATGACAATTTTGATTAATCTTAATTTGTGGTTCTATGTTTTCGCATGATTGATTGACTAGTAGATGTATGCTAATCAATTAGGCGAAATCTACTGGTTTTTATGTAGTTAGGGGTCGTTCGGTTTGGCTTTGCTTTTACGCGGGTATTAACTATTAATGCGAGTATTAGTAATGTGGGTATTAATAATTTGTGTATTAATAATGTGGGTATTGATAATGCGGGTATTAGTTATATAGGGTTTAATAATGTCGGTATTAGCCACGCATATATTATAACGTAGGGATTATTTGTTGAATCATTGATATATTACAAATTAATAAAAAATATTATTATTTAAAATATTTATATATTCCTTAAATAAAATTTTAAAATATCCTTATTATTACGGGGGTTAATTTTGTCATTTTAAATTTTAATACATGCATTATTAATACCCACATTATTAATACCACCTTCTACCCCGCATAAAATAATACATAGATTTCCCGCATTAAGAATGCGTGTATTAATAATACGGAATATACAAAAACGCAACCAAACGTTGCACTAATTTTATGCGGGTATTAAATTTTCACAGAAAACCAACCGAAACCTGCGCTAAATTAACGCAGAGTTTTGCGCGGGTATTAATGTTTAATGAGTGGAACCGAACGACCCCTTAATTCGTAAATTCAAACCAAAACCCTGTTATAAGAGGTTTGCATGACTGATTGGCTCATTGTTCTGAGTTTGCTTTTAATGAATTCGACCCTAGCATTCCGGATAATCTACACCATATTTTACATTGAATTTGGTCTTTTAGTTTGCCTGAACATATAACTAGCCGCGTGAAATTGAAGATAATGTAACTGAGCATGACCCTAGTATTCCTTTGTAGCTATTCTTGTTTATGATTACATGTTCGAATGTGATAAGGAAAGGCAGATAGGGCAAGTTTGAAATTTGAGAGGTGATCTGATTGATACTTTGAATGAAAATAAAGAAGAAAATTGGCATGATCATTGATATTTGTGTTTTGAAATATGTCGAAGTTCAAACCTGTTTGTAGTTGGATTTGTGAACCTAGACTATTTTAAGTTTGAGGGGAGGGTTTTCAAATCAATTTAGGATTGATTTGCCTTAGAATTGGGGATTGATTGATCTATTTTTGGAAGATTGACTCAAATTTGTCCCCTGTTATTCTTGGAAGACTATATTTCTTACCTTATAAAGACTTACCCGTTGCTTTTCAAATTCTCACCCTTCACCTATATAAACTCTTCTCTCCTCAACTAGAAAAAACAAGTTCTGGGCATTAAAAAATCCAGAAGGACACACTGATACACTTAGAAGATTTTTTACATAGCATACATACTACTAGAAATTGGGCCAATTCCGAGGGAGCGTTTGGAGAGAGAATTCCCAAGCCAAAAAATGGAGAAGTATTTCTCTCTCCAAACAAGTACTTTCTCTCGCCAAAAGTAAAAAAAAAAAAAAAAAAAAAATTCGGCATTGGAGAGGGAAGTCACTCGCCAGTGCAAAAAATTTAAAATTTCTCTCTCCTACACGGCTTGGGAATTCCCTCGCCAAAATTTAAAAAAACAAAAATAAAAAAAAAAACAGCTTGGGAGTTCCTTCGCCAAGCAAAAACAAGAAAAATTCTCTTTCCTGATTGGCTTGGGAATTCCCTCGCCAATCAAAAGCTGCAGATCTATCAAGCGTTTGGCGAGGAACTTCGTTACCCAATCAGGAAAGAGAATTTTATACTCCTTCAGTGTAAGCCACTTTACAAATAGCACACTCCACACCAAACAAAACACATCTCTCTCACTGCCTCGTCCGTCTCCTTCACTGCTACACCGTCGATGCGACTTACTCCGGTGACTCCATTTTTATTTCTCCATCAACCCATCGCAAGGTAAGTTTGGTAGGTTTTTCCCGTCTTTTTTTTTTCACTTTTTCTCGGTAAAATTTAAACATAAACGGGTTTAATTTTTTTTCAAAATTTGCAGCCCCTCCGTCAAGATCTATCATGGATATCAACCTCAAAGAGTCAATTGATATTGCTCAAGAGTCAATCGAAGACTCAATTGAAATCTTTCAAGATACGATTGAAGATTCAATTGATATGGTACCGGAATTGGACTTGGATGAAGATGTTGATTTACTGGAGTTGGACTTGAAAAAAGATGTTGATGAAAAAAAGAAATCAACACAAAAATACTGGACATATTTCTTCCATACCACTATTAATGATTCTTGGTAGTTTGTTATTTTTGGGTCGAATTAAACTTGAAAGTGGGACGTGTTTAGTACTTTTAAGAATTATTTTAGTGTTTTATTTGTTTGTGTTAGTTGCTATAAAATAAGTATGTACACTTGTTTAATTGCCCGGATATAGCTTTATTAGTATGTTAGACAGGTTGTGGTGGCACTGTAATGGTGGTGCTATGTAATTATGTGCTATTTATACTGTGAATCGTTTTGGTATTTTGGTGCTGATGTAATTGCTTTGTTATGTTGTTGTTGTTGTTGTTGCTGTGCTGCTTTGTATCGTGTTACTGATTTTTGTGTTTCAGGTATACTACGGTTGGCGAGGGAACTCCCTAGCCTAGTGTTATGATAAAAATATTTTTATTGTACTTGGAGAGGGAATTCCCTAGCCAAAGTGTACTAAAAATATTTCTCTCTCCTTGTTTTGGCGAGGGACATCCTAAGCAACGTAAAACTGACACAATATATAAAAATGGGCCTACACAACAGTTGGCTAAGCCTTTCGCTCACCAAAATTGCTCAATGACGAGTTGAATTCCGAGGCGCGTGTTGCTAGGGACTTCCCTCTCCATCGCGCGTTTGGAAAGGGAACTCCCTCGCCGATGACAGCTCTCTTTTCTATTTGTTTGCTCTCCTAAAGGGTTGCTGCTCACTGTCTGAGTGCTGATTGTGCTTCTCTTTTCTTTTGTCTATATACTATCAATCTCACAGTGCCTAAAGGCATTCCTTTTCACTCCTGATCACCCCTTTACATCTATGTATATGTATATGTCTGGCATATTCTTATCCTGTCATTGTTAAGACAACTGGTGTACTCCATCTTGCTTTGGTTCTGTGTGTCTTAAGCAACCCCTGCACTTCTGTTTAAAAGCCAAGCCATTGTTAAGATATAGTTAAAGGTGTAATGCTTTTCTTCACCTTTGACTGCCTAATGCATCTGTGTGTGTTGTTTCCTTAGCATAATCTTTATTCGCTCTGTATTTTTGCCTAAACTACTGGTGTGTCTTGTTCTATTATGGGAGTCATGACATTTGTTAAATCATGTCAACATTATAAAAGGTGCACTGACTGCACCTAATCAATAAAGTTCCTGGCAGATCTCCTTTTAATCCAGGCCTTCCTTTTCCCTATTCCCCTGCTAACTCTATTTTGCTTTCAATTTTGTGTGGCCTCGTATAGCCTATACTAGATTCTATTGCTTACAGGACCTGAGGGTTCCATAATGTCCAGGTTTGGACCTCCTAAGCTGGTTCTGATTGGCTTTTAAATTAGGAACATTTTGACTATTGAGATGGTTTCTCTGGTCTTTAAGAAACAGGGCACTTCCCTTTGGCCAGTACCCTTCTCTTATGTTTTCCCTTTAGGAACTGTCCCCCAAATTTGTATATTTGCTAAGTGTCCTGCCTGTATCCTTTTAAAATAGGGGTACAACAATGATCTTGTACAAATTGGCTATCCAGGAGCCACTTTCTTATCTCTTTCTCCCTGTATGCAATGCATCATACTTAGGCTTGAGATAAAAATGATTCTGAGTTGTTTCTTCTGTGAAAACTGATTGTTTTGGTAGCATGTTTGAAGTCCCATCTTTCCTGAAAGTCTTTACATCTAAGGACCATCAGAAGCATGATTAATTAGTGTCAGTATTTAAAACATTAAATAAATAGGGGTTGTATGTGTTATGCTTGGCTAGATGAGACAATTTCCTGAAAACTAATCTCGCCCTTTTTTTGCATAAATGATCTGGGCCCAAAAACATTTTCAAAAGAGGTCCTTTACGTGTATAAATCGATTTGGACCACTACCTATGCCCTAATACACTAATCTAATTGTATATATGGGTGTATAACTTATTTGGGGTCGTTTATACGCTTTAAACTATATATTTTAAAGTATAACCATCACTTATTCATGTATTTGCATGTTTTACACTTATAAGTATCTCTGCTTTATGTGCGACAGCCCTTGTTTGCATTTCTGTGATTTCGTGAACCCGCTTTCAAAAACAGCCTCTCCGTCTCTATATATTTCCCAAAACCCGACCCCTACACAAAAAAGGCCATAAAGGTTAGGGCTCGACAATTAATGACGGGTCACACAGACCCTAAATGGCGAATATTTCGTTTTAAAACAACACCCTTTTTGGTTTCTTGCTAAATCTGAATTTTATTTACAAAAGCGAACTATTTGTGCAAATTTTTTAATTATGAAATTGCATAGTTAAACAAAAATTGAAAATCCTTTGCATGTTGAAGTCTGTTTACAATTAGGCGTTTGATATTAAAAGCCGTGAATACGATTAGGCTTAAGTATAGGTCGAATATGAAAGCTATTTGAGTGTGTTCTAGAATAGCCTAGACATGTTACCCCTTTTAGTTAAAACAATGAACTAAATCTCCCAATTGATATTTCATGACGATATATACTCTTTCTATCCCAAAATTTAGACTCGGACGGTAACCACTTTTTGTGGGATTTGGGGAAGTGTCTAACACCTTCTTCCTCGAGTCATTTAGGTGACCTAATACGCCTTAGAAATTATATTAGGTGGCGACTCCAACATCTAAACTCAAACGAGTTCACCCAGTCAAGTCTGAAACCCGACTCGCCTCGAGTTGAGTCCAAAATCGGGTATGACAGAATGGTGACTCCGCTAGGGATAGTCAAATTCCTAACCACAACGAGTCTTTGCTTTTGGGATTTATTTAATTATTATCTTGTTATTCATTATTATTGTCGTACTAACTTGGTTTCATTTTTTTATTTTTTTTACTTTATCTATTGTATTTAAATTTCAGTGTGACATTTTTTCATATTTCGCTTATACTCTCCCACTCCTAGAAAATGACACTTTACACGCACACGGCGATTACGTGGATCCCACGGTCGCTCCACCACCAAAATACCTTTTAAGAGGGACATTTTGGAATATAGTTGGTCCGTGGTACAACAAACAATTTCAAATGATCCCACTCCTTGGATGTCCGCCTTGGGGAACTGTGTCTAGAATTACACCACTCTTCTAATGTAATGAGCATGCATCATGTCGTAGGAGGGGCTCCCCGTGAGCCTACTAGTTTTCAACTTGTCCAAACTACCTAAACGGGTTTCCGACCCCAAAGGGACGTTTGACATGATTATGTGCATTTGAGAGAAAAGAAAAGAAAAGAGAGAAAAAAGAGTGAGACAAGAATGAAAACGCATTTTTGATTTGTTCAATTATTCTCAAAGGGGACGGGGCTTTTAAATTTTATTTTTACTTTATTGTTAGGTCACAATGAGTCAAAAATTTCATCGTTTTGGAATGACTATGGGCGCACCTCCTTTGTTAAGTAGTTGGTGGAGCAACTTGTAACTGGGAGAACAAACCGAAGTACGTCAACACTTGGGTCATCTTGTTTCATTATTAGAAATGGAACCATGTAGGGAGATGATTGAAGCATCAGTGTCGTTTTGGGATGAAGAATTGAACGTGTTTAGGTTTGGGGATATCGAATTTACACCTTTGTTGGAAGAAATATGGGGTTTTGTGTCACACTCGGGGTTAGACAAACATCGTTGGCAAGAGGGTCGCATACTATCACCTGGCGTCCCCATAGCTGACGAGTTTCGTAAAAAGTTAGGGATGGCAGCAAGTGTGAACGTTGAATTTTTACAACGAAAGAAGATACCCTTTTCCTATTTCTACACTCGGTTTGGGCATTTGAGAGCGTACGATAGTCCTAAGAAAGAGTTCGAGTCCGACGGTGATTGGAGGAGAGCTAGACCACTTGCATTTGCTGTTTGTTTCCTAGGAGTGATGGTTTTCCCCGAGAGTTCAAGTCACGCCATATGTTCAAGACTTGTCATGGTTCCCGATGCAGTGTTCAAAGGAATTGATGGTTATCGTTATACCATAGTTCCTATGATAGTAGCATACATTTATCGAGCTTTGGGTTGTTGCAAGAGAGGAGCAAAATACATCAAAGGGTCTAATCTTCTACTACAAGCATGGTTCAAAGAACATTTAAGGAAAGCAAGAGGTTTGCAAGCATTTTCCAAACCAGCTGGTTACAACTACTTAATTAGGGAACGGTATGGGGTTTCAAAACTCAAGTAGCCAAGCAGCACAGAGAAATGGGATAAAATTGTTCGAAAACATAACGGAGGACTCAATTCAGTGGATTTTCACTTGGTTTCCTTCATCAGATTTCATCATTAGTTCTGAGAAGGTATCCTTTGTGATAGTTATAGGGTTAAGAGGCCTCCAACGTTACCAACCGCTAAGAGTAATGAGGCAAGCAGGGAGGAAGGAAATCATACCATTGATACCAGACACGGAAGACTATCAGTTTGACTATACTGAAGATGTTGTTCTGAGAGTCAAGAGCATTAGAAAATCCTGGGTAGGAAGACAAGTCATGGAAGAAGCATCGCTAGCACCTGATAGATATAACGCTGGATGTGAACCAAACTACAAAAGCTGGTTGCGCTCTAGTATAAAGGGAAATGTGGTAGTAGGGCCAAGTCGTGGAAATAACATAAGAGATTGTGAGGCAGAGGCTCAAATTCGGCACCGAGAGTTCATGTTGAAAGCTGTCAAAATGGATAAGGAAAACAAAGAAGAGATCGAAGTATGGAAGAAGCGTACAAGATAGAGGCATTGGAAACAAAACTTGAGCAATGGAATTCGGAGTGTGCAGAGGTAGACATCCTGCACTTGGTAGCAGCCAAAGGATACTTAACCAAAGCTATGGAAGAAGTCAAAGAGATTACACGAGAAGAAAAGAGGGCCAAGATGGAAAGGGAGTGTGCTGCGTAGTCAAAGTGTCATTTTCATTTTTTCTCTTGTATTTTACTTTTTCCAAACTATCATGTATTGATTTTCAAATGTTGGAGAATTTATGGGAATAATTGGCTACAAAATGTGCATTCATTTTTCTTTGCATAACGACAAAACTAGGAAGGCTATACGTCCTTGGCACGTAAAAGTCCATTAGTAAACCTACGCCAAATGTCAAAAGGGTTTTTAACCCGAAAAGTGACAAATTGTATCTCTGCATTGATTCGAAGAAACATTTGCACGAAACATTGATTGTCTGTTTAAACATGATCAAAACTATAAGAATGTTTTGGTCTTTACCTTTTCTTTTTTTGTTTTAGACTATGGCTGCAAAGGGTAATCTTCAATTTGAGATCATCTCCCGACCTCCTCACTTGATCAGACTCTGGGGGGAAGATTTGGCCGTTGTTAGCAAAGCTCATGTTCAAAAGATGTTGGGAGAGTTGGTAGCTCTCAAGAACTACATCGCCATGACTGGTTTGGTTGAAGTTGCTACACATTTCTGGGACTACAAAAGGGTTGTGTTTCATTTCAATGGTTTCGAGTTGGCACCAATGTTGGAAGAATTTGGAGAGTTAGCAGGGTTAGACCCTGGACCCGAGACTATGATTTACCCCCGAAACGCGGAGCCTAAGGAGTTCATTGAATTGTTGGGAGCCCTTTATGATCCATACGTCGAGGGAGTGCAGGATGGGAAGGTCACGTTGGAATACTTGCATTCTAGATTTGGAGATCCAACACTTAGACATGTATGGGCTGGGGCGTGGGAGATTCAAGATTGGGAGTGGACTGAATCCAATACTTTCATCATTACTTTTCTGGGAAGCATGGTTTTCCCCGAGAAAGGAGGCAAGATCGATTTAAGGCTAAGGAGAGTATAGGGGGGCTGCGCAAAGGAGCTTTCAAATGTCAAGTGAGTTTGGTTCGAATGATTTTAGGAGAAGTTTATAGGGCCTTAACTAAATGTAGGAGGGGAGGAGATTTCTTCGAAGGATGTAACCTGTTGCTGTAAATATGGTTGATAGAACACTTGCACAATGTCCCCATCAGTCCGGTGGCACCAAAACCTTCTTGGCAAGGAGGGATTCGCTCACATAGCACCCGTATGGCTGGAAAAGTGGCATGGGAATACCCCGCAAACATGGAAGGTTGGTACACCAAGCTCGAGGAACTGCAAGATTGTGCCAGCTTCATCATCTCTATACAAGGTAAGGACATCACTTTCTTGACATTGATTGGATTCCGAAGAACTCATCACTATGTTCCTCTAAGGATCCTCCGACAAGTGGGAATGACACAACAAACCTCACAGTTGACCGAGGGAAGAAGCTTCAATGTTGACAAAAAGAACATCGAGCATCCGATGGTTCTCACCATATTGACAATGTGGGAGAAGAGGCTTACTATGCAGTTTTACCGTGGTCTTGACAGTAGGGTGAACCCCACAGCTACCCTGGCCTACCCTCAATGGCTCAGCGAAGATAAGGCAAGGTTTCGATCTAAGACTACACTAAAAAGGAAAGCCAAAGCTCCAAATGCCGCTGAAAAGTACAAGAAGTTGAAACACGAGTTTGATCAAAGAAAAAAGGAGTTGAGGGTGGCACAAGAGAGGGAAATGAGGAGAAAATACAAGGATAAGATCAAAGGGGATGAACTCAAATATTGGACCGGCAAGGTCATGACTGCAAGGCAAACTGCTGGGAATTTACAAGATTTGCTCAAAGGATGGGGAGAGTATTTTAAGTCAGTACTGCTGGAAGAGAAGGAAGCAAAGGGATTGGAAATCTGCGAGTTCTTCATAAAAGCTCTGGGTGACGTGGAGGCTGGGAAAGACCTGCTGGAAATATTTGCTAATCCTCCGCTCATTAGTTTAGTTCACAAACCTAAGGAGGAAGCCAAGGAGGAGAAGGAAAAGGAAGACGCTGGGGCTGATATTTGAACCTGAAGTCTCTTTACTTGGCATCTAGTCTATTCGTATTGAGTCAAGTGGTCTTGTCCTTTCTTTTTTGTCATTTTCAACTTAATCGAGTCATTAATGGTTGTAATAAAGCCAAGCAAATTAAATAAAATTTTGTTATTTTTTGGGTTTTAGACTGGCGATGATTATGTTTATTCAAATGGAATGATGTGTTTGGTGCAAACGTTACTTCGAATCCGCGATAGGCCCACCTCTGGCACAAGAGAGGTCCCATGCATGATAGGATGCAATTTTTATTCAAACTAACGTATACTCACATTTTCTCTTCTTGTTTTTAATGTGTCAGTTCCCAAGTCCCTGATAGTTTGGTTTGTGCATTCTGGTCGCACCGCAATACCGGTTGAGGTCCAAAGGATCAATCCCAACCCCTCCCCCTTTACCTACAAGGACAAGGATGAGACGAAATAACATGGCTGAGTTTGACAAGGTTTGAAATGGAACTCCTGAGAAACAAGGCATGGTCGCCTATAAAAGTTATGCTAAGCTGGAGCAGAGGTTGCTCGAACTGGAAAATAGCATTCCTCTTGCCCGTACTGATGAGATTATTGAACCAAACCAAACTGCTCGCCCTCATGACAAAGATCCACTCTACCCTGAAAAAGACATTCCTTACCCTACCTACACTGCACCACCAAAAGCACCACAAAACAACTTACCCTCCTTCACCGTTGAAACCAAAACCATCGCATCACCCACCAAAGATCATGAAATGTAAGTATGGACTAAGGAAGACCCAGACAACACCAAAGAGCATGTCCAGACGCTGGTTGAGAATTTCAAACAACTCCAGGAGACTAAGGGAACCCGAGGGTTAGCTTATGAAGATCTCTGCTTGTATCTTGACTTGAAACTACCTGAAGGCTACAAGAGATCTAAGTTCAACATGTTCGACGGTAGTGGAGATCCAATGGCTCATTTAAGATCTTACTGTGACAAGTTGATTGGAGTCGGACACGACGAAAAGATCCACATGCAGTTTTTCAAACATAGTCTGACTGGAGATGCGCTAGTATGGTATTCTAAGCAACAAACAAAGAAATGGACGAACTGGGAAGTGATGGCTGGAGACTTCGTTGACAGTTTTGGGCACAACACTGATGCCATGCCTGACCGGTTCTACCTAGAGAAATTGAAGAAGAAGCCTACTGAGACTTTTAGAGAGTTTGCTACTAGATGGATGGTCGAAGCCGCCAATGTCCAACCTCCCATGGAAGACGCCGAGATAGTGGCAACCT
Source organism: Petunia x hybrida (assembly GCA_037355625.1). Taxonomy (NCBI): domain Eukaryota; kingdom Viridiplantae; phylum Streptophyta; class Magnoliopsida; order Solanales; family Solanaceae; genus Petunia; species Petunia x hybrida. Next base: position 1,388,578 of record JBBBVM010000080.1, read on the forward strand.
TCATCCGCATACAAGAATATGTCTATTTTGACAAAATGTTAAATCTGCAAGATAAGAAGTTTGGAGAGTTGATAAAGATTGGTGATATGGTCGAAGATGGACTGAAGACGGCAAGGATTGTTAGTCTGGCAGGACTACAAGCCGCTAACAAAGCCCTACAAGCTGGCAGCACAACTACTTCAAGAAAGAAGAAGGACGACGTCTCCTTCGTGGCGGCATCACTTGAAAACTCCCCTACTCACAACCACTACTACCAAACACCTCATCCATCCTATCCATACATACCACCCACATCCACCTACCCAGTCTATAACATCCAAGCCATGTACCAAAACCCACTACCGCAAAGACCAACATACCCACAAAGTCCCAACTACCGAAATACCAATACCTAATCACCAAGGCCTCACGCCAATAACAACCCAAGACCCAAAAGAAACTACACCCCATTGGCTGAATCTCGCACTCAGTTGTTCGAGAGGCTCAAAGCAGCTGGTCATATACAACCCGTTCCATTCAAAATTCCTGATAGGATGACACCCTATTTTGATCGAACCAAAACCTGTGCCTATCATTCTGGAGGACCTGGTCACGATACTGAAAAGTGCTACGCCTTGAGGGACAAGATACAAGATTTGATAGACCAAAAGGTGATACACTTGAAGACTCCAAATGTGAACAACAACCCCTTGCCTAATCATGAAGATAATAGGGTGAACCTGATCAAATTGGATGAGGAATGCAACTTAGAAGGGACTATTGTTAAGGCAAAAGAAAAGGTACCAGTTGCCGCTTCAGTTGCTCAAGCCGCCACAACACCAGAGCCCATTGAGGTAGAAGTGGCTCCCAAATTCTCTGTCGATGTGGTTCCACCATACAGCGACAAGGCGGTACCTTCGGACTATGAAAGGGAGAAGAAGAACAAGTCTGTAATTGAGATTGTTGCTGCACAAGGGATGACTAGGAGTGGAAGGATTTACATTCCCGAGAATATTGCTCAAGATAGTCAAGGCATTAGCGAGGAAGAGTCCGAGGGACTGTGGAAGAAGGTGCAAGCAAAGGAGTACTCTGTAGTTGAGTACTTGGGAAAAACTCCAGCACAAATCTTTGTTTTGGCTTTGCTCCTCAAATCGGTGAGCCACCGAAGTGCTTTGATGAAGGTGTTGGACGAAGCACATGTTCCGGTGGAAACTTCAGTTGAAAACCTAGCTAGCATGATTGGACAAGTCATGGAGGCCAACCGAATTGCTTTTCACGGAGGTGAGCTACCACCTGAAAGGTTGAATCACAATAAATCTTTGCACGTCACTGTCAAATGCAAAGACTGGTTCGTGGAAAGGGTTCTGATCGACGGAGGTTCCAGTCTGAATATATGCCCGTTCATCACTCTGAAAAGAATGGAAATTGACCAAAGAAAGATAAGGGAGAGCGACATGAAGGTGAAGGCGTTTGATGGGTCACAATGAAGCACCATTGGGGAGATTAACCTAACTATCATGGTTGGTCCCGTGGAGTTCATTGTTGAGTTCCATGTCATGGACATCTCTTCTTCCTACAATCTGCTACTTGGGAGACCTTGGATCCACATGGTTGCTGTGGTGCCTTCCACATTGCACCAAACCGTGAAGTTCAAATGGGATCACAAAGAGGTGGTAGTGTTCGGTGATGGGAACAATTCTATCTACAATGAGCAAACCATACCAGCAATTGAAGGGGATGCTCCTGATGGACAGACATTCTATACTGTAAAACTCGTGGGAGCAGTGCAAGGAACTCGAGGAGGACGCCACAAGAATTAAAATTCAAGTTGGAATCCTACAGGCATGGTGCAAGGAGATTACACTGCACATTTTGCTCCCAAGTTGGTCAACACACCGCCTGGGGTTGAAGAAAGAAAAAAGAACTTTTACAGCGCTTATTGGGATAGCCGAGGCAAAGACTACGAACGGAGGAACTTGGTCTCGGAGCCAGTCATGTCTGATTTGGGAGTGCCCTCACGCGAATTTCGTGAGACCCTACCAGCTAAGACCGAGAAACGACCAATGTACTCACCCAACGCTTGTCCCAATTGGAAACGCATCTCTGAAGAAACAGAGGGAAAGCAAGTGTGAATACCCAAAGCACCTGAACCTATGGAGGTGGTGATCGAAGAGCCATATGTACTCCCACAGCCTGCGAAATGGCCTGGAGACTGGGTTATAGGCATCATGATCAAGCAAGGCTATGAACCAGGCAATGGTTTAGGCAATAACTTGGATGGTATGGTCGAGCCAATCAGAATTGTGATGAGGCCCGACAACGAAAAGGCTGGCATAGGATACGTTGTGACCTACGAAAAGAGCATGGAAGAAGCGTCACTGGATTTCAAGTTCTATAAGAAAATCACCAAGACTCTCTTGCATATCTTCGTCTCGTCTGGATGCTTGGATGGCCAAAAAGGGGAGGTGGCCGCAGCACAAGGAGTGGAACCGAAGATAGCTGATGCTGAAGAAGATCTGCTGGCATGAATGCAAAATCTATTCATAGCTGATGAAGACTGTTGTGTAATCCTGGAAGAACATGTTGAACCTCCTGGACTAACAAAGGCTAGATCTGGAGTGGCACTGAACAACTGGATCAGCAGCCGGGCCCGAGCTTACCGTGGACCTCGGTAGAGCTGAGGGGATAAAATTTATATTATGTTTCCTAAAAATAAACCCGACTCTGAGTCGCAGAGTTTGCATTATCCCGCATTGTTTGCATATGTTCCCTACAAACTTTGTTTTGCAACGATTCATAAATAAAATGCCGCATTATTTCCCGTTTAACTCTTTGCTTTAATCTTTTAATTTTGCAATATTTTACTTTTTCAGCATTCATACTGATAATCCCATTGAGTCTACAATCGCAACGTGTAATAAAACAATGGAGCTTGGGGAAGCTAGAGCTGATTATGATGCTTTGATGAAACTACACAAGAAGAATTTGAAATATTTGAAAACAAACCTAAGCCAAACCTTGAGGAGATTGAGGTGATAAACTTAGGAGATGAGAAAATTGTGAAAGAGACAAGGATCAGTGTGCATCTCAACGCCGAGGATAAAAGGCGATATACTGAATTTTTTAAAGAATATGAGGACGTATTCGCATGGTCGTACGATGACATGACTGGCATAAGCACAGATTTGGTAGCTCACAAATTACCTATCAATCCGGGCTTTCCGCCAGTCAAACAAAAGGCCTGAACTTTCAAGTCATCAGTTCTGTTGAAAATTGATGAAGAAGTAACTAAGCAGCTTAATGCAGGGATTCTACAAACAGTCAAATATCCAACTTGGTTGGCTAACATCGTCCCAGTGCCGAAGAAAGATGGGAAACTCCGAGTTTGCATGGATTATAGAGATTTGAATAGAGCAAGTCCGAAGGATGATTTTCCACTGCCAAACATACATATCCTGATTGACAATTGCGCGAAACATGAACTGCAATCCTTCGTAGACTGTTTCGCCGGTTATCATCAAGTGCTCATGGATGAGGAGGATGCCGAGAAGATAGCTTTCACTACATCTTGGGGGACTTATTGCTACAAGGTTATACCATTTGGGTTAGAATGTTGGGGAAAATTACATAAGAGCTATCACATCTATGTTCCATGACCTGATGCACAAAGAGATTGAAGTCTACCGTAGATGATGTGATCATCAAATCAAAGAAGAGTTCGGAACATCTCGACAAATTGCGGAAGTTTTTCACCCACTTACGAAAGTACAACCTGTAGCTAAATCCAAAAAAGTGTGCTTTTGGTGTTCCAGCAGGGAAGCTCCTGGGTTTCATTGTCAGTAGAAGGGGTATCGAGCTGGATCCATCCAAGATCAAAGCCATCAAATAATTGCCACCGCCAAAAAGCAAGAAAGAGGTTATAAGCTTCCTAGGAAGGCTCAATTACATCAGTCGTTTCATAACACAATCCACCGTCATCTTTGAGCCAATCATCAAGTTTCTGAAGAAAGACGCGGTGATCGAGTGGACAGAGGATTGTCAAAAAGTATTTGATCGGATAAAGGAGTACTTGTCTTGCCCGCCTGTGCTGGTCCCACATGAGCCTGGCGACCTTTGATCTTGTACTTGTCCGTGGTAGACTCGGCCTTTGGTTGTGTATTGGGACAACATAATTCGACTGGGAGAAAAGAGCAAGCAATATACTATCTGAGCAAGAAGTTTACTCCTTACGAGGCCAAGTATACATTGGAGCGCACGTGTTGTGTGCTGACATGGATAGCACAAAAGTTGAGACACTACTTGACATCCTACTCAACGTTGCTAATCTCAAGGATGGACCCTCTCAAGTACATTTTCCAAAAACCAATGCATATTGGGAATCTGGCTAAATGGCAGATGCTTCTCAGCGAATTCGACATCACTTTTGTCACTTAAAAGGTGGTGAAAGCTCAAGCCTTGGCTGATCATATGGCCGAGAATCCAGTGGGAGATGACTATGAACCTTTGCACACCTATTTCCCTGACGAAGAAGTGATGTTCGTAGGAGAAGATATCACCGAAGAGTATAATGGTTGGAGGCTATTCTTCGATTGAGCGGTCAATTTCAAAGGAGTCGCCATTGTAGCGGTATTAGTTTCCGAGACTGGACAACACTATCCTGTCACGGCAAAACTAAGGTTTCCTTGCAACAACAACATGGCGGAGTATGAAGCTTGTATTTTTGGTCTTAGATTGGCAGTGGACATGAATATACCAGAGCTATTAGCACTCGGGGACTCAGACTTATTGATTCACCAAGTTCGAGGAGAATGGACAGCAAAGAATCTGAAGATATTGCCATACCTGTAGTGCATAAAGGATTTGAAGCAAAGATTCACCAAGATAGAATTCTGGCATGTACCCAGACTGCAAAATGAGTTCACAGACGCTTTGGCTACTATATCTGCCATGATCAAGCATCCCGACAAGAACTACATTGATCCAATACCCGTGACAGTGAGGAAGCAATCAGCCTACTGCTATCACGTGGAGGAAGAATCAGATGGACAGCCTTGGTTCTACGACATCACAGGGTTTCTCAAAGCCGACAGTTATCTAAAGAATGCAACAAGTCTCTAAAAAAAGACACTGAGGAGGTTAGCAAATGGCATCTTTCTGAACGGAGAAGTTTGGTACAAGAAAACACCCGATCTAGGTTTGTTGAGGTGTGTGGACGCAAAATAATCTGCTAAAATATTTAGAAGGAATACATTCTGGGACGTGTGATACACACATGAATGGTTTTGTGCTTGCAAAGAATATTTTGAGAGCTGGCTATTTCTGGATGACAATGGAGCATGACTGCATAAAGCACGCGAAAAAATGCCATCAATGCCAAGTCCATAAAGATATGATTTGAGTGCCTCCTAATGAACTGAACATTATGGGATCGCCTTGGCCTTTTGCTGCCTGGGGGATTAATGTCATAGGACCTATCGAGCCAGCCACTTCCAATGGGCATCGCTTCATACTGATGGCCATTGACTATTTTACGAAATAGGTAGAAGCTGCATCATACAAATCAATAACAAAGAAGGTGGTGTCGAACTTTGTCTGTGATAAAATGATCTGCCGATTTGGCCTCCCTTAATCCATCATCACAGACAATGGGTCAAATCTCAACAGTGACCTAATGAAAGCAACCTGTGAGGTTTTCAAGATTAAGCATCGCAACTCCACTGCATACAGGCTTCAAATGAATGGTGCGGTCGAGGTGGCCAATAAGAACATCAAGAGGATATTGCGCAAAATGGCAGGCACTTCAAAGCAATGTCATAAGAATCTACCCTATGCCCTGTTAGGGTACCGCACCACAATGAGAACCTCAACAGGGACTACTCCTTGTTTGTTGGTGTATGGCATCAAAGCAGTGATACTCGCAGAGGTCGAGATACCATCATTGAGAATCATCCATGAGACACAGTTGAAAGATTTTGAATGAATCAAAGGAAGAATAGAGAAATTGGCCCTCATCGATGGCAAGAGATTGAATGCAATATGTCACGGGCAATTATATCAGAGGAGGATGGCTAAGGCATTCCGCAAGAAAGTTCAAGAGAGATTCTTTGAACCTGGGCAGCTAGTACTGAAGAAGATATTTCCAAATCAAGAAGAAACAAAAGGCAAGTTTTCACCAAATTGGCAAGGACCGTACATGGTTCACCGAGGGTTGAATGGAGGAGCCTTGATATTGGCAGAAATGGATGGAGAAGTCTGGCCGAAACCGATCAACCCAGACGTTGTCAAGAGATACTATGTATAGGAGTTCGTACTGATTAATGATTTCTACATTATACAATACATTATGTAACCTGGATTACGTCACGACCTTATTCCCCAAGTGGGATACGAAGGCAACCTATTCAAGATTCGGTCGTATAAATACAAAAATTTCATTTTCCCACAAAGCAAACACTGGGGCAGAATTTTTGAGGAACTCTCAAAAATTCCCAAAGGACAAACATAGTCGACACTGGGGTAGAAATTTTTGAGAGAGAGGATCTCTCAAAAATTTTGAATACAAACTGGGGTAGAATTTTGAGGTCGCCCTAAAAAATCACTTAATGGAGCTTGGAACAGCATGAAGAACGACAACATCAACTTTAAACAACGCGGCTTGCGGCTCAATGGGACAAAATATTTCATTGCATATCTTTCTTACAAAAGTTTTTCAAAATCATTTGTATTATTTACTACTTTATGCATATCCTTATCAGCTCGGCCAAGATCCCGACATTCGTGGACCGCGAACGCGAAGCAAGCCAAGAATGCACAAAACCGAACTGCCCCGTACAACCCACCGTTCTTTCTTTGGATACAGGCACGAATGATACCCAATTCAGCAATGCACGAGTGAGATGCTTCAATGAAAAGGTTTGTAATTTAAATTAGCTGAGGGTACACAGCCCAAGGCGTCGATTGAGGGTACATAGCCGATATCGATTTGCATTTTAAATTAGCTGAGGGTACAAAGCCCAAGGCGTCGGTTGAGGGCACACAGCTCGATATCAATTTGCATTTAAATTAGCTGAGGGTACACAGCCCAAGGCGTCGGTTGAAAGTACACAGCCCAATATCGATTTGCATTTTTAAATTAGCTGAGGGTATACAGCCCGAAGCGTTGATGAAGGGTACACAACCCAATATCGATTTGTCATTGAAATTAGTTGAGGGTACGCATCCCAAAGCGTCGGTTGAGGGTACACAGCCTGATATCGATTTTTCATTTAAATTAGCTGATGGTACACAGCCCAAAGGGTCGATTGAGGGTACACAGCCCGATATCAATTTGTCATTTAAATTAGTTGAGGGTACACAGCCCAAGACGTTGGTTGAGGGTACACAGCCCGATATCTATTTGTCATTTAAATTAGCTGGGGGTACACAACTCAAAGCGTCGATTGAAGATACACGACCCGATATCGATTTTTCATTTAAATTAGTTGAGGGTACACAGCCCAAAGCGTCGGTTCAGGGTACACAGCTCGATATTGATTTACATTTAAATTAGCTGAGGGTACACAGCCCAAGGTGTCGGTTGAGGGTGCACAGCCCGATATCGATATGTTGTTTAAATTAGCTGAGGGTACACATCCCAAGGTGTTGTTTGAAGGTATACAGTCCGATATCAATTTGCATATTTAAATTAGGTGAGGGTACACAGCCCGAAGCATCGGTTGAGGGTGCACAGCCCGATACCGGTTTGTCATTTTTATTTCTTTGCAGAGGGTGTACAGCCCAATGCACCGACGGAGGGCATACAACCCGATGTCGAATCTAACATTTGACAAAAAAAGACATGCAATTTTTGCATTGCAGACACAATCACATACGTCCAGAATCTTGGAAAGACAATCCAGCCCAGCGAGAAGGTACGTTTTATGTATACATTATATTGCAAACAGATCTTCATTACAGGATATACATCACGAGCAAAGAAAGCATTTCAGCCTGACGTCCCGCATTCTCTTAAGTCCTAGGCCCCTCTAGAGTCATGAAAAAATTGGCTGCACTGTCAGCTTCTTTGCCCGAAGATTCTTTCAATATCCCCGGGCAAAGAGGGGCAGCTGTTGACACCCAATTTTGTCCCTCCTATTTTTAAAAATGAACAATTCTCAAATCTTACACACGATCGTGAATCCACTCTTGCCCTGTCCACTTCTTTCAAATTATTTCCTCAAAATAGCTTGACAATCAAGGTCATTTTCAAAAGCATCGTCCCGAACCACGGCCAAAATTACAATTTTTATATATTCCCTAGCTATCCTAACATTTTAAAATTAATTTCCTAATTTTTCTATATTTTTATATCCATTTTATACAATTTTTATACCTATTCTATGCCTAATATACACTACATATACATATATATATATATATATATATATATATATATATATTACACTTCATATTTTACACATATATATATACATTAGCCACATTTTACATACGCCACACCTATGTAGATCGATCTCGATCGTCCACGTAGACGATTCAACGGCCAGAAATACTCTTTCCTCTTAATTTTCAAATGACTCCTAAAACCCTTGGCCTACCCCTCCCCCCCCCCCCCATTTCCCCCGCGACTGGTTCTAGAACTACTCTCACTTTCCTCTATCTGTGCGAAAAGAATCTCCACCCTTGTCAATCAATTTTCCGGCCATTATAGCTGGAGAAAATTGGGGAAAATGTCACTATGGCACTCTCCTCTTCAAGCGCTACAAAACCCATACACTTTTGTTGACGTTTGGACAAGGGTTGAATTTGACCTTGCATTGACAAGAATTCCAGTCGCCGGAAAAGTCTCCGGCCATGGTTAAATGGGTAGTCCTGTTCTTTTCTTTATTTCTTGACTATTATATGACACTTTTGTTTAATCTTAATTTGCGGTTCTATGTTTTCGCATGATTGATCGACTAGTGGATGTATGATAATCAATTAGGAGAAATTTACTGGTTTTTATGTAGTTAATTCGTAAATTCAAACCAAAACCCTGTTATAAGAGGTTTGCATGACTGATTGGATCATTGTTCTGAGTTTGCTTTTATTGAATTCGACCCTAGCATTCATGATAATCTACATCTTATTTTACATTGAATTTGGTCTTTTAGTTTGCCTGAACATATAACTAGCCGTGTGAAATTGAAGATAATGTAACTGAGCATGACCCCAGTATTCCTTTGTAGCTGTTATTGTATGTGATTACATGTTCGAATGTGATAAGGAAAGGCTGATAGGGAAAGTTTGAAATTTGAGAGGTGATCTGATTTATGCTTTGATTGAAAATAAAGAAGGAAATTGGCATGATCAGTGATATTTGTGTTTTGAAATCTGTCAAAGTTCAAACCTGTTTGTGGGTGGATTTGTGAACCTAGACTATGTTAAGTTTGAGAGGAGGGGTTTCAAATCAATTAGGATTGATTTGCATTAGAATTGGGGATTGATTGCTCTACTTGTAGAAGATTGACTCAAATTTGTCCCCTGCTATTATTGGAAGACTGTATTTCTAACCTTATAAAGACTTACCCGTTGCTTTTCAAATCCTCACCCTTTACCTATATAAACTCTTTTCTTCTCAACTAGAAAAAACAAGTTCTGGACATTAAAAAATCCAGAAACACACACTGATACACTTAGAAGATTTTTCACATAGCATACAGCTCTCTTTTCTGCTTGTTTGCTCCCCGGAAGGGTTGCTGCTCACTGCCTGTGTGCTGATTATGCTTCTCTTTTCTTTTGTCTAAATTCTATCAATCTCACAGTGCCAAAAGGTATTCTTTTTCACTCTTGATCACCCCCTTACATCTATGTATGTGTATGTGTCTGGCATATTCTTATCCTGTCATTGTTAGGACTACTGGTGTACTCTATCTTGTTGGTTCTGTGTGCCTTTAGTAACCCCTGCACATCTGTTTAAAAGCCATGTCAGTATTGTTAAGATATAGTTAGAGGTGTAATGCTTTTCTTCACCTTTGACTGCCTAATGCATATGTGTGTGTTGTTTCCTTAGCATGATCTTTATTCTAATCTCTGTTTTTGCCTAAACTACTGGTGTGTCTTGTTCTGTTCTGGGAGTCCTGCACATTTGTTAAATCATGTCAACATTATAAATGGTGCACTGACTGCACCTGACTAATAAAGCTCTTGGAAGAACTCCTTTTAATCCAGGCCTTCCCTTTCCCCATTCCCCTGCTAACTCTGTTTTGCTGGCAGTTTTGTGTGGCCTCATATAGCCTATACTATACTCCTTTGCTTATAGGACCTGAGGGTTCAATAGGGTCCAGGTTTGGACCTCCTAAGCTGGTTCTAATTGGCTTTGAAATTAGGAACCTTTTGTCTATTGAGAAGGTTTCTCTAGTCTTTGAGAAACAGGGCACTTCCCTTTGGCCAATACCCTTCTCTTCTTATGTTTTCCCCTTAGGAACTGTCCCCCAAATTTGTATATTTGCAAAGTGTCCTGCCTGTATCCTTTTAAAACAGGGGTACAACAATGATGTTGTACAAATTGGCTAACCAGGAGCCACTTTCTTATCTCTTTTCTCCCTGTATGCAATGCATCATGCTTAGGCTTGAGATAAAAATGATTCTGAGTTGTTTCTTCTGTGAAAACTGATTGTTTTGGTAGCATGTTTGAAGTCTCACCTTTCCTGAAAGTCTTTACATCTAAGGAGCATCAGAAGCATGATTAATTCGTGTCACTATTTAAAACTTTAAATAAAACAGGGGCTGTATGTGTTATGCTTGCCTAGATGAGACTATTTTCTGAAAACTAAACTCGCCCTTCTTTTGCATAAACGATCTGGGCCCAAAAATATTTTCAAAAGTGGTCCTTTATGTGCATAAATCAATTTCGACCACTACTTATGCCTTTATACACTAATCTAATAGTGTATATGGGTGTATAAAGTATTTGGGGTCGTTTATACGCTTTAAACTATATATTTTAAAGTATAACCATCACTTATTCATGTATTTTCATGTTTTATACTTATAAGTATCTATACTTTATGTGCGAAAGCCCTTGTTTGCATTTATGTGCTTTCGTGAACTCAGTTTCAAAAACAGCCTCTCCGTCTCTGTATATTTCCCAAAACCCGACCTCTACACAAAACAGGCCGTTAAGGTTAAGGCTTCACAATTAATGACGAGTCACACCGACCCTAAATGGCCAACATTTCGTTTTAAAACAACACCCCTTTTTGGTTTCTTGCTAAATCTGAATTTTATTTACAAAAGCGAACTATTTATGCAAATTGTTTAAGTATGAAATTGCATAGTTAAACAAAAATTGAACATACATTGCATGTTGAAGTCTGTTTACAATTAGGCATTCGATATTGAAAGTTGTGAATACGATTAGGCTTAAGTATAGGCCTAATATGAAAGCTATTTGAGTGTGTTCTCAAATAGCCTAGACATGTTACCCCTTTTAGTTAAAACAATGAACTAAATCTCCCAAGTTGATATTTCATGACGATATATACTCTTCCTATCCCAAAATTTAGACTCGGACGGTAACCACTTTTCGTGGGACTCGGAAAAGTGCCTAAGACCTTCTTCCCCAAGTCATTTGGACTTCTTACCCATATAGAATCTCTGGAACTGACTAGATGTCCTATTAAACTTGGCTTTAGGTATTTAGGTGACCTAATACGCCTTAGAAATTATATTAGGTGGCGACTCCAACATCTAAACTCAAACGAGTTCACCCAGTCAAATCTGAAACCCGACTCACGTCGAGTTGAGTCCAAAATCGGGTATGACACCACTCTATTTCGACTTCAACTATCTCGAAAACAATTGGAGCCGGGAATTAAGCAACAACACAAGATCCCCCACTTAAATTCCCAATTTGAAATTTTCTTATCATTCACAATCTTCATCTTCTACTTGTACAATGAGGCATTCTCATATGCATTGAATCTCATTTCATCTATTTTAGTCAACACCTCTATTATAGGCCCATAATACCTTGTATTCAAGCTCAATAGGGAGATGATAAGCCTTTCCAAACACCAATCGATAAAGGGACATACCTATTAGAGTTTTGTAAGTTATCCTATAAGCTCAAAGTGCATCATCCAACTTCTTGGCCCAATCCTTAGATTAGAATTCACGGCCTTAGCCAAGATTTGTTTGATTTCCCAGTTAGACACTTCCACTTGTCCACTAGTTTGTGGATGATAAGGAGTTGGGACCTTGTGCTTGACCCCATACTTCTCAAGGAGTGCGTCAAATATCTTATTGCAAAAATGAGAACCACCATCACTAATTATGGCTCTAGGAGTACCAAACTGAGTGAACATGTTCTTTTTCAAGAATGGCGTGACACTTCTTGCTTCATTTTTTGGTAAAGCCACCACTTCTACCCATTTAGATATATATTCAACGGCTACCAAGATATACTTTATCCCACAAGAGCTTGAGAATGGACCCATGAAATCGATACCCCACACATCAAACAACTCAACCTCAATGATAGGATTTTGGGGCATTTCATGCTTTCTTGACACACCTCCGACTCATTGGCATTTATCACAACTTTTCACAAAGGCATGAGCATCTTGATAGATGGTTGGCCAATAGAAACTACACTCCAAGATCTTTGAGGCAGTTCTAACACCACCATTATGCCCACCATATGATGGAGAATGGCATCCATTAACAATCTCCCATTTTTCAATTTCCATAACACATCTCCGAATCATCCTATTCGCACAAATTTTTAACAAATATGGCTCATCCCAATAATAATGATGAGCATCTTTCATGAGCTTCTTCCTTTGATTGTACGAATAATCATCGGGCAAATCTCCACATACCACAAAATTAGCAAGCTCCGCATACCACTGTATTTTCTCCAAGGAAACTGCAAGAATCCTCTCATCTGAAAAAAAAAATCATTGATTTCAACATCTTCACGAGGTCTCCCCCTTTTTCCCAATCTTGACAAGTGGTCCGCCACTTGATTCTCGGTGCCTTTTCTCTCTTTCACTTCAAAATCAAATTCTTGAAGCAATAATATCCATTGAATCCAGTAGGGCTTGGAGTCTTTCTTACTCATCAAGTATCGGATGGCCGAATGATGGGTATGAACAATCACCTTAGAGCCCATCAAATAAGCCCGAATTTTTTTAAATTCAAATACCACGGCTAAGAATTCCTTCTCAGTTATCGTGTAGAATAATTGGGCCCCATTCATTGTTCTACTAGCATAGTAAACAAGATGAAAGATATTTTTAATCCTTTGACCCAACACGGCACCAAGAGCTGCATCACTTGCATTACATATCAATTCAAAGGGTAAATCCCAATTTGAACTTACAATGATGGGTGCGGTAGGGAGCCTTCTTCTCAACTCTTCAAATTCCTTAAGGAATGCATCATCAAACACAAATTTTCCTTCCTTCTCAAGTAGCTTGCATAAGGGTTGGGCAAATTTTGAGAAGTCCTTGATAAATCTTCTGTATAATCCGGTAGGACCAAGAAAACTTCTCACTCCCGTTACGGTGGTGGGTGGTGGAAGCTTGGAGATAACATTAATTTTGGCTTGATCCACCTCTACTCCACGCTTGAACACCTTGTGCCCCAAAACAATCCCTTCTTCTACCAAGAAATGGCATTTCTCCCAATTGAGTACCAACTTGGTTTCTTCACATCTTTCAAGTACCAAATCTAGGTTGTGCAAGCAATCTTCAAATGAGTCACCAACCACGGAAAAGTCATCCATGAATACTTCCAAGAAATTCTCAATCATACTATGAAACAAAGTGAGCATGCACCTTTAAGAAAAGGCGGGTGCATTCCAAAGACCAAAGGGCATTTTCTTGAAAGCAAATGTCCCAGTACAAGTGAATATTGTCTTTTCTTGATCCTCCGCTTCAATGGAGATTTGGTTGTAACCGGAATATCCTTCAAGGAAACAATAATAAGCCTTTCTGGATAACTTATCCAACATTTGATCATTGAATGGAAGGGGAAAATGATCTTTTCTTGTTGTTGAGCTTGGGATAATCCATACAAACTCTCCACCTGGACACGGTGCTAGTGGAAATAGCTTCACCCTTCTCATTGTACACAACCGTCATGCCTCCCTTCTTAGGCACACATTGCACCGGTGATACCAATTCACTATCAGATAAGGGCTCAACAACTCCTGCATCCAACCATTTTATGATTTCCTTCTTGACAACTTCTTGCATGGTCGGATTCAACCACCTTTGATGCTCAACTGAAAGTTTGCAACCTTCTTCAAGAATGATTGTGTGGGTACACACTCCCGGATCAATGCCTTTAATGTCGGCCAAAGACCACCCGATAGCCTGAATTCTCTTTCTCACAACTTGTAAGAGCTTTTCTTCTTGGGATTGGTCTAAATGGGAAGAAATGGTTCTGGGAATAGTGGAGTTAGGACCAAGGTAGGCATATCTCAAGTGACTTGGTAAGATTTTGAGCTCAAGAATGGGGGGTTCTTCAATGGAAGGTTTAATTTGTGGGACTTTTCAGTTCTCTAGATCAAGAGAAAGCTTCTTTGGGGAATATGGCTTAGTACCAAATCCCTCCAATGCAAGAACACATTGTATCACACTTTCTTCATCATCAACATCTATATTCCACAACACGGATGTCAATACTTCATATTCCCTTATCAAACTCTTTATTTCACAATTGCATCGATAGCTATATCAACATAAGAACATGATACATCATCAATCGGTTACTTCATAGATTTGAAAATTTGGAACACCACCTTCTCTCCATTGAATTTAAAGGTTAACTTCCCCTTCTCCACATCACACAATGCTCTTCCCGTGGCAAAAATGGTCTTCCAAGAATAATTGTCATATCATAATCAACGGCACAATCCAAAATAACAAAATATGCGGGGAAGATAAAATGATCTACCTTCACAAACACATTATCAACGACTCCAATTGGATTTTTCATGGATCGATCGGTCATTTGAAGTTTTACCTTGGTTGGCCTTGGCTCTTTGCCTCCCAATTTCTTGTAGACGGCACGACACATAAGATTGATGCTGGCTCCCAAATCACACAATGCCTTTTCAAAGTTCCTTCCCCATATGGTACATAGTATAGTGAATGCACTGGGGTCTTCTATTTTCATGGGTATTACATGTGACATAATGACACTACATTGATGAGTGACCTTAGCAGTCTCAAGTTTCGAAAACATCTTCTTTGTCACTGAATCTTTCATAAACTTTGCAACATCCGGCATTTGCCAAAAAGCATCAACTAAAGGTAGATTGATATAAGTTGACGCAATCTTCTCCCAAACCTTCTTTGTATGATCGGCTCTTCTTAATTTTTAATTTCTTTGTGGGAATGGTGGAGCGGGTTTTGGGATAATGGTCTTGGTAGGAATGACTTCTTTGGGTGGTGGAGGTTCTTAGGTGGCTTTTTGGGTAGTAGTGGGTTTTGTCATTGGGGGTTTATTTGCAAGTGGAATCTCTTGCTCTTGGACAACTTTTGGCCCCATCTCCCCTTGAGTTCCACTTCCAACCTCTACTTCATCACACAATATCTCTCCTTCTTGCTCACTCTCTTCAAGCTCTGATTGAATATAATCACCTACCATTCCGGGGTCATCCCAGGTTTTTCCACTTCTAGTCATGATGGCCAATACTTGATCTTTTGCATTCCTCTTAGGATTCACCACTGTATCACTCGACAATGTTCCCTGTTGACTTTGATTTACTTGATGAGACAATTGGCTATATTGGGACTTAAGCGAGTTGATAGAAGTCGAATGTGATTGCACGATTTGCTTGATATCCTTTGAATTGTCTTTTTGGAGTTTTAACATCTTCTCCATCATGCCTTCCAACTTTCAATTTTTCTGATTGCTTGAACTTTGTTGAGAATCATGAGTGCTTCTTTGATTGTAATTTTGCTCTCTCCCTTTATTGATACTATTCTATTTATGAGTGTTACCCCATTGAATGTAAGGCTTCCATTGGCCTTGAGCTTGATAGCCTTGGTTGTATGGAGGTCTTTGGCCTCGATAAGCATTAACATAATTGGCCTCCTTATCATGCTCTTGGCAACCTTGATTTGACAATTGCCCTTCTTAAACTTGAGGCACAAACCCCATAGAAATGTATCCCGGTGGAGCGTACCCCAAAGGGTAGGGTTGATAAGAATAATTGGCTCCATGATGAACTTATTTGGGAGGTAGATCAACGGCATTGACTTGCTTTGTGGATTCTTGATTTTGCTTCAATTGGTTCTTAGCAAGCATTTCAACCGTAGTAATAAGTTGAGCCATTATTTCTTCTTGAGATTCAATTGCTTTTGTCATTACATTGTTGTTGGGGTCATATGTACCCGGCCTCCTCACTCTTGTCTTCCATGCCCTTGATTTCTTTGTGACCTTGTTAATAAGATCGGTCGCTTGTTGAAAAGTACTTTCCATTACGCCTCCTTGAGCAACAAGACTAATGGTTGTTTGGTTATTGTCATCAAGACCTCTATGAAAAGTTTCAAATTGAACTCGATCCGGAAAGTCATGACTGGGCCAAGAGTGGATGAGCTTGAGAAATCTATCCCAAGCCTTGTGCAATGGTTCACCCACTTTTTGTTGAAAATAATAGATATCATCTCTCAAATCAACGAACTTCCCTGGTAGAAAATATTCATCAAGAAAAACTTTTACCAGTTCATCCCAAGTGTGAATACTCCTCTTTGGCAATCCATCTAACCAAGCCCTAGCTTTTCCTTTGAGTGAGAATGGAAAAAGCCTAAGGCAAAAAGCATCATTGGTCACTCTGGGATGTCGATTGAGAGTGCAAATTTAAAGAAATATTTAGAGATGCTTGTTAGAATTCTCATCTTCTTCTCCTACAAACAAACCTCAATTGTCAAGTGAATTCATAGCGACCGGGGGCATTTGAAAATTAGCCTGGATTGGAGGAGGTACAATGGCTCCAAAAAAGCCATCATCATTGACTTATTCACTCCTTGCATTTCTCCTTGCTCTAGCTCCTCGAGCTTGAGAATTTTGTTGTACTCCATCAATTTGCTTCCCATTTAGGATTTCAACATTTTCATCCACACCTACGTCTTCCATATCGTCATTGACTAGAGGAAGGGGAGGTGGTGGTAGGTCATCTCATTGTGGGTTACCAACACCTCCACCTTGATTAGGCGGAACCGTTTGCCTTGGTAGAATTTTCAATAAACACCTACAAAGTCAAAGTGAACCAAAACCAATAGTGAAAGTACTCAGATTACACAGCTAACAACAAAAACTTAAACTAATTCAACTAAATAGCCTACCGAAGTCCCCGGCAACGGCGCAAAATTGTGACATGCTCCGGCTAAGGATAGGGCTCACAATTAGCCTTGTCGATTGTAGGGGTCAGACACAGGCACTTACACGTGACCAAAAGTAGTCGAATTCATTTGAGTTCTATGCATTTAACAAGTTAATCCTAAATTTGAAGTATAATTTAAAGTATTGTAAACTAGAGACAGTTTCAAGATAAAGTTAACAATAATAGAAAACACTAGGATACTAACTTCCCGCTAGCCTTCTAACCAAGTGGATATAGTTATAAGCTCCTTCACACCTAGGTCACCTAATGGACCTCGCTCGCATTTGCCCAACTCACCTCTCTCGGGCAAAAATCGAGACTACCAACTCTTGCCTCCTCAGTGCTAAGAATTGATGCATTAAGTGCTAGCAATTACTCCCAAGTAAGGTATCCCCCTCTTGGTGTTCAACCCATTAACCCGAGGTAAATGACTCACACTTACCCCCGGTACCCCGTCACTACACTTCACATTCCTAGAGTTACCCTCTCGGTGTGAATCTAGTACTTGTTGGGATCAAGTACCTCAAGTTGTTACAAGGTATCAAAAGTAGTGAAATGGGATATTCCTAGGTGTTTAGATGCTTATTGTGCTATACCTATTTGATTATTGGACTAGGGTTTCATTAACACCCTAGTTGGTGATTTAGCTACTCATGCTAAGTAATGATTCAAGACTTGAAAGTAATGAAATATGCATTAACATAGTAAGGTGGTAATGATTCTTACAAATAATGATGTTGTTCTTCACAATACAATGAAATATGACCAAGGGTTTTGGTATTTTATCCTTATCTTGCCTCCCAAGTAAAGTTAAAATGTAAGATACTCTAAAAAACCTAGTTCTAGCTATTTATAGTATTTGTTAAGAACTACTTACTAAAATGCCATTTTCAGGTTGGGCTGGCGCCTATTTGCAAAAGGCTGAGTTCTGGTGCTGAAGTGACAGAAGAGCTAGCGCCTCTTTGGTCATGGGTTGTCACCCTTTTCTGGGTTTTATGAGAGGGCGGCTGCCCTTTGTTGGGCGACCACCTTTTTTTCTTCTCCAAGAAAAGGCGACGCAGCTCAAGATCATGTGGTCTCATTTTCTTCTCACCAACTTCTTCTTACAAAGTGCATTGGGCGGCCGCCCTTAGCATGTGCGGTCACATCTTCACCAGATCTTCAAATATTCAACTTCCTTGCAAAGGGCTGAGGCCTCTTCATCACCCTATTGGAACTTCAGCAGGTTTGCACCTCCAAAAGAGGGGCGGTCGCCCTAAGCATGAGCGGTCGCCTCTTCAATATTTCTGCAGCTTCTTGAATTTGATCACTTTCCTTTGGTAATCATGCTCTTTTTGGTTTATTTCCTCCTGTATAGGATTCCATACCTGAAACCAAGCAAAACACATCAATCTTCCCTATAGATTGGTCACTTTTGGATTCAAAGACAAGAGTTTAAGCGAGTTAAAGTAAGCAAAATGCTCATGTAGCATACAACCTGCCATCTTTGGGCTTCACTCTCAAATTGGGAATGCTCGACGAGAAGGGTGCTTTCGCATTCTTGCGAAGCTCCCTTGAGATGGTCTAACTCTCTCAAAGAGGACAATATTTTTCAGCCTTTAGCCTTTCAACTTCCATCTAGAGTTCTATATGAGCGGCCAAAAGGCTAGCAAAGTTCTTCCGCATTTTAGAAATTTGGCTTATAACCTCCACTACGCTCATATGGTACTATAGAAGGAAAGTAATAAATGCTAACGAAGACAAATATATGGCTAAACAAGGCACCCGAAATGAGGAGGACACAAGCTTTTTCAGCAGCCAGTCATAGATTTTTAACTTAACAAACTCCTTTCTGGAGGACCTTGCATCGAGCTTAGATGGGATATGACTAGAGTTGGATCGGCATTATGTCAGCATTTTGTTGGAATTAATTTAGAAAACCAACACATGCATGCCTTAGGAGTGGCCAATGGCACAAGCATTGACAAAGTAGGGGGTGTTGTAGAAGACATTTGCTATGTTCTTTGTGCGAGGGAAAACTCAAAAGTTTCCACTACAGACCTAGCAATCTCCCTCCTTGTGGGAATGGTTCTCTCCCCTTCAAGAGGCCTTGGATGAAAGAAAGAAGTGGCAATGGACGTGTTATTGATAGGCGTATCACCAATTGAAATAGCCCCATTACATTATGTGCTCACTGATACCCGGTTCCTCACCAAAATAGATTGGGAAACGAGCTCTAGTTTTTAGGGGCTGCCAACCATCAGAGATTCCTTTTTCTCTCCTAAAAATGTTTATTCTCTTCTTTGAAGAGTCACTGGCGCTTTTCGCTTCCCAACGACGGGCTAGTTGTTCAACAAGATCAGACCCTAAGTCTTCCAAACTCGGAAGCTTAATAGATACTTGGAGATGGGGAGAAGGAAACTATGTCAGTGAAGTACGGATAGAAAACCTATACCGTGAAATGAAAATTTAGAGCTTTGAAACTTTACCATATACGAAGGAGGAAGAGCTACTGAAGTGTTATCGTAGCGTCTGAATTTGATCCCTTGCATAACGGAGATCAATATAAATGTTCTTAAGGACAGAGACGAGATGTCGAGGATCCATCTGGCCCATTCACGGGCATCCTTGATACTGAGGACCTCGATAGTAAAAGCTACATGAAGATAAAGTAAGAAAGGGGAAACGAAATGAAATGAATTAGTGAGAAAGTAGAAAATTATGACATGGACTCCATTGTTCAAGAAAATATTTGAATTTCTGGGAAATTCGTAGTGGTAGGAACTTACACGAATTGAGTGAACCATTATCGGTCATTGTCTTCGGCTACATGAGTTATGATAGCTTTGTCCCCCAGGGGAAGGAGTGTATGTTAGAAAATGTTGTGAAGGATCTTGGCTATGTTATAATTCACATCAAATAAACAAGATACACTTTCATTTATGCGGAAACAAAATCTTACAAGAGAGTATACTTGTACCTTTATCTATATAAAATAGTTTCATGTCGTGTGAACATAATCCAAGAAAACATACCTTGAGCCATGGAGTGTTGAAACAAAAATTAAAAACTAGCACCTTAGTCTTCCCTCTCCTTACTCTTTACACTTATGCTTGCAAGGCGATGGGAGCTTACAAGCTAGAACCTTTTGTGTGTGTTTGTCTAAGTGGAGAGAGGGACCAAGAGCCTTCTATTTATACTGTCAATTGTCTCTTCCCATCATCAAGACATTTGGCTCTTTATCTTCCTCCATTAAAATCCATAACCTTTATGCCTTTAGGAGTTACATAGGTTACAAGAGTTACATGACATGGTGTAACTCCCACATAATGATCATAGAAATAAATAATAGTTAGTGAGGTAATTTATGTGGGGATAATGGGTAGGAAATGGGGTAACAAATGCAGAACTTTAATATGGTCATAAAAGGGGTTAACAAATGAGGAACTTTAATGTGGTCATGAAGGCCACAAATCCTTACATTCTCCCACTTGGCCAAATGATCACATTGAAACACTATTATGGATTTTAGAAAAGTATAATGGCCATAATCTTCACTTTAATGATCTGCTATATTTTCTTAAATTTATTACCAATATGGATCATAGCGGTTTTATATCTATAGAGATATAATTCCTTCAATGTATCACAATATGGTTAATCCTTTAGAAAAATCATAATGAGAAAGGATATGAACTATTTCAACTTTAATGCTCAGATGAACTTTTATGTCCAATTGAACAACCCTTTGATGTTCATAATCAAGGTCCAACCTTAATATCAAAACACCACAATAATCTCCTTAATATTATTTCAAATAAGGTGCACTTTAAAAAATTAAAGAGAAAACACAAGATGTCCATTACACTTTCTAAATATCATTGGCCAGACCCATGGAAGGTACATGATCATTATAAACTTTAGGCGCTAGTGCTTTAGTCATGGGATCTGCCAACATATATTCACTCTTAATGTGTTCAATGGACACTTTCTTTCTTCTAACTCTCTCACGAACAACAAGATATTTTAACTCTATGTGCTTTGACTTGCTTGAGCACTTGTTGTTCTTTGAAATGAAAACTGCTGCAGAGTTGTCACAAAATATTTTAATGGGCCTTGAGATAGAATCCAAAATTTTAAGCCTGGATATAAAATTCTTGAGCCAAAGGGCTTGAGATGAAGCTTTATAACAAGCCACAAATTCAGCCTCCATGGTTGAAGAAGCTGTAAGTCTTTGTTTGACACTTCTCCATGAGATAGCCCCACCAGCCAATAAGAAAATATATCCAGATGTAGATTTTAGAGTATCGACGCAACCCATAAAATCTGAATCACAATAGCCCAATACCTCAAGTGACTCACAATGTCGATAGGTGAGCATATAATCTTTTGTACCTTGAAGATAACGCATCACCTTCTTCGCCATTTTCCAATGAGCCATACCAGGATTACTTTGATATCTTCCAAGCAATCCAACCACAAAGCTAAGATCGGGACGGGTGCAAGTTTGAGCATACATTAAACTTCCCACTACATATGCATATGGAATCTTTTCCATTTGCTTACGCTCAATATCATTTTTGGGACTTTGGTTTAAACTTAATTTCTCCCCTTTTACAATGGGTGCTGGACTAGGTGAACAATTTTGCATAGAAAATCTTTCAAGAACTTTATTTATATAGGCCTTTTGAGATAAGCCAAATAATCTCTTAGACCTATCACGATAAATTTCAATGCCAAGCACATAAGATGCTTCGCCCATGTCTTTCATTTCAAAGCTCTTGGAAAGAAATTTCTTTGTCTTATGTAATAGACCACGATCTTTACTCGCAAGTAGTATGTCATCCACATATAAGACTAGAAATATGTATTTGCTCCCACTGACCTTCAGATATATACATTCATCAAATTCATTTTCTTTAAATCCGTAGGACGTTATGGTATCATGAAACTTGAGATACCATTGACGGGATGCTTGCTTAAGTCCATAAATGGATTTCTTTAATTTGCATACTAATTGCTCTTTTCCTTTCTCCTCAAAACCTTCAGGTTGTTTCATGTAAATTTCTTCTTCTAGATTTCCATTTAAAAATGCTGTTTTCACGTCCATTTGATGTAACTCAAGATCAAAATGAGCTACTAATGCCATAAGAATTCTAAAGGAATCTTTTCTAGACACTGGAGAGAATGTTTCATTATAATCAATTCCCTCTTTTTGAGTAAATCCTTTAGCGACAAGTCTGGCCTTATATCGGTCAATATTCCCTTTGGAGTCCCTTTTGATTTTAAATATCCATTTACACTGTATTGGGACCAATCCATCGGGCATATTTACCAACTCCCAAACTTGATTTGATTTCATGGATGCCATTTCATCTTTCATAGCTTCCATCCATTTATCACATTCTTTACTTCTTATGGCTTGTGAAAACGTGGTTGGATCATTTTCAGTTCCAACAGTTGCACCATTTTCCTCTAAGTACACTATATAGTCATTCGGAATCGCTGATTTTCTAGTTCTTTGAGAACGCTTTAATGATTCCGAATTTACTACATTTTCTTCACTATGTGTACTATCTTTTATGAATTCTATAGCGGTGTCATCATTATGATATTGAGTTATCTCCATAGTAGCTTGATTTTCCACAAGTTTATTTTGATCTTTTATATGTGGATTATCAATTGAATCCTCATTTGGAGATAGTTTTACTTTTCTTGGCTCAGGACTCCCACTATCAAAACCATCTTCAAGGAATTTTGCCGTACCCGTTTCTATTATTCTAGTGTATGAATTAGGACAATAAAATCTATACCCTTTTGACCTTTCTGGATAACCAATAAAGTAACAACTTATGGTTCTAGGATCCAATTTCTTTTCATGAGGATTATAAGGCCTTGCTTCAGCTGGACAACCCCAAATATGTATATGGTTTAAACTTGGTTTCCTACCCACCCATAACTCAAAAGGAGTTTTTGGGACTGCTTTCGTAGGAACTCGGTTTAATATATACATGGCCATCTTTATGGCTTCTCCCCAAAGAAATACAGGTAAAGAAGTATTGCTAATCATACACCTTGTCATTTCTAACAAGGTACGGTTGCGTCTTTCGGCAACACCATTTTGTTGAGGTGTTCCAGGCATAGTATATTGTGCAACAATACCATTTTCTTGTAGAAATCTAGCAAATGGTCCTATATTACGACCCTTTTCATCGTACTTTCCATAATATTCACCGCCTCTATCGGATCTCACAACCTTTATCTTTTTATCTATTTGATTTTCAACCTCAGCTTTAAAAATCTTAAAGACTTCTAAAGCATCAGATTTTTCCTTGATGAGATAAAGGTACCCATAACGTGAGAAGTCATCGATAAAGGTGATAAAATATTTTTCACCACCTATACAAGGAGAAAATGGTCCACATATATCCGTATGTATCACTTCAAGTAGGGATGAACTTCTTGTGGCACCTTTCTTAGTACTTTTAGTTTGCTTTCCTTTGATGCAATCAATACAAGTACTAAAATCTGAAAAATCAAGATTTTGTAGGACTCCATCTTTGACTAGCCTTTCTAGTCTTTCTTTAGAAATGTGTCCTAATCTTTTATGCCACAACATTGATGAAGTTTCATTTTGACGAGATCTTTTGGTGCCATTATTTGTTACTACATGTCAAACCGAAGATGGTTGATGAAAAGAAAAAGAGGTATCAATATTTATTTTATATAAGTGATCACACAAAGTACCATTCCCAACCATCATGTCATTTTTATAAAACTCAAAAGATTTATTTGCAAACTTAACATGATATCCTTGACTATCAAGGCATGAAAGAGAAACCAAATTTCTAGAAATAGACGGAACATAATAGGTATTATTCAACTCTAGAACATAGCCACTACTTAAAACAAGTTTATAGGTCCCTATAGCTTTAACTGGATCTTGGACTTTATTCCCCATAAATATATACTTTTCATTCTCGTTTGGGTTCCGGGTTGTAAGGAATTCCTGCAAAGAATTAGAAACATGTATCATGGCACCAGAATCTAACCACCAAGTATTAGAAGGAGTATCAATAAAATTGGTTTCATAGCATACATAGGTAATTAAATTACCTTTCTTTTCAAACCAATTCTTACGTTTCAGACAATCCTTCTTCAAGTGTCCCTTCTTTTTGCAAAAGAAGCACTTCAAAATTCCTTTATCCACACCATCATGTGCAGTAGCATTATTCCTATGATTTGGTGATTTCTTTCCTTTACGTTTACCTTTCTTTGGTCCTTTTCCTTTATGATCTTGTGCTACTAAATGAACCGACAGCAATCCTTCTCTCTTTAATCGTTCCTCCTCTTGAACACACATTGCGATGAGTTCATTCACAGTCCATTTATCCTTATTAGTATTGTAGCTAATTTTGAATGGACCGAATTGAGAAGGAAGCGAGTTGAGAACAAATTGCACCAAAAATGTTTCCGAAATGGTCATATCCATTGATTTAAGTTGTTCAGCCATATTAGCCATTTCCATAATGTGCTCACGCACACCACTAGTCCCATCATATTTTTTAGTAGTTCAAATTCCCATGAGCGTACCTGCTAATGCCTTATCGGAAGCCTTAAATTGTTGCTCAACAGATGCCAAGAAATCATTTACACGGGCAGTTTCTGGTATAGATTTTCGAATATTCTTAGCAATCTTACTTTTCATTATCATGAGGCTTAAGCGGTTGGATCGTTCCCAATTAGTTCGTTCCAAAGTAGCATTTTCCTCCATGGGTTCATCAACTCTGAAACATAAGTCCAAATCCAAGCATCCCAGAGTAATTTCCAATTCCTCTTTCCATTCATTGAAGTTGGAACCATTCAACTCGGGGATGTTGGACATATGGCCTGAAAGAGAACCTGGAGTAATAGCTTGAGCCAGGATGAAAGAAAAATACTACAAGTTAATAATATTGCAACAACCATATAAAATCAAACACATCACCAAATCTATCCTTTGGGTTAGAATATGATGTGGTACCAAAAACTAAAAGTGATTTTCTTTTATTCACTCAAAACTTTTTAAGTGATAAATAGTACATAAATTCACTTTTAGTATTTTCATCAAATGTTAACACCTTTGGGTGTTGAACAATATCACAATTTCTTAAATATGACTAAAAAATAATTTTACCTTTGGGTATATAATTATTTAATAGTCAAAACTTTGTCAGCCGTGCAAAAAGTTCACTAAAATGCCATATGATTTGATTCACTTTGGTGAGATCAATCAGCCAATATGTCAATTTTGCACGAGTAGTAGAAGTCACATTTCTTTAGGTGACTTTTATGACTATCTTTACAGAATTTCTTTGAATTAATTCAACGTCATACATGGTATAGAAATGATCACACATTTGAGTGTGAATTAACTCTATACGCAACCCTTTATAAAATTAAATCAATATAACTTATGATTTGGATCACTTTGGTCAAGACCAAATCTTTAAATACTTTATTGGAATTATAACAAGAGCCATAACCTGTAAGCTCGGATACTAAATGTTAGAAAATGTTGTGAAGGATCTTGGCTATGTTATAATTCACATCAAATAAACAAGATACACTTTCATTTATGCGGAAACAAAATCTTACAAGAGAGTATACTTGTACCTTTATCTATATAAAATAGTTTCATGTCGTGTGAACATAATCCAAGAAAACATACCTTGAGCCATGGAGTGTTGAAACAAAAATTAAAAACTAGCACCTTAGTCTTCCCTCTCCTTACTCTTTACACTTATGCTTGCAAGGCGATGGGAGCTTACAAGCTAGAACCTTTTGTGTGTGTTTGTCTAAGTGGAGAGAGGGACCAAGAGCCTTCTATTTATACTGTCAATTGTCTCTTCCCATCATCAAGACATTTGGCTCTTTATCTTCCTCCATTAAAATCCATAACCTTTATGCCTTTAGGAGTTACATAGGTTACAAGAGTTACATGACATGGTGTAACTCCCACATAATGATCATAGAAATAAATACTAATAGTTAGTTAGGTAATTTATGTGGGGATAATGGGTAGGAAATGGGGGTAACAAATGCAGAACTTTAATATGGTCATAAAAGGGGTTAACAAATGAGGAACTTTAATGTGGTCATGAAGGCCACAAATCCTTACAGTGTAAGCATAGCTCCTGGAAAAAGCCATAGGGTGTAAAAGTATATTAACTGGGAAAATAAAAAGAAACGCGGGCAAAATTGGTGAGGTACTTTAAGAAAAATTATTCTCCACACATGAGGATTGATTTGGACAAGGCAAACACAGTATTCACGACACATCTAATCAACAATAGAGTCAAGAGGAAAGCGGAAGCGAAGGAAGAACGGGTAAAGATAAATAAGCGAGTAAATTTACTGAGGGTCCAACACATTGGACTAAAAGATTCTTGTTCACTTACCATCTGACTAGACACAGGTAAGAATGGCACTACGGTAGCCGCAAAGATGACAACATCTTTATTTGAGGAATTTAGAAAATTACCGTCAAGTACGGTGTTTGAGCTCTTGGTAAGAAACTTAGAAAGATCTCCCCCATGCATAGAAAAAAGATGATGTCGGTAAAACTTTCAGAAATAATAACAAAGTGTGTGAGTATAAAAAGAAAGCGGTGAAGTTATGATGACATGGGGAAACGCTTTAAAATCATGAATGCTTCATATTCAGCCACATAAGAAGACTTAAAAGCGAAAAGATAAAATTCTTTTCCAATTCAAAAATGTTAACAGCCTCGGTACTCATATTCAAACCTTTTTTATTTTCCAACTAGTTTTCGAGAATCTAGCTGGCAAGTGCGGAAACTATATGTATTTAAGTAAATTTTTATACCGCATCACAACATGACACATGGAGAAATTAATGGTGAATCTCATTCAATGTACACCATTAAGACTCTGTCACTATATAAACCCCCATGTCCCTCTCGTGTAATGCATCCAAGAACAATGACTACTACTTGTTGTTCTCTGAAAAGTAATACAAAGGCTCCTTTTCTCTTTTCTTTACATATTTTACATTAATCTTGATTCCAATTTTGCAGCCAGAAATCAAGTTCCACAAGCACACAGCTAGTTGTTCTTCTTGTCTACGTTTAATACTTTAACATTAGTTAAAATATTAATAACACACACATTTAGAAGATGAGTATTGTAGAGATGAGAATGCTGAGATAGATGTGTGGCATACTAGGATGGATAAGATTAAGAACAAGGTCATACGTGACAAGGTGGGAGTGGCTTCAGGGGTGCATAAGATGCAAGAAATGAGACTGCAATTGTTCAGACATATGAAGAGGGGGAGCACAGATTCTTCATTGAGGAGGTGCGAGGGGTTGGCAGTGCTAGGTCTACGGAGAGGTAGAGGCAGACCGAAGAAGAAGTGGAGCGAGGTAATTAGGCAAGACATGGCTCACCTTCATATTACTGAGGACATGACCCTAAATATGAAACATGGAGATCGAGGATTATGGTAGAACGTTAGATAGTAGTCGAGAGATTTTTGTTTTATTGGTTTTAGTATAATTCGTATTTATACACTATTCCTATCCTATTGTATTGGTTTATGTGCCTGTATTTTTACTATGGTATTTTCTTTTTGTTTACTTTATTCAAAATATGTTTAAATATACTTTTATCTTTGGTTTATATGTCTGAATTTGATTTACTATGGTATTCTTGTCTTGTTTACTCTTTTCAAAACGTGTTAAAATATAATTTTTTTTAACCGATGATCTATTGGAAACAGTCTCTCCACCTTAGTGGAGGTAAGGTCTTCGTACATCTCACCCTCTCTAGACCCCACCTTGTAAAATATCACTCGATATGTTGTTGTCAATTAATTTAACGTTAGTAAATTATTTTTATTATTTTTGTACTAATCTTGATACGATTATATTACTAGCGTCCTGATAAAACAAATTCAGTTGCTTAATTCGTCAAGTCATTTTTTAAAACTCAGTCGCTTGGTGTTAATCTATCAAGTCATCAATTCAGTTGCTTTACGTTAAATGGGTGCAAATTTAAAATAAATAATGTGTTGAGGTTTATTTTTAGAAGGTGTGGCATTTAAGAAGAAAAACTCAGCCGCTTGGTGTAGGATTGATTTTATGTTGACATGAAGTGTTTTATATTAGAATAAGTACATGTTTCTGTTAATCCAAATAGTCCATAAAGAGGGGGATGATAGTGCAAATATGGGATTCCTTCAGAGTTGTATGTTAGTATTTTTGCAATATTGCTCTTTAACCTAACTTGAGAGGTTTTGTGAAGGATATAAGCTAAGGTGCGACCAAAGCCCTATTGTTTTGGGGCATTCCACAAAGATGTGCTAGGCTGACACTAGGGTAGTGATACAGTGCTTGCAAGTGTCTATTTGGATACTCATTCTATAGAAGTGATTGAGCCTATAGGAAGCTTGTTTAGGTATAGAGACCAAAGAATGAATTTCAACTTGTTGGGATGTTAATTTGCCATACCCAGCTTGCAGTATCTTGGGAGGAAAGGGGTTGGGTGTAATCAACCTTTGAAGCCCATAAGGAATATGCATATTTGGTGAAAAATAGTGAACCATGAGTTTGCTAATTATCCATAGTGGAATCTGATATACGAAAACGGGTGTTGAGAATGTCACTTCATATAGCTGAAGGTAAAACTGCAAGTTCCACTCATTGTGAATAATTATGGACCTGACTAGAGTATTTCACAATGGACCTAACTAGAGTATTTAAGAATGAGATTTTTACGCTAATTGACGCATTAAACAGTTAAATTATAAAAAATACCGATATTATTGAGAAATTACACAACATAACGATATTTGTATGATTTTTACAAAAACATACCATTTTATCATTTTCCCTTCTCTCTCCAATCCAAAACCCTAACTTCTCCCTCTCTCTTTCTCTCCCCTCCTCCACCCACCTACCCACGCCGGTCGCCACTACTGCTATTCCTCTGGCGAAACTAGAGCAGCTGCTGTTTTCCGATCTTCTCCTCTTTTTCCTTTTTTTTTTTTGTTCATTTTGTATGTGTATATGTGTGTATTTTATGTATATATATGTATTTTTTATATATATTATTCAGATCTGCTTCTGCTTTTTTTTTTTTTGAATATACATATTCAGATGCAGGTGTATGTACTTGTATGTTCGTATATATACATGGTATATTTTTCAGCACACAAGTGTATGAACGTATATATTACTGTATGAACGTGTATATCTGAGCATTTATTATATTTTTTGTATGTGCTTTTGTGTGTATGTCAAGTGTATATGTGACATACATAAATTTGTATGTTTAATTTTTAGATCCGTAGATCCTTGTATGTATGTGTGTGTCTAGTGTATGTAAAATATTTTTTTTTTTTGTGTATTTACATGTATTTTTTGTTTATATGTATGTTGCAAGTGTATTTTCAAAGAGAAATCAATGTTTAAATATGTATTTCATTTTTTAGATTCAAAAAAAAAAAAAAAATCCGGTGGGTGGCCGTGGGTGACTAGGTGGCGCTGCCGTCTGTGGTGGTGGCAGTAGGAAGAATGAGGAACCCTAATTTGTTAGTAGTTTTGTTGGTTTTGTATATGTGTACAAAAGTATTGATATTTTTTGTAAAGTGAAATAGTGTATTTATTTTTTGTAATTTTGGTATTAGGGTTGTATATATTTGTAATTAGCCCTTTAAGAATTCGCTTGGTATTGGAGCATAGATCAATGAAGTTAAAAATTTCGCACATAGGACACTTTTGCCAGAGTTCTTTGGTTTGAGGTAACTCTTTTTATTAATTTTCCATGAGAGGCCATTTTTTTGAACTTCAATCCTTGTGGCCTGAAGTTCAAACCTTGTGGGTTGAACTTCATGCCTAAGGTAGGGAGTACAACTTCAGCTCGTAAGGATTGAATTTTTAGGCATAGAATGCGTAAACTTCAACCCTTGTGGGCTGAAGTTGAACTTCAACCCTTGTGGTGTGAAGTTCAGCCCATAAGGTTTGAACTTCCGCCCACAAGGATTGAAGTTTCAAAAAGCAGCCTCTCATGGAAATCAATAATAAAAGTGTCCTCAAACCAAAGACCACTGGCAAAAGTGGCTATTCGTGCATTTTATTTAGAATAAAGGGCAATTTACAAAACTATGACACCATAGGCAGCGGTATGCCTTATTGATGCCGCTTAAAATGGTTTTGCAAGAATGACAACCGCTAACTTTAATAAATAAATTTCGGTGGAAATATCCTACGAAATCTTATATTGACGCGTGCATTCCGTCCTCCCTTTCTAGTAAGTGTTGCCTTTTAGGTTGCACTTGATCTTTTATCTATTTCCACATTCTCCCAGATAACTTGAAGTGTTGCCCCGTCCTCCCTTTCTCGTAAGTGTTGCCTCTTAGGTAGTACTTAGACAACGTAACACTTGACTTTGGCCCCTCTTGCATAGGCAACACTTGCCGTTTTATCTCTTCCCACATTCTCCTAGATAACTTGAAGTATTGCCTCGGCAGCACTTGCCCCTTTAATCTCTTCGCAGGCAGTACTTGCCCTTTATATTTTTCGAAAATACAGCACTTATTAATTTTTAACTTAAAGTGCTACCTATAAAGCCGTTTGCCAAACCACTTATAAGTCACAAAAAGACATACTAGTGATATGCGGGTACATGTAGTGAATTTTCTTTTAGAATGAAGAGCGCAATTGCGGTAAATCCACTTATCAATCCAAAGGTTGAAAAGATCTCCCGACCCAAAATCCATGATAAGTCTTCCTAACAAACTTGATCTGCTTGAGCAATGCTTTTCCAAATATAGGAATCATGTAGATTTATACCTCTTCATCTTGCTTATTTTCTTTTCCATAATTTTAGCCAAGGTTTATTATCATTTCTTTGGGCTTGTCAGAAGAGCTTCGTTTCTTAGGTTTGGCTTATGGAGTCCTATGCCGCCTCTAAACTTCTGAGTAGTCATAATATTCCAATTTGTATGATAAATTTTTCTCTTGTCTGGAGTAGAACCACAAAAAAGAATTCCTCTGAATTTGGTCAATAGTTATAAGAGTTTTTGTAGGAAGAAAATTTATCGGTATAGAGTAAGCATGAATAGTGCTTGAACAAAACTGAAGAGAGTAGCACGACCTGCAATCTTAAACAATTAATTTTCCAACCTTGCAACTCAAAACTCACATTAACAAGAATGTATTGATAATCTCTGCTCTTAGATTGATAGTGTACAATGGCAAAAACTAAGTATTTCCCACTTCATGAACAATTTTAATACTCCCTCCGTTTATGTTTACTTGTCCAAATTTAGCAAAATCAAATTCTTAATTTACTTGTCCTTTTAACAATTCAAGATAAAATTAGTTATGTTCTTTCTAATTCACCCTTGACATTAAATGGTCAAATTCTTTAAATCCCTCTCCAATTAATTGGAAACTACAACAAAGTATAATAAATAAGGGTAGATTTGTCAAGTTTAATTTTTCTTATTTTGTCTTGATTGTTGTACAAAGTTGAATTTGGACAAGTAAACTTAAACAGAGGGAGTATTTAGGTAGTTAAAATGTCGTTACAGACTCCAATAGGAGTATTATAGGGAAAAAAAAAAGTATATTTGAAATTTATCTTTCTGGACAGAGATTCTGCAAAATTTAAGACTACACTACGGGCATTTTCTTGTGTTGCAGTGCTGAACAAGATGAGGTCATCTGCAAAAGAAAGATGTGATAATTTAGGGCCCGATCTTGAAAGCTTGATAAGAAGGAAGAATCACTTACATTTTTTTTCTACATTCATGCACAACACTTCCATGCAGATAATTAAAAGGTAGGGAGAAAGATGATCGTGTTGTCTAATACCATGAGAAGGATTGAAAGAGCTGGAGGACTTAATATTAATTCAGATGACAATGGAAGAAGATGATATACAACTCATGATTAAATTGATAATGTCTGTTGGAAAGTTGAAATAATGTAAACTATAACGAATTGAGGACCACTTAATCGGTCAAAAGTTTTTTTATAATCAAATTTTAGCATCATTGTACCAACCTTTCCAGAGGCGCGCTTAATGGAATGGATGGCTTCCGGACAAAAATAGTATTATCAGCTGGTCTTCTAGGAAGGAAGCTACATTGATAAGGGCCAGCAATAATTTTCAAGCGAGGGCATATTTTGTTGACAATAATTTTAGTAATGCTTTTCTAGATAATATTACACAGGCTAACAGGCTAATAGAACGATAGTGGTTATTAGCTTTGGTGTTGGTGATCCTGGAGATGAGGTTAATATGGGTTTTGTTTAAGCCGAATCAATTTTACAAGTAGAAAAAGAATCTGTACACACACAATCTACAGCCTCCGTTTTGTCATTATAGAATTTTTAAGGCCATCTGGTACATGAGCTTTTAAAGATTTAAAAAATGACACGGCTTTAAGAATTTCAAGCATGTGAAGAGGTCTACCAATGAGGAGATTATTCTGGTATGACAAGCAACCATTTTGAGCATTAGAAGTACTAATAGCATATCAGTGCAATATATGCTACTAAAATCATTAAGGACGAAATTGTGAATTTAAGAACTAAAGTATCAAAGAACCAATTACCAACACTATTTGACTAGGCCAAAATTTGGTTACACCTTCTTCTTTTGACAGTGGACATACGAAAGAATCTAGTGTTCGCATCTTCATCATTTATTCATTGTACACGAGACTTCAAATACCAAAAATCCTCTTCATTTTTTAAGATAGTATTATATTCATCATTCCAGAAAATTCATACGTTCCACGGACGGAGCAAAAAGTGGAGTCTTGGTCAGAGAATCTTTTAAATTTTAATGAATTTTTTTTTCACAAGTAGGATTCATTTTTTGTAAGCTAACCAGCCTACAAGAAATTATTGACTTTTCGTAGAAAATATTACTAAAACTAGTCTTCTTACAATGACTGACATTTTTAGAAAAAGTGTTGATGCCCTGCTTATAGTTCACCTAGTTTTGCCAACTGGAGCTAACAATTCTTGAAAAAAACGTAATTATAGTTTCAAAGGGGAACAATTAATTTGTAGCTACTTTATTAGAAATCATATCCATGAGAAAACGGCAGTCATTAGGTCTAGTTCAAGATAAATGTAGAACTTTTGAATCATTAAACAGGCCTAACCAATCAACACTAGCAAAGAATCTTTCCAAACTTTCAAGAATCAATCTACTATTAGTATTGCTTTTATTAGTCCAAGTAAAGTTTGAACCAATAAAACTTAAATCAATCATACCTATATTATTAAGACAGTTAACAAAAGAAGATATTCTCCTATTACTTATTAATCAGATTACCACCAAATTTTTTTGAGGTAATTATGGCTTCATTTAAGTCACAAGAAAGAACCCACGACCCATTATGTGTTGCGCCAAATTTTTCCATGTTATACACAATTGCAATGTAGTGTTAAAATTGCTACTAGCATAGATGACAGAAAAGTACCAAAAGGGGCTTTAGATGTATCTGGATACTGGCATATATCTCCTGACTAGTGCGGAAAACAAATTTGAGCTTTAGGTCATTCTTTTCTGGAGAATATGTATCCCTCTTGAATACCCATCCTTTGGCACATGTTTTACAGCATCAAAAAGCAGCTAGTTAAAGACATTTTGATGACCAAGAGCATAACTCATGTCTCAATCAAGGCCAACAGAGTCGGGCTATGCATGCCCACGATATCCCTACCATTTCTTCAGAAAGTTGCACTTTCGGCCGCTCTATAGTTTCAGAGTATCATCTTCATAGTACTAGTTGTCACAGGGGTGATTTTGATCACTTAAAACCACCGAGGCTTGCCCCGTGCGGCAGCCAAGCAGTCCGCCCGCAAGGCTCAGCCGTTTGTCACACTAACAATAATTTAGGGTCGTTTGTCTTAGAATTAAAAATAGGCAGCAATGGTTAAGTATTTTGGGCAGAAGATTGAATGTTTATATAGCAAAGATCACACACAATACTAAAACGTTAAGGCACAACAGTAAACGAGACAGCAAGTACGGGAAAATCCCAACCTTTATATTATTCACACCAAATACAAAGGAAAGCCACCAAGGCCAAAGTTTTCTCTCCTAAGAAAACGTAGTGAAATCTGTCTAAGTAATAAAATGGACGAAATAAACTTTAAATACAATGGGGGAAACAGCCAAAGGCATTACAAGTAGATAGGGGAGTTATTCCAACTAGGCAGGCCATGTAGGCCATGTTTCAGCACCTTCAGCGCCCGTTTAGGCCAACTAAGCCCACGTTTTTGCCCATGTTTAGGCGCCCAACTGACTGATCATGTGCCCTGCACATGTGCCTGACACTTGCCCTTTGTCCAGCCGACTTTAGCTCACTGCACAGCCGACTTTGCCTAGCTTCAGCACACTTTGCCCCAACCTTAGCCAAACGTCAAGCACTACGTTCAGCTCCCTTGCTTGCCTTGGCATCAAGACACCAAGTCTTGACACCCGTTGCCCACATAATCGTCTATCTCGTCTTGGCTCGCTTGCCACCCAACAAGCTGCCCGGTTTGCCATCTTATCACCCGCAAAGGCACAAGGCTGCCTAGCCGTTACACCAACATCGTTTGTCAATCACCTCATCAATGCCATGATCCAACCAAGTCATTTTAAGCCCGCCCTTGACAAATCAGTCCACATACATGTTGCTTTCAATCCCGATTTAGCTACAACTAGGAGCAACACCCCAAATCCCGTCATAGCCATGCCGTGCCATAATCCGCCGAGTCTAAGGGGCTAACAAACCACCCCCACTTGATGAATTCGACGCCCTCGCCGAACCAATTTCAGCTTTACCCGCCATCATTGGACTACAAAACGCAGCAACCACATACTCTTCCTTCACATTTTGCTTAGTCTCGTCATCACCATTAGCAAGAAGAGCATTCAGTTTAGCACGTTTTGGACAGTCCGCTATCCGGTGCGGTCCATCACAAATAAAGCAGCCACGAGGCTTGTTTGCTTGCTCACACTTAGACTTATCAAACGCTTCCTTCCCTTTGCCACTAGCCTCACCCGTTGCATTGCACTTTTCAGTATTTTTCCACTCCTTTCCCTTATCAGCATTCCTGATTTTAGCCTTAGAAGTAGAAAATTCACCATCCTCATGTCTAAAGTCGCCCAATGCATCGGCAGCCGCAATGGCACTAGGGAGGTCTTTCACGTTCTGCCTCCTTAGTTCCATTTGAGCCCACCCTTGCAGCCCAAACATGAAGTTATGCAGCTTGTCCTCCTCGAACATATTTGTTATGCTCAAAATCAAAGAACTAAATTCCTTGACATAATCCCTCAATGAACCGGTTTGTTTCAACCGTTTCAGTTTGTCCCTAGCAACCCAAGCATAGTTACTAGGCAAGAATGGATCCTTCAACTCTTTCTTAAGCCACTCCCACGACTCAATCTTAGGTCTGCCCGCACTCACGTCATCAGCCACACGAGTACGCCACCATAATTTTGCATCACCAGCCAAGTAACGAGTTGTCAAAGACACTTTCTCCCCGTCTTGGACATGGGCTGCCTCGAAATATTGCTCTATGTCCCACAGAAAATTCTCAAGCACAACAGTGTTACGAGAGCCCTCAAATGCCTTAGGTTCAGGGATCTTTACCTTAGTACGTTCATCAACCCGTTGCATACCCGTTCCAACAGCCCGCCTAAGCACAACGTTCAATATTCAGATTTTCGTTGTCCTTAGCAAGTCTATCAATTTCAGCCGCAGCAACATCTTTGAAGGCTTGACTCTCGGCCTCAAGACGTTCACAATGGGCCTTAAGACGAGCCAATTGTGTCAGCACATCAACCAGATCGACACTATCGTCAGTTACACCCACCTACGCCTCAAGTTTAGCCAACCGTTCCCTCATTTCAGCACTACTATTTCCACCAGCCATGGTTTTTCTCTAAGCAACGAACCAGATCCTTCAAGCTCTGATACCAAGTTGTCACAGGGGTAATTTTAATCACTTAAAACCACCGAGGCTTGCCCCATACTGCAGCCAAGCAGTCCGCCCGCAAGGCTCAGCCGTTTGTCACACTAACGATAATTTAGGGTCGTTTTTCTTAGTAACAAAAATAGGTAGCAATGGTTAAGTATTTTGGGCAGAAGATTGAATGTTTATATAGCAAAGATCACACACAATACTAAAACGTTAAGGCACAAAAGTAAACGAGACAGCAAGTACGGGAAAATCCCAACCTTTATATTATTCACACCAAATATAAAGGAAAGCCACCAAGGCCAAAGTTTTCTCTCCTAAGAAAACGTAGTGAAATCTGTCTAAGTAATAAAATGGACGAAATAAACTTTAAATACAATGGGGGAAACAGCCAAAGGCTTTACAAGTGGATAGGGGAGTTATTCCAACTAGGCAGGCCATATAGCCCATGTTTCAGCACCTTCAGCGCCCATTTAGGCCAGCTCAGCCCACGTTCTTGCCCACTTATGCCCATGTTTAGGCGCCTAACTGACTGATCATGTGCCCTGCACATGTGCCTGACACTTGCCCTTTGTCCAGCCGACTTTAGCTCACTGCACAGCCGACTTTGCCTAGCTTCAGCACACTTTGCCCTAACCTTAGCCAAACGTCAAGCACTACGTTCAGCTCCCTTGCTTGCCGTGGCATCAAGACACCAAGTCTTTACACCCGTTGCCCACATAATCGTCTGTCTCGTCTTGGCTCGCTTGCCACCCAACAAGCTGCCCGGTTTGCCATCTTATCACCCGCAAAGGCACAAGGCTGCCTAGCCGTTGCACCAACATCGTTTGTCAATCAGCTTATCAATGCCATGATCCAACCAGGTCGTTTTAAGCCCGCCCTTGAAAAATCAGTCCACATACATGTTGCTTTCAATCCAGATTTATCTACAACTAGGAGCAACACCCCAAATCCCGTCATAGCTATGCCGTGCCATAATCCGCCGAGTCTAAGGGGCTAACACTAGTCGATTTAGTGGTGGAGCTCCCACCCCATGACAACGTCATAATCAATGAAGTCATCGGCGACTGAGAAGTCCCCACACCCATCAGATAGTCCTCCATTATTATCAAAATTGCACATGCCTTGTACTTAACTCCCTGGGGGCGGGTAACAACGGATGTTCAATGATGTTTGGCATTTTATGCCTATAATTCCTTAATATTTCCTCACGTTTGAGTACTTTATTCGCAGGTTTTCTAGTTAATGAATGTGATTTTTCACCGATTTTGTGTCGTATAATTGTAGGTTGTTATGAAGTGCAATTGGAGCTTTAAAGAGCATGATCGAGCAAGAAAAGATTGGATTTGGATTGAGGATTGGATCGAGCACACGAAGGCCCGGAACGAAGCAAGCTGCGGACGGAGAAAATTGGAAATTGGCTTGGCGCCCTAGGTGGCGCGCCGCGCCAGGCACCGCGCCCAGCTTCTGGCGCGTTTGGTTGCGTGACGCGGGGCATGGCGTGAAAGTTTCGACGGGTTCTGCTTGGGTCAGCGCGTTAGGGGGCGCGGGGCGCCAGCTACAGCTCCCCAGGAGCGGGTTTTGGAGTCCTATTTCGTCTAGGCTTAGGCGTAACTTATTTCTAGGCTTTTGTAAACCCTATAAATACTCTTTTACTTAGTTTTTGATAGGAGTTTAGACTTGGGAGAAAACTGGAGAGCTCATAACATCTTGAACAAGGGTTTTTCTTCCTTTCATTAATCTTTTACATTATTATTTCATTATTTCATCAAATCCTTGTGTTGTTATTATGAGCATGCGTGGCTAAATCTCTCGTTCTAGGGTTAGAGTATTTCATGAAAGTTGATGTTTGAAGATTGAATTCCATATATTGAATCCCATAACGGATTGCTTATTCTTTCTTGATTTCACTTGTGTAATTGTCAGGGCCCGATAATTATGCATTATCTATGGTTTTTAGATATAACTCGAAAGAGGGAATTTATGAATGCAATAAGAAAGAGTAGGACTAGTTTGCGAACCCGGGCATCGGAGAAACAATTTGTGAGTAGGATAGACATATACTTGCTCGCCTAGTTTAACTAATTACAGAATTCGTTAATGCGTGCACGTGATTCAACCCATAGATATATAGGGATTGGAGTAGCTTGCATAGACCGTGAAGAATCGAAAGGTTTTCACAGCTACATTTAATCTGTTAGTTAGTAATCCGGGATTTAAGAAGTGGAATCTATTGGAAAACTCAACTGGGTTGTTCGTAACTCTGACCCTGGACTGTCTCATTAATATTGTTTACAACCAACGTTTGCTCCATTGTTTGCCTGAATTTCCACCATTTACATTATTACATTTAGTTAGTAAAAATCTCCACTATTGGAAAAAGATCCCTGAGTAGTTGTTAAGAAATTATTTGTTAGGAATCCAGTCTGAATAGTCCTCGTGGGAACGATACTCTACTTATCACTTTATTACTTGTCGACCACGTATACTTGCATGTGCGTTGGGAGCAATAATTTTTTGGCGCCGTTGCCGGGAACTAAACAATTGACTGTTTTCTTTTCAGACGATTACTTATTATCTATTCAGGTTTAATTTTTGTTTTGAGTTTTGTGCTGATTCAGGTATTAGATCATGCTTGATCTTTACCTACAGGAATGACAGCAGAACGAGCTTTAGCTGTGCGAGATGTTGCTCTCCCCAGTCTGGAGGGAGTAGCCTCGAGCATAGTTAAGCCTGAAATTACTGGAAATTTTGAGATTATGTCCGGCATGATACAACTGTTACATGTGACTGGACAATTTGCTAGATTACTTAGCGAGGATCCACAACAACATATCCAGAATTTCTTGGAGATCACCGATACTTATACACCGACGGGAGTTCCTATTGATTATGTTCGCTTGACATTGTTCCCGTTTTCAATGATTGGGGCAGCAAAGAGGTGGTTAAAGGCTGAAAAGTCTGGGTCTATCACTACTTGGGATGATTTGGCTAAGAAGTTCTTAGCTAAGTTTTATCCATCTGCCAAGACAGCCCGGCTGAGGAGTGAAATTATGTCCTTCAGACAGATAGAAGGAGAGTCTTTGTATTCAGCCTGGGAGCGGTTTAAAGCTTTATTGAGAGATTGTCCACACCATAACTAATCCAATGAGGTTCTTGCACATACTTTTGTGGAGGGGTTGACTGCGCATACTAAGATCGTGGTAGATGCTGCTGCTGGAGGCCATGTACTGGCCTTAAATTTTGACCAGATCTATGAATTACTAGACAAGTTTTTGCAGAGCAATCCTGACTGGCAGGGAGATGGTAGAACTACTACACAGAAATCTGCTGGGGGTACTTCAGTTA
This sequence comes from Petunia x hybrida, assembly GCA_037355625.1. NCBI lineage: Eukaryota > Viridiplantae > Streptophyta > Magnoliopsida > Solanales > Solanaceae > Petunia > Petunia x hybrida. The sequence goes on from JBBBVM010000080.1 coordinate 1,428,258, forward strand.
GATGCAGTTTCAAAGCTGAGGGCGAAGATGGATGCTATTTCCAATCAAATTAGCATGCTAGCTCTGGCAAAGACTCAGCAACAAGTGGCTCCAGTGCAACAACTCCAGAGTTTTTGTGAGGTTTGTGGTCAAGATCATGCTACAGACAAAGACTCAGCAACAAGTGGTTCCAGTGCAACAACTCCAGAGTTTTTGTCAGGTTTATGGTCAAGATCATGCTACAGAGGTTTGCTCCTCTAATCCAGAGTCAGTTTATTACGTGGGTAATCAAAACAGGCCTCAGGGTCAAAATCAGTTTGGTAATGCTTATTATCAAGGTTATACGAGAGCCCCAAATAATTACCTACCACTTCCAGCTCCACCACAGCAGGTTCAGTTGAAGATATGATAAAGCAGATAATGGCGGGCCAGCAGAGAATGATAGCTGACACTGCAGCCCATGCACAGGCCATACAAGATCTTGTCAATGCTCGAAAGAACCTGCAGCACCAGTTGGGGCAGTTGGTGGGAGAAATAAGTATTGTTAAGAAGGGGCCTGAGCAATGTCTTGCAGTGACTTTAATTGAAGGTGGAGAGCTGATGGCAAAGTCTGAGGAGAGAGCTGAAATAGAAAAAGTTGAAAAAGTGGTGTCACGCCCTAAAATTTTACTAAGAAATAAAGGTTGTGACTTAGGTGTTAATAGGTACACTAAAATTTAAGAGATTTTCAAAGTCGCTACTTGACAAGTTAAAGGTGTGCCAAGTCACCAAAGTGGTGTACTTAGAACAGCTATGACTCGTAAATGATCTGCGTCAGAGTTTCGGGTAAGGATCCCGGTTCACTCGGGGGAAGGTATTAGGCACCCTCGAATCCTGTGCAAGCACAGTTGCTTTATTGTCGCAATTTTAATTTGTTAAATATGATTGTATTATTTTACCGTTGATTTGAATTCATACTTTTATTAAGAAAATTAAAAGCGTATCGTTCTTTTCCAACCTCACAGAGGACTGGACGAATTTGCACTTTGATTAAAAAATAAAATTAAAAAAAATGTATTGCGCATTTCCAACCTCACAAAGGACTGGTCTATCTTTAAGAGAATTTAATTAACTTCAAAAAAAATAATTAAATTAGAATAAGTTTAACTCAAATTAATTTTTTTAGCCTAATAAGTAGATCACAAATCATACTTATCGTTTGTGCCTAATCGCATAAATCTTTTCATTTAGTTTAATTTTGTTTCTCTTTGCCTTATAAGCAGATCGCTGGTCATACTTATTATTATGCCTAATTGTATGGAGATCTTCTCGTCCCTATTGACTTGCCTAATCGTATTAATTTTCTTTAATAGCCAATATTTTGTTGTCCAGTTGATCAAACTTTTATTACTCACTAATGCCATATTTTAATAAGTTAATCAAGCCCTCGCCCGATTTTCACAAAATAGTTTAAAAACGTGACAACCCTTCGATCTAGTCACGTGTTTAGTCGACTGCTAATGGAGCAGATTTGCATGTTATCTTTGAAGCAACTACTAGTCTTGATAATTAGCCAAATCGCTGCCAACATTTAAAAGCTAACATTTTAAATTACACATTTCAAGTAACGTGAATTAATTTACTAAGATTAGCTTAGATGTGACAAAGTGGACCTTCATCAATAAAAAAATGATTCCTATATTTTACAAGCCTTTCAAGTTCTACACTTTGTAACATTTAAGATCCTACACAGATTTGTCAAGGATGAAACTTAGACATAAAGGAAGCAAAAACTTTAATGGGTTAAAGGCTGGCTTTCATGTGAGTATTCAAACTTTAACATGACAAAATACATATAAATTAAAAGTGGATAAAGGGAAAATACCTAGTATATGAAATTGCTTGAGCATAGGAAATGAAAAGCCCAACTAGACAAAAGCCCAACTAGACAAAAGAAACAAAGGAAAGCAATGATTTTTTTTAATTAACAATTTGATCCAAAAAAAACACCAAACATCGTTGTCACCAACTCGTCGCCTCCATAGTCGAGCCATCTGCAAGCAAAGAAATGCCATAACAGCCCCTCCCCAAATCAATATCATCATTGCTACATCACCACCGAACCACCCTCATCACCAAAGCACCCAAAACAATCATCATCAACAGCCCCGAACCACCATCTCCACAACTCCAAGAAAAATTTCCCATAAAACAGAGGAGAATCGCAGCATTTAAATAAAAACGAAAAAACAAAAAAAATGAGAAGAAAGAAAAACGAGGAGCAGAAAAACGGGAAAGGGAAACGGGCAAGGAAAAGAGAGATTTTTGGGAAATGGGGCATGGGAGAGGTAGAGAAGAGTAAAGAGAAGAGGAAGGACCAAGAAACTCACCGGAAAAAAATCAAAGGGTGGCCAGATTTCAAGCTTTGACCGAACTTTGACTCTCGATCTATGGCAAACGGTCCACTTTTTGAAGAAATCAATAGTGGAAATGGAAAGAGGGGGCCGAGATCTTTTGATTGGTATATTTTTATATTTTTTCCGGCCAGCGGAGGTGGTGGTCGGCGGCAGTAAGCGACGGAGCTCTGGTGGAGCAGTGGTGGAGCGTTGGTTTTCCAGTGGGAGAGAAAATTTTGCCACCATAGCATTAGTCACATGGGACTTGAGGGGAATGAGAGTGAAATGAGGGTTTTTGAGTTTATATATTGTGGATTTGGGCTCGGGTCAGGAAGTGGGCTGACGGGCCAATATTTTGGGATATTATTTTTGCATAAATGACCATTTAAAAGGCACTACATGCTAAATTAATCAAATTAAATCACATAATCTACATTAACATCACAATTAAACATATAATCACAATTACGCACATAACAAGTGAATTTTGTTAATTTTCAAATTTTACATTCCTAATTAAAGACAAATTTAGTTAAAAATAGAGACTAAATTTAGGAAAATTTCGGCAAGAATCCTAAGAATCTAACATCGCTATTTTTAGCGATTTTTATTTATCTAGTGCCAAAATTAGGTGATTACAGCTGCCCCTCTTTGTTCGGAAATAGGAAGAGTTTTCGGACAAAGAAGTAATCGACAACTAATTTTGGCTTTTCGGTTCTAACCGAGAGCATGCTTTCCAAAATGGTGACCGTACCTTGAATTTCGGTTCTAACCGGGAACAAGGTTACCTACATATCCTTGGACAAAGGAATCAGGTCAGTGTAGTTCCTTACGTCCGGTAGCTGGGACTACCGCATTCAAACAGACGCTAGACTCTTCTAGACTCACTAAGACAACACTAGACACTCTAGACTAATAAGACAAACTATAGACTCTTCTAGACACTCTTGGGGCTGACTCGACATTTCTAGACCTACCCGGACTAACTCAAGACTCCTTTGACATACTAGAGTTGTTGTTGCTGGTTGCTTGTTGCTGGTTGCTGGCTGGTGGTCATTGCTTTACAAAGAAAAATGAAATTACAACATTGAAATGTAAAATTACAATTTCTAAGTTAACTCTTCATGCTTCCCGAGATGAGCTTCTTGGTTCTTGCTCCCCTCATTTGTTGAACATAAAACCACCGCTCTTGGTTCAGGTGGGTCTTGCTTCTTTATAGAAATGGATTCCCTCGTTCTTCAGGTGGGCGCCTAGCCTTCTTCAAATGTATTCCCTCATTCTGCAGGTGGTTGCTTCTACTTTCCAAATTACTCCCTCATTCTCCAGGTGGGTGCCTCGACTTTCTCTAAACTACTCCCTCATTCTCCAGGTGGGTGCCTCGACTTTCTCTAAACTACTCCCTCATTCTACAGGTGGGTGCCCCGACTTCTCTAAACTACTCCCTCATTCTCCAGGTGGGTGCCTCGACTTTCCAAAGTACTCCCTCATTCTCTAGGTAGGTGCCTCGACTTTCTCAAAACTACTCCCTCATTCTCCAGGTGGGTGCCTCGACTTTCTCAAAACTACTCCCTCATTCTCCAGGTGGGTGCCTCGACTTCTCAAAACTACTCCCTCATTCTCCACAGGCTGATGAACTGGTCTGAAGCTCCAACTAATCCAGTGGATCTTGAAACTTGAAATTGCCGCTCGGGCGGGCTTTAACTTGAAAGTTGAAATTGTCGATTTGACGGGCTTTGACTTGAAAGTTGGAATTGCTGAAACTTGAAATTGCCGCTCGGGCGGGCTTTAACTTGAAAGTTGAAATTGCCGCTTTGACGGGCTTTGACTGAAATGCTGAAATTGCCGCTTTCACGGGCTTCACTTGAAAATTAAAATTGCCGCTTTGACGGGCTCTAACTTGAAAGTTGAAATTGCCGCTTTGACGGGCTTCACTTGAAAATTAAAATTGCCTCTTTGACGGGCTTTGACTGAAGTGCTGAAATTGTTGAAACTTGAAATTTCCGCTCCAGCAGGCTTTGACTGTTGAAAGCTTGAAATTGCTGCTTGGGAGGCTTTGATTTGAAATTTAACTGCATCTTGAAATCTGCATATACTTTGATGATCTCTTTCATGGTACACTCTTTGGTGTGTCAATCTTTATGCCGATGGGAAACATTGGGCTCCAATTATCAAGGTTGGTCCTGACTAGCTTTAGTACAACTATGAAACTGTAACAAGTTTTGCAAGACTTTCTTTGCTCGTTTGATGTTGGAGAAAATGAAACGAACTGAAGTAAGAAAAAATGATGGAAACGAAAAAGCTTCCAACTAAAAGATGAAAAAAATGACATCCCTTACGGGAGAGGTAAAGGACTGAAAAGATGACGACCTTATTAACATGATATGTATTTTGGAATCAACTCTTAATCCGCTCTCATAGTTTATCCCTGATTTTGCTCCCATTTTTCCAATCTTGCTTGATAATAAATCTAACGACCCTCATTCGACTAGTAGTGCCCTTTTGGGTTTTCACCGACTAGTCTCTCTCTTTGTTCTTTTAACTCACCGTTGTCTTGCAGCGCCCTTTCAGGTTTTCACCGACAAGACTTCATTTTTTTCTCTTTTTTTTCTTTCATTTTTTCGCTCTTTCCCAATAGACCTTCGATCTTCCCTTGATGTTCAACCCCGTCTTTCTTTTATTCCTTCAATTTTGGCCTATATCTTGATTCGCCGGAGAATTTCTCCTTTAATGACCTTGGTGCTCCCAGCTCCTAAATGCGATTGTCGGCTTATAAGAAAGCGACTTTACAGCGTGTGACTTATCCCTTGATACCCTACTCGGCTTGACATTCTCAATGATCGGTCAGAAGGGTCTTTCTTTGGACTGTAACATTGGGTTTGGTTAGGCTTTGAAGAAAAGGATTCAGCATAAAAGCTCAAAAACATCTCATGAGACGACTAGAATGAGCATTACAAAATTTGAAATCACCACTTTTGAAAAATAAACAAAACCTTTCCCCAGTCTAGGCAAATTGGGGATTCCTTTTTTTTCTTTTCTTTTTTTTTTTGGTTTGAACAGCGGTATGAAAGCATCTCATGAAACGACTTGGTAAAATATTACAACCCTTGGAATCATTTCTTTTAAAATAATAACTAACCGAGGCCCCAATTTATTGAAAGATCGAGATGAACACAAAGAAAGCAAAAGGAATTAACTTTCTCCTTTTCTTTTAAAAATAAACTTAAACTACTGCCCCAGTTTAGGATAAACTGGGGCATTTTGAGTTTCTTCCTCGATAGAAGTTTTTTTTTATTTTATTTTATTTTAAAGAAAAAAAAAAAAACAAACTTCTGCCCCAGTTTAGCATACATTGGGGATTTGAATTTCTTTTGACATTGGCCGCAAACTTGGAGGCAAGCTTTTGCGTCAACGAGGAATAGGGGCAAAATGAACTTTCCCCCGTTATGACCGCACCGGAATGGTTGCCTACGTATCCTTTTGAGAGGAATCAGGTCAGACGTATCTCTACCACTTAATGGTAGATTTTTATTGTTGTTGTTTTTTTTTTTTCTCTTTTTTTCTTTTCTTTTTTATCATACCAAATTGATTCCAAGGGAGGGTTGGCAAAAGAAAACACAAAAAGACTGACAAAGGATACAGTGTTTGGGTAAAGATATGAAAGCCGTTCGTCATCCCGACCCGAGAATGCCTCGCACAAATAATGGTTCAATGAATTGACATGGATTGATCAACACGCGTCCTCGACTTATGCTTCAACGATGGCTCTCAAAACTGGTATTTCGAATTCTGTTGAAGCGACCGTGCGCGATTTTGAACTTCTCACCGATCTCTCTTATCGGATGACTACTGATTAATTCCCAGCTTATTACGCTCCCTCTTTTATCCCTCTTTACTACTCAGATAGCTCAGAATGCCAGAGCGCGTGTTTAGATTAAGACATAAATTCCGCACGCATATCATGTTATTAAGGCCGACAAAACATAAAAACAGAATACTAAGAAAACACGATCAAGAAGGAAAATACGAGACATAATGTTGAGACGAGAAAAGGATCCCGCCTTTCATTGAATTAAAGATAGAAGGGTTTGAACATCAAAACAAGCAAAATAATGAACTTGGATTACAACCCTTAAATAACCAAGTACATAGAAAGATTAGCAAAACAAGCTACAATATTTCACAGTCACTCAATTGTAAGTCAGGGCTAGTTTTCCTGTGTTAGGTATTGTTGAGCCCTTCACCAAGAGGTACCATGCTGATACCAAAGAAATAGGCTGAATCTGGCAATTTCTTCTTCCTTTCCTTATTTTCTCCAAGTGCCATCAGTCTCATCAGGGTGGACTTCACTTCTTTAGGATTGATGAATGACTGAGTAAGATTTGGAATTGACTTCTCGATAGATATGCTCGTCTTCTTTATTTCTTCACCTTTTACTCTGTCTACTACCCCAAGCACAATCTCAGGAACACAGTTCATTATCATTAGCATTTTGTTGGCCCCAACTGACACATCACCAACAGGTACCATCGACATTGCCGATTCAGCTCTCAAATCTTCTCCACATACCATTCCCACCTTATGCACATCATGGACAGCCAATAAGTTCTGGTTGATATCTGGCGCATCTGAGCCCTCGACTTGGATCTGACCATTATCTATCAGAGCTTGGATCGCCTTCTTGAGACTACGACAATCATCTGCGTCGTGCCCTTGCATGTCTGAGTGGTAAGCACATTGACGAGTATGGTCTACCTTCGCCATTGGGAGGGCATTTCCAGCGATTGGCTTCAGCATGTTCAAGTCCTTCAGCTTTTGGAAAAGGCTGGAGTAAGATTCTCCAATTGGCTTGAACCTGTTCTTTTCTTCCTTACGCAGCTTCTGATGATAAGTACTTGGGCGGAAAGCAGGAGGCCCCTCTGGCCGGTAAGGAAGAATTGATTGAGCTTGAAAATGATTATGTGGAGCTTGAAGAGTGGGACATGTAGGTTGCGGGGCAGGAGAACGCCATTGCGGATAGAAAGGTGCTGGAGCATATGGCTGTGCTAGATGGAGTGAATATTGTGGTGGAAGAGTGGAGTATTGTGGATTTTGTGGAGGGTGGTAGGGTTGTGTATGACGTATTTGTGGGGCTTGGTATGAGTGGGTTTGATAGTATCATTTCTCACTCCCTTTCTGTGAACCCGAACCTACCATGGCCACACCATCTTGATTCTTCTTCCCCAAGGCTCCTGACTGGGCCTGTACCAATTGAGTGGTTCCCCTTAATGATGTCTGGCTCACAATCTTGCCAGTTTTAACTCCTTGCTCAATCATTTTGCCTATTTTGACAACCTCATTAAACGGATTTCCCCAGGCAGAGATCAATGCACCATAAAACTCCTCATCTCGAGCTTCGATGAATAAACGAACCATCTCTTCATCAGGGATTGCAGGGCACACTTGAGCGGCCTGCTCGCGCCATCTAAGAGAATACTCCCTAAAGCTTTCACTTGCTTTCTTTTTTATCGCATCCAGAGAGGATCGATCTGGCAAAACATCAATGTGGTACTTGTACTGGTCATAGAATGCCTGCGCCATGTCATCAAATGCCAACCATTTAGTTATATCCTACCTCATGAACCATTCGGTAGCTGCACCCCCCAAGCTTTCAGAAAAGTATGCTATCAACAACTTGTCTTTCTTGACCTCTCTCATTTTTTTGCAGTAGGCCTTCATATGCATTCTTGGATCTCCCTGCCCGATTTATGGCTCGAACTTGGGAAGTATGAATCCGTCTGGAAACTGAAATTCAAGGAAAGGGCAAAGATCCTTGAAAGAAGTATTGAAATGATCTCGATATCCCTGCATAATTCTCACAGCTTGTTCTAAACCCTTCACTTTGCGCAAAACCTCGCTCTCGTTCAGTTTTCCCAACCGATCGAGCTTAACTTGAGACTCGTGATGGAAACCCTTATTATATGGACCACTTTGCCGAAAATTGGATTCATGGGGCAGATCATAGTGTTGGTCCCCAACCTGATCATGTCGGCCACTGTTGCACCTGGCCGTGACTGGCCTAGCTTGGCCCTGAAAAACTGGCACTTGTGCTGGAGGTGGGCCATACTGTCTCTCTGGTGGAGGTGGTGCATGAGGACGCACTCCAGTTTCATTTGTTACGCCACGGACAGGGGCAAGACCAACAGGATAAGTGGGATCCTCAACTGCCGTAGATATGCCCGGTGCTCGTTGTACCGCTGTCGGCATAACCCCATCTAGGTTGGTTGGAATAGGAGGAGGTGCCCGTCCTGTGGTCAGTGCGTGATGCATGTTGGCCACGAGTTGTTTCAAAGTATTAACCTCCCTAGTCAATCTCCCATTTTCCAGTGCCAAGAGTTCCTGGGCACCAGTCTCGGATCTCTCTCCATCAGATGGCATGGCTACGGATGAAGTCACAGGTCCCTTTGATTTAGTTATATACGGATGAGTCGATGCCGGAATTCTGTACCAAATCTCCAACTCCAAACTATTAAACAAATCAGGTTAGCACAAAAAGAATCACAGCTTGCAGCCTAAGGTTGTTATGCGTCATCCCGAAACGGTTAACGGCGTAAGCCGAATGTACCGATCGTATCCCCGAAAGATTGCTTATGTGCCTTGATCAAAATTAGAAAAAAATTGTAACTGATACATAATCAGCACAAGGACGAACTTGGATGATTAATATATTTATTTTTTTCCTTTCCTATTTTTCTGACTCAACAAACGTAATTTAGACAAACGACACGAGACAGACTCAAAATAAATTGCTTGACATGATGCACGAGTCAAAAGATAAATACAAACTGACATGATAATGGGTGGGTCCACCCAGACGGTGAAAATAATGAGACTCGACATTTGATCGGAGTCAGATTATTCCACGAGGATTGACGCAAAATACAACTTAGCTAATTGCAATTTATTGTCTGTACCCTGTCTTGATCTTGAACAATACAAAGTAAAGTGTGACCCTAAAATAATATTTTTCTGTTTAATGAAAATTTAAGACTCAATCCGAGGGAGGTTCTAACGGAACTTAAGAACAGATTACGAAATAAACTATTTTTTTTATCCGAAAGGTGACTCCAAAATCAGACATTATGACAACACAAAGATGGACACATTTTTTTTTTGAAACAAACTCTTTGATCTAATTCGAAAAAGAATCTTAGAGTATTTACGAAATTTGGCCATTATGACGACACAAAAACACACAACATTATACGAATTAGATGCCAAATTGGTTTACAAAAATTGGCCATTATGACGGCGTAAAACCCCGATAAATTACTTTCCAAAAATATGGACTTGATTTGGACACAGACTCAAAGACAAAAGGGTCCCAAAATTTTGCCATTCTACCGGCGCAAAATTATAACGACGCAAAATTATGACAAATTATTTTCTAATAATTGATACCAAATCCGGACACAAAACTAGACTCTAGAAGTACTTAAAAAAACATCACCATTATAACGGCATAAAATGACAACTGAAGATATTTTGAGACACAGGACTAAACCCATTTTTTCATTTTTCTCTCTTTTTTTTTCTTTTTTTTTTTTGTTTTCAAAATTTGACACCCACCCCCGGTGATCGGTCAGCATAACAACCCTCTTTCTACAATAAATGCAACACGTAAGATACCAATAATATATCTTTTTGGGACACGGGCCCATCTAGACACAAAGGGTCAGCCTAGACAAGTGCAATACCGGTGTACCGCACCTCATTAATTTAAATATGATGCAGATAATTGGGCCTAAAGGTTTAACTCCAGGTGACACAACTGACTCAGTGTCTAGATTGGCTGAAAAACCCGGTGGACGAAGCGGGCGGAAAGCGCATCAGGGCCGTCCGGAAACAGTGTGTCCAGCCTAAAACCCCGTCACTCCTTCCTCCTAAATCATGGGCAATTTAGTAAGAAGTCCCAGATACCACAAGCAATCTGGTAAGTTCATGTGTGTATGTGTTTCAGAGACTCAGAGGGTTGCGGAGGAAGACAATTTATATACAGTTCAACAATATCAAAGCAGTAACATTCAACTTTTCATGTGATAACGACAATAATATAAAAACCAAATATTTAATAAATTAAAACATGCAAAACTTTTATCAAAGGCAGAGATTCTAGTTTTCACTATCTTCCCAGCGAAGTCGCCAAGCTGTCACGCCCTAAAACTTTACTAAGAAATAATGGTTGTGTCTTAGGTGTTAATAGGTACACTAATATTTAAGAGATTTTCGGAGTCGCCACTTGACAAGTTAAAGGTGTGCCAAGTCACCAAAGTGGTGTACCTAGAACACCTATGACTCGTAAATGGTCTGCGTCAGAGTTCCGGGTAAGGATCTCGGTTGACTCGCGGGAAGGTATTAGGCACCCTCTAATCCTGTGCAAGCACAGTAGCTTTATTGTCGCAATTTTAATTTGTTAAATATGATTGTATTATTTTACCATTGATTTGAATTCATAATTTTATTAAGAAAATTAAAAGCGTATCGTTCTTTTCCAACCTCACAGAGGACTGGACAAATTTATACTTTGATTAAAAAATAAATAAATAAAATGTATTGCGCATTTCCAACCTCACAAAGGATTGGTCTATCTTTAAGAGAATTTAATTAACTTCAAAAAAATAATTAATTTAGAATAGTTTAACTCAAATTAATTTTTTTAGCCTAATAAGTAGATCACAAATCATACTTATCGTTTGTGCTTAATCGCATAAATCTTTTCATTCAGTTTAATTTCTCTTTGCCTCATAAACAGATTGCTGATCATACTTATTATTATGCCTAATTGTATGGAGATCTTCTCGTCCCTATTGATTTGCCTAATCGTATTAATTTTCTTTAATAGCCAATATTTTGTTGTCTAGTTGATCAAACTTTTATTACTCACTAATGCCATATTTTAATAAGTTAATCAAGCCCTCGCCCGATTTGCACAAAATAGTTTGAAAACGTGACAACCCTTCCATCTAGTATTTAGTCGACTGCTAATGGAGCAGATTTGCATGTTATCTTTGAAGCAACTACTAGTCTTGATAATTAGCCAAATCGCTGCCAACATTTAAAAGCTAACATTTTAAATTACACATTTCAAGTAACGTGAATTAGTTTACTTAGATTAACTTAGATGTGACAAAGTGGACCTTCATCAATAAAAAAATGATTCCAATATTTTAAAAGCCTTTCAAGTTCTACTCTTTGTAACATTTAAGATCCTACACAAAGTTGTCTAGGATGAAACTTAGACATAAAGGAAGCAAAAACTTTAATGGGCCTTTAAAGGCTGGCTTTCATGTGAGTATTCAAACTTTAACATGACAAAATACATACAAATTAAAAGTGGATAAAGGGAAAATACCTAGTATATGAAATTGCTTGAGCATAGCAAATGAAAAGCCCAACTAGACAAAAGTCAAATCTAGGTAGAATTGTACCAGCAGCAGCAAACGAACATCAACAACCAGGCCAACAAAACAATATTTTAACTAATCTAAACACTAAGCTTTAAAGTTCTAAGACTTGTGTATTCCCTCCATCATTTCTTTTTCTTTTGCTTCTTTACTCTCTTAATATTCTTTTTAACTTTCTTCAAGTATTTTCAAGTATATTTTGTTGGTTTTTTTTTTTTTTTTAAGAGTGCAAGAAGTGTTTTTTTTTTTTTTTTTTGATATGAAGAAGTGTTGTCCCAAATTTTTTTTTCAGATCTTCTTTCAAGAGTGAAAGGTTTTTTTTTTTTTTTTTTTTTAGATGTGAGATGGTATTTTTCGGATCCCAAAGAGAGAGAGTAAAATGCTCTCTTAAGTAGACCAAAGATGGAGTGAATAAATGGGTAAAAAGTACATTACCATATGCTCTCATTTACTTTTCAGAAAAAGTACACAAACCCATGTGTCAAAGTCCTTACTTTTCAAAACAAAAGTACAAGAATCCTATGCAAAAGTTGTACTCTTCTTTGACTTTTTACACTATTTTCTTCCCAAGACAAAAATATCATTTTTTTTAATTTTATGGAACCTAACTAAAAATTAAGACTCAACTACATGGACTAAATAAATTGGATTAAGTTCTCTCCCAGTACAAACTTAAACCGAAATACAAAAATGGACAAATCCAAAAATAAGCTCTAACATTTTCATATCCAAACGAACTACTCTATATTTTTTAGGCAACTTACTAAAACCAAAGACAAGATTAAGCACTCACCCATTTGTGATTTTTACCCAGAAACTAACGTACTTAAACAAATTAACAACATACTCAACCAAAGTTTTCTATTGAACTTAACAAATCCAAAACAATTTTCATGCTAGACAACAAAACCAAGAACGCATTTATTCAAAACTTCAATTTAACATGGATAATAAATATACATATGCATTAACCTTAACAAAGGGAAACAATACACAAGGTGATTTATGTAAGCTTTTCTTTTCATATTAATACTATAATAAACTAAACTATGAATTAAACTAACATAGGAAACAAGGGATTTCATTTTATGTTAATACCACACTAAGCTATATGACTAAACTAGCAAAAGAAACAAAGGAAAGCAATGATTTTTTTTTATTAACAGTTTGATCCAAACAAAACACCAACCATCGTTGTCACCAACTCGTCGCCTCCATAGTCGAGCCATCTCCAAGCAAAGAAATGCCATAACAGCCCCTCTCCAAATCAATATCGTCATTGCTACATCACCACCGTACCACCCTCATCACCAAAGCACCCAAAACAATCATCATCAACAGCCCCGAACCACCATCTCCACAACTCCACGAAAAATTTCCCATAAAACAGAGGAGAAACGCAGCATCCAATCAAAAATGATAAAAGAAAAAAATGAGAAGAAAGAAAAACGAGGAGCAGAAAAATGGGAAAGGGAAACGGGCAAGGAAAAGAGAGATTTGTTGGAAATGGGGTATGGGAGAGGTAGAGAGGAGTAAAGAGAAGAGGAAGGACCAAGAAACTCACCGAAAAAAATCAAAGGGTGGCCGGATTTCAATCTTTGACCAAACTTTGACTCTCGATCTATGGCAAACGGTCCACTTTTTGAAGAAACCAATAGCGGAAATAGAAAGAGGGGGCCGAGATCTTTCGATTGGTATATTTTTGTATTTTTTCTGGCCAACGGAGGTGGTGGCCGACGGCGGTAAATGGCGGAGCTCCGGTGGAGAAGTGGCGGAGCGTTGGTTTTCCGATGGGAGAGAAAATTTTGCCGGCATAGCATTAGTCACATGGGACTTGAGGGGAATGAGAGTGAAATGAGGGTTTTTGAGTTTATATATTGTGGATTTGGGCTCGGGTCAGGAAGTGGGCTGACGGGCCAATGTTTTGGGCTATTATTTTTGCACAAATGACCATTTAAAAGGCACTACATACTAAATTAATCAAATTAAATCACATAATCTACACTAACATCACAATTAAACATAGAATCACAATTACGCACATAACAAGTAAATTTTGTTAATTTTCAAATTTTACATTCCTAATTAAAGACAAATTTAGTTAAAAATAAAGACTAAATTTAGGAAAATTTCGGCAAGAATCCTAAGAATCTAACATGACTATTTTGAGCTATTTTTATTTATCTAGTGCCAAAATTAGGTGATTATCAAGTGGAGAAGGTAAGGATGAAAGAAGAGAGAAAGGAGGCACCTCTTCCGCCTGCACCATTCCCGCAGAGACTTATACCATCGAAGGATTTGGCCCAGTATAAAAATTTGTGAGTATGTTGAAAGAGCTTCAAGTTAACATTCCTTTGACTGATGTGTTTGAATTGACGCCATCCTTTGTGAAGTTCCTAAAATAGATTTTAGTCAAGAAGAAAAAGCCTCATGAGATAGATACAGTTGAGTTAGTTGAGGAGTGTAGCATGATCTTGAGTAAGCTACCTCCAAAACTTCAAGATCCTGGGAGGTTTACTATTCCTTGCACTATTGGAGGGCATAATATCATTGGTTCATTATGTGACCTGGGTGCGAGCATAAATCTCATGCCTCTATCTGTTTGCAAAAGGTTAGGGCTAGGAGAAATCAAGCCCGGTTCAGTTACTCTAAAGATGGCGGATGGATCACTCACTCACCCTGATGGTAAGTTGGATGATGTGTTGCTTAAAGTTGGTAAGTTTACATTCTCTGTTGATTTTGTAGTCCTAGATTATGAAGAGGACCGAGAAGCTCCAATCATTTTGCGGAGACCATTCTTAGTCACCTCGAAGGCACTTATTGACATGGAGCTGGGAGAGATGACTGTTATAGCGCATGGAGAAAAGGTTACTTTCAAGGTTTATAATGAGAAGGAGTACATAACTAAGGTTGAAGAGTGCTCTATGATCGAATGTGTCAAACAAGAACATGGAAGTAAACCAAATGACGTGTGTGAGCAGAATGTGGAACAAGATAGCAATGGCACATCACATGTGAAGTTGAAGATGGGTTCTCTCAAAGAAAGGAAGAAAGCAAAGATTCATCGTAAGAAGAGGAGACATAAATGCTGGACGTGAGATAAAAGTGTTGTCGTGCCACGACGTTAACTAAGGTGCTTCTCGGGAGGCAACCAGAGTTTGTACTTGTATTATTTTATTTATAGTGTCACGTAGTTTTGTTTTTCCTTGGATTGCAGGTTTATGTAATGTCGAGTTTAAGTGCGGTGTGTCCTCACCCCTGCCTAATATTTTTGACCTGTTGGGGGAAGTCTGAGTACCTCATGTTATATGGAAGCTTGGAGGATGCTAGCACCAAGGACTAGAGCCTTCAGGGAAGTTTCTCTACCCCTTGTACGTTATTTTTTGTCGCACTAAGGACATTGCTTAGTTGTAAGTGTGGGGTGGGGAACTCCCCTTATTCTTTAGGTTAGGGATTCATGTACCGTTAGAATTTTTTTTTGTCACTTGATGTTATTTTTATTTGTTTCTTGCTTTAATAAATGAAAAAAAAAAATGAAAAAAATTAGAAAACTAATGAAAAATTACAAAAAGATTTTCCTTTTAGTCTTTATTAGTGGTACATGTCATCCACCCCGTAGTTTTCTTATGGCCTCGGTTATTTTCAACGGGGAGGCCTTTGAACAGAGTAGTTTTTATTTTAGGATTAGAATAGTTAGTACAGGTGACCCTAGACGAAGAAAATAGGTAGAATGCTAGGTGCCTTTGATTCGTTTGATACCGGTGGACTTGAACTTATTGCATGTGCTATTAGTGGTGTCTTTTGGTTTTAAATTGTGATGCATGCCTAGAAAAAATGGAATGACCCCCTTGAGATGCTTGAGTCCACTCACTTGACTTTGTTGTGAACCTTTGTGCATTAGTGCTTAATTTTCCACAAGTTGCACTCTATTTGTTTGATTGAGAGTTGTGATTGAGCCTTTTTGTGTGGACTGTGTGCAATGTGTGTTGTGAGGCATATTCTTATTTTACTCCATGTTTGCATATTGGTGTCTAGAACTTGCCCCGTGTGTGTGCAAAGCGAAATCCTAGGTTTGCTCTAGTCGGGAAATGATACAGGCCTTCTCTTGATTTGCCTACCCTTATATATACACCTTGGACTTGATTGTTGTAATCTCTTTGACCTTATTTTTGGCACCCACACCGCAAGCCTATCCACTTGTTCTAAATTGCTTTTTTTTTGACCCTTTACTCCTTAAGCACTTTAATTGATAATTTTATATTATTGTGGAGTTTGTGGTTGAAATATTGGGAGGTTTTTGAGTGGAACCAATGAGGGGAATATTTGATAAATTGTGAAGTAGTTGAAGGAGCATTGGCAAGGGTTGGAAAGAATTAAAAAGAGAAGAAAAAAATTGGAAAAAAATAAGAAATAAAAAGAAAAGAATATCCATCCTTGCTAGTGTTGTGCTTAAAAGAAAAATTGCTACTGGTTGAAAAAGGGGCGTGCGAAAGTTTTTGATTGGGTGGTTTTGATGAGATTTGTGCTTAATTTGTATTGTGATGTATTAAAGTGCTTAGGGAGGTAGTCACTATTACCCATATGTATCCTACCAGCCCCTTAGCCTATATTACAACTTTTTTAAAGTCCTAGTTAATCCCGATTGGAGTGAGCTTACATTAATGGAGTCCTACACTACGGGCAAGCCTATGGTACATCGTGTGTGACATGTGAGTTTTTCATGAGAGTGAGTGAATTCTTTCTATGTTATTTTCCCCGTTCTATTCTTGATATTCATTGTTGTGTGATATTTGGGGGACACTCTCTTGCTTCATTATCGGTGAGGGCACATGGTTTGCATGAGATAGGTGAAGTTGTGGCTTCTTGGTTGAGTAGCTAGGTGTGACTTTGTGGGAGCATGGTTGCAATGAGTTGAGTTTGTGCATTTGAGCTATCTTGGGATGGTTGTTCTCATGTTTTAAGTTTGATAAATTGTTGGCATATTTGTTGGACACATACTAGTCGTGTGTGTATTTGTTCAACGATCGGTATTAACCATAGTCATAGGCAGACCTGTTCTACCTAGGTTGGGTAGTTATTTGTGGTTGCTCGAGGGTGAGCAAAGGTTCAAGTGTGGGGTGGTGATTTTGGCATTTTATGCCTATAATTCCTTAATATTTGCTCACCTTTGAGTACTTTATTCGCACGTTTTCTAGTTAATGAATGTGATTTTGCACTGACTTTGTGTTGTATGATTGTAGGTTGTTATGAAGTGCAATTGGAGCTTTAAAGAGCATGATCGAGCAAGAAAAGATTGGATTTGGATTGAGGATTGGATCGAGCATACGAAGGCACGGAACGAAGCAAGCTGCGGACGGAGAAAACTGGAAATTGGCTTGGCGCCCTAGGTGGCGTGCCGCGCCAGGCACCGCGCCCAGCTTCTGGCGCGTTTGGTTGCGCGGGGCGGAACCATGGCGTGCAAGTTTCGACGGGTTCTGCTTGGGTCAGCGGGTTCAGGGGCGCGGGGCGCCAGCTATAGCGCCCCTGGAGCGGGTTTTGGAGTCATATTTCGTCTAAGCTTACAAATACTCTTTTACTTAGATTTTGATAGGAGTTCAGACTTGGGAGCAAACTGGAGAGCTCATAACATCTTGAACAAAAGTTTTTCTTCCTTCCATTAATCTTTTACATCATTATTTCATCAAATCCTTGTGTTGTTATTATGAGCATGCGTGGCTAAATCTCTCGTTCTAGGGTTAGAGTATTTCATGAAAGTTGATGTTTGAAGATTGAATTCCATATATTGAATCCCATAACGGATTGCTTATTCTTTCTTGATTTCACTTGTGTAATTGTCAGGGCCTGATAATTATGCATTATCTATGGTTTTTAGATTGAACTCGAAAGAGGGAACTTATGAATGCAATAAGAAAGAGTAGGACTAGTTTGTGAACCCGGGCATCGGGGAAACAATTTGTGAGTAGGATAGATATATACTTGCTTGCCTAGTTTAACTAATTACAGAATTCGTTAATGCGTGCACGTGATTCAACCCATAGTCATATAGGGATTGGAGTAGCTTGCATAGACCGTGAAGAATTGAAAGGTTTTTACGGGTACATTTAATCTGTTAGTCAGTAATCCGGGATTTAAGAAGTGGAATCAATTGGAAAACTCAAGTGGATTGTTCGTAACTCTGACCCTGGACTGTCTCATTAATATTGTTTATAACCAACGTTTGCTCCATTATTTACCTGAATGTCCACCATTTACATTATTGCATTTAGTTAGTAAAAATATCCACTATTGGAAAATGATCCCTGAGTAGTTGTTAAGAAAATATTTGTTAGGAGTCCAGTCTGAATAGTCCTCGTGGGAACGATACTCTACTTATCACTTTATTACTTGTCGACCACGTATACTTGCGTGTGCGTTGGGAGAACATTCAACAATGTCTTGAACATCGTCGCAAGAAACTTCCATAAACATATTTTTTTGAAATATTCCTCAAACCGTGTGTAGAGAACCAGGTTCAGCAGATCTACTTCCATCATAATCTCTTCTCCATTTGGTCCACTCTCATCTTGTGAGTGCGGTGATAGAACTTGTTGATACATGACTAGGAAGGGGACCATGGAAACTGGTTCATATATACCGGCTGACTCAGAGGCCCTCAGAGGCCTGAGGTCCATGGGAACAATTTGTGCTGAATTGAACAAGTTGTCTGAGTTGGAAGGTTGATGTGATGTCCACATGAATATCGGCGAAATCAACGGCATAGCATACGGGTTCTGAATGAGTTAATGGTAAATCTTCAATGGAGGCTTCTCATGAAGTCGTAATATTTGCGGCGCCACTATGTTTTGAGTCCTATGGCGGAGCAGCGAAGGGACATGAATTGTGTATATGTGATTGGGATGGTAAGAGGTTGATGATGTAAGAATATATGGAGTTTCACAAATATATATGTATAAATAATTGTATGTTAACGCAAAAATTTTGCGTGGGAGCCTATTTGGCATGCGCAAATGGATTTGTAGCCTCCGCGTATAAATTCGCTAACAAATAGCCAGCACGTGTATTTTTTTAAGTTGTTCTGTGACGACGCCATTTTACCCTATTTTTAAAATTCCTCTTTTACCCTTCGATTAGTTTGAACTTATTCGAGGGTTTTTCTCTCTCTTATTACTGCGGCTTTTGAATTTTCCCATAAAATATTCTTCCCCCTCCATTAAATACACAAAAACGATTATTTTGAGAGATTCAAGCCTTGGGTTTGCTTGAATAAGTAATTTTTTTTTGTTGTTGCATTATTTTTAAGATAACTGTTTTACTTCGCATCGCTATTTATTCATTTTTTTACGGGTTATTGGGTTATTAGGTTATGCTTTTTGCGTAAACTGTTTGGATTCGCCATTGAAGTAAATGTAAGCTTTGGATTCCATTGTAAATTATGGGTCTCTTTTTAAGTGCGACGCTTTTGTGAAGCCTTGTGCCCTAGTACTATATAATGTGACTCCTGCTGGGATAGCCTATTGTCCCAGCACAAAAACCTGAGAGTCGGACCGAGGGGCCATAAGCCTTTGTGCCCCATGATAAAATAATGGGACTCTGTATTAACAAGTACTTGTATTCCAGTACTAAATCATGAAACTTTGTATAACAAAGCATTATAGCATACGTTTTGTCCCCCAGTACAAATACTGTGATTTTACATATGAAGCACTTGTGCCCCCAGTACCAAAGTCTGGGAGTCAAACTGGGGCCGTAAGCCTTTGTGCCACATGATAAAATAATGGGACTCTGTATTGAAAAGTACTTATGTCCCAGTACAAAATCATGGAACTTTGTCTAACAAAGCATTATAGCATACATTTTGTCCCCTAGTACAAATACTGTGATTTTACATATGAAGCACTTATGCTCCCAGTACCAAAGTTTGGGAGTCAGTCTGGGGGCATAAGCCTTTGTGCCCAATGATAAAATAATGAGACTCAGTATTAACAAGTACTTGTGTCCCAGTAAAAAATCATGGGACTTTGTACAACAAAGAATTATAGCATATGTTTTGTCCCCCAGTACAAATACTCTGTTTCTACATATGAAGCACTTGTGCCCTCAGTACCAAAGTCTGTGGGTTTTTAGGTTCAAGTATATAGGTGTTAAGTTTTGTAGATTTTATTTTAACACATATGTTGATCTTACAGCTACGGAGATTTTACCAATCAATGAGGGTATGGAGGATTTGTCAAATGAGGAGGGTATGGATAATTTTCCAAACGAAGATGGTATCTTGGTTCCGTTTGCGCAACGGATAAATCGTGATTGCCAGTGGAAAGGTGACACAAAGTATCGTGGATTACATAAAGGGTTATTGTACGCTGATCACCTGGAGAAACTGAAATAAGGGCCTTTCTTGAAGTTTATGCTTTTGGAAGATGCTAAATATTCTGGGAGACATGTAAATTATTTTCTGCAGTCTTAAGTACCTTCTTCAGACAACATTAAGATTAGTTTTAAAGTTATTGGTGATATAGTAGATTTTACAGCTGATGATTTTCATGCAGTTAGTGGTCTTAATATTTTCAGTAAATATAAGTATTTTAATGTTTAGAAAGAATAGAGTAAAAGAGAAGTATTTTAGGAATCCTAAAGAGGATTGTAACAAAAAGGACAACAAGTGGAATTTAAAATTACAGAACTTGCTTGATTTGATTGAACATCATTCCAGTTATGTGAGCATGACTCTAAAGAACAAGGGTACAGGTAAGGGTAAGGTTAAGGTTAAGGGTAAGGATAAAGGTGAAGATGATGATTGTAACAATTATAACCGAAATGTAATGTCAGCTGGACAATTGAATGTTCCATCGAATGAAGATGATGTTGTTGGAGAGAATTCAAAGAAGAATCGTAAGCGTAAGTGTAATGGCAAGAGTAAAGGTGAAGGTGATGATGTTAACAATGATAATCCGAAAAGAGTGTCAACTGCACGATTGGATGTTCCATAGGATCAAGATGATGCTGTCAAATAAGCTGAGGTTTATTTGACTTACCTCTGTTTTATTAGGTTGGCCAGTATCTAGAGTAGTGGAGAATCGACATATGATTATTATTGACGATGAATAGGCGAATAGGTATAAGTGGGGTACTGAGATATGTCGTCCCTTGATACCCCCATGCTGACCGTCATGAAGCCTAATTCTGCTATGAGTAATTATATGTTTCTTGGTATGCACTTCTTATTCTTTTCCTGGGTGGTAGAGGTGTTTCCTATCTTCAAGCAGTATTATAATATTCGTCCTAAGATCAAACCTGTAATGCTCCGTTACACATGTACTGCTACCCCATACTACATTACATTGTGGGAAGAGAACTTTCATAATGAAAAAGTGAGTCTACTAGTAGTTACTTTTTTCGCTATTTTTTAATACCTTTTTGTTGGTTCTTTTATTTTTTAAATTTATTTTTCTATAATAGCTTTGGGAGGATGCCACAGTGAAACCAATAAAGCATAAATTTATACGTGCTTCAACTACAAAGTCACCTTCAAAGACAAGTTCTACAACATGATCTATTGATGTGAATGATGTTGTAAATGTGAGATTCTTTGTTTGTTTTTTCTTTGATTTCTCTTTCTTATGTGGTTTTATCTTTTTTGTAATTTTTATCAGAGGTTGACAACTAATCTTAAAGCACATTTACCTGATGAGAAAAAGATTCAACTTATGATCAATGCCTTGGAAGAAAGTGTGATGTGTGATCTTCTTGATTTGGAGAAGAGGATTACAGATCATTTTAATACAAAGTTTGATGCATTAATGCTTCTTGTTGCAAAATCAAGGACAAGCGATGTACGTGAAGACTCTAGTGTTTCTGTGCGTAAATCAGACACTAGAAGTAGAAGTGAGAGAAGTCATTTTGTTGGTGATTTTAATTATTCAGAGGATCGGGACAGTTTTTTTAAATAACCATCATATCCAATTCAGACATCAGATTTCTTTGATTATCGGTACGAGGTTGATGGCGATGGAGAAAGTGGTCAAGGTATTGTAGGTGCTTTACAAGAGAAAACTAATTAAATTACTGTGGATGGTTTACAGAAAAACAAAGTTGATGTTTGTCATACCACTGATCAAGCAAAAGTTACATATTGTTTTATAAAAAGGCACCATTAAAGCAAGAAAGTCATGGTAACTAAATAGAGTTATATATAGTGGTTAATCACAGTGAAAAAGTAAAAGTTGAATATTTGTTTTATGCAATCATTTTTTTGTGGTTATTTTTTTAATCTATATGCAGAGAGACAGAATCTTTCAGCTGATTTATCGCATAAATGTTAATCTGAAGATAATGATAGAGCTTTGATTCCAACGGAAGTCCAGCTTCCTCATGAAAAAATTTATTCCACACCTCCTGGTAAGAAAAAAAACTTGTTGGTAATTCAACCAACATGTTATGCTCCATAACCCCCAGAGAGAAAAATACTATGATCTTTTTTGTCAGTAGTGTGTGTTGTCTCAGTATTTAAACATGTGCCTGTTTTTATCAGATGTTTATGTCCCAATCTATAGTACTGAGACTCTAATTACTTGTCCCAGTATTTAAACATGTGATTCGTTTCATCAAATGCTTATGTCCCAGTCAATAGTACTAGAACTATATTGAATATATGTGTTTTGGCATCCTTGAAAAAAGTTTTTATGAGCCACTCCGGTGTGTTCTTATGAAATGATTCTTTGTATAAAGAAAATGTAATGTATTGTGGTTATCTATTTTCACAGAAGAAAATAATGGCAAATCTTGGAATGAATATGTTGTCAATCAATGCAGCCGCAGTGATATGATTCGAGAAGAACTTCAGAGAGTCAATCAGCTTGGTGAAGTCGGTCTTCTTTGGATACCAGTAGGTATGTAAAGTATTTTTATATAATAATTAGTGTGGCTAGTTTTGTAGTTTAAAATGTGTGAAGAATAATATTTTTATAAAGGTTCTGAACAAAGTTCTCAAGAAGGTTCTAAGCAAGTTCAGCTGCTAATAATCAAAATTTTTTGACACCTAGTAAGAGAAAACATCTTGCATATTTGCTTTTTTTTATTGCTTACATCAGGTTATGGTCCACACCCCAGCAAAAAATATTGTGATTGTTCACTCAATAGTGTGTCTTGTCCAATTTTTAAATACTGTGACTCTTTCCATCTGAAGGTTATGTCCCAGTTAAGTACTTGACTCTATCCAATATTTTTATTTTGGGCTTCTTTGCATAGAGTAAATGTGACGTATTGTTGTTATATATTTTTATAGAAGAAAATAATGTCAAATCTGGGAATGAAGACGTTGTCAATCAATGCAGTCACAGTGCTGAGGTTCGACTCGAAGTTGAACGTGTCAATGAGCTTGGCGATGCTGGTCTTCTTTTAACACCAGTAGGTATATAAAAGTCTTTTTTATTGTTATTTTCTATTTTATTGTTTTCAAATGTGCGATCAATTATTTTATTTATAAAGGTTCTCAATAAGGTCTCAAAGAAGGTGTTGAACATTCGGATTTGAAACGGTCTTGAAAACATTTGATAGCAAGAAAAGGAAGGATCATGATAATGATCTTATCTTGAAATTGCATCTCCCCCCAAAATTAAAGTTGGTGAAAAGTCGGGCGGGGGAAGAAGTAGCTTCATGAATATTACTTGCTCAGATGCACCTTCATTTGCACTTGACTTTTCCCAGCCATCGCAATAGACTAAACCATGGATCGATAGTATCAGGCCATGTTCTATTGATATTGATCGCTCACAAACTAAGGGTGGTACAGAGTTTGCATCAATCGATAAAGATAATTCAAAACTTACCACATTTGTTGATGCATCTGTTGTAGTAATGAAGCAAAAGTATATTTTGAATTCGGCAATCAAAATACTCGAACAGTTAATTTTTGCAGAAAAATGGAAGGTTGCTGGAGCATGACACTGCGAAGAATACTACATATGTGTGTTTCTCTAAAGAAGAGTCAGCTATGAAGTCTTAAGTGAAAAAGAGGAATGTATGGATTTTTTTATTGTGCCATAGAACCCATCAAATGATCCAGAAAGAGGAGAGCTATTAGGTAGGGGACATCAGATTCGCAAGGTTAGCCGCCATTTATTATCTCCATTCAGGCCTTTTACGCCAAAGCAAAAGGGTGGTTGGAAGCCTATTTATAGACGTGTATGTCCTTTTCATAAAGTCAATGTCCAGTCCAATAATGATACGACCCGGAATCCGGTTAGGCCGTATGGGCACCTGACATCCTTCCCTAGACCTGTCGGCGAACCCTTATCAATTAAATTAGGAAAATAAATATAATTCAATTTATAAATAATAACACGACGTAGAAAAAGTACAAACATAATGAAACCTCTAATCTGTAAAAAAAAAAATGAAATTACAGCTGACTACCCACATACTAGGTTTAGGGCTATCCAGACTAGACATCTAAGAGTACAAAAGAAGACAGATACCTCCTGAAGGGAGCAAAATGCAATTGAAATATCAACCAATAAACTGGTGGCCATCCGGAATAAAAGCTGGCTCACCCTGACAGCTGAAGTCGTCTTCGATCCTTCACAACGTGGCGGACCCAGTCTTGGAGCGAACCTGCTGAAACGAAATAGATAGACAAAAACAAACAACAAACAAGGGTGAGTCAAAAGGACTCAATAAGTGGGGCAGACTAGCCACCTCAAAGTATAGGATAGCTAGCCAGGGAGAAAAGAAACAGATAAACCAAATTCCTCTTATTTAAATAATTAAAAGCCAGAGCCAAATAATAACTAGAAACACGTATGGAATCACAAACTCATCAACAACCAGGAACGTACGATAGCCAGAACATATAGGTATCCCGAACATATCAACAATCAGAAATACATCCTGTTGCGGCGTGCAACCCGATCCATATATTCATCCTGTTGCGGCATGCAACCCAATTCATATATTTATCCTGTTGCGGCGTGCAACCCGATCCATATATTCATCCTGTTGCTGCATGCAACCCGATCCATATATTTATACTGTTGCGGCGTGCAACCCGATCCATATATTAATACCGTTGCGGCGTGCAACCCGATCCATATGTTTATACCATCGCGGTGTGTAACACGATACATATGTTTATACCATCGCGGTGTGCAACCCGATCCCCACAACCCAAAATACGAGCCAGAAGTGTATAGGCAAACTGAGATATGTCCACGACATAGTATACATACCACATACATAAAACACGACACAATACACACAATAGTCAGTATGTTGTGCAATGAGATAGGATGAATGTGGTATGATGCAATGCTGTCACATTACCTGATACCTATCTCCGGCTCGGGACTCTCATCGATTACCGGGAAGTATATGCAATAATGACCCTTCACCAGTGCGGGACTCTCATCGCCAACCGGGAAGTATATGCAATAATGACCCTTCACTAGTGCGGGACTCTCATCGCCAACCGGGAAGTATATGCAATAATGGCCCTTCACCAGTGCGGGACTCTCATCGCCAACCGGGAAGTATATGCAATGCTCAAAAATAGAGTGCAATGCTCATATGCTCAATGCAATACCAACAACAGGGCATAACATGTAATATAAAATGTAAATTCAAAGCTAAGGCGTAATGAGTACGCCTATCAGCAGCTACACACGTAAGGAACACGTGGTAGAAAATCCACGAGGCCAGGTGCCTTTAAAGAAATGGATATAAACACTTACCTCTTTCAAAAGTTAGTACGGCTAATCAACAACCGCTTTATCCTTTGGTTTCCTTGCCAAACGATCCCACTCTATTCAATAAGCAGAAAAATATATCAATTTAGGCTAAAGGCTTCATTCCACACATCTTAGGGAAATCCATTCAGGAACCTGATACCCACGCGACCGGACTGTGTGTCCCATGTCCAGCCTCTATTGGGGACTCCAAATCACACAGAAAATGATCACAATATAAGCATAAGCATGTATGAGGCATAACACATGTGACAACAATAGATATGGACTCAAAGAAATGAGAAGAAAACTCTGGATAGAATTATAGACACAACCTAGAACTCAGAATTTGTCCAACTCTTTGAATTTCCATAAAATTTTCGGCAGAGTTTCCCCTGAAACAGGATGATCCAAAAAAACAGAACCAGCACTATACTACACACGGGAATGGATACCCGGATAAATTGATAACATAAACATGTTAAATGGATAACAAGATGAGACGACTGGATGACATAACAAATCCGCTGGTAGAATGTCTGGACAGCACCACTGTCCTGCTTTTCGACCTAATTTTCAGAGTGTAGATCAAAGATATAGACTTCATGGTCTTAATGAAAGTTATAGATATATGTCTTAGGATTCTGGGGATTCTTAAAGCATCTTAATATTAATTTTGTACAATTTATGATTAATATACTAACAGTTGTCCAAAGATCAAAATGATTTTCTAGATTTTGAAACGTTTTGTCTTGCTGATTCGGACGTCTTTCACCTTGGATTTCAGCACCAAATTAAGTATATACAAGGTTTCCTTGATACCATACAAGTTTCTCACAAGAAACACTAAGTTTAGAACTAAGAAAAGCTTCAAAAGTTAAAAGATACATGCCTTGCCAAAAGAAAGGTTTAGTCTTACATACCTTTGATGCTTCTTGCTTCTAAACCTTGTTTTCCTTGAATTCAACACCTTCTAAAGCTTAAACAAGTTATAATTCAGCATTTGGGTACCTTACTTAGCCATGAAGTAATTCTAAAACTCAAGCTATAGATGAAATTGAAGGTAGCATAACGTTACCTTAATCGCATAGAGCATTTTGACGCAATTTGTCTTCAATTTCGAGTTAAGATTGACGTCCATCCTTCAAAATCATAAAATTTGCTCTAACTTAATGAGAGAACTGTTTCTCTATTTATATTTCTGGAAAATGACGAGATATGAAAGGAATTTTCCTTTTATACTTGAAACATTTCAGTTTTAGTCCTCTTTTACGCTTATGTCCCTCTTTCTAGCCTAACATCTGATGCTCATATCTTTTTATCTATACATTGTATGAACAAACCGTCAAAAGTGTTGGAAACTACACTCCAATACCTTCAATTTGGTATATGATATGTCCCCAAAAGAACTAATATAGCTGACGAAATTAATTACTGAAAAAGCTTCGTTAAAAGGCAATTCGTTAGTCGGTTTTTCCGCAACTTAAATCCGAATTTTCCAAAATTTTATATTCAACATATAAACATCATATATGGTCATATTATGACTATAAACTCACTTAAATCATTATTAACATGTCTTTAAAATGATATACGTCACTTTGGAAATACGGGGTGTAACAATCTTCCCTCGTTAGAAACATTCATCCTCGAATGTTAAATGAAGTACATAGAAGCATTAAGCAATGATCTGCTACATACTTGTAGTAGTGAAGAGATGTGAAAGGTCAAATTATTTAAATTTCGGCATTTTAGCGGAATCTAGCCGAACAGCCTCGAAATTCACTTTCAAAAAAGCACAAAAATCCCAAATAATCATACGAACCTAACGGCGCATTCCGATTTTGAATCGGAGCTCGTTCACTAAAACCGAGCTCGAAAATCTCTTTTTTGTATTTATCGACAATAAAAACTGAAACTTTCTTCCGATGCCTACCAAATGAGGTCTGATTTAGCTCAAATTTTACAGACAGGCCCTAATGGACATTATGAAGTTTTTTTTTTAAATTATCAACACGCCAATCGGAGTCCTAACTTCCGAAACGACTAACCGAGCTCGTTTCATTCTCCTCCACTTAAACTCTCGTTCGTCCTCGAACGAGCCTAAGTTTAAAGAAAATACCGCATAGATAACAAAAGAACTTCCATGACCTTCATAAGCTACTCCACGGACATTATCTCATGATTACAACATCAGAATTATAATACGAACACCGAACTCTTAGAATAAAATATATCTGGATACTATGATAACATCATTGCCCAACTTATTCGGATTAAGCTGACCCTTTCTCGATCATGAGAGAAGAGTTCTATATTTTCAAAATGAAGATACATGCAACTCTTGATGGGCTAACATGATGCCACCAACGGATCACCTCGTCGATATACTTTCGATATAGAACAGATCGATGAAACAAAGAATTAGCTTACGCTTAAACAACGCCTTAGAGATTTTCTATTATGATTCGACATCAATTGGAGGAAGACTCCTCCACTTAGAGCATAAACTCATAAAGCTATTTGAATAGAATAATTCGCACAACCTGCTGGATTAAGAAAGACTTAGCTAAAACAGAATGCGGCTCAGACCTGAGCTACTAAATTACCCTTTCGAGTTGCCAAACAGCTGCAACTCTCGAGTTCATAACTCCATACCTTTCCTATAAGCACCACCGCATGATGGATCAAATCAAAGGTCAAATGATGCCTCTCATTACCCTTAGTGGCCTTGAAACACAATAATGTGCTTATCCGGCTACCTTGACACGCACTCTGGCTCAACATAGAGAACATCACGAGTGGCTACTAACCGCCCAAGTGCACTAGTATCGGAAAAAGAAGAGATAGCAATAAACTGAGGATAGAAACAATTAGATCTTTAGGAAGCTCATCTTCTTATTTGCTTGGCTACCAGAGCTAAACTACTTCCGAGTCAGACTAACCCAAAAATCGCAATTGAAGAAATAGACATTAAATGAGCGTTATGGAACAACATCTATGCCAATTTAATTTCCCAATAAGAAGGAAACTCTGATAATTTACTAAACCTTCTTATAATCCAGATAAGCTCATGGGATAACATGACTTTACTAGCGTCTTGAACCAAGAGGAGACACGTAGATCGAGTATTGCTTACTAACCACTTTACACCGGAAGAAAAAATAACACTTTCTGATGGTGACAAATTAGGATCCCATTATCCTACCAACACTGAATTCCAAAGAGCTGTAGACTAACTTGACATTATAACAGAATGAGGCACAACAAGATGTCAAGCAAATAATACCGATACCCACTCACAAATCTCTCACATTTAAACCACATAAACTAGTAGGGTCATCACAAATGCCAGGAATAAATCATATCAGAAGCTCACCGCTCTACCGCAACCAATTCTTAATAAAAATGACATTTAAGGAAACCATCGAAATGTGATAAGACACACCATTTCCAGATCGATCGAAAGAATCAAATCTTACTCATATTTAAGAGAAGAAGAAATCCCAGGGTCTACTACATCGAATACCTCAACATCCTGCCAGACTAGTAGTTCATAGAACTGCCTCTGCAGCTGAGCTGAGCCACTACCCTGATAATCGCCTTGTGAAGAACCACTGCCACCACGCTCTCGACCTTTACTGGATGGTGGCATTTCTCTGGCTGATTGAGATCTAAATGGAATTCCCTGCGACTGTGCAGGTGCCTGATGATAGGAAAAAGGACGACTGCCTACTTGTCGGAGCAAGGGAAAACTCTTCAAAGGATAGTCAGACTCACGACAATGATAACAGAAAAACTCCTCAAAGGATAATCAGACTCACGACAATGATAACACCTTTTCGATGAATATAGGAGCTGGACAGATTGTTGATAGCTGTAAAGAAAAGACTAAATCCGATCTTGTCGAGCTACTAGCACACTCTAAGAATCACGTGACACAAGCTGAGATAACCTGGAAGGTAACCTCACAAAATAATCAGAACTCTTATCTGTAAATGAGGTACCATGGTTGTCCACTAGGGCCACGGGATCTCTTGCTCTCCCGCTCTAACTCTTCCCGCTCTAACTTATAGTATGCCTCGTACCTTCGGGTAATATCAACAACATCAAATGAAGTCTCAACCTCAATTTCTTGAGCCATCTAGGATCTCAAAGAAAAAGAAAGGTCATCAATAAATCTTTGAATCTCTCGAAAGGCTCATGGACTAGTTCTAACGTATATTCAGCCATTTTATAGAATTCAATCTCATATTCTGAAGTACCAACAGGCTAACCGACAGGCTACCCTGTCCAATCCACTCAAACTGGCAACACTTTTCATCTCGCTCGCTACTCAAAAAGAACTTTTCGACGAATCTAGAAGAAAAACCGAACCAAGTTAACTAATAAGAGAGCAATCCACCAATACAGGGCTGGATCTTGAAACTGGAAAGAAGAATAATCAACACCATACCGCTCAATATAATCAAGAACCTGAATAATATGCTGACATCATTTTATTTTAAAAACTTACACAGGGATTATCTGATGCATGGCTTGAGAATATCGGAAGATTCAACCGCGTAAAATAATGCAACCTCTTTGGGCACTCACACCAAGCTGTTACCCTCGGCTGGCTAACCAGCCGGAACAATTGGTAGCGCAACACATATTGCCTCTGGAACATAATTCACTACAGCAATATTAAGAACTGGAATAGGAACTCTCTAAGTCTGAACATCTGCATATGCGACGACTTGATAAGCTGCCTAGCAAATAATAGATTCTTGCAGTCTCTGCGTCGCCAAGATTCTCGTAAAAGCATCATAGAGAGCCAAGGGAACCACAAGGCAAGCCCATCGTGAGCTCGTACAACCGGGGCCTGCGCAACTGGATCGTCAACACGACAGCTCTCGCGGCTTGAGCAGCTTTAGCCCCAGGCTAGACTGCTTCATCTTGAACTCATACCATTTGCTGATTTGTCGCACGGGGGTTCACAATTACCACGAAGGAATTAACAAAAATATATTTGCATCCTACACCGACGCACGATCAGAAAAGAAGGAAGGGAAACTTCCTAAATGCCATCATAGCCTCTCGTAGATAAGTACGGACGTCTACATACCCATAAGTGAGACTCTACTAGACACTTTCTTAGTCTTGATAGACTCGAAACCAGGCTCTGATACCAACTAACACAACCCAGAATCCGGTTAGGCCGTGTGGACACCCGACATCCTTCCCTAGACCCGTTGGGCGAACCCTTATCAATTAAATTAGAAAAATAAATATAATTCAATTTATAAATAATAACAAGATTTAGAAAAAGTACAAACATAATGATACCTCTAATCTGTAAAAAAAAAAAAAAAGAAATTATAGCTGACTACCCACATACTAGGTTTAGGGCTATCCAGACTAGACATCTAAGAGTACAAAAGAAGACAGATACCTCCTGAAGGGAGCAAAATGCAACTGAAATAACAAACCCACAAACTGGTGGCCATCCGGAATAAAAGCTGCCTCACCCTGACAGCTGAAGTCGTCTTCGCTCCTTCATAACGAGGCGAACTCAATCCTGGAGCAAACCTGCCGAAACGAAATAGATAGACAAAAACAAACAATAAACAAGGGTGAGTCAAAAGGACTCAATAAGTGGGGAAGACTAGCCACCTCAAAGAATAGGATAACTAGCCAGGGAGAAAAGAAACAGATAAACCAAATTCCTCTTATTTAAATAATAAAAAGGCAGAGCCAAATAATAACTAGAAACACATATGGAATCACAAACTCATCAACAACCAGGAACGTAAGATAGCCAGAACATATAGGTATCCCGAACATATCAACAATCAGAAATACATCCTGTTGCGGCGTGCAACCCGATCCATATATTCATCCTGTTGCGGCATGCAACCCGATCCATATATTCATACTGTCGCGGCGTGCAACCCGATCCATATATTTATACCGTTGCGGCGTGCAACCCGATCCATATATTTGTATATACCGTCGCGGTGTGCAACCCGATCCCCGTAACCCAGAATACAAGGCAGAAATAGATAGGCAAACTGAGATATGTCCACGACATAGTATACATACCACATACATAAAACGTAACACAATACGCACAATAGTCAGTATACGGTGCAATGAGATGCGATGAATGCGGTATGATGCAATGCGGTCACATATACCTGACACCTATCTCCAGCGCGGGACTCTCATCGTCTACCAGGAGATATATGCAATAATGACCCTTCACCGGCTCGGGACTCTCATCGATTACCGGGAAGTATATGCAATGATGACCTTTCACCGGCTCGGGATTCTCATCGATTACCGGGAAGTATATGCAATAATGACCCTTCACCGGTGCGGGACTCTCATCGCCAACCAGGAAGTATATGCAATAATGGCCCTTCACCGGTCCGGGACTCTCATCGCCAACCGGGAAGTATATGCAATGCTCAAACCAGAGTGCAATGCTCATATGCTCAATGCAATACCAACAACAGGGCATAACATATAATATACAATGTAAATTCAAAGCTAAGGCGTAATGAGTACGCCTACCGGCAGCTACACACGTAAGGAACACGTGGTAGAAAATCCACGAGGCCAGGTGCCTCCAAAGAAATGGATATAAACACTTACCTCTTCCAAAAGTTAGTACGGCTAATCAACAACACTTTATCCTTTGGTTTCCTTGCCAAACGATCCCACTCTATTCAATAAGCAGAAAAATATATCAATTTAGGCTAAAGGCTTCATTCCTTACATCTTAGGGCAGTCCGGTTAGGAACCTGATACCCACGCGACCGGACTGTGTGTCCCATGTCCAGCCTCTATGGGGGACTCTAAATCACTCTTAACGTGATCACAATATAAGCATGAGCATGTATGACCCATAATACATGTGGAAACAATAAATATGGACACAAAGGAATGAGAAGAAAACTCTGGATAGAATTATAGACACAACCTAGAACAAAGAATTTGTCCAACTCTTTGAATTTCCATAAAATTTTCGGCAGAGTTTCCCTTGAAACTGGATGATCCGCAAAAACAGAACCAGCACTATACTACACATGGAAATGGATACCCGGATAAACTGATAATATAAACATGTTAAATAGATAACAAGATGAGACGACTGGATGACATAACAAATCCACTGATAGAATGTCTGGACAGCACCACTGTCCTGCTTTTCGACCTAATTTTCAGAGTGTAGATCAAAGATATAGACTTCATGGTCTGCATGAAAGTTGTAGATATATGTCTTAGGATTCTGGGGATTCTTAAAGCATCTTAATATTAATTCAGCATTTGGGTACCTTACTTAGCCATGAAGTAGTTCTAAAACTCAAGCTATAGACGAAATTGAAGTTAGCATAACGTTACCTTAATCGCGTAGAGCATTTTGACGCAATTTATTTTCAATTTGAAGTTAAGATTGACGTCCATCCTTCAAAATCATAAAATTTGCTCAAACATAATGAGAGAACTGTTTCTCTCTTTATATTTCTAGAAAATGACGAGATATGAAAGGAATTTTCCTTTTATACTTGAAACATTTTAGTTTTAGTCCTCTTTTACGCTTATGTCCCTCTTTCTGGCCTAGTTTCTGATGCTCATATCTTTTAATCTATACGTTGTATGAACAAACCATCAAAAGTTTTGAAAACTACACTTCAAGACCTTTAATTTGGTATATGATATGTCCCCAAAAGACCTCATAAAACTCACGAAATTAATTACTGAAAAAGCTTCGTTACAAGGCAATTTGTTAGTCGGTTTTTCCGCAACTTAAATCTGATTTTTCCAAAACTTTATATATCAACATATAAATATCAGATATGGTCATATTATGACTATAAACTCACTTAAATCATTCTTAACATGTCTTTAGAATGATATACGTCACTTTGGACATACGGGGTGGAACAATCTTCCTCCGTTAGAAACATTCGTCCTCGAATGTTAAATGTAGTACGTAGAAGCATTAAGCAACAATTTGTTACATACTTGAAGTAGTGAAGAGATGTGAAAGGTCAAATTATTTAAATTTCGGCATTTTAACGGAAGCTAGCCGAACAACCTCAAAATTCACTTTCGAAAAAGCACAAAAGTCACAAATAATCATACGAACCTAACGGCGCTTTCGGATTTTGAATCGGAGCTCATTCACCAAAACCTAGCTCGAAAATCTCTTTTTTGTATTTATCGACAATAAAAACTGAAACCTTCTTCCGATGCCTACCAAATGAGGTCTGATTTAGCTCAAATTTTACAGACAGGTCCTAATGGACATTACAATTTTTTTTAAAAAAAATTATCGGCATGCCAATCAGAGTCCTAACTTCCGAAACGACTAACCGATGTCGTTTCAAATAGTTTGACAATTATTGATCCATGGTTGAAGAGATGCCTGAAACAGATTGATAATTATGTAAGCTTTTTTTTTTTTTTTTTTTGTGTGTGTTTTGAATTAAAGAATTTTATAGATTATATTAGTAAATTGATATTTCCTATGTTGTTTTTGTGTACCATTTTCAAAAATGAAGATCTTTATGTTGAGAACCCAGACATCAATACTGCTTCAGTGAAGAAGAAAATGTGGTTTAGAGAGATTGTAAATAGAACATATTCACTTACCACTGAGGTTTTTTACACCTTATTCGTTGTTGCTTCTGTAGTTTTTTTTCATTTTTTTATTATATTTGTTGACTACTAGTTTTTTTCTATTTGTTATTTTTTCTATCATGCAGCATGCTGATGTTATACTATACTATTTGAGGAAGAAGCATGTGTATCATTTCGCTAACTACTCAGCGATGTTCACAACGGAAAACTTAAATTTTGATTCTTTCGTAGAGTCGTCGTTCTATGGGAAGGTAGAATCCTATTTTGATATTCTGCCAAAGGAAGAGAAGAACCAGAGATTGAAAGAGAAGAAGGATAGATTAAAAGAACAGTGGAAGAAGGAACAAGAATTTGCAGAAGCAACGAGGAAGAAACAAGGAGGAAAAAGTAATCGTGCTTAAGCAAGGAAAAAAGAATCTCGAAAGAAAGCTCGACCTCCAGTAGAAGTTGTTTTAAGAATAACTTGACATTGCAGGATTTAGAGAAGATTGAGTTAGATTTTGACTTAGCACCTTTTGCTGGAACTAAGCAGAATAACCGGTATGAGCGTGTGAATAGAGCTTCTAATCAATGTGGCATAATATGGACACAGGTGGAAAACGTCTTTATGCCAATTAAAAAGCCTTCAAATGATCGTGATAAACTTAATTCTTGCACACATTATTGGTTGGGAGTTTATCCTAATTTTGGTATGGATTACAAGAAACTTGATATTGTGTATAAAAGTGCACCAAAACAAATAGGAGGCAAAGATTGTGGTGTATTTTTTAATGTAAATATGAGTCCTAGCAGCTTATTCTGGGAGTAAATTCAAAATAAGTAGGTATACCTAGTTTATTATGCGTGAATTCTATCAAAATAAATAGGGCTGTCAATACTTTAATTCCAGGTAAACGATTGAGTTTACCACATTTAAAATAGCAGTTATGCAACAGACTTGTAACAGTTATTTTATTATTTATGAAATGGTGCCTATTCAGTATAGGGTGCAACTGTTATGTAATTGTGTTTGTTCAATATATAACTTGCAACTGTTATAATAGCAATGATATTCTATAGATAGTCATCTCAGTAGTGAAGAAACTTATTCAAAGAAAAAAGAGAACAATTTCTCCGTTCAATTCTCAGTAGTGAACCATTTCAAAATGCCTCGTCAACAAAGAACAAGAGGAGGAGTATCCAGTTCAAGGCGAAGAAAAAGAGAATCATCCAGTTCACATTCAGATGTTGAACGAATAAATGAAAATTTCGATCAACTAAGGGCTGAAATGTGGAATGGAAATTCAAAAAGTTCGAGGATTTCTTCCATTACAAGAAGGACATAACAAGGGTGAAAAGAATACTTAAATTGCTAATGCTTAATAGGGGGTATTGATTACCGTATCTACTCTACACCACCAGGATCACCACCAGAAGCACCACCACAACCACCAGCAAAAGCACCAGAATAAGCACCCTAAGTTTGAATGTTTAATTTTTATAATGTTTGTTTGTTTGAGTGTTGAATAATTATTTTAATTTTAGTATCTTTTTGCATTCTACAATGTGGTTTTTTTATTTTTATATCTGTCTCTATGTTAGGAAGTCCCAATATATTATAATGTGACTCCATCAAAATAACTACAAAGTCCCAGGATTTTCCCCTGGGAACATGTGATTTGATTATTTATATTTCTCGTCTAAGTCCCTATATTATCAAGTCCCAGTTCATTGTCCCGTGAGTACAGCAAAATAAATAGAGATCCCCAAGTATCTATACTGGGACATGTGAGTTGGTTGTCATTTTTTCTCTAAGTCCCTATGTCTAGGAACTCCTAGTTCATTGTACTGTGACTCCATCAAAACAAAGACAGAGTCCTAGGGTGTTTTCCTAAGGAGCATGTGATTTGGTTATTTATATTTTTTTTTCTAAGTCCTTATGTTATCAAGCCTCAGTTCGATGTCCAGGGAGTCCAACATAAATAGAGATCTCCGGGTATCTATACTGGAGATATGTGAGTTGGTTGTCATTTTCTTTTTCTAAGTCCCTATGTTTAGGAACTCCTAGTTTATTGTAATGTGACTCCATCAAAATAAATACAGAGTCCCAGGGTTTTTTCCTGGAGAACATGTGATTTGGTTATTTTATATTTTTTCCCCTAAGTCTTTATGTTATGCCCCAGTTCGATATCCTGTGAGTCCAGCAAAATAAATAGAGATCTCCAGGTATCTATACTAGGACATGTGAGTCCCTATGTTTAAGAACTCCTAGATTTTTTTTGAAAATTTTATGTGAGTTGGTTACAAGCAGCTTTTAGTTTTGCACAATGTCATATGAGATGGTAGCCCCTAGCTCCATAACTTAGCTAGTCACTGGCTAGAGGTCGAGGGACCTAGCGGACCAGTGGCGTGGGATATAAGACAACACTTGATGGGAATTAAGGAGTAGTAAGGAATGATAAAGAGTGAAATTCAATCACCCTCTCCCCCTTTCTTTTTTTTCTTTAGAAGAATGCTCTGCTCTGGCATAAATGCCACTAGGTCATCTATGATTTGCATCTGCAAGAATGAAGGAAAGGACAGAAGATTGGAAAACGAAAAAGAAAGCCAGGGGCATTTGTATGCATGTATATTTTCTTTATTTTTTTGTTAAATTGTATGGATAATATCTAATGTCTATCTATAAATAAAGTTTTCGAATATAGGATCATCATACATTTTAAAAAATTGTAGTTTCGTCTTAAAAAATAAAAATATCGCTTCCACAAGACAATGTGCATGCTGTTGAAAATGGGCATGCAGTTCAAAATGGCCATGAAAATCAACAGACAGGGCGTGATCTGTATTGGGAGATTACAGGTTTGGAGGGAGACATTGAGGGGCTGAAACGTACTACAGAGCAGCTTCGGATATTATTATTCGACAAAATCAGAGGCTTGAAAGTAATGAACGAGAAATGAGAAGGATTAAGAGGGAAATGAGACAATTTTCAAACTACAATGAAGTGGATAGTCAGTGTGAAGCATTACCACTAATTTTACTATTTTTAGGTTTGTATAACTTTTAAGTTGAGTTAAGTTATGTAAGAAAGTTTTTACTGTTGTTTGTAGTTATGTATGTCTTGTCGCAGGGTTGAATTTAAAATCACTTTTAATGTTTCATAAGAAATGTTATGGTGTGAACAAACATATGTGATTGTTACATTTTTTTCAATGTTAAAATGAGTGTTGCAAGGAAAAAAGACTTAAATATCATTCTTTGACTATCACTGTATCCAATTTAACTAGAAGTCTCTGTATAATATACTGCAGTATAACCAAATAAATGTATGATCCCATTATAAAGGACCTGGACTTTATTGAAAATCAAAAGACAAACAACCTATAGGAATTTGACTGGATATATTTTGACTAGGTACATGTTTGGAATATAAATAGCCCTCTTTTATCTTTGTTATCGAAGAGTTATTTTTATTTCTGGTAATGAATTTTGATTCTATCCAAAAGCAAAAGGACAAGCAATATGCAGATTTTTTTTTTTTTTTTTTTTTTTGTATAGAAGAAAAAATCTTCAGCTTTTTTTTTTAAAATACACAACAATTCAGAACATTTTGTATGTTCTTATACTATAAATAGACGACTTTGTTATTGAAGAGAAAACACAAAAGTTTGCAGTATATGATGTCAGGTCTTTGGGAAGTAGTGTTGAATGAATTAGATGCTCAGTTAGATCAGTTTGTAAGTTAATCATAAACTTTTTCAAAAGTGTCATTTTTGTTGTTGTTATTATAGAATAACGGTGTTCTTTTTCATTTTTTTTTGTTTGCTTGTAGATTTACCACAATGCTTGGCAGTTAGGCTTCCACGAAATGATCTCCCATCTATTCTTATTTGCCGTGGTACTGAATACCGTATGAACTACCAAAAAAGTAGAAGATGAAAAAAGCTTTGCAATGGATGGAAGGAGTTTGTTCTTCATAATAATCTGGAGCTAGGATCTACACTACATATTAGAATTTTGAAATTCGAAGATCGTGTGATTTTAAATGTTAGCATTTGGCAGCCTGAATTAGAACCTTTAAGTTCTAGTTCAAGTTCTAGTTCTGGCTCTACTGTTGAAAATGCATGATAAGATAGTATGTTTGTCTGCATGTTTAGTCCTATGTCTACTGTAAGTTTTTTTTTTTGTCTGTGTGTTTTGCTGTTTTTTAACTTCCCAGTTATGTAAGTGGAATGTAACTGTCATTTCTGTTTTGGTAATGAATTGTGACTGTTCAGTTTTTTTTTAACTGTTATATAATGTTGTCTTTTCAATCATCAGTTGCAATTGTTACAATATATTTTATGTTATGGCTATAAATACATAAGAATTATTAGTTATTTCTCATCTTATTAATATATATTCAGATTTTTCAAAAATGTCCAAGAGTATTGTCAATCAACAAATACCACCCCTTCTACCAGTATCAACACTACCACCATCCCATCAACCACCTCCACCACCACTACCGAATAATCTTAATTGGGATTTCGCAATTTCGTAGGGTCAGATGCAGGACTACGATAATATAATACAGCAAATTCATAACGATGTCTAAAATATACGTGCAAAGGCGACAACAATGAAGGATCTGGCGCTTTATTGATACTATAGTAAAGGCTATAGGATTGGAAATTCCATCACGATCTCCATGATAAAATATGTGAAGTTTATACGTTGTTATTTTTAATAATTATCCTATAATTTCTTAGTTTCTACAGCACAAGTATTTGGCCCCAGGCAAAAATACTGTGATTCTTTTTTTGCATAAGTCTACGACTCCAGCTCAAAATACTGGGACTTTCTATGTAATTCCAGTTTTTCATGCATCTCTTAATAATAAAAAATTGTGGTTATATTTTTATATGTTGCGTTAAATTTTTTGCAATGATTTTGTGGATATCTTTGTTTTACTTTTTGTGCTTATGAAAATGTCAGGCATTTTTTGTGTTACTGTGGCTTTCAATAGTATAAAGTGAGATTCAACATTTTGCAATGTAACTTAAAGATTCTTTCAGACTTTTTTTGAGTTGTCATATCATATAAAAAGACAAAAGAATCTATCTGTTTTGTTTTTGTATTGTCAAGTGCATAATAATTTGACTTTTAATATACAATTGCAACAGTGTCAGTTTTATCTTATCCTATATAGATAGGAGGCCCCTCAGCAAAAAAAGTGAAATCTTTTTATTGGACTTTGTTTTATATTTATGCAGAAAAAGATCTTAGTGGAATCTATGTGATTTCAAACTTGAAAATGTAATAAAGAAGGAATCTATTACAACTTTTTTTTGGAGTTGTAATGTCATCTAAAAAGAACAAAGATTCTTCACAGGTTTTATCATTTTTTTGAATTCTGAATTAGCAGTTTAGTTTTCTTATATAAATTATACACTTGGTGTTGTGTTTTTATTTATACAAAATTAATATTTTTGAAAAAAAAAAATACAACAAGAAATGGCTTGCAACGATGAAGCAAAAAGATAACAATGGTACAACTTAAGGAATGATATTAGGAATTTGAAAAATGATCTTGAGTTACTAAAAAAGAGGCATCTGTGGGGAAGAACAATTTGGATGTGTTGGTTGATATTTTTGTAGCATTCAAAGATAAAAACACTACAGATATATATCATCTTTTTGACAAGCTTATGGACATTGAATTGTAGAACTTTACGGACTCAACCTCTGGCTGTATCTCTTGTGTTCCTAGTAATCATTAATGTTTTCGTCGTGTTTTACTGTATGTTTGGTAGTGTTTATGTTTTTCATGCTCCCAGCTTTGGGAAGCATGTGTAATTTAAGTTTATTCGTTTTTATTTTTGATGTGTTTTGTGTACTTCAGGATGCTTCTGTTGTATTTTTAGAAGTATACTTTTTTGTAATTTTTATCTTATTTTTAATGAAAATGCCTGTAAGTTTGTTTTTGTTCTGTGAAAAAAATCGATTATTTCATTGCAATATTAGCAAAACCAAATAATAAAAAGCCTAATCTTATGCTTAGATAGGTTCCCAGCCCATATGCTAAGATAGTCAGCTTAAACCATATGGAGTCCCGATTTTTATATTGGAGACTATGCCAAAAACAGACTGAGTCCCAGCATTTAATACTGGGACATTTGAACTAATGCAGATGTAGTCCCAATATTTTATCATGGGACAATAAGCCTAAGCCATGTGGAGTTCAAAATCTGCATTCCCGATAATCACCTAACCCTGCAGTCGAGGAAATCTATAATTTACTAATACATTGAAAAACTGAATATCAGAGAAACTCAGCTTTTTTTAATTGATTTATTTCTGGTATCAATGCATTTGTTTGACTGTAACAGTTGAACAAAGTTTAGTAGTGTTAGCCTATAAATAAGGCTTTGCAGTGGAAGGAAATTAAAATATATTTTCAGTTGATCTAGTAATATAAGTTTTGCTTTGTAGTAAAAAAGAATTCATAAAAAGATATATGGAGCAACCTGCTTATTTCTATAAGAAATCACGAGATCTTATTTTAAAAGAGATGATTTTGTAGCTTAAAATTTTTGTTATTTCACCCATTCTTTTAGTTTTTGTTACTTTTACTAATTGTCACAGTTTATTGCCTGTAGGTTTTTCCAGAAAGTTAGAGGCACAGAATCCGTATTATAAGTAGCATCGTGCTTATATCATGTAACGGCAAAGACTATGAGATGAGATACAGTGTTGGAAAATACAAAAGACTCTGTAAAGGATGGAAAACTCTTCTTCAAGAGCAAGGTTTCAACCAAGGGGATACCCTTCGGTTTAATTCGATTTAGTCTGAGGACGCCGACGCCGATTGAAATCAGATTACTTGTTTTGAAGTTAGTCGCAGCAATCCTCAATTAAGCCTCTTTGTGTTGTTCTTTTAGTAATGTAGTTTAAATTTCCGTTTTAATTATATGAACTGTGTTTTTCTGAATTTTCGAGTTTATTTTTCTGATGTTTAATGTACTACTTTAAATCTTAATTTTCAATGTAATTTTCATCTAGTTTTTATGGATTGGTAAATCAATTAGTAAAGAAAATAAGACTACCTAAATTGGAAAATGAAATTTCATACCAAAAATTAAAAAT
Source organism: Petunia x hybrida (assembly GCA_037355625.1). Classification (NCBI taxonomy): domain Eukaryota; kingdom Viridiplantae; phylum Streptophyta; class Magnoliopsida; order Solanales; family Solanaceae; genus Petunia; species Petunia x hybrida. The sequence goes on from JBBBVM010000080.1 coordinate 1,469,508, forward strand.
ATCTAGTATTTATAAAAATCATCTCAAAGACTACAGAAAAAAATTCCTCTGTAAAAGAATTGTTAGTTTTTCATTGGAATATCTCGGTAAAGTTAAATAGAGTCCCAGTAAAAATACTGGGTCTTTAAGGTTTAACCAAGAAGGAGTTACAGTATTTTTATCTTGGGCACTAACCTTAATTGTGTTGGAGTCCCAGTACTTTTATAATTAATAAAATTTGTATAAAGAAAAATCACCTAACACTGCAGTCGAGAAAGTCTGAAATTTCTATCATTGGAAAACTGGAAGAACATAGAAACACAGCTTTTTTTTATTACATTTATTATGATATCAATGCTTTTTTTTACTATACAAATTATGTTTGACTGTGATAGTTCAAGAGAAGTAGTAACTGTTAGCCTATAAATAAGGCTTTGCAGTTGAAAGAAACTACAAGTTATTTTTTAGTTCATCTATTCATATAAGATTTTATTTGTTGTAAAAAATATTTTCATAAAAGAAGATATGGACAATGACGAGAATCATGTGGAGGAACTTGATCATTTGTATAGAAACTGACAAGTTCTTACTTCAAAAAAGATTATTTTGTATGTTAAAAAATTCTCAAGCCAATGTTTATTTTTTCATCTAATTTTTTAGTGTCTGTATTTTTTTTACTTTATTCTTTTTATATTTTTTCAGAAAGTTGGAAGAAGAAGCTGCCTAATATAAATGGTTATGCGTGTATATTTTGTGAAGATGACGACGAAGTATATTAGATGAAATTCAAGTTTGAGAGATATAAAAGGTTGTGTTATGGATGGAAAGATATGCTTCTTCGAAAAGGTTTCAGGCAAGGTGATTAGCTTCGCTTTGAACACCTTTGGCATGAGATTTTGGAGGATGGGGCTGCATATGTTATTTTTCAGGCTACTGTCAGAAACCATCAGGATGGTGATAGCGGTGATGAGGATGGCGAGATGATGACGACAACAGTGAAGATGATGATGCTGCTGGTTCAGCACAGAAGCCAATTGTAATTCAATAAGTTTTAATAGTATTGCCTTGTTCTTTTAGTTAATGTAGTTTATATTTTCTGTGTTTTTATATGTAATGTGTTTTTTTATTTTCTGTTTTGATTAAGGTACTGTGTTTTAGTTTGAATTTTTTTAGTTGTTAGTTTATGTACTGTGTTATGTATTAATTTTTATGGCAGCCATGCGTTTCTGTTACTTTCCCTACCACAATAGCTGAAACTGTTGGTTATTCAATTAGTAAAGAAATTAGAAAATTAATTAATTGGAACAAAAATTTTCATAGCAACAACTGAAAAATATGTAGTTTTTTAAGTAATAATACTTGTCAAAGAGTACAGTGGAATTAAAATTGAAAAAAATTATGCTCTATAAAAGAATAGTCATTTTTACAATTAAGAATTGCTGCCATTTGATGAAACCATAGAAGTATGGTCTCCTATCTATCTAGTGACGACAGATTCCTAATTAAAAAAAAAAAGACAAAAGGAAAAATTTTAACATAACATCTTTTGTTATGTTTAAATTTCTATTGAATTGTAGTAAAACACAACTAAAAAATAAAAGCACATAGAGAGACATACCTATATTTTTATTTAGAGTTATGTTTCTTTGAATATGGGTGAAGTGTTGGAGTGTATCTGCAGGATGTTCTCTTGTGTCCACGCTTTTTACAGTTGCCGCATATCTTTATCTTTTGTCATACAAATTATGCTGCTGACATATATCTTTTCATCTGCCTCCTTTCTGGCTTAACATTAAAATTTTGAGGTTTTGTTATCTCTTCTTTGACGCTATCCGGCACAACCCATGATTCTTCATGTCCAACAGTGTTGATTTCTCCTTCATATTGTTTTAACCATGTTTCTCTTTTATACCGTATAGAGTAGTAATCAGACTTGTATAGGTGTACCATATCTATAGCAGCAAGTGCATGTTCACAAGGTATTTCATCCATTTAGAACTTCAGGCATTGAAATTCCTTGTTCTTTAAACAAACATTGAATTCTTTCCCTTCATATGTTCCCTTAAAGGTTTGATCTCCAGTCCAGTCAGCTTGAAAAAATAAAATCTACAAGAGTGCTAGTCGATTCTTCATTTTATAAAAAGAGAAAAAATAACCAGCATAACAGATGAAGAGTCCATCTACATAAATATTGAGTCTCAGTACTTTTCAATACTGGGATTCTATCTATGTAAACTAGGGAGTCCCAGTATTTTATTCTGGGACACCAACAAAATAACTGGGAAGTCCCCGATCTTTTTAATGGGACTTCATGAATAATAATAGGGATAACAAGAACTCCCCAGGCATACAAAAGTGTATTTGTTTCATATGCTCACATCCATTCTGTATTTTGTTTGTATCTTCTTTTGCAATTCATCGTCTGCCCATTTTGATGTTGCAAAGAAAATATCATGTGCATTCTTCCATCTCTTAGAAAACCAGGTTTGTAGCTTGTTCATTATGTTTTCCATCATTGATAATATCAATTTTTCTTTAGCTTGCAACACAACATTATTCATTGATTCCACAATATTTATTATCTTATGTCATATCGTCGATTCTGAAAGCAAGCTCTAGCCCATCTCTCTAGTGGTTCTTCAATGAGGTAATCATAAGTTACTCTGTCTATTCGTTTCATAATCTTCATGTCTTCTTCAAACTCTTTAAGTGTGTAGACCCGAGTTGCACTCTGGAATATAGTTATCACCGCAGGACTCGCGTTCCTTTTGTTAAGATTTTTTTCGAGATGATATACATAGATCCCATGCATGCATTCTGGATACACATTTACAAACCCATTTGTAATTGTAGAATTACGATCAGAAAGGAACACCAAATTCTCACAGCTTCGAATTGCAATGTGCAACTGTATAAAGGACCAATCGTAGGCTAGATTATTTTCTGAGCCCACAACTCCAAAGGCAAGAGGGAAGATTTGGTTTTTTTCATCTTTTGCCACTGCAAAAAATACTGTCCCTGAATATCTTTCTTTGAGGAATTCTCCATCGACAGCTATGACGATTCTACGATGTTCCTAGCCATTGATAAATGCCCTACAAGCGAAAAACATATATTTGAGCCTGTACAATACAGGGTGCAACGCTATTAGTAACATCCTATCAAAAAATATCCATGGAGTCCCACTTTTTTAAACTGTGAGTCCATGTAAAATAAATATTGAGTCTTAGTATTTAATCACGGGACTCTATCTATATAAACTAGCGAGTCCCAGTATATAACTATGGGACACCAACAAAATAACTGCCAAGTCCCATATCTTTTTACTGGGACGGCCCAGTTATTTTTCCATATCTTTTTACCTATTCTCAGTGTCTTTTTTTAGGGCAGTTTGTGGGCCTGGATTGATGTCTCTTAGTACATGTAAATATGCAGGTAGCTTTTGAAAGTTCTCTTCAGATGTCCCTCTGATCAAATTCACACCTTGTATAGCACGCCATGCCTTACTATAAGAGATTTGAACTCTCGGTTTCCTTCTTATCTCTGCGACAACAAAATTAGGTTTGACTGGATATTTATCATCTCGGATATTCTCAACAATCTTATCTCTCGCAATCTTTGAAGTAGCATATTTTTTATCTCTTTTTCTGTTGTCAACTAAGAAACTGTAATTCTTCTGAAACTTCAATATTTTGAACAGTGTGGATTGTTTAATCCTGGAAGAGCGAAGACTCTACTCAAATTTTTTGTTTGCGCATACCAATGCATATCTCGTCGTGCTCGATCTGACAACTTTGAATTCAAAGTGATACGCCAATTGCTATTTTTAGGAAAAATCTAGTCAGGCACTTCTTATTCAGAAAAATGGATCCAACTCTTATGTCATCCATTGTCGCTTCTTCTTTGAGTATTGGACGAGGTGATTCTTTCACTTTCTTCTTTGAAGACCTCTTTCTTTTATGCTTGGCAGTTGATGTCTCAGGTTGTTGAAGAACCACAGCTTCTTGTTCTGTGTTTTTAGTATTCATTAACTGATATGTGACAGTATCTACTGGTTCGACTTGCATAGGTGGAGGAATTAACGTAATAACTCCAAATGCATCATCATTGTCAATTTTTATTATCATTTATCCTTCTAATGATGCAGCAGGAGGTGTTATAGTGAAATTTGAAGGACTAACAGGAGGATGTGAAATTACATTTGCTAAATAAGTAGATTGCGGAAGCGGTGGTGATGCAATAGGAGAGTGTTATTAGAAATCTCAGACTGCGTAGATAGTTTTGTAATGTCAATTATGAAACGTCTAGTGTTGTAAGCAAAATTGCTCTTCATCAAGTGTAAGTAACTGATTAAATCATCTGTTTTCCTAATAGGTACCCTTTTACTTGTACGAAGATTCATATCAAACCATATGACTGCCTCAAACTTTTCTTTATCTAAATCTGTAAATTTGAAATTTTTTTTTCTGAAATCTTCAAATGTATTTCTTTCACTGTGCAGAAAAAGCCTTGTCTGATCATCTTAATATCTATAATCTGGCGTTCATTTGCCATTGAAAGCAACAACAATGTTGATTTCACCCATCCCTGCTTTTTTGTTTGTAAAAATTAGTTACATCATATCACTAAATACAGTAAACAAGCCACAACATTTAGTAAGATTCATACAGCTTATTTTTTACTTGCTTGTGAACAAGCCACAACACAAAATACTGCAACTGCACTTCGATAATGAACTAAGTCCAAGTATTTCATCATGCGACTCTTATTAATTTCATCTCTATTTCCAAGTGAGGACAACAAATCGCAGTATAAGGTAATATAGTAATGGTTCAATAATGAACTAAGTTGTAGAATACTATACTTTGACTCTTGTGAATTTCTATTCAGAACAACAAAGGCACGGTATATAGTACTGTAGGTATGCTTCAGGAATGAACTAAGTTATAGGTTTTTATACTGGGGCTCTTTTGATTAAATATACATAACCACAACATAAAATACTGAACTTTTGATTCAATAAGGAACTAAGTCTCACATTATTAATAAAGTAATTTTTTCATCCCCTTTTGCAGATTTTAAAGTTTTTAGTTTCAATTTTTAGACTGTGACTACTAAAAGTATTTCAATATACGCAAAATCGCATAGCAACAACAAAATCGTTGAATGAATTTCATATTTTACAGTATTTAAAAGCTCATAATCATATACTTTTATATGAATTCTCAATTTTATAGTTTCAAAATGCTTAAATTACTGCAAAATCTAATAACATATTGAAAATTCAACGCGTAAATAGAGAAAACAGAGCTCAAATTATAAGTAAACTGATAGATTTTGAATCAAAATTACCAATAACATAACGCATAAATATAATAGAATCTATACCTTTTTAAACGCTGTTATGCAGATTTGAATTTGAATTTGAATTCGAATTCGAATCTACGATTCCAAGGAAGAAAAATATTGTTATGATTTTTGAGATTCCGTGTTTTTACTCTTTATTAGAGGCAGATCTTCATTCTACTTTAACTGTAGTTGTAGGTTTTATAAGGGTAATTTTGTAAAATCAAATGTGTTGGTGTTGCCACGACAACAGCGTGTGTGAGAAGATTTTTGGCTATTTCTCAATAAAGTGTGAAATGGTGGATGAAACCCATTGAGTGGGTCCAAATTTGGCTACTGATCAATTTTTTACCAGATAACTTCTATCGTTAAAAAGTTGGCACAATTAAAGTGATCAACTAAGCTTTAAATTTAGATGGGTCTAATTAGACACCTCGTAAATTATGAGACTATTTTGTAGATACCCATATATAATTCTAGTTTAATGATGGCTAAATTAGAATTACATAAACTATATTCTACTATAAAGGGGTTATGGTCCTCAAATTAGATAAATTTTATTTTACTGATATCCCATCATCAGTGAAAGAGGCAAGGCCACGTCTAGATTTAGAAGATCAAAAACCACAAGATTGTAGAATCACATCGGTTGCTATGGATTCAGGTATGCTTTTGAATTTAGTTTATCTTTCTTCGTGATTTGACATAATAGGTCCTGAGGTAATAGTAGTATAATCTACAATTTAGTTCTAACAAGTGGTATTAGAGCTTTTATTGTGTTAAATTATTGAGATCCACATTATTATTTGTGCTCTAAGGACATTAAGAAAAAATCATTATAGTAAGGGTTACTGGCACCATCGTTCTTGCCGAAAAAATCTCCAATTCTAGAGGAACGTTCCGTCGTGGATGGTCTATATATTATTCTTTTTTTCAAGGGATTAAAAAGGTATCGTTACCAGCACAAAACGACGGCTACCAGTTGTACCTAGGGTGGAGGTTCTAATCTTTAATGCCAACAGAGAAGTATCCATTCTAAAGTGATCATTATAAGTTTGTTTATTTCCTATGGGTTTTTTGTGTTACTTGAAACAAAACCAAAAAAAAAAAAACAAAAAAAAAAAGGTGCCACATAATTAGGTTAATTGCTAAGGCGATATTTTTATACGGCACTACTATTTAAGATGGAGGTCCTTTCTCCATTGTATCTACTATAGAAAATTTTGTGAAATATCAAGTAATTCTATTTTTTTCCTCTCTGTGAAGTGATTTTCTTTTTAAGGATAGGAAATTCAAAAGAAAAATGATAAGATTCGGGGCGCTTTGCAGCGTAGTAGTCTTGTGAACGTGGAGGCTCCATTTTCTTTAAAGTTTTTGACATCATTTTTTACTAGCTGTAGAAATAGTTTATAAAGTGATGTTTTGGTTTTAAGGTTTTGCTGGAGGTTCTAACCTCAATTACGTGTGTATGGGAAAAAATACGCCACGTATTGTTATGAAGATACAAATCCAGCTGACGAGACTAGACTTATCTTATAAGTCACCAGGCACTAAGGATATACGCCCGCTCCTAGCGCAAACGACCGTTTAGGCGCTTTAGCCACAGGGCACAAGGCACACATCTCGTTGCCTAGGGTTTACAGTCTCCTAGTTAGGATTTAGTATACCACCTCCTTGAGTTGTAAGCCCATGGCCCTATTTGTACTTGTATTTTACCTTATTTAGGACTGGGTATCACTACTATAAATACCCCTCCTTACATTGTATTGCACACAGAACACGATTCGCCATCAAATTCGGCTACTCTCAAGGAATAAGATTTAGTTCGCTTTCTCCATTATTTCTTGCTTATTTACTTGTCATTATTTTCATCGTATTTACTTACTTTTCCGTCGGAATTTACAGTATTGTTGTTACTTCATTCCTAATTAATTCTTTAACCTAGACGTACAAATTTAGGCATAAATAGTTTGGCTCCCACCTTGGGGCCCATACAATTGCAGGTATTCTACGAAGAAAAAGGCGCAATCATGTCTGACGACGACAACAGCATTTCAAAGAACACCGCAGATGGAGTGGACGAATCAGCAAAGGATCTTGACGATCCCACCGTCCAACAAAAGGATTCAGCTAAGCAGCCAAAAGATCCTTCTTAAGAGCCTACCCCCGTCGCCAGTAATAAAGGGATGAACCACCTATTGGAAGGTAATCCTGAGTTCAGAACTTTCATCAGTGATCTCCTCAAAATTATGATGGAACACGCGGAACAAAACTCCAACAACGTGATCGAGGGGGTGTCATACCCGATTTTAGACTCAACTCGAGGCGAGTCTAGTTTCATTTGACTGGGTGAACTCGTTTGAGTTTAGATGTTGGAGTCTCCACTTAATATAGTTTTAAGGTGTATTAGGCTACCTAAGTATCTACAGTCAAGCTTAATAAGTTAACTAGTCCATTCCAGAGATTCTATATGGGTAAGAAGTCCAAATGACTCAGGGAAAAAGGTGTTAGGCACTTCCCCGAGTCCCACGAAAAGTGGTTACCGTCTGAGTCTAATTTTGGAATAAAAGAGTATATATCATCATGAATACTAACTTGAAATTTTAATTTAACACTTTAACTAAAAGATATAACATATCTAGGCTACTTTAGAGCACAGACACAAATAGTTTTCACATTCGGCCTATATTTAAGCTTAACCGTATACAGGTGTTAACATATAAAGGGGTGTTCAATTTCAACTTATATATGCAATTCACACACTTGAAAACGATTTGCGCATAGTCTATTTTGCAAACGATATTCAGATTTTAACAAGTACCAAAAGGGAGTTTGTTTTAAAATAAAATATTGGCCATTTAGGGTCGGTGTGACTCGTTATTAATTGTCGAGCCCTAATCTTAATGGTCTTTTTGTGTAGGGGTTGGATTTTAAAAATATATATAGGCAAAGGGGCTATTTTTTGAAAACGGGTGTCACAGAAGCACATAAATGCAAATAAAGGCTGTCGCACATAAAGTATAGATACTTATAGGTATAAAACATGCAAATACATGACTAAGTGATGGTTATACTTTAAAAAATATACTTTAAAGCGTATAAATGACCCCAAGTATTTTATACGCTCTTATACACTATAAATTAATGTATAAGAGCATAAATAATGGTAAAAAAATAGTTTATGCACATAAAGGCCCTTTTTTGAAATCAACTTTGGGCCCAGACTGTTTATGCGAAAGATGGGCAGATGCAGTTTTTCGAAAGTAGTCCATATTAGACGCGAATAGCAAAAAATAACCCCTTTTTCAGGTTAAGTTCCATATTTAATCAAAAACTAAACATGCTTTCAAGTTTCTGTTTTAAAAATCTGTGTAAGACAAATAAACGGAACAGAACTAAAAGTTTTAAAACAATATGTTATGATTCTATTTTAACTATATGCATGTTGGACTGATTTAAGGAGATTGGATCCTAGTATGATGCAACACATAGAAGTAGAGGCTAAGAGAGAGACACCTGAGTAGCCATAACACAGCCTAGTAACTGTGTTCCCTATGTTTATAGAAGTACAAACAGGATTCCTAATCAAATTTACATGATAGGGACAGTTGCTAAGGGGGAAAAAATACAGAGTCACAAGTCTAAAAGAATGTCCTATTTTCTAAAGTCAAGGTCAGATTAAGTATATAGTCACAAGTCCTCAGCATCATAACCAGCTGAAAAGGGCTCAACCACTGACCTTTTTAAGCTTTAAGAACTAACTTGTAGTCATTAGAATATGATTTGGCCCCTCTAAGACCATTAAAGCACTCCTGCAAGCACAAGGTTAGCCAGGAAAAGGGGAGTAGGAAGCCTGAGCTGAGGTCTTTGTCCAAAACAAAAGACCTGATCAATACATCATTAACTATGTCCCTGTTCTTAAACAAAAGTGAGCAGGATCCTTATTGGATCTCTTAACTAGGCAAGGTTAGCATAGATTATCAAAGTACCTTTTGACAGTGAGAAAGCAAAGAAAACACTGTAAGTTGATCAGGCTTTACAAAGAGAACCAAGTAAACTAGCAGATGCTTTTCCAGAAAAATCAAAGAAGGGGTTAGGCTTCAGAAAGTGTTCTGCAGCCTTTGTTTCTATGTAGGAGCTTTTGTTTTCTCTGTGTGAATGATGTGCTTAGGTGTTAATGCCTAAAACTGTTGTCTAAGTGAAAGAGAATAGCCAGTTTATATAGTGACGGGTGGGGAATTAGAACTCCAACGGGTGAAAGCCAAGAATGGCAAGGGAATATTGTTTCCCAATGTTAAATGGATCTCATTAAGAAGACTTACCAAGTTTAAGTCAATCAAACCCCAAACTTAAGGTAAATCAAATCCTATGACAAATATAGATTCTCCCTTTTGATCAATAACTATCCAGGTTCAAGAATTAATATGCAAAGTTATTTTAGATCAATTTAGGCTTGAAAAACCTCTTGACAAATGTCCATAAATCTCCTAACGGATACTGGATCAAATCAAGTAACCCCCGTCCCATTCAAAACTCCAATCCTAATTCAATTTGAGCCAATCAATCTCATTCCAATCATGTAAATCCATCACCCTTTTTTCCAACTCAAACAAACAAATGATCAGGAATATAACAAAAATAAACAAAATGTTAAGTATATTATCAACAAAGGTGAGCATACTGTAAGGGTGACATGAAACACAAGCTTCCAAGGTATTAAATCCAGACACACAAATGTCCTAAGTATAGGTTTTCCAATTAACTGACAAGTAAAAAAAAAATTCCAACCGTGTAGTCTTGTGCCTCGATTAGTCGGCTAATAACAACTAACATGCTCACAATTAGATGAAGTTAAGCAAGTTTACGCGTAGGCAAACACATAGGAAAAATAAAATTAGGGATTAGAATTTACCTATTTTCGAACCGGGTTGGGTCAAGTCGACCCGTATCGAATTAGGGTTGCAAAGATGAAACCTTACCCTTTCATCAATGAATAAAACCGGTTAAACACGAAAGGAGCCCCGTCGGAGGCGTTTCCCGGTGGTAGCGATTCAGTTGACATAGTGTTAAGTTTTCCCACGTCCAAACCCCATCGAAAGGGTATGGGTTATGTAGCGGACGACGAGGGTAATCAATTGACACTAACTTCCCCAAATTCCACCGGCCAACTTGGCCCGTAAAGCCTTCGACAGCGGTGGCGATTTATATCGCCGAAGAGAGAGAAGAGAGAGTCAAGTCAGGGAGTGAGAGGGGAAAATGAGGCCGGGGGGTAGGGTTTTGGGGTGGTTTGGTAAGGAAAAAATGTTTCTGGCCGTTGGATCGTCTATGTGGACGATCGAGATCGATCCACGTAGGCGTGACGTGTATAAAATTTGGCTGATGTGTAAAAGTGTGTATATAAGTAAAATGTGAGGTGTAAAATGCGAAATGTATATATAGTTGTCACGACCCAAAAATCCGAATAGGTCGTGAGGGCACTCTACTAACTAAGTTGGGTGAACCCACTTGATTTTTGAATAATTAGAATAAACTCTACTACGAAATGTATAAATATTTCAGTAATATCCCATAAAAGTAATAAAGAAGTTGAAATATCCCGACAATATAAGGTTTAAGTACTTCCCGAATCAAGAACATCTAAGAGTGTTGAATAAGTTATACAACTCCAAAAATTTCGGGAATACATCATAGAAAAATATAAACTATATAGGCGGCCACCACAGATGTAGGGTTGGCTCACCGCTAATAAAAGGATGCTCATATATGTAAAGCAAAATAACACAAAGGTAATGGGAAATAAAGAGAAACCATTTAATTAACTGTCAAGTAAAATTCGTACTCCAACGTCAAAGTAACACAACACCTTAATGTAACTCGCGGATAAATACATAACCACGTCACACTACAATAATATGCATGGAACTACATCGTGCGTACCCCAATAAAATGCACGGAACTACATCGTGCTAGGTAATATGTACGGAACTACATCGTACTATAATAATACGCACGGAACTACATCGTGCCACAATCATTTCTATAGAAGCATATAACATATATAGAGTGTGGAGCAAGTCCACCAAGAAAGCGAAATACACTTACCTCAGTCTGAAGCTCAATAGCTACTCAACCATGGTCTTCCCATTTTGAATCTCCTCCAAACCTTTACGCTCTATTTAAAGGAACTGAATACAATCCATACCAAGACTAGTGGTTAAAGATCCCAAACCTTAAATTAGAAGGGTTAAGAGAGCAATTTAAAAGTTAACCCCAAGCCTACTTGATTAAATCACGAAATCAATGCATTATCGGGTTACGCATAAACTAATGATATATAACCAGTTTCATATTTTGATGCCATATTTCCATTAAATTTCATAAAGTACTAATTTCTAGGTTTAGGTCTAAAACTCTAATTTATTATGGCTTAAGCTTATGAATTTGAAAGTTGAAACTCATCCTAATACCACTTCTACACTCAATATTCGACTACAAATTCAGCATTGATATCATAATTCTGAATAAATTATAATCCCCAGAAAGTAGAAAAGAAAACACTATAGCTACAAAAATTCAACGGAACCAAGCAACCCACCACTGCTGGATAATCGAACAAGCAGCAAAGCTCACTAAGACTAAAATTTATATCCACAGATATCATCATTAGGAAATCATTCTACACCTTAGCATTTGGAAATCATTATGTCTCCACCACACCTTAGCCAATCATTCATTTCCATCTTAAGTAAATAATTAATTCTATTATAAATTAAAGATGACATTTTCTAATTGTTTTCACAATTGAATAATAATGACTAATATATAAATAATGTACAAACCTATATATAATCTTATGAAAAAATCTTCAAGGCAAACTTATTTTGGTATTCCCAGGTGAACTCCCGCCGCTCCTTATCCCAAAGTTCCTTAGCAACTTCTTTAAAAAAAAAAAGAGAAACTTTGCTTTACCCTAAATATTAAGATAATGCCTTTATATATGACCTAATAGTATGGCTAGTAAAATAGTCATGGGCTTAGCCCATTACTTAACTCATTATATAATATTAGAGGAGATATTACAAAGCCTAATTAAAATATGAAGTGCTCACTTCTTCTACATCTCAAGTTTAAATAAAACTAGTTAAAATATCGAGTTGTTATATTCTCCTCCACTTGATCACAAGTTCGTCCTCGAACTTGATCCATCCAATACCAACCATCTATTTATACACATGTATCCAATACTAAACCAAATACTACTCACAACCAAAATTCATATATACTCAAAATTTGGCTAAGTCCAGAGATTTACAAAAATTTCGCCAGAGTTTCCTTTGTAAATTGGACTATTAAAAAATAATTCCTGTCTCAAATACCAACAACCACTATATACAATATATTAAGCCATTCATAGGCACCAAAACAAGCTCAATATAATCTCAACCGCTCCGACAAGGAGGTAAATCTCAATAATAAATCAAAACACTCCGACAAGGAGCTAAATCACTCTTATAAATCAAATACTCCGGCAATGTGATAAATTACTTTAACAAATCAGACAACTCCGACAAGGAGGTAAACATGCTATAACTTACAATTAATAAGAGAAATTTAAATACAAGGACTTTAAAATTTACTTACTTGATGCTTTAAACAAGTGAGGATATCTATCCCGCATGCTCGACTAAATCTCCCAAGTATCTCCATCATGTGGACGGTTATGCCATCGCACTTTTACTAACGGAATTTCTTTAGACCTCAAATTTCGGGTTTCTCTTCCTACAACAGCAACTAGAACTTCTTCATAAGCAAAGTTCACATCCAATTGAACTGGGTCCACCTCTATGACATGAGTGGGATCTCGAATACACTTCCGGATCATAGAAACATGAAAAAAGGGATGAACAGGCATAGACTCTGGCAATGCAAGTCGATAAGCAACCTCACCAATACGCTTCACAATCTTATAAGGACCAATGAACCTAGGACTCAATTTGCCCTTCTTCCCAGATCTCTTCACACCCCGCATTGGTGGCACCTTCAAGAAAACCATATCACCTTCCTCAAATACCAAATCTCGGCTTCTCTTGTTCGAGTATGATATCTGCCTACTCTGAGCAGTTCGAAGATGATCCGGAATGATATGAACCGTATCCAAAGTCTGACGAACAATATCAGGACCCTACACCTCAACATCTCGAGATTTGAACCAACCAACTGGAGATCGACATCGGCGACCATATAATACCTCGAATGGCGCCATCTGAATGGAAGACTGATAACTGTTATTATAAGCAAACTCCGCAAGAGCTAAATGATCATCCCAATGACCGCCAAAATCCAAGGCAGATGCTTTCAATATATCCTCCAAGATATGAATAATCCGCTCAGACTGTTTATCAGTCTGCCGATGAAATGCGGTACTAAGTTGGACCTGAGTACCCAACTGTTGCTGAAAAGACTGCCAAAACTGATAAGTGAACTGAGAGCCTCGATCAGAGATAATAGACAATGGAGTACCATGCAGCCGAAAAATCTGCTCAATAAAGATCCGAGCCAACTTCTTTGATGTATCAGTTGTCTTCACCGGAATGAAATGGGCCGACTTGGTAAGTCTATCAATAATGACCCAAACTGAATCATGATGCCTCAATGTCTTCGGCAATCCAACTACAAAATCCATGGTAATCCTCTCCCACTTCCACTCAGGAATGGGTAGTGCCTGGGCTAAACCTGCGGGTCACCTATGCTCGCACTTGACTTGCTGACAGTTCAAGCACCGAGATACATGATCAAAGACATATTTCTTCATCCCTTTCCACCAATACAACTCCCGAAGGTCCTAGTACATCTTGGTAATACCGGGATGAATGGAATACCGCGAATTATGAGCATCAGCAAGAACCAACTGCCTCAAATCACCAACATTAGGAACACAAAGACAACCACCAACCCGAAGAATACCATCACTATCCAACTCAAAAGGAGGGGCTCCTCCACTTTGAATACGCCCACGCAACTCAAGAAAATAAGGATCCTGGAACTGTCTTTCCTTAATCTGGCTAACTAAGGAAGACTGAGCCAACAACCAAGCAAATACCTGATTCGAGTCCGAACTATCAAATCTCACTCTCGAATTATATAGAGTCTGCAATTCTCGAGCTAAAGGTCTCTTCTCAACATCAAGAAATGCAAGACAACCCATAGACTACCTACTCAATGCATCAGCCACCACATTGGCTTTTCCCGGATGATAATGAATAGTAAGATCATAATCTTTGATCAGCTCGGGCCATTTATGTTTCCTGCTATTCAAGTCCTTCTGAGTAAGCAAGTACTGCAAGCTCTTGTGATCGGTGAAGATCTCACAAGGCTCGCCATACAGGTAATGTCTCCAAATCTTTAAAGCACATACCACAGCGGCTAACTCTAAATCATGGGTCGGATAGTTCTTCTGATTCACTTTCAACTGCCTAGAAGCATAAGCAATGACTTTACCATGCTGCATCAAGACACATCCCAACCCAACACGAGAAGCATCACAATACACTACGAACCCTCATACTCTAGAAGGAAGAGATAACACTGGAGCGCTAGTCAACAATGACTTTAGCTTCTGAAAGCTCGCCTCACACTTTTCTGACCAACGAAATTGAACTGCTTTCTGAGTCAAGCAGGTCAATGGAGCAGCAATAGATGAAAACTTCTCCATAAATCGCCTATAAAATCCAGCCAGGCCAAGAAAACTACGAATCTCTGTCGGAGAAGTAGGTCATCACCAATTCTGAACGACCTCAATCTTTTTAGGATCAACTTTAATACCCTCACTGGATACAACATGACCCAAGAAAGCCACAGAGTCCAAACAGAACTCACACTTCGAGAACTTAGCGTAAAACTTACGTTCTCGAAGTGTCTGAAGAATCAATCTCAAGTGATGCTCATTCTCCTCATAGATATGTGAATAGACCAAGATATCATCAATAAAGACAATGGCAAACGAGTCTAGATAAGGCTTGAACACACGGTTCATCATATCCCTAAACGTTGCTGGAGCATTCGTAAGCCCAAAGGACAGAACCAAGAATTCATAGTGACCATAACGGGTCCTGAATGCTGTCTTCGGGATATCGGACTGTCGAATCTTCAATTGATGATACCCAGACCTCAAATCAATCTTGGAAAAGAACTTGGCTCCTTGCAACTGATCGAACAAGCCATCTATACGAGGCAAGGGATACTTATTCTTAATAGTGACCTTGTTCAACTGCATATAATCAATGCACATACGCATAAAGCCATCTTTCTTCTTAACGAACAACTTTCTTCTTAACGAACAACACTGGAACTCCCCAAGGTGACACACTAGGTAGAATGAACCCCTTATCCAATAAGTCTTGCAGTTGCTCCTTTAACTCCTTCAGCTCGGCTGGAGCCATACGATACGGAGGAATAGATATAGGCTGAGTTTCGGGCACCAAATCAATACCGAACTCAATATCCCTATCCGGAGGAAGTCCAGGCAAATCATCGGAAAACACTTCAGTGAACTCCATCACAACGGAAACAAAATCAAGAGACGGAACCTCCATATTGGTGTCCCGAATTATGGCAAGATATGCAGGACACCCCTTGTTCACCATACCCCTCGCTTTAAAAAATGAGATAACACGTCCAGTAGGTAGCAAACAAGAACCGTGCCACACTACCGGTACTGAGCCAGGAAAAGAAAGCCAAATAGTCTTGGCATGACAATCGAGAGTAGCATAACATGATGTATCACATCAAAATCTACCATGTCCAGAACTAATAAATCAACTATGGTCTCACGTCCCCGAAAAGATACAGTACAACCAGGATACAACCGCTCCACCACAATTTACTCTCCAACAAGAGTAGAAACACAAAATGGATCACGAATACACATATAATCAACATTAAAACCCGAAGAAAATTAAGGTGACACATAAGAATACGTGGAACCTAGATCAATCAAGGAATAAGCATCACGTCCACAAATAGAAAGTGTACCTGTAACCACTAGATTGGATTCCATAGCATCCTGTCCGGTTGGCAAAGCATAAAACTTTCTCTGAGGCTGAGCTGAACTAGTACTCTGATGACCACCTCTCAAAGGGCCACTACCACCACGCCCACGGCCACTCCTAGCTGGTTGAGAACCTGATACCATAAGTCTGCACAGATGCCTGGGGTCGAGGAAAAGACTGACTACCTCCCCGAAGTAGTCTAGGACAATCCTTTATATGATAACCAAGCTCACGACAATGATAGCATCCAGAATTGGGTTTGTGCGGTACGTGCTGTGGAGGTCATGAAACAGACTGGCCTGGTTGAGAAGGATGACAGAATCGAGTCTGCTCATGACGGGGTACAAATGTGCTCCTCGAGCTGTGAGCCATCGACTGAGCTGGCCTATCAGAAAACCTCCCCTAAAACCCCTTGCCTCCAGATGAGGCAATAGGAAGTCCACCATATCCACGAGATCTCTTACTATCTCTCTCTAACTCTTCTTGCTCCAGAGCTCTATAAGACTCATATCGGCGAGTAATATCCACCGCTACATCAAATGAGGTACTAGCCTCTATCTCATGAGCCATACTAGATCTCAAAGTAGCAGAAAGACCATTAATGAACCTCCTAACCTTCTCTGACTCCGGACGAACCAAATCAAGAGCATCACGAGACATGTCTAAGAATCGAACCTCATGCTCAGGTACAGTCATATGCCCTGTCTCAACCTTTCAAACTGCATGTGCCTCTCATCCTACTGGCTACGCGGGAGGAACTTATCCATAAACCTCTGATAAAACTCAGTCCAAGACAGCTTCAGCAAGCCTTGCCTAGCTAGAGTAAGTGTATTCCACCAAGTCAGAGCAGGACCCTCAAGCTGGAAAATTGTATAATCAACTCTATGCTCCTCAAGATATCCCAAAGCACCTAATATCCGCTGCCAACGATCCAGAAAGGCCCGTGGATCCTCGGATGGAAGTCCTCCAAACTTTGGAGGCAATAACATGGTGAAATGAAGAAGTCTGACTTGGTTCACCATCGGAACCACAATCTGCCCTGGCTGACCTGCCTGAACAACCTGGGGTACACTACCCACAGCTACTACCTCTGGAGTCGGCATAGTAGGAGTAACAAACTGAACCGGGGTCTGCATACCTCGCATCTGAGTACTCGCTGGTGGGATAACATGAGAACCTACTTGGGTCACGGGAGATCCCTGTGGCGCAAGAGTCTGTAGGATACCCAAAACCCTCAACATAGTATCCTGAAGTACTGGTGTAGCAATAAATCCCTGATCAACCTGAACCTTTGACTGATCCTCAATCTCTGTATCGTCATCATGATCTACAACTCTCGTGGCCCTAGCAGCTCTAGCCCTAGGCTAGGCGGCTGTACGAGTCTAAACTCCACGTCTGCCTCGGCCACGTCCTCTGCCTTGACCTCTCACTCGGCCGAAACCTCTAACTCCACCTCTTGCGGACACTGGTACATCAGGTGGTGCCTCTGGCTCTACCTCCGCCTCCTCAGCTGAAGAACGAGTCCTCACCATCTGCGCGTTACATAGTGGAAAAGATTAGTCTTGTCATGGAAATACTACGCACGATAAGGAGAGAATGAAGGGAGGTTGCCTAAATGTCACCATATCCTCTCGTAGATAGGTACGGACGTCTCCGCCCGATCAGCAAGACTCTATTAGACACTATTCATGATTTGTGAGAACTCTAAACCTATGGCTCTGATACCAATTTGTCACGACCCAAATATCATAATAGGTCTTGAGGGCACCCAAGCGAACCCACTTGATTTGTGAATAATTCTGTTGACACCCAATTTTGTCCCGGATTTTAATTAAATGTATAATTATTTTAAATTAAGTTCAATTTTGAAAATTACAAGTAAATAGCTAATTTTAAATGAAAATGGCCAAAATCGCAAGTTATCCCTTCATTTGTAGCGTACTATATAATTATTTGTTTAATTTAATTGAAGGATAATTACGTTCTTAACTTTAAAATTTAACCTACGTGTGCAATTATCTTATTTACTTAATTATTTTAAAAGGAGACTAATTTCGTTCTAAGCCTAAAAGTAACCCGTCTCCGCAAAGTATACATTACATACAATACATCTATTTCATTTTTTATTTGAAGCCCATTCACTATCTCCCTCATTATATTCATTTTCCTACTACACAAAAAAAAAAACCCTAGACCCACTATCATAAGGAGATATCAGCCGTGCCCCCCATCCACACACTTGATCTCCCTCTCCACAATCCCTTATCATCTCCTCCACATTAAGACACCAAAAATGGAACCCCTTTCATCTTCTCCTCATTACACTAACACACCACTCCCTACACAATTTCACTCCTTTTTTTTAACACCACAATCAGACCCTCACACGAAACAAAATCGAAGCAGTGGGGAATCGAATCAGAAACAGTGAGGTCGACGGTGGTATTGAACCTCACCAGAATTCTCATCTCGCCGTCGAACTTTGTTCTTCCCTTTTTCCTTGATTTGTGACTAAACTGTTGAAGGTGTGGCGGGGTAGCAGTGACGCCGCTACTTGGCTGGTGTCGCTCCTCCGCCGCTCCGTTGTGGTCACTGTTGGTCGCCGTGGATGTTTGTTTCACCGGAAAAACTTGTCGCCGGCGGCCCTTGTTTTTTTTTTTTTCCTTTATTGGTTTCTGATTGAATCAAATGGAAGAAATGGTAGCAGCGACGCCACCAAAAATGGTTTAGGTGGTCGCTCCTCTTTCTCCTCCGCGTTACCGTTGTCTGGTTCACCGGAATTTGGTTGGTTTGTGACTTATGATGTTCCCACTGGTTCCTTAGCTTTGTTTGGATTAGCTTTGTTTGGAGTACCCATTTCTGTTCTTGTTTCAATTGAAAGCCCGAGTCACGGCTACTGTAAATTTTGGTTCCTTGGGCGATTAAATCTGGCCTATTGATGGTGGAAATTTCTTAGGATCTATGTTCTGTTAATTTTGTTCATTGTTCTGCTGCTTTGATAAAATTGGTTTGTTCTGTTGCTTTGATAAAATTAGACCCGTTATGCATTAGCTGGATTTTTCTGAGTGTAGGAATTTTGGATAAATTTTATCCATTATGGAATACTGGACTGATATTGAACCGATACTACACAAGGAATTGACGGATGACCAATTAGGGCCGATGAAAATACCCATGCACGTATTGAGGCCAACACAAGGAATTGACGGATAATGAATTGACGGATTTTGAACATGATACTACACTTGATCCGTCCCGTTCCCGTGTCCCTAAAGCAAAAGGCGATGATGAGTGCATTTTAATGCTATAAGCAAGTTGAATAGAGTAGTGGGTTTGGTGCTTTGGCACGGCAACACGGCCCGGTCTCCGTGTTTGCAACCGTACCAAATCCCGAGCCTCTATTCGACGCGCCATACAAACCTGAGCCTAAATTTTGCAAAACAACCCCCGTTTCTATTATTATTATTATTATTATTATTATTATTATTATTATTATTATATATTTTATTATTGTTATTATTATTGCTTTATTACTTTATTATTATTTTATTTTATTAATCATTACACTTTATTATCGTACTAATCCCGTTTAATTCCCGTTTTATTGCGAGGTATATCTTGGCACGAGCAATTCGGGAACGCTTTTGGCTAACTCGCGAATGAGAATAGTCCTTTGCATTGAGGGCATTTGGAGATTGAATTCGGATCCGAGCATTCAGAAATAAGACTTAGGAATTTTAGAAAAAATCAAGACTCCCGCGAGTTAATCAATTTACCGGTTCTATCTTTAACTTTGCTTTCCTTAGATATTTATGCAAAAATAAAATGTGTGAATTATTTTATTTGATAATAATATTTGATTGCTTGGTATATTGCTTTACTTTATGTGCATTATCCTTTTTATTTTTGAAGTCGTTATTTAATTTATTGCAAACTGGGGCAAATTAGCAAAATGCGTGCAAAAAATTAAAATATTTTTCATAAACAAGTTTTATTTCAATTAATTATTTTAGATAATTTTTTTTAGAAAAGCATATTTTGCAAATATTTGGAAACCTGTCGGATTAACCGTATTTTACGGAATTTCGGAAGTGCCTTAAAAACCTTCTTCCGAAATTAATAAAACCTCTTACTTTTAGAATCTCTGGAAGAAAGACCGTCTTTTTTATAAAAACGGAGTTTTGCACGCATTTGCTGATCTGGTTCCCTGTTTTCCTTAAATTGGGTGGCGACTCCAAAAACTCCAAAAGAGTTAGCCCATCCTGTCGATATTCTAGAATTTATCCTCTTCGGGGTAATTTTTGGGGTTCAACAGCATGGCGACTCCGCTGGGGATCAATAAAGGTTTTGACCATAAAGGTTTCCAATTGTTTGCAACTAGCATGCCTGATTTATTTGCTTTATTATATCTGTTTGTTTGGTTTGCCTTATAAAGCATGCATTGTATTAATTTGTGCATAATCTGCGTTCCGTTCATATTTCCTCCCTCATGGAGCCTGTCAATTCTCTTTCACCTCCTCGATTTCATCACGGGGTACCCGCTTGACGGGTTGCTATGCAGGAAGGGCATTGCCCTTACCTCACTCTTTCAAACTTCTTTCGTGTCACCAAAAGTTAGTTGGGGTATGGTTTGCCTGGTTTTGCCATGGCCGGTTTTACTGGTTTATGGGGCCAGGTTTATCCCGCATAGGTCTGAATCAGCCTCAACCGTTAGCCCAATCTTAGAAGGAGATTAGGTCATGCATGCATATACACCTTAGTTTGGGGGAAGGTTCGGCAGATTTGGTTGGTTTGTGTTTTGGAGATGGTTTGGTGTAGTGAGATCTAAGAGGCGAAGCCCCTGGTGTCTTTAAAAGGATCAGTGGGGTCCCTCTCGTGGATGGCTTTGCGTGTGTGCAGGCCTATGTTGATTATCCAGCTGCAACTTTGTAAAATTGAAGTATGCTTGTCGCATACTAGGAGAGCGAAGCCCCTGTGTCTTTGAATGACCAGTGGGGTCCCTCCTTGAAGACCAGTGCGGTCTTGGCTACCTAGGAAACTGAGAGGCTTGATTGAAGCCGAGGACCAGTGAGGAGCCCTATGAGCAAGTCTGGTATTGTGGAAGCAGTTGGAAATTTCCCCCCTGGATGTTGTAAACAATTGGGAGTTGTGCTTGGAGGAGTGTAGATGTTTGCAAAAGCTATGGAGGGCTGTTTCGGGTTTTAGGCATTTGGGTTTAGAATTTTGTGCAGATGCTGTGGAGAGCATGAGCTGTGTTAAAATGTTAATTGCCTGCCTTGCTTTATTTGGTCAAAATGCGTTAAATACTAGGTGTTGCTTGCTTGTATGCAATCCTATAAATGACATGCAAACTATTTTAGTTACCCTTTGTGAGGTTTCTTTTGTTTTGTTTACTTCTCTATCAAATGTTGGATTTGTGAAGTGGCAGACCATCCACCAGGCAAAGGTTTCGAGATATGATTGATGGTAGACGCTTTAGCTCGTGAACGGTGCAGTACCAGAAGCTAATGGCATTGCTTGAAAGAACTTGGCGATTGAACTTAGTAGCATTGTTTTCAATTTTAATTCAGATTGAGGCCCTGAATTGCATTGTACTTTAAAGCTTATGTTATTCTGAATCAACTCATTTTGAATTTATGAAAGTTGAAATAAAATTCATCGCATTCTTATTATATTATTTACGCTTGCATTTGTTTCTGTTTCAAAATTAAAATTGATAAACTTGCCAAAACTTTGCTTGTGATGTATGGCAAAACAACTGAACAATTTGAAAGCGATGCACTGAAAGTTATTGTCTGTGCTCTTTGGATATCGCACTACTGTTGGAACTTCAACTGGGGCAGCTTTTATTTGTTGGCATATGGTGTTGAAGCAGTGCTGCAGAACTACGCACGGTCTGATTCCCAAGGAGGGATACGTAGGCTCCCACATCGGGCTCGACCCTTTAGTATCTAAATTATTATTTCCCCCCCCCCCCCCAAGAAGGACAACTGGGGCAATTTTTGCAAAAAAATGAGTTAGGAATGCGGAAGATAATAACTGGGGCAGAATTTTGCAAGAAGCGGCGTTGGTTATTAAAGATGAGTTGGCAAGAATTTTGAAATCGGTTAAGCAAACAGTGCAAAGTCTAAGACAAAGGACGTTCAGTTTGTTTTAAAATATGTTACAAGTTTAAGTCAAGACAAAAATTTTCAAAATGCATCTTTGACTTCATTTGCATGCTTATTTCACTCGCTATATTGCATTAAAATATTTTATCTTGCCTCTATCTTTCAAATTCTATGCTATTTGAGTTCATGAGCCAAGTTTCTGAAAACAATTCGCAAATCCAAGTCCAATGAAGACGAGGAAGCAGCAGAAGCAGCAAGATCAGGATGAAGTCTGCACAAATCAAACGTTTCCCCTTCCCTCCTCAGAACTAACAATTTTCTTTGAGAGCAGGAACATAAAAGTTTGCGTTGAAAAGATCATTCGCACTATGGATGAACAGTTTATGGAACGCGCATTCAAAGTTGCCTTGCAAATTGCGTCGCATTGCCCTTTTCATGACTTAAAGCATTATGCTTTGTCATGAGTTATTGCCGAACAGGCGGCATTTCTACCCCTATGACTTTCATTCCTAATAGGCGATAGAGCCGAGGCTTGTTTTGTGTTTTCAAAACTAAGCAAAATAGGGCATCACTTTGTTTCAGGCTATAATCCGCACAAGGCCATCCTTGCCGGGTTGTCTCGCCAATTGATTTATCAATGGCTATCGCACTGACTACTTTTCCGCACTACTTTGCTTTGCACTTATCTTGAATTACGCCTTCACACTTGCTTTAAAATTAACGCCTCGCTTTACTCTTTCAGGTTGACCATCGGCTACGAGGATTCCCTTTGTTGGACTATCTCGCCCATTGATTCGCCAAATGGCTCTTGCATTGCTTTACATTCCCGAACTGCTTTCCTTTGCACTTGCTTTATATTATGACTTGCTTTACTTTTAGTTTAACAGGTCAGCCCTGATACCCTCCTTGCTTTGTGCCGGACCGGATCACCAGCTGATTTGTAGACAATCAACCCCAAGACCCTCCTTGCTGCGTGCCCGACCGGCTTGCCAGTTGATTTGTCAAGATGTTCAAATTGCCTTGCACTTGCTTTCAATTATGCCTTTGCACTTGCTTTATATTATGACTTGCTTTACTTTTAGTTTAACAGGTCAGCCCTGATACCCTCCTTGCTTTGTGCCGGACCGGATCACCAGCTGATTTGTAGACAATCAACCCCAAGACCCTTCTTGCTGCGTGCCCGACCGGCTTGCCAGTTGATTTGTCAAGATGTTCAAATTGCCTTGCACTTGCTTTCAATTATGCCTTTGCACTTGATTTATATTATGACTTGCTTTACTTTTAGTTTAACAGGTCAGCCCTGATACCCTCCTTGCTTTGTGCCGGACTGGATCACCAGCTGATTTGTAGACAATCAACCCCAAGACCCTCCTTGCTGCGTGCCCGACCGGCTTGCCTGTTGATTTGTCAAGATGTTCAAATTGCCTTGCACTTGCTTTCAATTATGCCTTTGCACTTGCTTTATATTATGACTTGCTTTACTTTTTGTTTAACAGGTCAGCCCTGATACCCTCCTTGCTTTGTGCCGGACCGGATCACCAGCTGATTTGTAGACAATCAACCCCAAGACCCTCCTTGCTGCGTGCCCGACCGGCTTGCCAGTTGATTTGTCAAGATGTTCAAATTGCCT
The DNA here is from genome assembly GCA_037355625.1 of Petunia x hybrida. NCBI lineage: Eukaryota > Viridiplantae > Streptophyta > Magnoliopsida > Solanales > Solanaceae > Petunia > Petunia x hybrida. The sequence continues at coordinate 1,493,621 of JBBBVM010000080.1, forward strand.
TGCACTTGCTTTCAATTATGCCTTTGCACTTGATTTATATTATGACTTGCTTTACTTTTAGTTTAACAGGTCAGCCCTGATACCCTCCTTGCTTTGTGCCGGACCGGATCACCAGCTGATTTGTAGACAATCAACCCCAAGACCCTCCTTGCTGCGTGCCCGACCGGCTTGCCAGTTGATTTGTCAAGATGTTCAAATTGCCTTGCACTTGTTTTCAATTATGCCTTTGCACTTGCTTTATATTATGAACCGCTTTACTTTTAGCTCAGCAGGTTAACAGGTCAGTCCCGAGACCCTCCTTGCTTCGTGCCGGACCGGTTCGCCAGCTGATTTTTTCGACAATCAACCCCAAGACCCTCCTTGCTTCATGCGCGACCGGCTTGCCAGTTGATTTGTCAAGATTGTTGAAAATGCCTTGCACTATGCCTTCGCATTTGCTTTATTGCTTCACCAGTGGATGGGAAGACAATTATCAAAGATATTGCAGCTTGCACTTACAAATTACGTCATGCCTACCATAAGGAATTGGAGGCCTTATTATGAAGCCTGTCATAAGCAATTGAAGGCTCTTTTATCATTGATCCTACCGTAAGCAATCGGGGGATCTTATTATTAAGTCTATCGTGAGCAAGCGAAGACTTCATTAGCATTCATGCCTACCATAAGCAATTGGAGGCCTTATTATGAAGCCTGTCATAAGCAATTGAAGGCTCTTTTATCATTGATCCTACCGTAAGCAATCGGGGGATCTTATTATTAAGTCTATCGTGAGCAAGCGAAGACTTCATTAGCATTCATGCCTACCATAAGCAATTGGAGGCCTTATTTTGAAGCCTATCATAAGCAATTGAAGGCTCTTTTATCATTGATCCTACCGTAAGCAATCGGGGGATCTTATTATCAAGTCTATCGTGAGCAAGCGAAGACTTCATTAGCATTGAAGCCTACCATAAGCAATTGGAGGCCTTATTTTGAAGCCTATCATGAGCAATTGAAGGCTCTTTTATTATTTATCCTACCGTAAGCAATCAGGGGTCTTATTATCAAGTCTGTCGTGAGCAAGCGAAGACCTCATTATCATTGAAGCCTACCATAAGCAATTGGAGGCCTTATTTTGAAGCCTATCATAGACAATTGAAGGCGCTTTTGTTATTGATCCTACCAATAAGGATCAACCTAGAGGTTCTCCGGGCGGAGTACTTTGTCAGTTGATCGAAGGAAGAACTTATCGATGACACCGCAGCCCGCATTTACAATTTTATCACTTTATCTATTTCTTATTCCAATTATTATAGTTTATTAGCAGTTGCACGTTTACCTCTTGTTGAGATTATTGCAGGATTTTAGCAACACCGCAGCAGCATCTGGAGCATGGAGCTTTTCTTAGCAATAAACTGGGCAATCGTTGATATGAGCTAGACTCGTCAACAAAGACCTGAAGAATCGCACCCGCATAAGTCATCCACCCTAGAGGTAAGTCTCTTGTTAACCCTAAGTCTGAGGTTTGAAATTGAAGACAAGATGGCTCAGTTATCGAGGTGCAGTGGAAGCTATGTCCGTGTAAACCCCTCTTTATGGGTGTGTCGTCGACCACATTTTCATAACTTGGGTAATTACAAGCCTCTTTTCCCGCACTTGAGTAGTCGTTACTATCTCGTCTTTGATTTTTCAAATCGCGTCGAACTACATATGGCCTGATTCTCTTTCAGCCCGAGATATGTAGGCAACTCGGTCCGGAGCTCGGCCATATCCATAAGCCTCGCATTTTGATCCCGGGAATCGGAGTCTTGGCTTTACCGTGACAAAATTGGGTTTCACGTCAACTTCTTTACCCTAGAAACTCTTTCATCCTTTCCGGGTAAAGAGGGGCAGCTGTTGACACCCAATTTTGTCCCGGATTTTAATTAAATGTATAATTATTTTAAATTAAGTTCAATTTTGAAAATTACAAGTAAATAGCTAATTTTAAATGAAAATGGCCAAAATCGCAAGTTATCCCTTCATTTGTAGCGTACTATATAATTATTTGTTTAATTTAATTGAAGGATAATTACGTTCTTAACTTTAAAATTTAACCTACGTGTGCAATTATCTTATTTACTTAATTATTTTAAAAGGAGACTAATTTCGTTCTAAGCCTAAAAGTAACCCGTCTCCGCAAAGTATACATTACATACAATACATCTATTTCATTTTTTATTTGAAGCCCATTCACTATCTCCCTCATTATATTCATTTTCCTACTACACAAAAAAAAAAAAAACCCTAGACCCACTATCATAAGGAGATATCAGCCGTGCCCCCCATCCACACACTTGAACTCCCTCTCCACAATCCCTTATCATCTCCTCCACATTAAGACACCAAAAATGGAACCCCTTTCATCTTCTCCTCATTACACTAACACACCACTCCCTACACAATTTCACTCCTTTTTTTAACACCACAATCAGACCCTCACACGAAACAAAATCGAAGCAGTGGGGAATCGAATCAGAAACAGTGAGGTCGACGGTGGTATTGAACCTCACCGGAATTCTCATCTCGCCGTCGAACTTTGTTCTTCCCTTTTTCCTTGATTTGTGACTAAACTGTTGAAGGTGTGGCGGGGTAGCAGCGACGCCGCTACTTGGCTGGTGTCGCTCCTCCGCCGCTCCGTTGGGGTCACTGTTGGTCGCCGTGGATGTTTGTTTCACCGGAAAAACTTGTCGCCGGCGGCCCTTGTTTTTTTTTTTCCTTTATTGGTTTCTGATTGAATCAAATGGAAGAAATGGTAGCAGCGACGCCACCAAAAATGGTTTAGGTGGTCGCTCTTCTTTCTCCTCCGCGTTACCATTGTCTGGTTCACCGGAATTTGGTTGGTTTGTGACTTATGATGTTCCCACTGGTTCCATAGCTTTGTTTGGATTAGCTTTGTTTGGAGTACCCATTTCTGTTCTTGTTTCAATTGAAAGCCCGAGTCACGGCTACTGTAAATTTTGGTTCCTTGGGCGATTAAATCTGGCCTATTGATGGTGGAAATTTCTTAGGATCTATGTTCTGTTAATTTTGTTCATTGTTCTGCTGCTTTGATAAAATTGGTTTGTTCTGCTGCTTTGATAAAATTAGACCCGTTATGCATTAGCTGGATTTTTCTGAGTGTAGGAATTTTGCATAAATTTTATCCATTATGGAATACTGGACTGATATTGAACCGATACTACACAAGGAATTGACGGATGACCAATTAGGGCCGATGAAAATACCCATGCATGTATTGAGGCCAACACAAGGAATTGACGGATAATGAATTGACGGATTTTGAACATGATACTACACTTGATCCGTCCCGTTCCCGTGTCCCTAAAGCAAAAGGCGATGATGAGTGCATTTTAATGCTATAAGCAAGTTGAATAGAGTAGTGGGTTTGGTGCTTTGGCACGGCAACACGGCCCGGGCTCCGTGTTTGCAACCGTACCAAATCCCGAGCCTCTATTCGACGCGCCATACAAACCTGAGCCTAAATTTTGCAAAACAACCCCCGTTTCTATTATTATTATTATTATTATTATTATTATTATTATTATTATTATTATTATTATTATTATATATTTTATTATTGTTATTATTATTGCTTTATTACTTTATTATTATTTTATTTTATTAATCATTACACTTTATTATCGTACTAATCCCGTTTAATTCCCGTTTTATTGCGAGGTATATCTTGGCACGAGCAATTCGGGAACGCTTTTGGCTAACTCGCGAATGAGAATAGTCCTTTGCATTGAGGGCATTTGGAGATTGAATTTGGATCCGAGCATTCAGAAATAAGACTTAGGAATTTTAGAAAAAATCAAGACTCCCGCGAGTTAATCAATTTACCGGTTCTATCTTTAACTTTGCTTTCCTTAGATATTTATGTAAATAAAATGTGTGAATTATTTTATTTGATAATAATATTTGATTGCTTGGTATATTGCTTTACTTTATGTGCATTATCCTTTTTATTTTTGAAGTCGTTATTTAATTTATTGCAAACTGGGGCAAATTAGCAAAATGCGTGCAAAAAATTAAAATATTTTTCATAAACAAGTTTTATTTCAATTAATTATTTTAGATAATTTTTTTTAGAAAAGCATATTTTGCAAATATTTGGAAACCTGTCGGATTAACCGTATTTTACGAAATTTCGGAAGTGCCTTAAAAACCTTCTTCCGAAATTAATAAAACCTCTTACTTTTAGAATCTCTGGAAGAAAGACCGTCTTTTTTATAAAAATGGAGTTTTGCACGCATTTGCTGATCTGGTTCCCTGTTTTCCTTAAATTGGGTGGCGACTCCAAAAACTCCAAAAGAGTTAGCCCATCCTGTCGATATTCTGGAATTTATCCTCTTCGGGGTAATTTTTGGGGTTCAACATCTACTACGAAATGTATAAATATTTCAATAATATCCCATAAAAGTAATAAAGAAGTTAAAATATCCCGACAATAAAAGGTTTAAGTACTTCCCGAATCATGAACATCTAAGAGTGTCGAATAAGTTATACAACTCCAAAAATTTTGGGAATACATCATAGGGAAATATAAACTATATAGGTGGCCACCATGGACGAAGGGTTGGCTCACCGCTAATAGAGAGATGCTCCACCTCGGTCAACCACGATGCTCACTAGTAGATGGTGTCGAATCTGTAAGACATAAATAAACCAACAAAAATAGGGAAAGGGGTGAGTCGAGTGACTCAATAAGCGGGGACGGGGCTCCAAATAAAATAGCAAGTTGCTCATATATGCAAAGCAAAATAACTCAAAGGTAATGGGAAATAAAGAGAAACCATTTAATTAACTGTCAAGTAAAATTCGTACTCTGTCGTCAAAGTACCAGAACACATTCAATGTAACTCGCGGATAAATACATAACCACGACACACTACAATAATATGCATGGAACTACATCGTGCGATGATAATATATACGGAACTACATCATACCCCCAATAAAATGCGCGGAACTACATCGTGCTAGGTAATATTTACCGAACTACATCGTACCACAATAATATGCAGGGAACAACATCGTGCTACAATCATTTCTATAGAAGCATATATCATATATAGGGTGTGGAGCAATTCAACCAAGAAAGAGAAATACACTTACCTCGGTCTGAAGCTCATTAACTACTCAACAATAGTCTTCCCTTTTTCAATCTCCTCCAAACCTTTACGCTCTATTTAAAGGAACTAAATACAATCAATACCAAGACTAGTGGTTAAAGATCCCAAATCTTAAGCTAAAAAGGTTAAGAGAGCAATTTAAAAGTTAACCCCAAGCCTACTTGATCAAATCACGAAATCAATGACATTATCGGGTTACCCATAAACTAATGATGTATAACCAGTTTCATATTTTGAAGCCATATTCCCATTCAATTTCATAAAGTACCAATTTCTAGGTTTAGGTCTAAAACATTAATTTCTTATGGTTTAAGCTTATGAATTTGAAAGTTGAAACTCATCCTAATACCACATCTACACTCAATATTCGACTACAAATTCAGCACTGATATCATAATTCTGAATAAATTATAATCCCAAAAAAGTAGAAAAGAAAATACTATAGCTACAAAAATTCAATGGAACCAACCAACGCACCACTACTGGATAATCGAACAAGCAGCAAAGCTCACTTAGACTAAAATTTATATCCATAGATATCATCATATATATATATATATATATATATATATATATATATGCATATATATATATATATATATATATATATATATATATAAAACGTGCCTTCTGCCTTGCATGGATTCTCTTTCCAGGATTCTTGCCGCATGTGATTGTGTCTGCTATGCCATAATTGCGTGTCTTCTGCTGTCAAGTGTTAAATTCGACATCGAGTTGTATAACTTCCGTCGGTGCATTGGGCAGTGTACCCTCCACAAAGAATAAAAATGAAAAATCGGTATCGGGTTGTGTACCCTCAACCGACACCTTGGGCTGTGTACCCTCAGCTAATTTAAAATGCAAATAGATTTCGGGTTGTGTACTCTCAACCGACGCCTTGTGCTGTGTACCCTCAGCTAATTTAAAATGAAAATCGATGTTGGGATGTATACCCTCAACCGACGCCTTAGGCTGTGTACGCTCAGCTAATTTAAATGACAAATCGATATCGGGCGGTGTACCCTCAGCTAATTCAAAATGCAAATCGATATCGGGTTGTGTACCCTTAGCCGACGCCTTGGGCTGTGTACCCTCAACTAATTTAAAATGCAAATCGATATCGGGCTATGAACCCTCAACCGACGCCTTGGGCTGTGTACCTTCAGCTAATTTAAATGATAAATCGATATCGGGCTGAATACCCTCAACCGACACCTTGGGCTGTGTACCCTCAGCAAATTTAAAATGCAAATCTATATCGGGTTGTGTACCCTCAATCGACGCTTTGGGCTGTGTACCCTCGGCTAATTTAAAATGCAAATCGATATCGGGTTGTGTACCCTCAACCGACGCCTTGGGTTGTGTACCCTCGGCTAATTTAAAATGAAAATCAATATCGGGCTGTGTACCATCAACTGACGCCTTGGGCTGTGTATCCTCAGCTAATTTAGATGACAAACTAATTTAAAATGAATATCAATATCGGGCTGTGTACCATCAACCGACGCCTTGGGCTGTGTATCCTCAGCTAATTTAGATGACAAACCTTTTTGTTGAAGAATATTTGTCGTGCATTGCTGACTTTGGTATCTTTCGTGCTTGCATCCAAAGAAAGATTGGTAAGTTGTACGGGGTGGTTTCGTTTGTGAATTCTTGGCTTGCTTCGCCTTCACTGTCCACGAGTGCCGGGATCTTCTCCGAGCTGATAAGGATATGCATAAAGTAGTAAATAATGCAAATGTTTTCGAAAAAAACTTTTATGAGAAAGAGATGCAATGAAATATTTTGTCCCACTGAGTCACAAGCCGCATTGTGTAAAGCCAAAGTTGTCGTTCTTCATGCTGTTCCGGACTCCACTAAGTGAATTTTGAGGGCGACTTCAAAATTTTGCCCCAGTTTGTATTTGAAATTTTTAAGAGGTCCTCAAAAATTTCTGCCCCAGTGTCAATTACTTTCGTCCTTTGGGAATTTTTTAGAGTTCCTCAAAAATTCTGCCCCAGTGTTTGCTTCGTGGGAAAATGAAGTTTTTGTATTTATTTGACCGAACCTTGAATAGCTTGCCTACGTATCCCACTTAGGGAATCAGGTTGTGACGTAATTCAGATTACATAATGTACTGTAGAATCACTAGTCAATATAAGCTCCTATACATAGTATCTTTTGACAGCGTCTGAGTTGATTGGTTTAGGCCAGACTTCCCCGTCTATCTCTGCCAATATCAATGCTCCTCCATTCAGAACTCGGTGAACCATGTACGACCCTTGCCAATTTGGTGCAAACTTGCCTTTTGCTTCTTCTTGATTTGGAAATATCTTCTTCAGTACTAATTGCCCAGGTTCAAAGAATCTCTCTCGAACTTTCTTGCTGAATGCTTTAGCCATCCTCCCCTGATATAATTGCTTATGACATATTGGATTCAATCTCTTGCCATTGATGAGGGCCAATTTCTCTATTCTCCCTTTGATCTCAAAGATGGTATCTCGACCTCTGCGGGTATCACTGCTTCCGTGCCATACACCAACAAATAAGGGGTAGCCCCTATTGATGTCCTCATTGTAGTACGATACCCTAACAAAGCATAGGGCAGGTTCTCATGCCATTGCTTTGAATTGTCTGTCATCTTATGCAATATCCTCTTGATGTTCTTATTGGCTGCCTGGACCGCACCATTCATTTGAGTATGCAGTGGAATTGTGATGCTTTATCTTGAAAACCTCACAGGTTGCTTTCATTAGATCACTGCTGAGATTGGCCCCGTTGTCAGTGATGATGGATTCAGGGATGCCAAATCGGCAGATCATCTTATCACGGATAAAGTTTGACACCACTTTCTTCGTTACTGACTTGTATGATGCAGCTTCTACCCATTTGGTAAAGTAATCAATGGCCACCAATATGAAACGATGCCCATTGGAAGCGGCTGGCTTGATAGGTTCTATGACATACATCCCTCACGCAGCAAAAGGCCAAGGTGATCCCATAATGTTTAGTTCATTGGGAGGCACTCGAAACATATCTCCATGGACTTGGCATTGATGACATTTCTTTGCGTGCTTTATGCAGTCATGTTCCATTGTCATCCAGAAATAATCGTTCATGTACGGGCCACACGTCCCAGAGTGTATCTCTTCTAACAATTTAGCAGCTTCTTCTGCGTCCACACATCTCAGCAAACCTAGATCAGGTGTCTTCTTGTACAAAACCTCTCCGTTCAGAAAGAAGCCTTTTACTAACCTCCTTAGTGCCTTCTTTTGGAGACTTGTTGCATCCTTTGGGTAAATTCCTTCTTTGAGAAACCCTTTGATGTCGTAGAACCAAGGCTGTCCGTCTAATTCTTCTTCCACGTGGTAGCAGCATGCTGACAGCTTTCTCATTGCCACAGGTATTGGGTCAATGTAATTCTTTTCAGGATGCTTGATCATGGAAGATATGGTAGCGAAAGCGTCTGCGAACTCATTTTGCAGTCTAGGTACATGCTGGAATTCTATCTTGGTGAAACTTTGTTTCAACTCCTTTATGCATTCCAAGTATGGCAGTATCTTGGAGTTCTTCGCTGCCCATTCTCCTCGAACTTGGTGAATCACTAAGTCAGAATACTCGATTGCGAACAGCTCTTGTATGTTCATGTCCACTGCCAATCTAAGACCCAAGATGCAGACCTCATACTCTGCCATGTTGTTGGTGCAAGGAAACCTTAGTTTGGCCGTGACAGGATAGTGTTGTCAATTCTCAAAAACTAATACTACTCCGATGCCGACTCTTTTTATATTGACCGCTCCATCGAAGAATAGCCTCCAGCCATCATACTCTTTGGTGATGTCTTCCCCTACGAACATAACTTCCTCGTCAGGGAAATAGGTATGCAAAGGCTCATAGTCATCTCCCATGGGATTCTCGGCCATGTGATCAGCCAAGGCTTGAGCTTTCACCGCCTTTTGGGTGACGAAAGTTATGTCAAACTCGTTGAGCAGCATTTGCCATTTAGCCAGCTTTCCGGTAGGCATTGGTTTTTGGAAGATGTATTTGAGAGGATCCATTCTCGATATCAACAGTGTTGAGTAAGATGTCAAGTAATGTCTCAACTTCTATGCTATCCAAGTCAGCGCGCAGCACGTGTGCTCCAGCAATGTGTACTTGGCCTCGTAAGGAGTGAACTTCTTGCTCAGATAGTATGTTGCTTCTTCTTTCCTTTCAGTTGAATCACATTGTCCTAATACACAACCAAAGGCCAAATCTACCACGGACAGGTACAAGATTAAACGTCGCCCAGGCTCAGGTAGGACCAGCACAGGCGGGCGAGATAGGTACTCCTTTACTCGATCAAATCTTTTTGGAAATCCTCCTTCCATGCTCTTTTCATAGGTCACAATGTATCGTATGCCAACCTTTTCGTTGTCGGGCCTCTTCACAATTCTAATTGGCTCGACCATACCATCCAAGTTCTTGCCTAAACCTTTGCCCGGTTCATAGCCTTGTTTGATCATGATGCCTATAACGCAGGCTCCGGGCCATTTTATAGGCTGTGGGACTACATATGGCTCTTGGATCACTACCTCCATAGGTTCAGGTGCTTTGGGTATCCACACTCGCTTTCCCTTTGTTTCTTCAGAGATGCATTTCCAATTGGGACGGGCATTGGGTGAGTACATTGGTCGCTTCTCGGTCTTTGCTGGTAGGGTCTCACGAAATTTGCGTGGAGGCACTCCCCAATCAGACATGACTTGCTCCCAAACAAAATTCCTCCCTTCGTACCCTTTTCCTCGGCTATCCGAATAAGCGCTGTAAAAGTTCCTCTTTTTTCTTCAACCCCAGGCGGTGTGTTGACCAACTTAGGAGCAAAGTGTGCGGTATAAGCTCCTTGGACTGTGTCTGTGGGATTCCAACATGAATTATAGTTCTTGCGACGTCCTCCTCGAGTACCTTGTACTGCTCCCACAAGTTCTACATTATAGAATGTCTGCCCATCAGGAGTATTCCCTTCAATTGCTGGTATGGTTTGCTCATTGTAGATAGAATTTTTCCTCTCACCGAACACTACTACCTCTTTATGATCCCATTCGAACGTCACGGTTTGGTGCAATGTGGAAGGCGCCGCACCAGCCATATGAATCCAAGGACTCCCCAGTAGCAGATTGTAGGAAGCAGAGATGTCCATGACATGGAACTCAATAGTGAACTCCACGGGACCAACCATGATAGTTAGGTCAATCTCCCCAATGGTGCTTCTTTGTGACCAATCGAATGCCTTCACCTTCATGTTGCTCTCCCTTATCTTGCTTTGGTCAATTCCCATTCTTGTCAGAGTGATGAATGGGCATATGTTCAGATCGGAACCTCCGTTGATCCAAACTCTCCCCACGAACCAGTCTTTGTATTTAACAATGACGTGCAGAGCTTTGTTGTGATTCAACCCTTCGGGTGGTAGCTCATCTCCGTAAAAAGCAATTAGGTTGGCCTCCATGACTTGTCCAACCATGCTAGCTAGCAACTGAAGTTTCCACCAGAACATGCGCTTCATCCAACACTTTCATCAAAGCACTTCAGTGGCTCTCCGATTTGAGGAGCAAAGCCAAAACAGAGATTTCTGCTGGAGTTTTGCCCAAGTGCTCAACTAAGGAGTACTCCTTTGCTCGAACCTTCTTCCACAGTCCCTCGGACACTTCCTCGCTAATGCCTCGTCTATCTTGAACCAGATGCGCGGGAGTGTAAATCTTCCCACTCCTAGTCATCCCTTGCACAACAACGGCCTCAACTGTGGACTTGTTATTCTTCTCTATTTCATAATTCCATGGTACTGCCTTGTCGTTGTATGGGGGAACCACATCAACATAGAATTTGGGAGCCACTTCTACCTCAATGGGCTCTGGTGCTGTAGCGGCTTGAGAAACTGAAGCGGTTGCTGGTACCTTTTCTTTTGCCTTAACAATGGTCCCTTCCAAGTTGCATTCCTCATCCAATTCGATCAGGTTCACCCTATTATCTCCATGAAGAGGCAGGGGATTGGTGTGCACGTTTGGAGTCTTCAGGTGTATCACATTTTGGTCGATCAAATCTTGTATCTTGTCCCTCAAAGCATAGCACATTTCAGTATCGTGACCAGTTGCTCCAGAATGATAGGCACAGGTTTTGGTTTGATCAAAATAGAGTGTCATCCTATCAGGCCTTTTGAATGGCATGGGTTGTATGTGGCCAGCTGCTTTGAGTCTCTCGAACAACTGGGTACGAGATTCAGCTGACGGAGTGTAGTTTATTTTGGGTCTTGGGCTGTTAGTGGCGTGAGGCCTTGGTGTATAGGTATTGGTATTTTGGTAGTTGGGACTTTGTGGGTATGTTGGTCTTTGTGGTGGTTGGTTTTGGTAGACGGGCTGGGTGTTATAAACTGGGTAGGTGGATGTGGGTGGTATGTATGGATAGGATGGAGGAGGTATTTGGTAGTAGTAGTTGTGAGTAGGGGAGTGGTCAAGTGATGCGGCCACGAAAGAGACATCGTCCTTCTTCTTTCTTGAGGTAGTAGTGCTGCCAGCTTTTAGGGCTTTGTTAGCAGCTTATAATGCGGCAATGCTAACAATCCTTCCAGTCTTCAGTCCATCCTCCACCATATCACCAATCTTGATCAACTCTCCAAACTTCTTATCTTGCAGATTCAGCATTTTGTCAAAATAGACATCTTCTTGTATGCGGATGAAGGTTTCCACTATCTCGGCGTCTTCTATGGGAGGTTGGACTTTGGCGGCTTCAACCCTCCATCTAGTTGCAAACTCTTTAAAAGTCTCAGTGGGCTTCTTCTTCAGTTTCTCTAGGTAGAACCGGTCAGGCATAGGATCAGTGTTGTGCCCAAAACTGTCGATGAAGTCTCCAGCCATTGCTTCCCAGCTCGTCCATTTCTTTGTTTGTTGCTTAGAGTACTATACTAGCGCATCTCCAGACAGACTGCGGTTGAACAACTACATGCGGATCTTTTCGTCGCGTCCAACTCCAATCAACTTGTCACAGTAAGATCTTAAATGAGCCATTGGATCTCCACTACCGTAGAACATGTTGAACTTGGGCGTCTTTTAACCTTCGGGAAACTTCAAGTCAGGATACAAGCAAAGGTCCTCATAAGCTAACCCTCGGGTTCCTTTGGTGTCTTGGAGTTGTTTGAAATTCTCAACCAGGCATTGGACATGCTCCTTGGTGTTGTCTAGGTCTTCCTTGGTCCATGCATATATTTCATGGTTTTTGGTGGGTGATGTGATGGTTTTGGTTTCGACAGTAAAAGAGGGTAAATTGTTTTGTGGAGCCTTTGGTGGTGCATTGTAGGTAGGATAAGGAATGTCTTTTTCAGGGTAGAGTGGATCTTTGCTGTGAGAGTGAGCAGTTTGGTTTGGTTCAACGGTCTCATCAGCACGGGCAAGAGGGATCCTATTTTCCACTCAAGCATCCTCTGCTCCAGCTTAGCCTAACTTTCATAGGCGACCATGCCTTGTTTCTCAGGAGTTCCATTTCCAACCTTGTCAAACTCAGCCATGATATTTAGTCTTGTCCTTGTCCTTGTTGGTAAAGGGGGAGGTGTTGGGATTGATCCTTTGGACCTCAACCGGTATTGCGCCACGGCCAGAATGCACAAACAAAACTATCAGGGACTTGGGAACTGACACATCAGAAACAAGAAGAGTGAATGTGAGTATACGTTAGTTTGAATAAAATCGCATCCTATCATGCATGAGACCTCTCTTCTGCCAGAGTGAAACAACCTCGGTCAGTCGTTTCGGAAGTTAGCACTCCGATTGGCGTGCTGATAATTTTAAAATATTTGCAATGTCCATTAGGACCTGTCTGTAAAATTTGAGCTAAATCAGACCTCGTTTGGTAGGCATCGGAAGAAGATTTCAGTTTTTATTGGCGATAAATATTAAAAAGAGATTTTTGAGATCGGTTTTGGGCGAATGAGCTCCGATTCGAAATCCGAAAGCGCCGTTAGGTTCGTATGATTATTTGTGACTTTTATGAACTTTCGAAAGTAAAGTTCGATGTTGTTCGGCTAGTTTCCGCTAAAATACCGAAAGTTAAATAATTTGACTTCTTTTCATTTAAATTCGCATCTTGAGTTTCGGGAGTCTGATTTGAGATCCGCCTTCGCGAGTATGTTACATATATTTGGTATAACTTGTATGCAAAAGTTGGAATTATTTTGAATATCGTAGGATACCGTTTTAATTTTCGTTAAGAAAAGAAAATAAAACAAAATAAAATAAAGAAAAGAAAGTAAAAAGGAAAAGAAAGATTGAAGGAAAGAAAACAAAGGGAGGCGGTGCAAAGTTTCTATTCCCTTAGCTGATTGTATTTATAAAGTAAAACAAAACAGAGCAACAAACACACGAAACAGAGAACGCGGCGAACAGGAAAAAAAATGCCAGAAAATGAGAAAAGAGCCGGAAAAAAGTAGAATTTTCACCCTGCAACATGCAGGTAATTATTTTAATGCATTATTTGATTTTATTACGTATGTTTGAATATATTTTAACGGTAAAACTTGAAATATTAGACATCGTTTTAATAAGTTCAATTAATAGTTTAAAGGGTCAAATGGACCCCGATAATGAAATTGATTATATATTCGTACTCAGTGAGTTATGGGCAACATATAAATATAATTTATTTGGGTTTTGATTATGTGACTTTAAAACCTGTACATAGGCCTGGCCTGCGTATTCCATATGCCAATAGGGTATCAGGTTCCTACCTGGATTGCCCTAAGATGTGAGGAATGAAGCCTTTAGCCTAATGTGATATATTTTTCTGCTTATTGAACACAGTGGGATCGTTTGGCAATGAATTCAAAGAATAAAGCGGTTGTTGGATAACAATGTTAACTTTGTATCAAGGTAAGTGATTATATCCATTTCTTTGGAGGCACCTAGCCTCGTGGATTTTCTACCACGTGTTCCTTATGTGTGTAGCTGCCGATAGGCGTACTCATTACGCCTTAGCTTTGGATCTACATTCTATATTATATGTTATGTCCTGCTATTGGTATTGCATTGAGAATCTGAGTATTGTACTTTGGCTTTGAGTTGGCATCTGCTTCCCGGCTGTCGATGAGAGTCCCGCGCCGGTGAAGGGTTATTATTGCATCACATTGCATTCATATGCATTATATGTCATTCATATTCATTACTTTGCATATCATATTGGGTGCAGGAGTATTCCGCCCCAGGAGCAGGAGGATTCCGCTCCATTGTATCATATTGAGGGTAGGAGGATTCCGCCGCATGAGCAGGAGTATTCCGCTCTTATCTCAGATATTGAGTGCAGGAGTATTCCGCCTCAGCTTTACATTATATCTGGTGCAGGAGTATTCCGCCCCAGGAGAGTGCAGGAGTATTCCGCCTCTGGTTTATATTATATCAGGTGCAGGAGTATTCCGCCCCAGGAGCAGGAGTATTCCGCTCCAGTTGGTTATCAGATTGGATTCCCCTCGAATGTAGGAGTATTCCGCTTCGGGATGGAACTACGGGCACATGTGACCCTTCGCATCATATTTCATTTCATCTCACTTCATTTCATTCCATCTCAATTCATACCATTATGTAGACTTACGGTACATGACTACCGTTCTGCTTATATGTGCTTTTCATATTTGTTGATATGTTTTTGGCACGCAACCTTGGTTGAGTTTATAAGTTTCTCACGTCTTTCCGGTTGTTATCTGGCTCTGTCTTTTTATTATTTAAATAAGAGGAATTTTATTTATCTGTTTCTCCTCCCTGGCTAGCTATCCTATTCTTTGAGGTGGCTAGTCTGCCCCACTTATTGAGTCCTTTTGACTCACCCTTTTTGTTGTTTGTTTCTTGTCTATCTATTTCGTTTCGGCAGGTTCGCTCCAGGATTTAGTTTGCCACGTTGTGAAGGAGCGAAGACGACTTCAGCTGTCAGGGTTAGCCAGCTTTTATTCTGGATGGCCACTAGTTTATTGTTCATTATTTCAGTTGCATTTTGCTCCCTTGATGAGGTACCTGTCTTCTTTTGTACTCTTAGATGTCTGGTTTGGATAGCCCTAAACCTAGCATGCTGGGTAGTCACCTATAATTTCTTTTGTACAGCTTAGAGGTATCAGTATGTCCGTGTTTTTATTTTAAGTCTTGTCCTTATTTGTAAATTTTTATTTTTATTTTCCTGATTTAATTGGTAAGGGTTCGCCCGACAGGTCTAGGGGAGGATGTCGGGTGCCCGCACGGCCTAACCGTATTCCGGGTCGTGTCAGTTGGTATCAGAGCCCAGTTTAGAGTCTATCCAGACTAAGACAGTATTTAGTAGAGTCTCGCGGATGGGTATGTTGATGTCTGTACTTATCTACGAGAGGCTATGATGGCATTTAGGAAGTTTCACTTCCTTCATTTCTGATCGTGCGTCGGTCTAGGATGCAAAAGTATTTTTGTTAATTCATTCGTGGTAATTGTGAACCCTCGTACGACAAATTAGCAAATGGAAGGAGTTCAGAACGAAGCAGTCTAGCCTGGGGCTAGCACTGACGAAGCTCCGAGAGTTTTGATCGTGCTGACGATCTAGTTATGGAGGTCCCAGCTGTACGAGCTCGCGATGTGCAAGAGAGAAGGGCCTTGTGGTTCCCTTGGCTCTCTACGATGCTTTCACGTGAATCTTGGTGACATAGATACCGCAAAAACCTATTATTCGCTAGGTAGCTTATTAGGTTGCCGCAGATGCAGATGTTCAGTCTCAGCGAGCTCCTATTTCAGTTCTTAATATTGTCGCAGTAAAGTATGTTCCGGAGGCAGTATGTGTTGTACCTCTAATTATTCTGGCTGGTTAGCCAGCCGAGGTGACAGTTAGATTTGAGTGCCCAAAGAGGTTGCATTATTTTACGCGGTTGAATCTTCCGATATTCTCAAGCCATGCATCAGATAATCCTTGTGTAAGTTTTTTTTTTAAAAATAAAATGATGTCAGCGTATCCTTCAGGCTTTTCATTATATTGAGCGGTATGGTGTTGATTATTCTGCTTTCCAGTTTCAGGGGTCCAGCCTTGAATTGGTGGGCCGCTCTCTTATTTGCTAACTTGGTTCGGTTTTTCTTCTAGATTCGTGGAAAGTTCCTTTCGAGTAGCGAGCGAGATGAAAAGTGTTGCCAGTTTGAGTGGATTGGACAGGGTAGCCTGTCGGTTAGTCTGTTGGTATTTTTGAGATTGTGAGATTGAATTCTATAGAATGGCTGAATATGCATTAGAACTAGTCTATGAGCCTTTCGAGAGATTCAAAGATTTATTGATGACCTTTCTTTTTCCTCGAGATCCGAAATGGCTCGGGAAATTGAGGTCGGGACTTCATTTAATGTCGTTGATACTGCTCAGAGATATTGCGCATACCATAAGTTAGAGAGGGAAGAGTTAGAGCGGGAGATCAAGAGATCCCGTGGCCCTAGTGGATAACCATGGTACCTCATTTGGCGGTAAGAGTTCTGATTATTTTGGGAGGCCACCTTCCAGGTTATCTCAGCTTGTGTCACATGATTCTTAAAGTGCGGCAGTAGTTCGTCAAGTTCAGACCCAGTTTTCTCTTTGTAGCTATCTATAATCTATCCAGTTTCCATTTTTAGGGAAAAGGGTGTTATCACTGTCATGAGTCTGGTTATCCTTTGAGGTGTTTTTCCTTACTCCAACAAGTGGACAATCGTCCTTCTTCTTGCCCTCAGGCACCTGCACAGTCGCAGGAATTTCATTTAAATTTTAATCAATCAGAGAAATGCCACCATCCAGTAGAGGTCGAGAGCGTGGTGGTAGTGGTTCTTCTAGAAGTAATTATCAGGGTAGTGGCTCGACTCAGCTGCAGAGGCAGTTCTATGAACTGCTAGTCTGGCAGGATGCTGAGGCATACGATGTAGTAGACCCGTGTGTTTCTTCTTCCCTTATCTGTAAGTAAGATTTATCTTTCCGATCGATCTGGAAATGGTGTGTCTTATCATGTTTCGACGGTTTTCTTGGATATTTTCGTAATTAAGAATCGGTTGCGGTAGAGGGGAGAGTTTTTGATATGATTTATTCCTTGCATTGGTGAGACCCTACTAATTTATCTGGTCTAAATATGAGAAATTTGACTGTGAGTGTCACTACTATCTGCCTGGCATCTTGTCGTGCCACCTTCTATTATTATATCAAATTAGTTTACCTTTGCTCTCGAAAATTCCGTGTGGGTTTGATTATGGGATTCTAGTTCATCACCATAAGGGAGCGTCATGGTTTCTTCCGGTGTAAAGTGGTTAGTAAATAATATTGGATCTACGTATCTCCTCTTGGTTCAAATGCTAGTATAGTCATGTTATCCTATGAGCTTGTCTGGGTTATAAAAGGGTTTCTGATAAATTGTCAGAGTTCCTTTTTTATTGGGAGATTAAATTGGCATAGATGTTGTTCCATAAAGCTCATTTAATGTCTATTTCTTTAATTATGATTTTGGGTTAGCCTGACTCAGAAATAGTGTAGCTCTGGGAGCCAAGCAAATAAAAAGATGAGCTTCCCGAAGCTCTAATTATTTCTATCCTCAGTCCATTGCCATATCTTCTTTGTTCGGCACTGGTAAGCTTGGGCAGTTGGTAGCCGCTTATGATGTTCCCTGTGTTGAGCCAGAGTACGTGTTATTGTAAGCGAGTAAGCATATTATTGTTTTGGATATCAGTTTATCCGGGTATCCATTCCCATGTATAGTATAGTGCTGGTTCTGTTTTTGCGGATTATCCAGTTTCAGGGGAAACTCTGCCGAAATTTTTATATAGAATTACCATCCATCAGGCGGTGGTGTTTACGACAAAGGTAAAGAATTGTGAACTCAAGAGTTGCAGCTGTTTGGCAACTCGAAAGGGTAGTTGGAGCTTAGGTCTGCCTACATTCAGCATTTAGTTAAATCTTCTTTAGTCCAGCAGACTGTGCGGGGGTGGTGATTCCTATTCAAATAGCTGCATGAGTTTGTGCTTTAAGTGGAGGAGTCTTCCTCCAAATACTGAATGGGAATACTAAATCTCTAAGGCGTTGATACCACTTTTGTCACGAGCCAACCTAGGGCCACGACAGAAACCTACAATGAGTGTTGATCATTGCTAAACCTACTAATGATCTATTAATGCCAGAGATAAGTTGGCAACCTGATCATATTTATACACGTACCTATCTGCTGAAAGCATAAAGTCTGGAAAGATGACATGACTTTAACTTGCTGGCAATTAGAACATTGGGCCACAAATTCTGCTATGTCACCCTTCATTCTGTCCCACCAATAAATCTGCTTAAGATCATGGTACATCTTAGTCGAACCTGGATGAACAATGTATTTGGAATAATGTGCCTCTATCATAATCTGTCCATGTAAATCTGCAACATCAGGAACACAAAGTCTATCTTTATCATGAGAACACCGTCAGTAGTATCCCTATATGGCTACTCCAATTTTCTTCTGGCTATCTGTCTGTATTCAACTAGAACTGGATCCTCATACTGATGTTGTTTTACTTCATGGAAATTTAGAGTTAAAAGTCTAGTGCAGCTTGTCGACAATCCATCATATATCTCTTTCACACCTCAACTCTTTGAGAAGTTACTTTAGCATTATAAGTGCACATGTAATCAACTCTGTTGCTGGTATTCTGCCTTAGCTGAAGGTCCAACTACATGTCTGTTTTATATTTACTTTTCCAAGTCATAATAGTTCCAATTCAAAGACAATACCCTAAGGTAGATGTTCAGTCTGAAGATCGTTCTTGGTCTACATCATACTATCCAGTAGTAGTTGTATGATCCTTATCCTTATACGATAGAGCCTGTTCAGATGAACCTTTGACATACATTAGGATATGAATAACTACATTCCCACAAGGAGCTTGCGGAACAACACTAACATCAACTGAGATGTTGCATAGTGCGTTCGTAAAAATAATATAGCTTGCATCAAATCTTCTATAGTGTGTAGTGATAAGGTACCTCAAAAGTTTCCCCTATTGCATCAACTGTGAGCTAATTCTTTGTTTCATCGACCTGTTCTATATCAAAAGTATATCGACGAGGTGATTCGTTGGTGGAATCATGTTAGCCCATCAAGAGTTGCGTGTATCTTCATTTCGAAAATATAGAACTCCTCTCTCATGATCGAGAAAGGGTCGGCTTAGTCCGAATAAGTTGGGCAATGATGTTATCATATTATCCAAATATATTTTATTCCAAGAGTTCGGTATTCGTGTTATAATTCAGATTCTGCAATCATGAGATAATGTCCGTGGAGTAGCTTATGAAGGTCGTGCAAGTTCTTTTGTTATCTGTACGGATTTTTCTTTAGACTTAGGCTCGTTCGAGGACGAACGAGAGTTTAAGTGGAGGAGAATGAAACGACCTAGGTCAGTCGTTTCAGAAGTTAGGACTCCGATTGGCGTGCTGATAATTTTAAAATATTCGTAATGTCCATTAGGACCTGTTTGTAAAATTTGAGCTAAATCAGACCTCGTTTGGTAGGCATCGGAAGAAGATTTCAATTTTTATTGGCGATAAATATTAAAAAGAGATTTTTGAGATCGATTTTGGGTGAATGAGCTCCGATTCGAAATCCGAAAGCGCCGTTAGGTTCATATGATTATTTGTGACTTTTATGAACTTTTGAAAGTAAATTTCGATGTTGTTCGGCTAGTTTCCGCTAAAATGCCGAAAGTTAAATAATTTGACTTCTTTTCATTTAAATTCGCATCTTGAATTTTGGGAGTCTGATTTGAGATCCGCCTTCGCGAGTATGTTACATATATTTGGCATAACTTGTATGCAAAAGTTGAAATTATTTTGAATACCGTAGGGTACCGTTTTAATTTTCGTTAAGAAAAGAAAATAAAACAAAATAAAATAAAGAAAAGAAAGTAAAAAGGAAAAGAAAGATTAAAGGAAAGAAAACAAAGGAAGGCGGTGCAAAGTTTCTATTCCCTTAGCTGATTGTATTTATAAAGTAAAACAAAACAGAGCAACAAACACACGAAACAGAGAACGCGGCGAACAGGAAAAAAATGCCAGAAAATGAGAAAAGAGCCGGAAAAAAGTAGAATTTTCACCCTGCAACATGCAGATAATTATTTTAATGCATTATTTGATTTTATTACGTATTTTGAATATATTTTAACGGTAAAACTTGAAATATTAGACATCGTTTTAATAAGTTCAATTAATAGTTTAAAGGGTCAAATGGACCCCGATAATGAAATTGATTATATTCGTACTCAGTGAGTTATGGGCAACATATAAATATAATTTATTTGGGATTTGGTTATGTGACCTTAAACCCTGTACATAGGCCTGGCCTGCGTATTCCGTATGCGAATAGGGTATCAGGTCCTACCTGGATTGCCCTAAGATGTGAGGAATGAAGCCTTTAGCCTAATGTGATATATTTTTCTGCTTATTGAACACAGTGGGATCGTTTGGCAATGAATTCAAAGAATAAAGCGGTTGTTGGATAACAGTGTTAACTTTGTATCAAGGTTAGTGATTATATCCATTTCTTTGGAGGCACCTGGCCTCGTGCACTTTCTACCACGTGTTCCTTACGTGTGTAGCTGCCGATAGGCGTACTCATTACGCCTTAGCTTTGGATCTACATTCTATATTATATGTTATGTCCTGCTATTGGTATTGCATTTAGAATCTGAGTATTGTACTTTGGCTTTGAGTTGGCATCTGCTTCCCGGCTGTCGATGAGAGTCCCGCGCTGGTGAAGGGTTATTATTGCATCACATTTCATTCATATGCATTATATGTCATTATTATATGCATTACATCGCATATCATATTGGGTGCAGGAGTATTCCGCCCTAGGAGCTGGAGGATTCCGCTCCATTGTATCATATTGAGGGTAGGAGGATTCCGCCCCACGAGCAGGAGTATTCCGCTCTTATGTCAGATATTGAGTGCAGGAGTATTCCGCCTCAGCTTTACATTATATCGGGTGCAGGAGTATTCCGCCCCAGGAGCAGGAGTATTCCGCTCCAGTTGGTTATCAGATCGGATTCCCCTCGAATGTAGGAGTATTCCGCTTCGGGATGGGACTACGGGCACATGTGACCCTTCGGATCATATTTCATTTCATCTCACTTCATTTCATTCCATCTCAATTCATACCATTATGTAGACTTATAGTACATGACTACTGTTCTGCTTATATGTGCATTGCATATTTGTTGATATGTTTTTGGCACGCATCCTTGGTTGAGTTTATAAGTTTCTTACGTCTTTCCGGTTGTTATCTGGCTCTGTGTTTTTATAATTTAAATAAGAGGAATTTTATTTATCTGTTTCTCCTCCCTGGCTAGCTATCCTATTATTTGAGGTGGCTAGTCTGCCCCACTTATTGAGTCCTTTTGACTCACCCTTTTTGTTGTTTGTTTCTTGTCTATCTATTTCGTTTCGGCAGGTTCGCTCCAGGATTTAGTTTGCCACGTTGTTAAGGAGCGAAGACGACTTCAGCTGTCAGGGTGAGCCAGCTTTTATTCCGGATGGCCACTAGTTTATTGTTCATTATTTCAGTTGCATTTTGCTCCCTTGATGAGGTACCTGTCTTCTTTTGTACTCTTAGATGTCTGGTTTGGATAGCCCTAAACCTTGCATGCTGGGTAGTCACCTGTAATTTCTTTTGTACAGCTTAGAGGTATCAGTATGTCCGTATTTTTATTTTAAGTCTTGTCCTTATTTGTAAATTGTTATTTTTATTTTCCTGGTTTAATTGGTAAGGGTTTGCCCGACGGGTCTAGGGGAGGATGTCGGGTGCCCGCATGGCCTAACCGGATTCCGGGTCGTGTTACAGAGGTGAGCCTATCGCAGATTCGAACTAACGTTTGCACCAAACTCATCATTTCATTTGAATAGCATAATCATCACCGGTCTAAAACCCAAAAATAACAAAAAAATTTTAATTTGCTTGGCTTTATTACAACCACTAATTTAAAGACGACGACTCGATTAAGACGAACATAAGAACAAAAAGGAACAAGACGACTTGAGTCGATACGACTTAACTAGGTGCCAAGCAAAGAGACTCCAGATTCAAACATCTGCTCCAGCGTCTATCTTTTCCTTCTCCTCATTGGCTTCTTCCTTGGGCTTGTGAACCAAACTAATGAGCAGAGGATCAGAAAATGTCTCCAGCAGGTCTTTCCCAGCCTCCATGTCACCCAGAGCTTTTATGAAGAACTCGCAGATTTCCAATCCCTTTGCTTCCTTCTCTTCCAGCGGTACTGACTTAAAATACTCTCCCCATCCTTTGAGCAAATCTTGTAAATTCCCAGCAGCTTGCCTCGCAGTCATGACCTTGTCGGTCCAATACTTGAGTTCGTCCCCTTTGATCTTATCCTTGTATTGTCTCCTCATTTCCCTCTCTTGTGCCACCCTCAACTCCTTTTTTCTTTGGTCAAACTCGTGTTTCAACTTCTTGTACTTTTCAGCGGCATTTGGAGCTTTGGCTTTCCTTTTTAGTGTAGTCTTAGACCAAAACCTTGCCTTATCTTCGCCGAGCCATTGAGGGTAAGCCAGGGCAGCTGTGGGGTTCACCCTACTGTCTCGACTACGGAAAAACTGCATAGTAAGCCTTTTCCCCCATATTGATAGTATGGTGAGAACCATCGAATGCTCGATGTCCTTTATGTCAATGTTGAAGCTTCTTCCCTCAATCAACTGTGGGGTTTGTTGTGTCATTCCCACATGTCGAGGGATCCTTAGAGGAACATAGAAATGAGTTCCCCGGAATCCAATCAATGTCAAGAAAGTGATGTCTTGACCTTGTATGGAGACAGTGAAGCCAACACAGTTTTCAATCACCCATTGCACTTCGTGCAATTCTTCGAGCTTGGTGTACCAACCCTCCATGTTTGCTGGGTATTCCCATACTACTGTTCCAGCCATACGGGTACTATGTGAGTGGATCCCTCCTTGCCAAGAGGGTTTTGGTGCCACCGGACTGACGGGGACATTGTGCAAGTGTTCTATCAACCATATTTGTAGCAATAGGTTACATCCTTCGAAGAAATCTCCTCCCCTCCTACATTTTATTAAGGCCCTACAAACTTCTCCCAAAATCATTGGGACCAAACTCACTTGACGTTTGAAAGCTCTATTGCGCAGCCCCCTACTACTCTTGCTAGTCTTATGTCGATCTTGCCTCCTTTCTTGGGGAAAACCATGCTTCCCAGAAAAGAAATGATGAAAGCATTGGATTCAATCCACTCCCACTCTTGAATCTCCCACACCCCAGCCCATTCATGTCTAAAGTGTTGGATCTCCAAATCTAGAATGCAAGTATTCCAACGTGACCTTCCCATCATGTACTCCCTCGACGTACGGATCATAAGGGGCTCCCAACAATTCAATGAACTCCTTAGGCTCCACGTCTCGGGGATAAATCATAGTCTCGGGTCCAGGCTATAACATTGCTAGCCCTCCAAATTCTTCCAACATTGGTGACAACTCGAAACCATAGAAATGAAATACAGCCTTTTGTAGTCCCAGAAATGTGTAGCAGCTTCAACCAAACCAGTCATGGCAATATAGTTCTCGAGAGCTACCAACTCTCCCAACATCTTTTGAACATGAGCTTTACTGACAATGGCCAAATCTTCCCACCAAAGTCTGATCAAGTGAGGAGGTCGGGAAACGATCTCAGATTGGATAGTACCCTTTGCAGCCATAGTCTACAGACAAAACAAGAAAAGCTAAAGACCAAAACATCCTTATAATTTTGATCATGTTTAAACAGACAATAAATGTTTTGTGCGAACGTTTGTTCGAATCAATGCAGAGATGCAATTTGTCACTTTTCGGGTTAAAAACCCTTTTGACATTTTGCGTAGGTTTACTGATGGACTATTACATGGCAAGGACAGATAGCCTTCCTAGGTTTGTCATTATACAAAGAAAATGAATACGCATTTCGTAGCCAATCATTCTCATAAATTTCCCAACATTTGAAAATTAGTACATGATAATGATTTTGGAAAAGTAAAATACAAAAGAAAAAATGAAAATGACACTTTGACTAGGCAGCATGCTCCTTTTCCATCCTGGCCCTCTTTGCTTCTCGTGTAATCTCTTTGATTTCTTCCATAGCTTTGGTTAAGTATCACTTAGCCGCTACCAAGTGCAGAATATCTACCTCTGCACACTCTGAGTTCCATTGCTCGAGCTTTATTTCCAATGCCTCTATCTTTTCCCCTAGCTCTAATGTACGTTTCATCCATAGTTCGATCTCTTCTTTGATCTCCTTATCCATTTTGACAGCTTTCAACATGAACTCTCGGTATCGAATTTGAGCTTCCACCTCACGATCCCTTATGTTATTCCTTCGACTCGGTCCTACCACCACATTTCCCTTTAGGCTAGAGCGTAACCAGCTTTTGTAGTTTGGTTCGCATCCAGTGTTGTATCTATAAGGTGCTAGTGATGTTTCTCCCATGATTTGTCTTCCTACGCATGACTTCCTAATACTCTTGACCCTTGGAACGACATCTTCAGTGTAGTCAAGCTGATAGTCTTTCGTGTCTGGTATCAATGGTATGATTTGCTTCCTCCCTCCTTGCCTCATCACTCTTAACGGTTGGTAAGGTTGGAGACCTCTTAACCCCATAAGTATCACAAAGGATGCCTTCTCAGACCTATGTGATGAAATCTGATGAAGGAAACCAAGTGAACATCCATTGAATTGAGTCCTCCGTTATGTTTTCAAACAATTTTACCCATTTCTCTGTGTTGTTTGGCTGCTTGAGTTTGAAACCCCATACCGTAAGTAGTTGTAACCAGCCAGCTTGGACAATGCTTGCACAGCTCTTGCTTTTACTAAATGTTCCTTGAACCAAGATAGCACCCTTGGAAGTATTTTACACCTTTTGTGCAACAACCCAAAGCCCGATAAATGTCTGCTACTATCATAGGAACTATGGTATAACGATAACCTTCAATTCCTTTGAACACTGCATCGACAACCATGACAAGTCTTGAACATATGTCATGACTTGAACTCTCGGGGAAAACCATCACTCCTAAGAAAAAAATGGCAAATGCAAATGGTCTAGCGCTCCTCCAATCACCATAGGACTCGAACTCCTTCTTATGGTTGCCGAACGCACTCAAATACCCAAACCGTTTGTAGAAATAGGAAAAGGGTATCTTCTTCGATTGTAAACCTTCCACATTCACACTCTCTACTATCCCTAACGTTTTACGAAACTCTTCAGCTGTGGGGACGCTAGGTGCTAGTATGCGGCCCCCTTGCCAGCGCTGTTTGTGCAACCCCGAATGTGACACGAACCCTACTATTTCCTCCAACAAAGGTGTTAATTCGACATCCCCAAACATAAACACGTTCAATTCTTCATCCCAAAATGACATTGATGCTTCAATAATCTCCCTACATGGTTCCATTTCTAGTAGTGAAACCAGATGACCCAAGTGTTGACGTACTTCGTTTTGCTCTCCTAGTGACAAGTTACTCCACCAACTACTTAACACCGGAGGTGCGCCCATAGTCATTCCAAAACGGTGAAATTTTTGACTCATTGTGACCTAAAAAATAAAGAAAATAAAAGATTAAACACCCCGTCCCTTTTGAGAATAATTGGGCAAATGCGTTTTCATTCTCGTCTTACTTTTTTTTCTCTTTTCTTTTCTTTTCTCTCAAATGCACATAATCATGTCCAAACTTCCTTTTGAGGTCGAAAACCCATTTAGGTAGTTTGGACAAATTGAAAACTAGTCGGCTCACGGGGAGCCCCTCCTATGGTATGATGCATGCTCATTACATTTAGAAGAGTGCTGTAATTCTAGACACGGTTCCCCAAGGCGGACGACCAAGGAGTGGCATCACTTCAAATTGTTGGTTGTACCACCGACCAACTATATTCCAAAATGTCCCTCTTAAAAGGTGTTTTGGTGGTGAAGTAACCATGAGATCCACCTAATCACCGTGTGTGTATAAAGTGTCATTTCCCAGGAGTAGGGGAGTATGAATAAAATATGAAAAATGTCACATCAAGATTTAAATTCAATAAATAAATAAATGAAGTAAAAAGAAAAATAAAAAAAAGGAAACCAAGTTAGTATGATAATAATTATATGAATAACAAGATAATAATTAAATAAATTCCATAAGTAAAGACTCGTTGTGGTTAGGATTTTGAGTATCCCCAGCAGAGTCGCCATACTGTCATACCCGATTTTGGACTCAACTCGAGGCGAATCGGGTTTCGAATTTGACTGGGTGAACTCGTTTGAGTTTAGATGTTGGAGTCGCCACCTAATATAGTTTCTAAGGTGTATTAGGCCACCTAAGTATCTACAGTCAAGTTTAATAAGTCAACTACTCCATTCCAGAGATTCTATATGGGTAAGAAGTCCAAATGACTCGGGGAAGAAGGTGTTAAGCACTTCCCCTTGTCCCACAAAAAGTGGTTACCGTCCAAGTCTAATTTTGGGATAAAAGAGTATATCATCATGAATACTAACTTGAAAGTTTAGTTTAACACTTTAACTAAAAGATGTAACATATCTAGGCTACTTTAGAGCACACACACAAATAGTTTTCACATTCAACCTATATTTAAGCCTAATCGTATACAGGTATTAACATACAAAGATTTAAACTTATATATGCAATTCACACACTTGAAAACGATTTGCACAAATAGTCTATTTTGCAAACGATATTCAGGTTTTAACAAATAACATAAAGGAGTTTGTATTAAAACAAAATATTGGCTATTTAGGGTCGGTGTGACTCGTCATTAATTGTCGAGCCCTAACATTAATGGCATTTTTTCTGTAGGGGTCGAATTTTGAAAACATATATAGGCAAATGGGCAGTTTTTGAAAACAGGTGTCACAGAAGCACATAGCTGCAAATAAAGGCTGTCGCACATAAAGTATAGATACTTATAGGTGTAAAACATGCAAATAAAGGCCCCAAGTATTTTGTAGATACTTTAAAAAATATACTTTAAAGCGTATAAGTGACCCCAAGTATTTTATACGCCCTTATACACTATTAGATTAGTGTATATGAGCATAAATAATGGTCAAAAATTAGTTTATGCACATAAAGGCCCTTTTTCGAAATCAACTTTGGGCCCAGACTGTTTATGCAAAAGATGTGCAGATGCGGTTATTCGAAAATAGTTCATATTAGACGCGAACAACACAAAATAGCCCCTGTTTCAGGTTAAGTTCTAGATTTAATCACAAACTAAACATGCTTTCAAGTTTCAGTTTTAAAAATCTGTGTAAGAAAAATAAACGAAACAGAAATGAAAGTTTTAAAACAATCTATTATGATTCTATTTTAACTATATGCATGTTGGACTGATTTAAGGAGATTGGAGCCTAGTATGATGCAACACATAGAAGCAAAGGTTAAGAGAGAGGCCCCTGAGTAGCCATAACACAGCCTAGTAACTGTGTTCCCTGTGTTAATAGAAGTACAAACAGGATTCCTAATCAAATTTACATGATAGGGACAGTTCCTAAGGGGAAAAAAACACAGAGTCACAAGTTCTAAAAGAATGTCCTGTTTTCTAAAGTCAAGGTCAGGTTAAGTATAAGTCACAAGGTTAGCATCATAACCAGCTGAAGAGGGCTCAACCACTGACCCTTTTAAGCTTTAAGAATTAACTTGCAGTCATTAGAATATGATTTGGCGCCTATAAGACCATTAAAGCACTCCTGCAAGCACAAGGTTAGCCAGGAAAAGGGGAGGAGGAAGCCTGAGCTGAGGCCTTTGTCCAAAACAGAGGACCTGACCAATAGATCATGAACTATGTCCCTATTCTTAAACAAAAGTGAGCAGGATCCTTATTGGATCTTTTAACTAGGCAAGGTTAGCATAGATTATCAAAGTAGAGTCTAAGCATGTAGGGTGTAAGCCTACACAGTTCAGAGTGATGTCAAACAGAGGTAGGATGAGACAGGCAAATTCATTCAAACATAGGCAGATAGAGAAGCAACATGCAGTGAGTAATCAGGAAAAGAAAAAAGTACCTTTTGACAGTGAGAAAGCAAAGAAAACATACAAGTTGATCAGGCTTTACAAAGAGAACCAAGTAAACTAGCAGATGCTTTTCCAGAAAAATTAAAGAAGGGGTTAGGCTTCAGAAAGTGTTCTGCAGCCTTTGTTTCTATGTAGGAGCTTTTGTTTTCTCTGTGTGAATGTTGTGCTTAGGTGTTAATGCCTAAAACTGTTGGCTAAGTGAAAGAGAATAGCCAGTTTATATAGTGAGGGGTGGGTAATTAGAACTCCAACGGGTCAAAGCCAAAAATGGCAAGGAAATATTGTTCCCAATGTTAAAAGGATCTCATTAAGAAGACTTACCAAGTTTAAGTTAATAAAAGCCCAAATTTAAGGTAAATCAAACCCTATGACAAATATAGATTTTTTCCTTTTGATCAATAACCATCCAGCTTCAAGAATCAATATGCAAAGGTATTTTAGATCAACTTTGGCTCAAAAAACCTCTTGACAGATTGCCACACATCTCCTAACAGATACTGGATCAAATTAATTAACCCCCTCCCATTCAAAACTCCAATCCTAATTCAATTTGAGCCAATCAAGGTCATTCCAATCATGTAAATCCATCATACTTTAATTTCCAACTCAAACAAATGAATGATCAGGAATATATCAAAAATAAACGAAACGCTAAGTATATTATCAACAAAGGTGAGCATACTGTAAGGGTGACATGAAAGACAATCTCCAAAGGTATCAAATCCAGACACAAAAACGACCTAAGTATAGGTTTTCCAATTAACTTACAAGTAAAAAAAAATTCCAATCGTGAAGTCTTGTGCCTCGATTAGTCGGCTAATAACAACTAACATGCTCACAATTAGATGAAGTTAAGCAAGTTTACACGTAGGCAAACACATAGGAAAAATAAAATTAGGGATTAGAATTTACATATTTTCGAATAGGGTCGGGTCAAGTCGACCCGTCTTGAATTGGGGTTGCAAAGAAGAAACCTTAAACTTTCATCAGTGAATAAAACCGTTCAAACATGAAAGGAACCCCGCCGGAGGCGTTTCCCGGCGGTGGCGAATCGGTTGACATAGGGTTAAGTTTCCCTCGTCCAAACCCCATCGAAAGTGTATGGGTTATGTTGCGAACGACTAGGGGAATCCATTGACACTAATTTCCCCAAATTCCACCAGCCAACTTGGCCTGAAAAGCCTTCGACAGCGGTGGCGATTCATATCGCCGAAGAGAGAAAAGAGAGAGTCGAGTCAGGGAGTGAGAGGGGAAAATGAGGTCGAAGGGTAGGGTTTTGGGGTCGTTTGGCAAGGAAAAAATATTTCTGGCAGTTGGATCGTCTACGTAGACGATCGAGATCGATCCACGTAGGCGTGATGTGTATAAAACGTGGCTAATGTGTATAAGTGTGTATATATGTAAAATGTGAGGTGTAAAATGCGAAATGTATATATAGTGTGTATCTAGTGTATATTAGGCGTAAAATAGGTATAAAAATGGGCATAGAAATGGTATAAAATAAGTGTACAAATATAGAAAAATTAGGAGATTAATTTTAATACAATAAAATGGCTAGGAAATGCATAAAATTGTAATTTTGGGATTTAAAACAATTCGGATAATTTTGTCAAAAATAGAGATAATTGCAATGATTGTAAAAATAGCTATGGTTTGAGACGATGCTTTTGAAAATGACCTTGATTGTCAGACTATTATGAGGAGATAATTTGAAAGAAGTGGACATGGCTAGAGGGGATACACGACTGTGTCTAAAATTCAAAACTGTTGATTTTGAGAAATAGGAGGGACAAAATTGGGTGTCAGCGGGGGGTCTCGCAAACTAGGCACGATGATTACCGGATCATTTCAGAGGCCAGCGTCTCCATGAGGACCAATGCCTATGAACGATTCACCAGCATTTGTGCCTAGCCAAAGGCTTAACATGGATGTTATTCCTGGAGGCTCATCGACAATCAACAATCAGGACCTTAAAGGATCCCATGTCATTCAGGATCTCATAAAGAAGATGAAGGCCATCCATGACCGAATTGGTAACGTGAGGGGTGCTCAACCCCATGTTACCACCATAGATGAGCAGAAGTTTTACAAGCATGCTTACAAGGCAAGTGTTGCACCGGTACGCATACCAAAGCACTTCCGCCTGCCGGATAACTTAAAGTATGATGAAACAACTGATACGGATGAGCATATTGCTGCATACTACACGGCTATGAAGAGTAACAAGATTATTGAAGAAGAAATCTAGTCTGCTCTAGTGAAGAGGTTTGGCTCAACTCTTACCAAAGGTGCCCTTGCATGGTATAGTCAAGTACCAATGGGTTCGATCGTATCATTCACTCAGATGCAAGATTTATTTAAGAAAGCACAATCTGGTGCCCACAAGTGTGAGAAGCGCATGGAGAATATCTTTGAGATCCAGCAGCGACAACGAGCTGCTCAAAGATTTTCTCGGCAGGTTTCAGAGAGAACGCATGGAGCTCCCACCAAATCCCGACAATATTGTTGTGGTAGCCTTTGGCAAAAGTTTGAATGCAAAGGGATCCCTAGCCACCAGAGAGCTGTAGTGGAGTCCGACTCAGCACCCTCTATCAACATGGAATGCCCTGCACTAGAGGTACACCGAGAAGCTTCGCCTAGAGCCCAGGAAGTCATCTGCTCCCGAGGAGTTTTCATTTGAATAAGAGTTAATGTTTCATTTAATTTTGGAATCAGACCTTGGAAAAACCCATAAAGGGAACCAGCCTAGGATAAATAAAAGAAGCTATGTATTGTTAAAATGTTTCTCATGTTTCAAGTATTTTGAAATGCTTCAGAATTGTTCTTTATTTCCCTTAGTCTCAGTTTGTAAGGGTTCTCCTGAACTTCCCTGATGCCCATCCATTCTTTCCCCTGGTCTTTAATTCCATTTGTTCTTCTTGTTTCTTCTTCTTCTTTGCTTCTTGAGGAGTTTCTGCAGGAGGTATGAGGGAGTTCTGGTGGTCTATTAAGTAAGTGGTAGATGTTGGAGTATGTTCTTGGCTTGTAGGGGTGTTTAGGAGTTGTCCAGGAGTGCTTGGCTTATGCAGGTTTATTGCAGATAGATTAGGGAAGCTTTGATTTATTTTATAAGTGTTTTTCGAGATAGCGTAGGTTACGAAGGTGGAGGAGTGAGAGAGGGATGGAGTTCATGAAGGCTCTGTTGTTTTAGGGAGTTTGGAGGGAGTTTTTGGTTAGCAGGTGTAGGTGAGTGTATGCAGGGATGGTTCAGGTGTGGGTGTTAGGAGTTCAAGGTATTGTTTTGTTAATTTTGAATGAGTTGTATGTGTTTGTTAGTGTCTGTTGGTTTCCAGGCGTTTGAGGATAGTTGAAGTGAAAAATGGACCCCGATAATGGAATTGATTAGATATTCGTACTCAGTGAGTTATGGGCAACATATAAATATAATTTATTCAGGGTTTGGTTATATGAACTTAAACCCTGTACATAGGCCTGGCCTACGTATTGTGTATGCAAATAGGGTATCGGGTTACTAACCGGGTTATCCTAAGATGTGAGGAATGAAGCCTTTAGCCTAATTTGATAAATTTTCTGCTTATTGAATAAGCAGGATCGTTTGGCAATGAATCCAAAGGATAAAGCAGTTGTTGAGTAGCACTTTGAAACAAGGTAAGTATTTGTATCCATTTCTTTGGAGGCCCTTGGCCTTGTAGATATTCTACCATGTGTTCCTTACGTGTGTAGCTGCCGATAGGCGTACTTGTTACGCCTTAGCTTTGAATTTACATTATTTATTATATGTTATGCCCTATTGTTGGTATTGCATTGAGCATATGAGCATTGCACTCTGGTTTTCAACATTGCATATACTTCCCGGTTGGCGATGAGAGTCCCGCACCGGTGAGGGGTCAATATTGCATATACTTCCCGGTAATCGATGAGAGTCCCGAGCCGGTGAAGGGTCATCATTGCATATACTTCTCGGTAATCGATGAGAGTCCCGAGCCGGTGAAGGGTCATTATTGCATATACTTTCTGGTAATGGATGAGAGTCCCGGGCCATCGAAGGATCATTATTGCATATATCTCCTGGTAGACGATGAGAGTCCCGCACCGGAGATAGGTATCAGGTATATGTGACTGCATTGCATCGTACCGCATTCATCCCATCTCATTGCACCGCATACTGACTATTGTGTGTATTGTGTTGTGTTTTATGTATGCGGTATGTATACTATGTCGTGGACATATCTCCGTTGCCTATATATTTCTCTCTTGTATTCTAGGTTGAGGGGGTCGGATTTCACGCCGCAACAGGATGAATATATGGATCGGGTTGCACACAGCAACGGTATAAATATATGGATCGGGTTGCACGCCGCAACGATATAAATATATGGATCGGGTTGCACGCCGCGATAGTATGAATATATGGATCGGGTTGCACGCCGCAACTGGATGGATATATTGATCGGGTTGCACGCCGCAACAGAATGAATATATGAATTGGGTTGCACGCCGCAATAGGATATATTTCTGATTGTTGATATGTTCGGGATACCTATATGTTCTGGCTATCTTATGTTCCTGGTTGTTAATGAATTTATGATTCCATACGTGTTTCCATTTATTATCTGGCTCTGCCTTTTTATAATTTAAATAAGAAGAGTTTGGTTTATCTGTTTCTTTTCTCCTTGACTAGCTATCTTATTCTTTGAGGTGGCTAGTCTGCCCCACTTATTGAGTCCTTTTGACTCACCCTTGCTTGTTGTTTGTTTCTTGTCTATCTATTTTGTTTCAGCAGGTTCGCTCCAGCATTGAGTTTGTCACGTTGTGAAGGAGCGAAGACGACTTCAAGTGTTAGGGTGAGCCAGCTTTTGTTCAAGATGGCCACCAGTGGTATGTTTATTATTTCAGTTGAGTTTTGCTCCCTTCAGGAGGCATATGTATTCTTTTGTACTCTTAGATGTCTAGTCTGGATAACCCTAAACTTAGTATGTTGGGTAGTCAGCTGTAATTTCTTTTGTACAACTTAAAGGTATCAGTATATCTGTGCTTTTTCTAAGTCTTGTTCTTATTTATGAATTGAATTATATTTATTTTTCTAATTTAATTGGTAAGGATTCGCCCGACGGGTTTAGGGGAGGATGTCGGGTGCCCGCACGGCCTGGCCAGATTTCGGGTCGTGTTAGATCAGCTTAGTCAGAATAAGCTGTGCAATGGTATTATCCTATTATTCAGATATATTTTATTCCAAAAGTACGATGTGCGCAATATAATTCTGATCCTGTAATCAGGAGATAATGCCCATGGCATAGCTTATGAAGGTTGTGCAAGTTCTCTTGTTATCTGCGTGAATCTTGCTTTAGAATTAGGCTCGTTCGAGGACGAACGAGAGTCTAAGTGGAGGAGAATGAAACGACCTCGGTCAGTCGTTTCGGGAGACATTGACTCCGATTTACGTGCCAATAATTTTAAAATCTTCGTTAGGTCCATTGGGACTTATCTGTAAAATTAGAGCTAAATCAGACCTCGCTTGGTAGGCATCGGAAGAAGGTTTTAGTTTTTATTGTCGATAAATATTAAAAGGAGATTTTCGAGCTCGGTTTTGGCGAGCGAGCTCTGATTCGAAATTCGAAAGCACTGTTAGGTTTATATAATTATTTGTCACTTTTATGATTTTTCGAAAGTGAATTTCGAGGTTGTTCGGCTAGTTTCCGCTAAAATGCCGAAAGTTAAATAATTTGACCTTTTTCCATTTAAATTCGCAACTTGAGTTTCAGGAACCCGATTTGAGATCCGACTTAGCGAGTATGCTAAATATATTTTGTATAACTTGTATGCAAGTTTGAATTATTTCAAATATCATAGGGTACCGTTTTAATTTTCGTCGCGAAAAGAAAAGTAAAAGACATAAAAGAAAAAGGAAATGAAAAGAAAGAAAGAAAATGACAAAAATTAGGCGGTGGCTCAGCTTATAAACATTCAAAATGAACAGAAACAGAGAAAACGAGAAACAGATATGACACATCGAAAAAAATGCCAGAAAATGATAAAAGAGTCGAAAAAAGATAGAATATTCACCCCAAAACATTCAGGTAATGATCTTAATGCATTATTTGAGTTTATTACGAGTATTTGAATATATTTTAACGGTAAAAATTGGGATATTAGACATCGTTTTAATAAGTTCAATTAATTGTTTAAAGGGTCAATTGGACCCCGATAATGGAATTGATCATATATTCATACTTAGTGAGTTATGGGCAACATATAAATGTAATTTATTTAGGGTTTGGTTATATGACCCTAAAACCTATACATAGGCCTGGCCTGGGTATTGCGTATGCGAACAGGGTATCAGGTTCCTAACATGGTTGCCCTAAGATGTGAGGAATGAAGCCTTTAGCCTAATCTGATATATTTTCTGCTTATCGAATACACAAAATCGATTGGCAGTGAATCCAAAGGATAAAGCGGTTGTTGAGTAGCACTTTGAAATAAGGTAAGTGTTTATATCCATTTCTTTGGAAGTCCTTGGCCTTATGGATATTCTACCACGTGTTCCTTACGTGTGTAGCTGCCGATAGGCGTACTCATTACGCCTTAGCTTTGAATTTACATTGTACATTATATGTTATGGCCTGTTGTTGGTATTATATTGAGCATATGAGCATTACACTCTAGTTTTGAGCATTGCATATACTTCCCGGTAATCGATGAGAGTCTCGAGCCGGTGAAGGGTCATTACTACATATACTTCCCGGTAATCGATGAGAGTCCCGCGCCGGTGAAGGTTCACTATTGCATATACTTCCTGGTTGGCGATGAGAGTCCCGCACCGACGAAGGGTCATTACTGCATATATTTCCCGGTAATCGATGAGACTCCCGAGCCGGTGAAGGGTCATTACTGCATATACTTTCCGGTTGGCGATGAGTGTCCCGCACCGGTGAAGGGTCATTACTGCATATACTTCCCGGTAATCGATGAGAGTCCCGAGCCGATCAAGGGTCATTATTGCATATACTTCCCGGTTGGCGATGAGAGTCCCGCACCGGTGAAGGGTCAACATTGCATATACTTCCCCGTAATCGATGAGAGTCCCTAGCCGGTGAAGGGTCATTATTGCATATACTTCCCGGTAATCGATGAGAGTCCCGAACCGGTGAAGGGTTATTATTGCATATACTTCCTGGTAATCGAGGAGAGACCCAAGCCGGTGAAGGTATCAGGCACATGTGACTGCATTGCATCGTACCGCTTTTATCCGATCTCATTGCACCGCATACTGACTAGTGTGTGACTATTGTGTTGTGTTTAGTGTATGCGACATGTATACCATGTTGTGGATATATCTCAGTTTGCCTATACGTTTCTAGCTATTTAGTGTCCTTAATTGGTTTATATGCTTTAGTTATATGGGTCGGGTTGCACGTCGCGACAGTATGAATATATGGATCGGGTTTCACGCCGCAACAATAAGAATATATGGATCGGGTTGCACGCTGCGACAGTATGAATATATGAATCGGGTTGCACGCCGCGACAATATGAACATGTGGAACGGGTTGCACGCTGTGACAGTATTATGTTCGGGATATTTAAAAACCTATACGTTCTGTGTATCTTATGTCCCTAGTTGTTTATGAATTTATGATCCCATACGTGTTTCTAGTTATTATTTGGCTCTTCAATTTTATAATTTAAATAAGAGGAATTTGGTCTATTTGTTTTTCTTCTCCCTGGCTAGCTATCCTATTCTTTGAGGTGGCTAGTCTGCCCCACTTATTGAGTCCTTTTGACTCACCCTTGTTTGTTGTTTGTTCTTTTCTATTTATTTTGTTTCGGCAGGTTCGCTCCAGGATTGAGTTCGCCACGTTGTTCAGGAGCGAAGACGACTTCAGCTGTCAGGGTGAGCTAGCTTGTATTCCGGATGGCCACCAGTTTATTGTCTATTATTTCAGCTGCATTTTGGCCCCCATCTGGAGGTATCTGTCTTCTCTTGTACTCTTAGAAGTCTAGTCTGGATATTCCTAAACCTAGTAGGTTGGGTAGTCAGCTGTAATTTCTTTTGTACAGCATGGAGGTATTAGTATGTCTGTGGTTTTCTAAGTCCTTTTCTTATTTATGAATCAAATTTATATTTATTTTCCTAATTTAATTGGTAAGGGTTCGCCCGGCAGGTGTAGGGGAGGATGTCGGGTGCCCGCACTGCCTAGCCGGATTTTGGGTCGTGTCACAAACAACTGTTGCCAAGTAACCTATACAATCAACATTAAGACTTAAATTAAAAAAGAACAGTTGAAAGAAAATTTAAAACATATGAGTTGGGTCACGAACACCCCAACATTTCCTACTTCCACATTTTGGCATCATCAAAAATATTATAAGCACCTGGAATAACAAGTTAATACAGTCCAAACTATAGCCAAAGGCTGCATGTCAACTAAGCAAGATCACAAGCATTTATCCAAGGGCCCAACAGGAATAAATATAAGCACATAAGAACATGTAATAGGAACAAGAGTTTTAAAACCAAAACATCCAGGGTTCATATCAGCAGAACCCAATTGAGTGCATGACAAATAAAATCAAATTTTCTTAACATAGCATCACCAACAAGGACAGAAAGGAAATCCTAAAGACCAAGACAAGAAACTGAGATGATGGATTCTAAGTGACACGACCCGGAATCCGGTTAGGCCGTGCGGGCACCCGACATCCTCCCCTAGACCCGTCGGGCGAACCCTTACCAATCAAATTAGGAAAATAAATATAATAGTTCATAAATAAGGACAAGACTTAAAAAAACACACAGACATATTACCACTTCTAAGCTGTACGAAAGAAAATTACAACTAACTACCCAACATACTATGTTTAGGGCTATCTAGACTAGACATCTAAGAGTACAAAAGAAGACAAATACCTCCTGAAGGGAGCAAAATGCAACTGAAATAATAACCAATAAATTGGTGGCCATCCAAAATAAAAGCTGGCTCACCCTGACAGCTGAAGTCGTCTTCGCTCCTTCACAACGTGGCAAACACAATCCAGGAGCGAACCTGCCGAAACGAAATAGATAGACAAGAAATAAACAACAAACAAGGATGAGTCAAAAGGACTCAATAAGTGGGGCAGACTAGCCACCTCAAAGAATAGGATAGCTAGCCAGGGAGAAGAAAAACAGATAAACTAAATCCATTTTATTTGAACTATAAATAGGCAAAGCCAAATAATAACTAAAAACACGTATGGAACCATAAACAGCTAGGGACGTAAGGTAGACAGAACATATAGATATCCTGAACATGCCGACAATCAGAAATACATTCTGTTGCGGCGTGCAACCCGATCCATATATTCATATTGTTGCGGCGTGCAACCCGATTCGTATATTTATACTGTTGCGGCGTGCAACCCGATCCTATATTTATACTGTTACGGCGTGCAACCCGGGATACGAGCCAGAAATATATAGGCAAACTAAGATACGGTATACATACCGCATATATAAAACACAACACGATAGTCACACAATAGTCAGCACGCGGTGCAATGAAATGGGATGAATGCAGTATGATGCAATAGTGTCACATGTGCCAAATAGACTGAGCGGAATCCTCCTACCCTCAATATGATGCAATGGAGCAGAATCCTCCTGCTCCGATGGGCGGAATCCTCCTACCCTCAATATGATGCAATGGAGCGGAATCCTCCTGCTCCGAGGGCAGAATCCTCCTACCCTCAATATGATGTAATGGAGCGGAATCCTCCTGCTCCGAGGGCGGAATCCTCCTACCCTCAATATGATGCAATGGAGCGGAATCCTCCTGCTCCGAGGGCGAATCCTCCTATCCTCAATATGATGCAATGTGCATACAAATGCAACATGATGCAATAATAACTCATCACCAGCACGGGACTCTCATCGACAGCTGGAAAGTATATACCAACTCACACCCAAAGTACGATACTCAGATTCTCAATGCAATACCAATAACAGGACATAATATATAATATAGAATATAAATCCAAAGCTAAGGCGTAATGAGTACGCCTATCGGCAGCTACACACGTAAGGAACACGTGGTAGAAAATCCACGAGGCCAGGTGCCTCCAAAGAAATGCATATAAACACTTACCTTGTTACCAAGTTAGTACATCTACTCAATAACCGCTTGTCCTTTGGTTTCATTGCAAAACGATCCCACTCTATTCAATAAGCAGAAAAATATATCAAATTAGGCTAAAGGCTTGATTCCTCACATCTTAGGGCAATCCGGTTATGAACCTGATACCCTATTCGCATACGCAATACGCAGGCCAGGCCTATGTACAGGGTTTATGGCCACATGACCAAACCCTAAATAAATTACATTTATATGTTGCCCATAACTCGCTGAGTACGAATATATAATCAATTCCATTATCGGGGTCCATTTGACCCTTTAAACAATTAATTGAACTTATTAAAACGATGTATAATATCCCAATTTTTACCGTTAAAATATATTCAAACATACGTAATAAACTCAAATAATGAATTAATATCATTACCTAGATGTTTCGGGGTAAAAATTCTACTTTTCTCCGGCTCTTTTCTCATTTTCTGGCATTTTTTCCCTTCTCCGTCTAACTCATTTTCTTTCTGCGTTTTTTGTTTCTGGCTCTCACATTCTGTTCTCGTAAACTTGTTTCATTTCATTATTCTACTAAGATATGTCACCAACCGCCATTAATTATCTTTCTGTCCTTTTCCTTTTTTGTCTTTTCTCTTTTTTTTCTTTTTTTTATTTTCTTTTCTTAACGAAAATTAAAAACGGTGCCCTATGATATTCGAAATAATTTCAAATTTTGCATACAAGTTATACAAAATATATGTAACACACTCGCAAAGACAGATCTCAAATCGGACTCCCGAAACTCAAGATGCGAATTTAAATGGAAAAAGGTCAAATTATTTAACTTTCGGCATTTTAGCGGAAACTAGCCGAACAACATCGAAATTTACTTTCGAAAGTTTACAAAAATCACAAATAATCATACGAACCTAACGGCGCTTTTGGATTTCGAATCGGAGCTCATTCGGCAAAACCGAGCTCGAAAATCTCTTTTTAATATTTATTGCCAATAAAAACTGAAACCTTCTTCTGATGCCTACCAAACGAGGTCTGATTTAGCTCAAATTTTACTGACAGGTCCTAATAGAAATTACGAATATTTTAAAATTATCGGCACGTCAATCGGAGTCCTAACTTCCGAAACGACTGACCGAGGTTGTTTCATTCTCCTCCACTTAAACTCTCGTTCGTCCTCGAACGAGCCTATGTTTAAAGAAAATTCCGCATAGATAACAAAAGAACTTCCACGAACTTCATAAGCTACTCCACGGATATTATCTCATAATTGCAATCAGAATTATAACACGAACACCGAACTCTTGGAATAAAACATATCTGGATAATATGATAACATCACTGCCCAACTTATTCGGATTAAGCTGACACTTCCTCAAACACGTGAGGAGAGCTCTACATTTTTGAAACAAAGATACACGAAACTCTCAATGGAGTAACATGATTCAGCCGATAATCACCTCTTCGATATACCTTTCGATTTAGAACAGGTCAATGGAACTAAGAATTAGCTCACGCTTCAGCAACGCCTCAGAGATTTAATATTATGATTCGGTATCAATTGGAGGAAGACTCCTCCACTTAAAGCATAAACTCATACAACTAATTTGAATAGAAATAGTCATCCTCGCACAACCTGCTGGATTAAAGAAGACCTAGCTAAAAGCTGAACATAGGCAGACCTAAACTACCAAACTACCCTTTCGAGTTGCCAACTAGCTGCAACTCTCGAGTTCACAACTCCATGCCTTTGCCGTAAACACCACCGCCCGATGGATGGTACTTCTATATAAAAATTTCGGCAAAGTTTCCCCTGCAACTGGATGATCCGCAAAAACAGAACCAGCACTATACTATATATGGGAATGGATACCCGTATAAACTGATAACATAAACATGTTAAACGGATAACAATATGAGACAACTGGACCAAAACAATAATATGCTTCCAAAACAATAATATGCTTACCCGGCCATAATAACACGTACTCTGGCTCAACACAGGGAACGTCACAAGCGGCTACCAATCGCCCAAGCTCACTAGTGCCGGACGAAGAAGAAATGGAATTAGATCGAGGATAGAAATAATTAGAGCTTCAGGAAGTTCATCTTCTTATTTGCTTGACAACCAAAGCTAGACTACTTCCGCGTCAGGCAAGCCAAAAAATCGCAATTGAAGAGATAGACATTAAATAAGCTTTATGAAAAAATATCCATACCAATTTTAACCTCCCAATAAGAAGGAAACTCTGACAATTTACCAGAAACCCCTTTTATAACAAAGACAAGCTCATAGAATAACATGACTCTACTAGAATCTCGAACCAAGAGGAGACACATAGATCAAGCATTACTTACCAGCCACTTTACACCGGAAGAAACAACGACACTTCCTGATGGTGATGAATAAGAATCCCATCATCCTACCAACACGAAATTCCAAGAAGAGGGGTAAACTGATTTCACATAATAACAGAAGGTGGAACAACAAGATGCCAGGCAGACAATACCGACACTTACTACCAAATCTCTCATATTTACTAGAAAAATTAGTAAGGTCTCACAAATGCCAGGAATAAATCGTATCAGAAACTCACCCCTCTACCGCAACCGATTCTTAAATTACGACAATATCCAAGAAAACCGTCGAAACATGATAAGACACACCATTTCCAGATCGATCAAAAGAATCAAATCTTACTCATATTTAAGAGAAGAAGAAATACATGGGTGTACTACATCAGATACCTCAACATCCTGCCAGACTAGCAGTTCATAGAACTGCCTCTGCAGCTGAGTCTAGCCACTACCCTGATAATTACTTCTAGAAGAACCACTACCACCACGCTCTCGAACTCTACTGGATGGTGGCATTTCTCTTATTGATTAACATTTAGATAAAATTCCTGCGACTGTGCAGGTTTCTGAGGGCAAGAAGAAGGACGATTGTCTACTTGCTGGAGTAAGGAAAAACTCCTCAAAGGATAACAAGACTCATGACAGTGATAACACCCTTTTCCTTAAAAATGGAAAGTGGATAGATTATAGATAGCTACAAAGAGAAAACTGAGTCTATTTTGATGAACTACTAGCGCACTTTGAGAATCACGCTTTACAAGCTGAGATAACCTGGAAGGTGACCTTCCAAAATAATTAGAACTCTTACCTCAAAATGAGGTACCATGGTTGCCCTACCAGGGCCACGGGATCTCTTGCTTTCCCTCTCTAACTTATGGCATGCCTAATACCTTTGAGCAATATCAACAACGACATCAAATGAGATCCCGACCTCAATCTCTCGAGCCATCTGGGATCTCAAGGAAGGAGAAAGGTCATCAATAAATCTTTTAATCTCTCGAAAGGCTCATGGACTAGTTCTAATGCATATTCAGCCACTCTATAGAATTCAATCTGATATTCTGAAACACGAACAGGCTAACCGATAGGCTACCCTATCCAATCTACTCAAACTGGCAACACTTTTCATCTCGCTCGCTACTCGAAAGGAACTTTTCCACGAATCTAGAAGAAAAACCGGACCAAGTTAGCTAATAAGAGAGCGGCCCACCAATTCAAGGCTGGACCCCTGAAACTGGAAAGCAGAATAATCAACACCATACCGCTCGATATAATAAAGAGTCTGAAAGATACGGTGACATCATTTTATTTTAAAAAGAGCTTAAGAATATCGGAAGGTTCAACCGCGTAAAATAATGCAACCTCTTTAGGCACTCGGACCGAACTGATACCTCGGCTGGCTAACCAGCCAGAACAATTAGAGGTACAACACATACTACCTCCGGAATATAATTTACTGCAACAATATTAACAACCAGAATAGGAGCTCCCTGAGATCGAACGTCTGCACATGCGGCAACCTGATAGGCTGCCCAGCGAATAATAGGTTCTTACGGTATCTGCATCGCCAAGATTCTCGCAAAAGCAACGTAGAGAGCCAAGGGAACTTCAATGCCCTGCTCCCTTGCCCATCGCGAGCTCGTACAGCTGGGACCTCCGTAACTAGATCGTCAGAACGATCAAAACTCTCGGGGCTTCGTCAGTGCTAGCCCCAGGCTAGACTGTTTCGTCCTGAACTCCTTCTGTTTGCTGATTTGTCGCACATGGGTTCACCATTACCACGAAGAATTAACAAAAGTACACTTGCATCCTGGTCCGACGCACTATCAAAAAAGAAGGAAGTGAAATTTCCTAAATGCCATCATAGCCTCTCGTAGATAAGTACGGACGTCTACGTACCCATCAGCGAGACTCTTTTAGACACTGTCTTAGTCTGGATAGACTTAAACCGGGCTCTGATACCAACTGACACGACCCGGAATCCGGTTAGGCCGTGCGGGCACCCGACATCCTCCCCTAGACCCGTCGGGCGAACCCTTACCAATTAAATTAGGAAAATAAATATAATAGTTCATAAATAAGGACAAGACTTAAAAAAAACACAGACATATTGACACTTCTAAGCTGTACGAAAGAAAATTACAACTAACTACCCAACATACTATGTTTAGGGCTATCCAGACTAGACATCTAAGAGTACAAAAGAAGACAAATACCTCCTGAAGGGAGCAAAATGCAACTGAAATAATAACCAATAAACTGGTGGCCATCCGGAATAAAAGCTGGCTCACCCTGACAGCTGAAGTCGTCTTCGCTCCTTCACAACGTGGCAAACTCAATCCAGGAACGAACCTGCCGAAACGAAATAGATAGACAAAAAACAAACAACAAATAAGGGTGAGTCAAAAGGACTCAATAAGTGGGGCAGACTAGCCACCTCAAAGAATAGGATAGCTAGCCAGGGAGAAGAAAAACAGATAAACTAAATCCATCTTATTTGAACTATAAACAGGCAAAGCCAAATAATAACTAAAAATACGTATGGAGCCATAAACAGCCAGGGACGTAAGGTAGACAGAACATATAGATATTTGAACATGCCGACAATCAGAAATACATTCTGTTGCGGCGTGCAACCCGATCCATATATTCATATTGTTGCGGCGTGCAACCCGATTCGTATATTTATACTGTTGCGGCGTGCAACCCGATCCTATATTTGTACTGTTGCGGCGTGCAACCCGGGATACGAGCCAGAAATATATAGGCAAACTAAGATACGGTATACATACCGCATATATAAAACACAACACGATAGTCACACAATAGTCAGCACGCAGTGCAATGAAATGGGATGAATGCAGTATGATGCAATAGTGTCACATGTGCCAAATAGATGGAGCGGAATCCTCCTGCTCCGGGGGCGGAATCCTCCTACCCTCAATATGATGCAATGGAGCGGAATCCTCCTGCTCCGATGGGCGGAATCCTCCTACCCTCAATATGATGCAATGGAGCGGAATCCTCCTGCTCCGAGGGCGGAATCCTCTTACCCTCAATATGATGCAATGGAGCGGAATCCTCCTGCTCCGAGGGCGGAATCCTCCTACCCTCAATATGATGAAATGGAGCGGAATCCTCCTGCTCCGAGGGCGAATCCTCCTACCCTCAATATGATGCAATGTGCATACAAATGCAACATGATGCAATAATAACTCATCACCAGCACGGGACTCTCATCGACAGCTGGAAAGTATATACCAACTCACACCCAAAGTACGATACTCAGATTCTCAATGCAATACCAATAATAGGACATAATATATAATATAGAATATAAATCCAAAGCTAAGGCGTAATGAGTACGCCTATCGGCAGCTACACACGTAAGGAACATGTGGTAGAAAATCCACGAGGCCAGGTGCCTCCAAAGAAATGGATATAAACACTTACCTTGTTACCAAGTTAGTACATCCACTCAATAACCGCTTGTCCTTTGGTTTCATTGCAAAACGATCCCACTCTATTCAATAAGCAGAAAAATATATCAAATTAGGCTAAAGGCTTCATTCCTCACATCTTAGCGCAATCCGGTTATGAACCTGATACCCTATTCGCATACGCAATACGCAGACCAGGCCTGTGTACAGGGTTTATGGCCACATGACCAAACCCTAAATAAATTACATTTATATGTTGCCCATAACTCGCTGAGTACGAATATATAATCAATTCCATTATGGGGGTCCATTTGACCCTTTAAACAATTAATTGAACTTATTAAAACGATGTATA
Source organism: Petunia x hybrida (assembly GCA_037355625.1). Taxonomy (NCBI): domain Eukaryota; kingdom Viridiplantae; phylum Streptophyta; class Magnoliopsida; order Solanales; family Solanaceae; genus Petunia; species Petunia x hybrida. The sequence goes on from JBBBVM010000080.1 coordinate 1,538,089, forward strand.
ATATCTCAATTTTTACCGTTAAAATGTATTCAAACATATGTAATAAAATCAAATAATGAATTAATATCATTACCTAGATATTTTGGGGTAAAAATTCTACTTTTCTCCTGCTCTTTTCTCATTTTCTGGCATTTTTTTCCCTTCTCCGTCTAACTCATTTTCTTTCTGCGTTTTTTGTTTCTTGCTCTCATATTATGTTCTCGTAAACTTGTTTCATTTCATCATTCTACTAAGATATGTCACCAACCGCCATTAATTATCTTTTTGTCCTTTTCCTTTTTTGTCTTTTCTCTTTTTTTTTTCTTTTTTTTTTCTTTTCTTAACGAAAATTAAAACGGTGCCCTATGATATTCGAAATAATTTCAAATTTTTCATACAAGTTATACAAAATATATGTAACACACTCGCAAAGACAGATCTCAAATCGGACTCCCGAAACTCAAGATGCAAATTTAAATGGAAAAAGGTCAAATTATTTAACTTTCGGCATTTTAGCGGAAACTAGCCGAACAACATCGAAATTCACTTTCGAAAGTTTACAAAAATCACAAATAATCATACGAACCTAACGGCGCTTTCGGATTTCGAATCGGAGCTCATTCGGCAAAACCGAGCTCGAAAATCTCTTTTTAATATTTATTGCCAATAAAAACTGAAACCTTCTTCCGATGCCTACAAAACGAGGTCTGATTTAGCTCAAATTGTGCTGACAGGTCCTAATGGACATTACGAATATTTTAAAATTATCGGCACGTCAATCGGAGTCCTAACTTCCGAAACGACTGACCGAGGTTGTTTCACTAAGGCTGAACATTGAATTATTTGAAAAGTTCTGCAACATTGTATGAAATACCTTGGTGTTGCATCACAAGCTCCGCCTGATGTTTTTTGCATTCTATGGTCAAACAGTCAATTTCTTGACCCTTCAGCTTCAGCTCCCTTCTGACTTCCTCATTCTCAGCCTACAACGCCTCTACCTACTGCTCCAGTTCCTTCATCTTTTCCTCATCTTCACTGTCTCTGCTGCTCTCAGCTTCATGATCCTTTTCAACCTTTGCCTTCACTATATGTTTGGACACCCTTTTTTGGTTTGAAATATTCAAGGATTTTCAGGATATTTATCCCTAACATTTCATTGTGTGTATGCTTCTTCCCATCCTTCAAACGAACTCCAAATTGCTTTAAAACTGATGTAGGAGATAAGACTGGACCAAGGCATGAGGTTTCTTGATCTTTGCAACCCTTCTAAAATGTCGAATAATCAATCCAGGCAGATTGATGAGTACATATCTATCCATCAAGTCCATATAGGTCATATCAAAGGCACTAGCCTTACTATTTCTTTCTTCACAGGGCAACAGGAACCTGTCCACACGAAGAGTAGTTGGTGACTAGGTTCTATTTGCTTCTTCAAAACTTTTCTTCGGCATTAAAGTCTGGAGTATCCAGTGAATTTCCTGGTCACTTCAATTGGAGTAATTCCATCTATTCTCTTGGGCCAATCCAATTTCTTGTACCTGCAATAACCAACAGCAAGAGCATCCAAGATCACCCCTAGCTCTGCCCTTCCAAACTCAATATCCACACCCATCACTTGGGATGGCACCCTCATGTGTTTCCACTGTGCAATTTATAAAGAACTCCCTCACAGCCTCTACTTACAAGCATTTTTTGTTATTAGTAAACCACTTTGTCAAATCCTGAATGTTCAGTTTCTCAACTAGCCTTTTTATATGGACATCCTCCATGTCAGATAGTATGCTTCTAGGTAGCAAAGTTTTTCCAGCAAAGAACTCAAACCTGTCGATGAATTCCCTCTTTGGATATGGAGAATTTTAACTAGACTCAAAGTCATCATGGTCCTCAAATCTCACTCCATGTTATTCTCCTTCCTCTTCCATGAAGTCATCTTCCTGAGAAGGAATAGGTTCTTTGGCTGCCTTTTCAGCTTTCTTCTTCGCAACATACTTTTCCAGCTTCTCTTCTTGTTGTCTCAGGGCAGACCTTGTGGTTGTCTTCCTCACACCTTTAGCTACCACATGTTGTTCTTTTTCCTCAGATTCAGACACATCACCCTCGTGTCTTTCCTCTTTGCTACTCTTATCTATCAATCCCCTTGTTCTCACAACTTTTCCTTTTCTTCACTAGCTTTCTTTTCTTCTCTTTTATAGGTTTCTCCACCACCTGTTTGTTTTTACTCACAAACACAACCTCATCCTCTTTAGATTCTTCATCCTTTTAAGTACCAAATTTTCTTTTACTTTTTTTTGTTCTAGGCACCTCAATCTTCTGTCTCAGGTTCTTCTTCTTGATTTTCATCTCCAGACTCTGACCAATCTATTCATGCATCCTCAGTTGTCACAGGAACTGAGGCAGAACTAGGTTATTTTTCAGTTTCTTTTACTTCGTCAGTAGGTCCTTTTCCTACTTCAACTTGTTCACTGACAAGAATGTTTCTTTAGACTTCGAAGGAGCAGCCTTCGAACCAGTTTTGTCGACTGGCCGTCTTGAGATTCAACTGATTCAACCACTTTCTTAGGTTCTCCTACCACTTTCATAGGTTTTACATGCATAATATTTTCCCCCTCTTCTACACTACTAAAAATCCCACCAGTCACAAATTTAATTAGTTTATTTAACCTAGCCACCAATTTCTCAGTTTTAATTTTCTCAGGGCTCAGAACTGTTCATGCGTAACTAAACTAAATTTTGTAGAATCAGGTCTTACCTATTTAGGGACATTGTCAGAACTAGTTGGAACTTCTGACAAACTTGTCGTTTGTGACGGAGGTTCCTTTGCTTCTAATTTCGAGATTTTCCTTTTTACCTTTATCTGTTTCTTAGAAAATCTTTTAGCCAAACTTGCAGCACTTGTATTAGGTTTCTTGGTAAGTTTCAAATAGACTTTGGGCTTTGAAGACTCAACTGGAGAGGCGGAAGATTTTTGTGGTTGAGACATGGTAACAAGTTTTGGAGAATTGAAGAATGAAAGAAAGATTTTGGTGTTTTTGGTTAGGGTTATGGATAGAGAGAATTTGCTTTTAGAATGGAAGAGAAGAATTGAGTTTTTTTCACACAAAAAGGGAAACAGCTTTAAAGAGTTTGGGAACCGGGAAAAAGTTACGATGTGACCGTTTTAGAGTTATAGGCTAGTCATGATTCATATTCCAAGTGGGAATGGTTTAACATTTTGAAAAGTGTAACTGATTTTGGATAATGACTTAATTATAGGGCGGTTAACACGAAATGGGTAAGAATAGTTATATTGTGTTTAGGAATGATTTTGGTACTTCAAATTCCCCTTGGAATCACTTTTAGAAGCTCAAAACATGAAAAAAAAAAAATTAATTCCCGCCCTAGTATATATAGCAGCCTGCAGCTTTAAAGAGTTGTACCACATGCTGTCCAAATTGTACCTCACTGGATAGCTTTCAGTAAAATATCAATAACTTTTCATAGAAATGTCCAAATGATACAAGGTTTGTGGAATTAGAACCACAACTCAAAGAGCTACAACTTTCATGTTTTGACTTTTTTCCAATTCCTTATGGATTGATCTGAAAAATCAATTTCTTTCCAGCTGAACAGTAAAAACAGAATTCAGCAGCTTTTTTTGGCTTTGCACCAGGTCAGCCACTGTTTTTGGGTCCAAATAGGACCCTACGAAGCTCGGAATGACCCCAAATTTTGTATACAAGTCATAAAAGACTTGTGTGACATGCTCGTCAAGACGAAACTCAATTCGGATCTCTAGAACTCAAAAAGTAGGTCCCACGGGAAAGGGTCAAATTTCGACTTTTGCCAAAATAACGAATTTTAATCAAACGACCCCGGAATCCAAATTCGAAAGTTGCTACAAGTCACAAATGATGATACGAACCTAACGGAACCCTCAGATGTCTAATCGGAGTTCGTTTACTCAAATCGAGCTCGAAAACCTCTTTTAACCTTTTTAAACTTCCGCAACGGAGACTTTATCAAAAGTCCTATCAAACGAGGTCCGTTTTCAGTTCTGAAGGTTGCTACAGGTCATAAATTACTATACGAACCTAACACAACTTTCAGATTTCACATCAGAGTTCATTTGCTCAAATCGAGCTCTGAAACCTCTTTTAGCCTTAACGAATATCCGAAAAGGATGTCTTTCTCCGATACCTATCTAACAAAGTTCGTTTTAGCTAAAACATTTCAGGCATGTGATAATGTACCTTACGGAGCTTTTGAGATTTTTGACACGTAAATCGAGGTCTCGATTCCCGAAACGACTATTTGAGGTCGTTACACCTTGTCAAACTTTTCTTGAAGAACTCAGTTCTTCTCAGTTTTCTGATATAGAACCTCATTCTTCTTTTTGAGTTCAGCTTCAAGGTTAGTTTCAACCTCACTGATTATCTGCTTGCCACTAGCTTCTTTCATTTTAACAATCTCATGTTCTAGGGCTGAGGTTCTAATTTTAAGAGCAAGAACTTGTCCATTGCATGCAGCATTAGTTTCTTCAAGCTGAGTATTAACTTCTTCAAGGTCCTTAAACTTATATTTAAGATCTGACACAACAGTAGAGAGTTGGTCCTTCCTAGCCTTTAACTTTTCATATCCTTCTATGAAAGTGATAGTGACTAGTGAAAGATTTTTAGAAGAATATGTGTGAAGATTTTCCTTTAAGTGAGCAAGACTTACCTCATATGTGTTAGCAAATTGTTCATCATCAGCAGCCATGAGAGTTGATCCCTACTTTTTTAGATCCTCTTTGTAGAGTTCCTTCAATTTTTCCCAAATCTCACTTGCAGTATTGCATCCAGATACTCAAGCTAGCATATCATCATCTAGTCCATACTTAATTGCTAACACTACCTTAGAGCGATATTGGGTCCTTGCTTCACAATCACCCAAAGACTGTAGTCAGTGGCTAGAAGAAACTCTTTCATTTGTTTCTTTCACTGCCTATAGTTGGTTTCTTTGAACACATGAGGTCTGCTCATGTTCCTTCCTTCAGTGGTTTCTTCCACCAATCTCATTAGTACAGAGGGTGACTCATCATCTAGTTTTTCTTCTGCTTCAAACTCACTCTCAGAAGGTCTCCAAGTTGCAATAAAGGCTTCATTTCTCTTCTTCCTTTCAGCTCTAAAGTTTGGTGGACATTTTAGCTTCTTCATCTCCTTCTCCTTCTCCTTCTCCTTCTCCTTTGATGCTCTATTCTTCAACCATTCAATTTTCCATAAGGGACAATCTTTGACAGCAAGATCCATCTTGACACACTTGAAGCAACCTGAACAGTTTGGACTGTCGAAAAATGATCTTCTTAGTAGAGGTATCTTTACTATTCTTCTTAAATCCTTTGAATTTTTCTAGGTTCAAGGATTTTTTGATGCCACAAACCATGGCCATCTCAACCTCATGCCAATCAGGAGTAGCTTCTTTAGTAGCTTCTAATGCCAGACTCTTTTCCTTCTTGGGTATAGGCTTAATCCTCGACTCCTTCAAAATTTCACGAGTCTTCAGACAACCAATCAACTCATCCAATTTTATTATATTCAAGGGCTTGGATTCAATGATAGCAATAGTTTTTGCCTCCATAAATCAGGAAGTATCCTAAAAACCTTGTTAACCATTTCCTTCTCGAGAAAGTCTATACCCAAATATTTCATTTCATTTGTGATAATGGTTAGTCTGGAGTCATCATGTCATGAATGGACTCCTTTTCTTCCATAGCAAAGAGTTCAAATTTTCTCTTAAGCATCATCATCTTTGAATCCTTGGCTTGACTTGTTTCTTCATGTGTGACTTCCATTGCATCCCAGATTTCCTTTGCTGTCTTGTATGAGGAAACCCGATTGAACTCATGAGGGCCAAGTCCACGAATAACAAGCCTTTTGGCTTTGTGATTCTTTTCAATCATCTAGTAACCAGCTTCGTTATACTCAGACTTATCCTTTGGTACAATTCGTTGAGCAGCTCCTTCTCCAACAGTCTTGGTTGGAACCAAAGGACCTTCAGACACAATCAACCATAGTTGATAGTCTTCTGCACAAATGTAATTCTCCAATTTGCCTTTCCACCAAGCGTAGAATTGTTGGTTGAATTATGGAGGGCTGAGTATTGATTGTCCTTTAGTGATAGTTGGTGGTGCATTCATGATTAGATCCTTCTCTAGGTGTTAACCTGACAATGAGAAGATCTGCTCTGATTCCACTTGTCGCACTAGGTGCACCTCTCTAGGACACTAGAAGGATGAGGGGTTGAATAAAGTCCTTCAATTTTTTTCATCAAGACCTTACTCGTCTATGCAAAAACCTTGTTCTTGCCTAGTTCCTTCATTTGACAATACGAACAACCAACACAAACTGAAACTAAAGAATTGAGGGATTTTACATGGAAAACTCCTTGTTCAAAGGTGTGTGGGAATAAATACACCACATATTATTACGGGGATAGGAGTTCAGCTGGCGAGACTAGACTTATCTTACAAGTCACCGGACACACTGGATATATGCCCGTTCTACGAGTTCACCTTGCAAGTACACGATTGTTGAACCCCAAAAATTACCCTTTCTTTTAAGAAAAGATAGGTTTCGGGTATAATGTTCAACAAAATGGGATTCCAAAGGGTTTCTTTGGAGTCGCCACCTAATTTAAGGATTATTAGGAACCTAAGTTAACTAATGAGTGCAATTTATTCTTTAATTAAATTAAATTAAATTAAAATCAGGGATTCTAGGTAAGTGGTTCTATTAAATTCGAAAGAAGGTCCCTTGCGGGAGCACTTTCGAAAATCCGCTAAATGCGGTTAATCCGGCGGTTTTCACGAATTGGTTAAGGATAATAAATATATAAAGCTAATTTTATACAGGGATAATATGAATAATATAAATAAGATAAGATTTTAATTATATCGATACTTAGATAAATAAATGATCCAATTTAAGATTAATTAAATAAGTAAAGGTTAAATGAAGTTAGATAATTAAATAAAACAAACTAGATAAATAATTAGATAATAATAAAGGATTAATTAATTGATTGAATAAATAGATAAATAAACAAATAAATAAATAGCTTAATTAAATAAATGAATACTTGCCAATTTTAATTAAATAAAGGAGTAATAATAATCGATTAATTAAATGAATAAATATTTAATTGATTAAATAAATGATGAATTGAAATTAAATAAATTAGATTAAGTAAATAAATAAATAAATAAAGGATTAAAATTTAATTAATTAACTAAATAAATAAATTAGATTAAATAAATGAATAATTGAATATTTAATATAATAAATAAAGAAGCAATTTAAATGCGAATTATGACGAAGGTAAGATTTTAGTCGAATTTATTTGCACTCATAAATTGACAAATGATTCTAAACATCCATAAATAAGTTGGCGATTTGCAAAGAAATGATACAAAGCATTCATATAAAAAACAATTTAAGTGATTTACAATAGTTATTCACAGTTCAAATATCATTCCTATTATACCGGGCTACTAATCCAGTCTATGGGGAAATCCTATACAACATGCATTTTCTAAGGAAGTGGGGAAGGATGGAGTTTAGAAGATAGAACCCGGAAGCGCAAACTCAATCATTGAGCCTTGGACTTGCGATTTTCGCTTTTTGTTTCTTACATTTTCGGGGATATCAAGTCCCGAAAATGCGAAGCGGAGCAAATAACTTCAAATACAAACAGCCGTCCCAATTTGTGAGTTTTAATCAACTCGTCCCAAATAGTTCATGCAAAGAAAAAGGAGATAAAGATTAGCATTGATATCGTTCTACTATGAGACAAGTAAGAAAATAAGCGCTTAATTATTCAAATGGTAAACCTTTGAGATTTTGAGTAAACAGAGCTAGTTTCATGAATTTTGCAGTAAATATACAGCGGGTTTCCTAAGTATCCAGGTAAAAAGAAGAGCCAAGGAGCATATCAAACTTTCACTTGGATGAAAGTTTTCTAAATTAAAATTCGAACTCAATCAAGTATAATAAGAAATATCAAACTTTCACATGGATGTTATCAGGAGGACTTGCACATAAATATCAAACAAAAGGAGTGTGGACATTTCATTAGGAGAGAGAGGGACCAGAACAAGCAGAATAGACACTTCAAAACTAGAGTAAACATAGTAATATTCTTAAACAGTGAGAGGTTCAGTTTTCAATAACAAAGCTCATATGTTATTAAGAACTGATTTTAAACAGTTCTCCTTTTAATACCCCCCATTACCTTCATTGCCATCAGGTAGCAAGCGGTCAGATTCAAACAATAACCGTCTTTAACACAGTTCACGAATGCTAACAGCTTAATGAGAAGATAGGAACAAGAATAATAAACCAAGATCCTGAGCCTAGAATCAGTAAAGCATCGACCCTTGAACCAAACACTCTATTCCCCTAGACAAATCTGCACCCATACCAGGAACATACCAGGCCTCAAATACCAACCCCAAACATCTAGACACTAAACCTAACCCATTGCACCCACCAGAAACATACCAGATCTCAAAACCCAGCCCTCTAACATCTACTCCTCTCTTAACACTCAAACACACACCTGACAAGCACCCTATCTTCTCAGCCAACCCTCTCTTCTTCTAGCAGACCCTCTACCCTGAACTCACTTTCAAAACAAACACAGAAACAGAGACTACCCCTCACACCTCTGCTACTACTTACCGGACAACCCAACTCCCTCTTGAACTAACCAGCTGAAACCTCTACAAACAGCCTAACTCCCTCTCTAACAACCTAGCCTGACAGCAAACACACCCTCTCACAGAAACAAAGAACCAGGGACTACTCCTTCAGACTCCCTGACAACCTGCATACCAAAGCAACAAGAAGCACCACCTTTACTTCCCAGAGCCCAAAACCAACCTGCTCCTCTCCTACACAGCTAGATCAACCACCCCCTAAACTCCTTTACTAACCTGAATAACATCTGCACCTCATTACACACTCCCTCAGCATACCAGACCAACTGCACCCTGCGCCTTTTTACCCTGAACTTTCCGAGCCACCTGAACCAACACAAATAGCACTCTCCCTGGCCCTTCTTCACATTTATCATTCCCTAGAAAACCAACAACATACTAAACGTTTCAAGCCTAAAGCAGACTTAACCTCAGCACTTACCTTTCAATGCCAAACTTGAAATAAGAGAAAACAAAAGCTTTGAATACTCGGCTACTATACTCAATGAAACAGTTCCGGAAAACCATGAAGAAATTTAGATAAGAGAACACATGCAAAGTGAAAAGAAAGAAAGATCCAAACTTTAACCATGAAAAAGATTCAAAACTCCTTTATACAAGCTGGACAACAACCAACAGAGCTAAAATTGTTAATAAGAAAACTGGAACACTTCATGCTAATCTTTAAAGAAACAAAGTGCAAAGAGAGTATATTCTATTTCAAGTTATAACACAGCCAGAAGCAATAACATTTTGAGTGTCGAGGCAAGGTTATTACCTGCTGAGGTGCAATGAACAGGGCGACGAGCTGAAGAGTACGACACGAACGAGTAGACGACTCGACTAAGCGACGCAAGCAAGGTCGACGACTAATATAACGAAGCGACAATATACTCGAAAAACAATGTTTTTTTTCTTTAATCCCCAGAATAGAAACAATTATGCCATGTCTATTTTTTTAAGATCGAAACTAAGAAAATACTATCCTATGTATGTATGCTGCTGCTGCCCTTAAAACCAACCCCCCAAAATGAGAATAAAAATTAGAATTTATACCTCGCAGCTAGGGTTTCGGATTTTTGGCTCCATCTTTTTTTAAACCAGCCCCAAAGTTGCAATTTCTTGTTAGATAAGGGTCAAAATTGTCTCCCCCTCAAGGTAGTACAATTTTAATCCTCATCTAAACAAAAAAAACTTCCGTTGGGATCAAAGCCAAGGGTTCAGATCGATTCTCACACCAACGCACGACTAGGATTGCTCCAACACAGCTTGTGTACGGAGATGATGATATGGCATCGGGGGGGGGGGGGGACCAGCGGGTATATGGAATTTGGACTGATTAGGATCGATTTATGAGGGAATGGAAATCAATCGCGGGTCGAAAATGGGAATTCGGGTTAAGGGAAGAAACGGGTAGACGGGTCGAGGGAATAGGTTTAGAGAAAACTGAATTGGGGAGGGGATTAACGGGCAAGGGACTAATATGATATATATGTTGTTGTAGAAGTAGGCTGGAATTAGGTTTTAAAACGATTTTTGCCTCTTTTAATATAATTAAGTAACTTGAACTAATTACATACGTAAGCTAAAATTAAAGCCGCGTCTAACACATTTAGCCCTTTTCTTTTAAATTTAACTAAATTACTTTGAATTTTCGAAATAATCAATTTTAATTGAGAATAATTAGACTTTAATTTTCACGACCGGGAAAAAATTGGGTGTCAACAGCTGCCCCTCTTTACCCGAAAAATGATGAAAGAGTTTTTACGGTAAAGAAGTTGATGGGAAAGCCAATTTTGTCACGATAAAGCTAAGACTTTTGATTCCAAGGATCAAAAGGCGAGGCTTACGGACATGGCCGAATTCCGGTTTCCGAGTTGCCTACATATCTCGGGCTGAAAGAGAATCAGGCCGTATGTAGTTTGACGACACTTAGAAACGAAGACTCGTACGATTGACAAAAGAAAGGTCGCACGAATAGGAAAGAATTTAAACTGACGCCTAATCTGAAATGAAAGATTAGGTAAAACTTGCTTGTTCGAGTACGATTCTTCAGATCCTCGTTGACGAGTCTAGCTCATATCAACGATTGCCCCAGTTCACTGCTAAGAAAAAGTTCCACGTTATGCTCCAAATGCTGCTGCGATGCCGCTAAAATTCTGTAAAAACTTAACAAACGGTAAGCGAGCAACTGCTAATAAACTTTGATAATTTTGGAATAAGGAAGTAAATAAAATGATAATATAAATTGTAAATGCTGGTTGTGATGCTATCAACAAGTTCTTCCTTCAACCAACTGACGAGGTACTCCGCCCGGGGAACCTCTAGGCTGATCATTATTGGTAGGATCAATAACAAAAGAGCCTTCAATTGCTTATGATAGGCTTCAAACCAAGGCCTCCAATTGCTTATGGTAGGCTTCAATGCTAATGAAGTCTTCGCTTGCTCACGATAGACTTGATAATAAGACCCCCCGATTGCTTACGGTAGGATCAATGATAAAAGAGCCTGCAATTGCTTATGATGGGCTTCAAAATAAGGCCTCCAATTGCTTATGGTTGGCTTCAATGCTAATGAAGTCTTCGCTTGCTCACGATAGACTTGACAATAAGACCCCCCAATTGCTTACGGTAGGATCAATGATAAAAGAGCCTTCAATTGCTTATGATGGGCTTCAAAATAAGGCCTCCAATTGCTTATGGTAGGCTTCAATGCTAATGAAGTCTTCGCTTGCTCACGATAGACTTGATAATAAGACCCCCCCTGATTGCTTACGGTAGGATCAATAATAAAAGAGCCTTCAATTGCTTATGATAGCCTTCAAAATAAGGCCTCCAATTGCTTATGGTAGGCTTCAATGCTAATGAAGTCTTCGCTTGCTCACAATAGACTCATAATAAGGCCCCCGATTGCTTACGGTAGGCATGACGTAATTTGTAAGTGCAAGGTGCAATATCTTTGATAGATTGTCTTCCAATCCACTGGCGAAACAATAAAGCAAGTGCGAAGGCATAATGCAAATCCTTTTCAACAAGCATGACAAATCAACTTGGCAAGCTGGTCGGGCATGAAGCAAGGAGGGTCTTGGGGTTGATTGTCGAACAAATCAGCTGGCGAACCGGTCCGGCACGAAGCAAGGAGGGTCTCGGGACTGACCTGTTAACCTGAAAAGTAAAACAAGACGTAATACAAAGAAAATGCTAAGGCATAATTTAAAGCAAGTGCAAAGCAATTTGAACAATCTTGACAAATCAACTGGCAAGCCGGTCGGGCACGCAGCAAGGAGGGTCTTGGAATTGATTGTCTACAAATCAGCTGGTGATCCAATCCGGCACAAAGCAAGGAGGGTCTCAGGGCTGACCTGTTAACCTGAAAGTAAAGCAAGTTATAATGCAAAGGCATAATTGAAAGCAAGTGCAAAGCAATTTAGCGTAAAATGTAAAGCACCGCAAAAACGATTTAGCGAATCAATAGGCGTGAAAGTCCAACAAGGGAGAAGCCCCGCCTGGTGGTCAACCTGAAAGAGTAAAACAAGGAATTAACTTTTTAAAGCAAGTGCAAAGCAGAGTAGTGCGGAAATGTAATCAGTGCGATAGCCATTGATAAATCAATTGGCGAGGTAATCCAGCAAGGATGGCCTTGTGCGGATTATCAACTAAAACGAGGCGATGCCCTATTTGGCTTAGTTTTGAAAACAAAAAACCAGCCTCGGCTTTGTCGCCTATTAGGAATGAAAGTCATAGGGGTAGAAATGCCGCATGTTCGACAATAACTCATGACAAAGCATAATGCTTTAAGTTATGATAAAGGCAATGCGACGCAATCTGCAAGGCAACTTTGGACGCGCGTTCAATAAATTGTTCATCCACAATGCGAATGATCCTTTCATTGCAAGCTTTCATGTTCCTGCTCTCAAAGAAAATTTTGTTAGTTTTGGGGAGGGGTGTTTGATTTGTGCTGATTCATCTTGAACTCGCTGCCGCTGCTCCCTCGTTCTTCTTCAAACTTGGGCTTGCAAATTATACTCAGAGACTTGACTTATGACCGCAATATTGTAAAATATTTCAAGATAGAGGCAAAATAAAGTAATTTGATAAAATATTAAATGAATAATCATTGATACACAACCGAAGTTATAATGCATTTAAAATTTCTACTTTAACTCAAACTCATGACATATCTTGAAACAAACTGAACGTCCTTTGTCTTTGAAACTTATGCTAATCTTGAATACTTTTAGAACTTTGCCACTTCATCCTTTGATAAGCAAACCAATTTTGCAAAAATCTGCCCCAGTTATAATCTTATTGTCTTCGACTCATTTTGCAAAATTTGCCCCAGTTGCTATCTTTCAAATCTTCAAATTATCTTGCAAAATTGCCCCAGTTGCTTGCCTTAAGGGAGACTGAAAATTTTAATATTATAGAGTCGAGCCCGTTAAGAGCGCCTACGTATCCCTCCACGGGAATCAGACTGTGCGTAGTTCTGCTTACATAAAGATTTTTGGGGAAGTATGGCAATCTAAGTACGAAACCGCATCCGAATTGGAAAACATACACATCTGCCCAGATGCATAGTTCGGAATTACATCATAGAAGATAAACAAGCCTAAAGTGTTACAAAATTTTGACCGAATCCAATGGGGATTGCCTACTTATCCTGTTGCCATTACAAGAATCAAGTCAGAAGTAGTTCAAAATACATAAAAGAGGAAATAGGGGATTCCTGTGCTAGTGCAGCCGAACTCTATATGAGTTGCCTACGTATACCGCCTCGGGAATCAAGTTACGCGTAGTTCGCATTACATCAAAATTACATTCAGAACAATGCTAACTTGCAGTTGCTTCAGACATAGTATCTTTTGACAGCATCTGCGTTGATTGCTTTTGGCCAAACTTGACCATCCATTTCGGCCAGAATCAGTGCTCCTCCGGATAAAACCCGATGAACCACATATGGACCCTGCCAATTTGGTGCAAATTTGCCCCTTGCTTCTTCTTGATTAGGAAAGATCTTCTTTAACACCAATTTCCCCGGTTTGAAGTAAACTATTCAAATCTTCTCTTTGTACATTCAACATCTTCCAACTTATCTTCTTGAATGGTTTCTCAAATAAAGGACTTCTATTTGTATAGACAAACCGCTTCGGCTCCAATTGCCGGCAAATAAAGCTGCCCCAGTTTGAAGTTCTAACAGTAATGAAATATCCAAAGAGTGCAAAAAGTAACCTTCCAGTGCATCATCCTTAAATCGTTCAACTGTTTCGTTATAGATCACAAGAAAAGTTCAAGCAGGTTTTGTTTTTAATTTGAAACAGTAGTAAGTATATTAATCAGAAGCAAATAGTAAAGCACATAAATAGTTAAAGTATACCAAAATAATAAGGTAGGAATGCAGTGCATTTGTTTATTCAAAACCTAATTTAGGGAGGCATACAGCATAAAAGTAAACATGCAGGATTTAAAAAAGTTATTTGAAAGACATAGACATAAACATAAAGCAAAACACAGTTCAGGGCCTCAAGCTGACTGTGATGCCAAAAAAAATAACGAGTTCATTCATCAAGTCTCTTTTGGACCACAAGTCCAATTAGCCATCACATCACTTGGTTCAGCATTCTGCACATGTGGCTCTTTCTCAAAATCTTCAATAGTTGCACTGCATTTCAATCCACCATTCAAGAATAGGCTGCCAACACCTTCAATCAAATTCTGTATGGCCATTTCTGGTGCTTGGACAAATGACTGGTTCAATGGTAAAAGAGGCTGTAGCATGACACTAGTCGGCTTCTTCTCAGACTCAACCTTTTCCATCTTTCCTTCAGCGGGGTTGCCACCTAGGCCAAAAGTTCCCTCATTCTTTGGCAATAGAGTTAGTTCTTGCCTAGGTACCTTAAAAGCAATATTATCAACCTTTACATCATAGATAGAGACTATGGTGCCCTTCAGATTTGGTTCTTCCTCAAGAGAAATCATATTAACAGCATTGTTACCATGATTGGGAAGAGGATTATCATGCACATTTGGCTGAGTGCCGGTGAGTTGAATGGTGCCTGCTTTGATTAAACCCTCGACCTTGTCTTTGAAAGTATAACATCTCTCGATATCATGGCCAGCTGCCCCTGAGTGATAAGCACAGTGCTTATTTGCATCATACCATTTCGGAGGTAGGTTTGGAGTGTTATCAGGGATAGGCTGCACAACTCCCGCATTTCTTAATCTCTCAAAAAGCTGGCCATATGACTCGGCTATAGGAGTATAGGTCTTGGTTGCTCTCCTTTCGTAATTCTGATTAAACCCTTGCACATTGGGACGAACAGGAGGACGAGGTTGGTAATTCTGGGGTGCTTGAAAATTTGGCTGACGAGGGTATTGATTAGGTGCATGTGCTCTAGGTTGGTAGTAATTTGCTTGTGCATTGTAAACCGGATAAGGAACAGGTGGCATCTGGTAGTGAGTGGGGTAATTTGGGTAATATGGGCTTTGGTAGGTAGGAAAAGCAGACGAATTGTCAAAATTAAACTTTACAGCCGGTGGACGCTCGATATCCCCCACAAAAGCTCCCACTTCCTCTTTCTTCTTTTTGTTAAAGCCATTACCAGACCCAGACTGGATTGCCTTACTTGTAGCTTGCAAAGCGGCCAAATTTGTGATCCTACCCGATTTCAAACCAGCTTCATACATCTCCCCCATTTTCACTAGATTGGCAAAAGTAGAGTTAGTCATGGATGCCATTCGATCATAGTAAAATTCATCCAATGTCTCGATGAAATGTCCCACAAACTCTTCCTCACTCATGGGAGGCTTAACTTTGGCAGCCTCACTCCTCCAACGTACTGCGTATTCCCTAAAAGTCTCGGTCGTCTTCTTCTTAAACCTTGCAATAGCCAACCGATCTAATGGTATTTCAGCATAGAAACCAAAACGCTCCATGAAGTCGTGGGCCATACTCCTCCAGTTAATCCATTTTGAGGGATCCTGCTCGGAGTACCAGTCTAAAGCTTCACCTTCAAGACTATGAATGAATAATTTCATACGGAGCTCCTCATTCTTCCCCACTCCCAAGGTTTCACAGTACCTTCTCAAATGGGCTCGGGGGTTGCCTTTGCCATCAAACTTAACAAACTTTGGTACTTTGTACCCTTCTGGGTATTCAATCCCAGAATGAACGCACAAGTCTTCATATTCTAGACTTTCCTTGTCCTTGCCTTTTGATACTTTGCTAAGAGCACTCATCACCCAACCTTGTACCTTTTTCTCCAAATCTTCACCCCCATCGACTGCTTTTTCGGCTCTTTTAACACCATTTTGAAACTTCACATAAGGAGGATTGGTGTAATCATCAATTTGCACAATAGGAACATCTTGCCCGCCAGACACTGCCATTTGGACTAATGGTGCGGGTGGATTTTCAGTATAAGCTTGCGGGATGGGTTCATTTTGGTAAGTGCAGGTTTGGTATGGATATGGAGTGTTGGTCTGATAATAAGTATTGGCAGGGTGCGGGGTGTATGATGGGTGTTGTTGATGTGATGGGTAGATGGGTGGTCGGTTAATTGTTTGGCTAGATTGAGCGTTATTTGGAGGTGGAGCTTGGACAAGTGGCAAGTTGCTTTGGTGGACTGGTGCCTTTAAAGAATTGTGGGTGTTCAAAGGTGTGTTCATATTGGCGACCCCATCAATTGAGTTCAGAGATTGCCCCAGAGATTGCCTCATTTGAACCAGAGAGTGTGATGCATCGGGCCCACGCAGCGGCGTGTTTTTAGGAGTTTGCCCTTTTACCGCAGCCAGCTCATCTTTGAGCATCTGTAGTTCCTTAGCCATTTCAAGAATCAGTTCGTCTTGAGCAATAATGACATTTCCTCTTGATGATTCAGGAGTTGCAAGATTTTTCTCAGTGTTGCGAGGTTCATCATCTATTCCAGTCATTGTCAGTTATGGAAAGGTGTACCAGTATGCAAATTGGTCCTTTGTCCTTGTGTAATAGGAGTGATCAGCCAGCTTAAATCAGCACAAATCAAACCTCTGAATGGGGGATAAACAAAACAAGAGAAAAGTTCAAAAGTAGCTATGTTAGTTTGCATGTCATTGGCAAAATTGCACATAAATCACGTAGCGCGCATCACGTAGCGCTTTGCATTTTAAACCGGTTGATATGTGGCAAACACAAGTAGTTGAGCGTAAATGAAAATGCGAACGTTTCCTACCCTGTAAGGTGCCTCTTTGTGCCAGCGGTGGGCCTAAGACGCGCAAACAAGTGGTAACGAAAAATAGTTCATGCCAGTTTTGAGCAATTCAGATTTAGAGTAAGCAATAAATAATAACAATAAGTGATAATAATCAGCTCGCCGCCTCGACACTGCAATTTTGTTATCCCAACTATCTTCTCAAAGTTGGTGCCAACTCAAAATTCTAACATAACTCATGCTCTCCTAACATCTGCACCAAATTTCTAAACCCAAACGCATAAAACCTGAAACAAACCTCTATACCTTTTGCAAACATCAACGCTCCTCCAAGCGCAACTCCCAATTATTTCACAACATCCAGGGGTGAGATTTCCAACTGCCTTCACAATACCAGCCTGCAAATCATGAAAGGCGCCAATTGGCCTTTCAAAATAAAACCTCACTGGTCCTCGTCTTTAGACAAGCCTCTCCGCTTCCTAGGTTTTGCAAGGCTCACAGACCTTGTTCATAAGGCTCCTCACTGGTCCTCGGCTTTAATCAAGCCTCTCAGTTTCCTAGGTAGCCAAGACCGCACTGGTCTTCAAGGAGGGACCCCATTGGTCGTTTATAGACATAGGGGCTTCACTCTCCTACTATGCGACAAGCATACTTCATTCAATAAGAATTTGCAGCTGGTTAGTCAACACGGGCCTGCGCACACGCAAAGCTATTCTCGAGAGGGATCCCACTGATCTTTTAAAGACACCAGGGGCTTCGCCTCTTAGATCTCACTACACCAGACCATCTCCAAAACACAAGCCAATCAAATCCGCCTAACTTTCCCCCCGACTACAATTCTACCTTGTTCACAAAAAATCTGCACTATGATCTCAATTCTGCTAAATTCTTCCATTTTCTGACCTAAAAGACAACATAGGAGACAAAATTCTAAATCTAATTTCGCTCAAAACATGGTTAGGACTGAGGATTCGTTATCACACAGCACATAATATGCATTGTCGTTGGGTTCAAGAACCCGTTGACAAAAGGGTGGTTTCCTAACTATGGAGGCGGTACCAAGGACCGGGTCCAGACTAAGGTGTCAATGCATGCATGCTCCTAAAGCTCCGACTAAGAGCGGGTTAACGGTTGAGGCTAACAGTGAGTGGCAAGCGGTCTCGCA
The DNA here is from genome assembly GCA_037355625.1 of Petunia x hybrida. Lineage (NCBI taxonomy): Eukaryota > Viridiplantae > Streptophyta > Magnoliopsida > Solanales > Solanaceae > Petunia > Petunia x hybrida. Next base: position 1,556,131 of record JBBBVM010000080.1, read on the forward strand.
GTCGAATTACTCCTACGATGGGCGCCGGTGTACCAACTCGTCACAAGGGTTCTTTAGTGGAAGAAAGTGCGGGTGCGCATGGGCGCACCTCGCGGGTATTTGGAGTGTAAATGCAAGAGGTTCCCAGGAGTGGGGGAAGTATGAACGGAATGCCAGTTTATATGTGCACAAATAAGGGTGTAGTGACATGCTTCCGTGACACACAGCAATCAATTAAATTAACTAAGCATGCTCGCAAATAAACAATAGATATAATCATGCTAGTTTCAATAATTATTAAATAAGCTACGCATACTAATATCGGCATACGACTCAAACAATACAAACAAACAAATTCGTGAAAGCCTTTTGGTTAGAACCATTTGCGTATCCCCAGCGGAGTCGCCACGCTGTTGAACCCCAAAAATTACCCTTTCTTTTAAGAAAAGATAGGTTTGGGGTATAATGTTCAACAAAATGGGATTCCAAAGGGTTTCTTTGGAGTCGCCACCTAATTTAAGGATTATTAGGAACTTAAGTTAACTAATGAGTGCAATTTATTCTTTAATTAAATTAAATTAAATTAAAATCAGAGATTCTAGGTAAGTGGTTTTATTAAATTCGAAAGAAGGTCCCTTGCGGGAGCACTTTCGAAAATTCGCTAAATGCGGTTAATCCGGCGGTTTTCACGAATTGGTTAAGGATAATAAATATATAAAGCTAATTTTATACAGGGATAATATGAATAATACAAATAAGATAAGATTTTAATTATATCAATACTTAGATAAATAAATGATCCAATTTAAGATTAATTAAATAAGTAAAGGTTAAATGAAGTTAGATAATTAAATAAAACAAACTAGATAAATAATTGGATAATAATAAAGGATTAATTAATTGATTGAATAAATAGATAAATAAACAAACAAATAAATAGCTTAATTAAATAAATGAATACTTGCCAATTTTAATTAAATAAAGGAGTAATAATAATCGATTAATTAAATGAATAAATGAATAAATATTTAATTGATTAAATAAATGATTAATTGAAATTAAATAAATTAGATTAAGTAAATAAATAAATAAATAAATAAAGGATTAAAATTTAATTACTTAACTAAATAAATAAATTAGATTAAATAAATGAATAATTGAATATTTAATATAATAAATAAAGAAGCAATTTAAATACGAATTATGACGAGGGTACGATTTTAGTCGAATTTATTTGCACTCATAAATTGACAAATGATTCTAAACATCCATAAATAAGTTGGCGATTCGCAAAGAAATGATACAAAGCATTCATATAAAAAACAATTTAAGTGATTTACAATAGTTATTCACAGTTCAAATATCATTCCTATTATACCGGGCTACTAATCCAGTCTATGGGGAAATCCTATACAACATGCATTTTCTAAGGAAGTGGGGAAGGATGGAGTTTAGAAGATAGAACCCGGAAGCGCAAACTCAATCATTGAGCCTTGGACTTGCGATTTTCGCTTTTTGTTTCTTACTTTTTCGGGGATATCAAGTCCCGAAAATGCGAAGCGGAGCAAATAACTTCAAATACAAACAGCCGTCCCAATTTGTGAGTTTTAATCAACTCGTCCCAAATAGTTCATGCAAAGAAAAAGGAGATAAAGATTAACATTGATATCGTTCTACTATGAGACAAGTAAGAAAATAAGCGCTTAATTATTCAAATGGTAAACCTTTGAGATTTTGAGTAAACAGAGCTAGTTTCATGAATTTTGCTGTAAATATACAGCGGGTTTCCGAAGTATCTAGGTAAAAAGAAGAGCCAAGGAGCATATCAAACTTTCACTATGAAAGTTTTCTAAATTAAAAGTCGAACTCAATCAAGTATAATAAGAAATATCAAACTTTCACATGGATGTTATCAGCAGGACTTGCACATAAATATCAAACAAAAGGAGTCTGGACATTTCATTAGGAGAGAGAGGGACCTGATTTAGCTGAATAGACACTTCAAAACTAGAGTAAACATAGTAATATTCTTAAACAGTGAGAGGTTCAGTTTTCAATAACAAAGCTCACATGTTATTAAGAACTGATTTTAAACAGTTCTCCTTTTAATACCCCCATTACCTTCATTGCCATCAGGTAGCAAGCGGTCAGATTCAAACAATAACCGTCTTTAACACAGTTCACGAATGCTAACAGCTTAATGAGAAGATAGGAACAAGAATAATAAACCAAGATCCTGAGCCTAGAATCAGTAAAGCATCGACCCTTGAACCAAACACTCTATTCCCCTAGACAAATCTGCACCCATACCAGGAACATACCAGGCCTCAAATACCAACCCCAAACATCTAGACACAGAACCAAGATCTGGAGAGACAAACTGAACTAATCCTAACCCATTGCACCCACCAGAAACATACCAGATCTCAAAACCCAGCCCTCTAACATCTACTCCTCTCTTAACACTCAAACACACACCTGACAAGCACCCTATCTTCTCAGCCAAACCTCTCTTCTTCTAGCAGACCCTCTACCCTGAACTCACTTTCAAAACAAACACAGAAACAGAGACTACCCCTCACACCTCGGCTACTACTTACTGGACAACCCAACTCCCTCTTGAACAAACCAGCTGAAACCTCTACAAACAGCCTAACTCCCTCTCTAACAACCTAGCCTGACAGCAAACACACCCTCTCACAGAAACAAAGAACCAGGGACTACTCCTTCAGACTCCCTGACAACCTACATACCAAAGCAACAAGAAGCACCACCTTTACTTAACAGAGCCCAAAACCAACCTGCTCCTCTCCTACACAGCTAGATCAACCACCCCCTAAACTCCTTTACTAACCTGAATAACATCTACACCTCATTACACACTCCCTCAGCATACCAGACCAACTGCACCCTGCGCCTTTTTACCCTGAACTTTCCGAACCACCTGAACCAACACAAATAGCACTCTCCCTGACCCTTCTTCACATTTATCATTCCCTAGAAAACCAACAACATACTAACAGTTTCAAGCCTAAAGCAGACTTAACCTCAGCACTTACCTTTCAATGCCAAACTTGAAATAAGAGAAAACAAAAGCTTTCAATACTCGGCTACTATACTCAATGAAACAGCTCCGGAAAACCTTGAAGAAATTTAGATAAGAGAACACAGGCAAAGTGAAAAGAAAGAAAGATCCAAACTTTAACCATGAAAAAGATTCAAAACTCCTTTATACAAGCTGGACAACAACCAACAGAGCTAAAATTGTTAATAAGAAAACTGGAACACGACATGCTAATCTTTAAAGAAACAAAGTGCAAAGAGAGTATATTCTATTTCAAATTATAACACAGCCAGAAGCAATAACATTTTGAGTGTCGAGGCAAGGTTATTACCTGCTGAGGTGCAATGAACAGGGCGACGAGCTGAAGAGTACGACACGAACGAGTAGACGACTCGACTAAGCGACGCAAGCAAGGTCGACGACTAATATAACGAAGCGACAATATACTCGAAAAACAATGTTTTTTTTCTTTAATCCCCAGAATAGAAACAATTATGCCATGTCTATTTTTTTAAGATCGAAACTAAAAAAATACTATCCTATGTATGTATGCTGCTGCTGCCCTTAAAACCAACCCCCCCAAAATGAGAATAAAAATTAGAATTTATACCTCGCAGCTAGGGTTTCGGATTTTTGGCTCCATCTTTTTTGAAACCAGCCCCAAAGTTGCAATTTCTTGTTAGATAAGGGTCAAAATAGTCTCCCCCTCAAGGTAGTACAATTTTAATCCTCATCTAAACAAAAAAAACTGCCGTTGGGATCAAAGCCAAGGGTTCAGATCGATTCTCACACCAACGCACGACTAGGATTGCTCCAACACAGCTTGTGTACGAAGATGATGATATGGCATCGAGGGGGGGACCAGCGGGTACAAGGAATTTGGACTGATTAGGATCGATTTATGAGGGAATGGAAATCAATCGCGGGTCGAAAATGGGAATTCGGGTTAAGGGGAGAAACGGGTAGACGGGTCGAGGGAATAGGTTTAGAGAAAACTGAATTGGGGAGGGGATTAACGGGCAAGGGACTAATATGATATATATGTGGTTGCAGAAGTAGGCTGGAATTAGGTTTTAAAACGATTTTAGCCTCTGTTAATATAATTAAGTAGCTTGAACTAATTACATACGTAAGCTAAAATTAAAGCCGCGTCTAACACATTTAGCCCTTCTCTTTTAAATTTAACTAAATTACTTTGAATTTTCAAAATAATCAATTTTAATTGAGAATAATTAGACTTTAATTTTCACGACCGGGACAAAATTGGGTGTCAACAACGATAATCACCTTTCAGGTACACAATGCTCGAGTCAAACATGTATTGGAAGATCTTGGCAGCGTGGTCAATATCATTCATTGGAAGGTTGTTTGCCAGATAGAGGTGCAGAATCCAGTAATTCCCATCACGTACACCATAACCAGCTTTAACAGCTCCAGCGAGAAGTCTGTAGGAGAGATACTCCTTCAGGTACACCTACCGGGAGCAACCCTGGGTGGCGTCACTCCAAGTAATGACATGTGAACTCTTCTATTACATTATTCTCGGGAGACCTTGGATTCACGAAGTGCGTGCAGTGTCGTCTATGCTTCAGCAAATCCTTAAATGCCCGACTCTTTGGGGGTGAGAGAAATTCAGGGGGAACAAAAACTATCTCGAAGTTGTTATGTAATAGCTGTGATAGATGCCACCAAAAAGGAGACGAAAAATCATAAAAAGAAGTTGGATAAGATGCTTGGTCCCAATCTGGTCGCCATCAGAATTTTTGAGTTCGGAGTCCATGAAGCAGGCGGGTCTCAAGAGCCAACCATCACACCTTCTGAACTGGAGGACGAAAATATTATAATCTAAGCACCTCCTACGGACACTAGATGGGGGGGTTGAATAGTTCCTATCAATTTTTTTCTTTGAGAACCAGATTTTTAGCGTCAAGAACCTTGTTCTGGACTCAATGGTTTTCCACTGCAAACACCTCAACACACACAAATAGAAAACTCAAGGAACACGGTGTTTTTACGTGGAAAACTCATTTCTCAAGGGAGAAAAACTACGACCCACACTCTGGGATTTTCCTCCACTAACACAAAGAGCAAGTTTTAGATTACAAAACTCTGTAACCAAGGAGCTACACTCTAGACCCTAATCACTCAACAAAGCTAAACTCTAGCTTTACAAAGTAATCTCACAAAAGTTCACCTAATACAGTTGCTTCTAAAGTAAGCATATAGGTAAAACAATGATAGTACCAATTAAGACAACTTACAAACCAAGAACCTAGACAGAATATCTAGATTTAACTAAATAGCCTTCGACAGTTGTCTTCTCCAGTTAAGTCACTTTGAAAGTTGTTGGATCGCCTGTGTATGCTCTCAACTCTCTGTCTGTGAATAACTGAGTTTCGGCTGCATCAACTACTGGCTTTTATATGGGCTTCATAACCCTAGTTGAGTTTCACAAGGAAACCTTGTAATTATAGCAAGACTAGATTTACTGTGAATCTTTCCTTGTTTAGTTCCAACTCTTATTCCTACTTCGAAGACACAGCCACGGCACAACCTCTTTTAGCTGACTGGGATGCATACTTGTTCACGCGCCACTCTTCCTAGTTCGACAGGGATTTACAACCCTCAATTTTTTCCATCAGTCGTGCCCTTCTTCCCAAGGACCAGGTCCTCCTTCATAACCACGGGGTCCTTCGTTTGTCATTCTTCAAAATATTTACCTCAACAAATTCTCCCTTTTTGATGATGACAAACAAATGTTGCCAAAGAACCTGAATAGACAAAAATACATTCGAAAAAATTAAAATAGATGAATTAGGTCACAAACACCCTAACATGTCCTTCTTCCCCCTTTTGGCGTCATCAAAAAGATTCAAAATCCTGCAAGAACTAGTCATTATTATTAAGTCTAGAGCACAAGGCAATCAAGTCAACTAAGCACACAAGAATAAGGCTAAGGGCCTAATCATAACCAGATATATAATAGAAAGGACCCAAAGTAGACAAAAGAAATTTAAAACCAATTATCCAAGGCGTGGCAAACACACAGCCCAATGAAGCACACAACTGTAAGAGATTGTCTTACAACACATATCAAGGAAGGACACATAGGGAGATAAAGGAGGGATTTGGACAAGGACAGGAAAGAAAGTGGGTAGGACTCAGGTCTTCAGGTTGAAGTGCTTGACAAGTGCCTCAATATTATTGGAATTCTTGGCCCTTTCCATCACAACCTCGGCCTCATACTTGTGGCACTCGATCTTCAAGCAATCAATTTGTTGATCCTTCACCTTTAGCTTCCTCTACAATTCAGCATTCTCTTCATTCACTTCCAGAACATGCTGCTCCAATTCCTTCACAGCTGCAATTGCTTCATCCAATCCAAAGTCCTCACTTTCCTCAGACTGCTCTTGGTTGACTTGCACTGGCCTCTTGGATGACCTCTTCTCCTTGAAGAAGTCACAGTTTTTTAGCACATTTTGGCCAAACATCTGATGTATGGTTGGCTTCTTTCCATCTTCCCAGGGTACCCCAAAGTTCTCAAAGATCTGCTGCAGAATGTAGGAATGCACCCAAGAATGTGGCTTTTGATTAGCATCAGGAATCCTCTTTATGTGTCTGATGATCAGACCAGCTAGATTGATCCTTGCTCCTCTGTCCAGTAGGTCCATATAAGTCAAATCTAGAGCACAGGTCTCACTGCTCCTTTCCCCCCTAGGCAACAGAAACCTATAAACAAATTCAAAGAGTAACTGATGTGCAGACTCCATTTCTTTCTTCTCAACCTTTGTTTCTTTTCTAAGTTTAGTGTTTCCTGAGAATTTCTTCACCACATTTAGATGTGTTACCCTATCAGTCCTCTATGGCCATTTCAGCTTGATGTACCTGCAATAACATTCAGCAGTAACCTCAAGAATTACTCTCAGCTCTGTTCTTCCAAATTATATCTCCACTCCTTTGACAACTGGAAACACTCTTCTTGCAGCAACTCTACAGTTTGTGTAGAACTCCCTGATTTCCTCAGCATACAGTAATCTGTTCTCCTTGGCAAAGAGATTCAACCAGCCTTGATCCTCTACCTTCGTTAGTAGAGGTTTCATGTTGTGCTCATTTAGGTCACTCAAGATGCATCCAGCAAATACTTGGTGCATAGCAAAGAAGGCTGCTCTGTCAACCTCCTCATCAGTATCTTTCTTCCTCTTCTTACTTTCTACCTAACTATCTGTATCAGAATCACTAGGCTCAACATAACTCCCTGCCTCATCACTCTCCCCCCTTTGCTTCAACAACATTTTTCTCCTGCTTCTCATCAATCACCCTCTTAATTTTCTTCTTCTCAGGTTTTGCCATCTTCTCAACCTGCTGCTTTAGGGCAGACCTGGTAGCTACCCTTCTAGGTGCTGTCTAAGCAGTAGGCTTATCATGTTACACCCCGTATATCTAAAGTGACGTATATCATTCTAATGACATGTTAAGAATGATTTAAGTGAGTTTAAAGTCATGATATTACCATATAATATGTTTATATATTGAATATAAAGTTTGGGGAAAATCGGATTTAAGTTGCGGAAAAACCGACTAAGGAATTGCCTTGTGACGGAGCTTTCTCAGCAATTAATTTTGTGTGTTATATGAGGTCTTTTGGGGACATATCATATACAAAATTGAAGGTCTTGGAGTGTAGTTTCCAAAATTTTTGTTGGTTTGTGTAGATAAAAAGATATGAGCATCAGAAGTCAGGCCAGAAAAAGGGACATAAGCGCAAAAGAGGACTAAAACTGAAATATTTCAAGTATAAAAGGAAAAATCCTCTTATATCTCGTCATTTCCAGCAACTTCATGATAGACACAGTGTGTTGTTGAATATTTAAGCCCCTTTTATAGTTTTGAGGGATAGACGTCAATCGTAACTCAAAATTTTGCTTAATGCTTCAACATACTTCATTTAACATTCGAGGACGAATGTTCCTAACGGGGGAAGATTGTTACACCCCGTATGTCTAAAGTGACGTATATCATTCTAATGACATGTTAATAATTATTTAAGTGAGTTTAAATTCATAATATTACCATGTAATATGTTTATATATTGAATATAAAGTTTGGGAAAAATCGGATTTAAGTTGCGGAAAAACCAACTAAGGAATTGCCTTGTGACGGAGCTTTTTCAACAATTAATTTCGTGTGTTATATGAGGTTTTTTGGGGACATATCATATACCAAATTGAAGGTCTTGGAGTGTAGTTTCCAAAACTTTTGTCTGTTTATTTATACAGCATATAGATAAAAAGATATGAGCATTAGAAGTCAGACTAGAAAAAAGGACATAAGCGCAAAAGAGGACTAAAACTGAAATGTTTCAAGTATAAAAGGAAAAATCCTCTTATATCTCGTCATTTCCAGCAACTTCATGATAGAAACAGTGTGTTGTTGAAGGTTTAAGCCCCTTTTATGGTTTTGAGGGATGGACGTCAATCGTAACTCGAAATTGAAGACAGATTGCGTCAAAATGCTCTACGTGATTAAGGTAACCTTATGCTACCTTCAATTTCGTCTATAGTTTGAGTTTTAGGATTACTTCATGGCTAAGTAAAGTACCCAAATTCTATGTTATAGCTTGTTTAAGCTTTAGAAGGTGTGGAATTCAAGGGAAACAAGGTTTATAAGCGAGAAACATTAAAGGTATGTAAGACTAAACCTTTCTTTTGGCAAGGCATGTATCTTTTAGCTTTTGAAGCTTTTCTTAGTTCTAAACATAGTATTTCTTCTGAGAAACTTGTATGGTACCAAGGAAAACTTGTATACTTAATTTGGTACTAAAATCCAAGGTGAAAGACGTCTAAATCAGCAAGACAAAACAATTCAAAATCTGGAAAATTGTTTTGTTTTTTGGATAGTTGTTAGCATATTAATCATAACTCCTTGTACAAAATTGATATTTAGATTCTTTAAGGATCCCCAGAACCCTAAGACATATATCTAAAACTTTCATACAGACTATGAAGTCTATAACTTTGATCTACACTCTGAAAATTAGGTTGAAAGTCAGGACAGTGGTGCTGTCTAGACATTCTATCTGCGGATTTGTTATGTCATCCAGTTGTCTCATCTTGTTATCCGTTTAACATATTTATGTTATCAGTTTATCCGGGTATCCATTCTCGTGTATAGTATAGTGCTTGTTCTGTTTTTGCAGATCATCCAGTTTCAGGGGAAACTCTGCCGAAATTTTAATAGAAATTCAAAGAGTTTGACAAATTCTAAGTTTCAGGTTGTGTCTATAATTTCATCCAGAGTTTTCTTATCATTCCTTTGAGTCCATATGTATTTTTGCCACATGTGTTATGCCTCATACATGCTTATGGTTATATTGTGATCATGTTATGTGTGATTTGGAGTCCCCCATAGAGGCTGGACATTGGACACACAGTCCGGTCGCGTGTGATACTACCCGTCTGGGGGATACAGCCCCTCTGGTTCAGGGGCGAGTTTAAACACCTAGTGTGACCGGGTGTCATTCACACACTCTGACCAGAGAGACTAGATATTACTAGCTGGGGGGGTTATAGCCCATAACACCCACCAGTTTGTTATATACGCGTATATAGCCACAGTATGCACTGCATGATTATACATGAGGCTAGTCCAGGTTTTCAGTTACCTAATTTGGGGGGATACAGCCCATAACACCAGAGAGGTACTAGTTCAGTTTTTCAGTTACCTGATTTGGGGGGATACAACCCATAACACCAGACAGGTACTAGTTCAGATGTTCAGTTACCTGATTTGGGGGGATATAGCCCATAACACCAGACAGGTACCAGTTCAGATAACAGTTCAGTTTTAGCTCAGTACTAGTTATCAGTACTAATTTATCAGCCACTAGTTCTTAGTGGTCAGTATCAGTTGACAGCTATCAGTTCTAGTTTCTAGTTACCAGTTATCAGTCATAGTATAGTTATTTATCAGTATAGTTCATCTCAGTCTTCAGTTTCTGATTCAGCTAGACTTCAGTTTATATTCAGATCATGTTTAGTACATTCTTCAGATTTCCAGCTATATTGCTATGCTCCAGCTCATATTTACATATTTGTATTCCAGCCGTACAGTTTCATTCAGCTATGATATATTATATGCTCATGTCTTACATACTTGGTACATATCGTACTCACGCCCTTTTCTGGGGCACTGCGTTTCATGTCGCGCAGGTGCAGATAGATCAATGCTTTGACCATGTTAGTAGGCCATCTATCAGCTATTGGAGTCACTCCGCTTACTCTCGGAGTTACTTATCTTTTGGTATGTGTACAGTCATCCATTTTGGGTATGGCGGGGCCTTGTCCTATCCTTTGTATATTCAGTTCATCACTCTCAGAGGCCTGTAGATATGTCCCTGTATGGTAGAGTCAGTATGTTATGTATGTCAGCCTATGCTAGCGTTGTCAGCTTTTTGCATTGCATAATTCTTATCAGTTAGGTTTATGCTTATTCTGTTTATCAGTTATATTCATGGCTAGAAGATTATCAGCAGGATTAGTGATGATCGACATTTAGTGTTGGTCATCCGTAGCGACCGTAGGTCCGGTCGTGACATATCATCACTCCCATTTTCACCCTGAGAGTTCTCATCACTCTCATCCACTAACCTGCTTTTTGACAGCTTTTCCCCTTTTCAATAGCCTTCTTCTCTTATCTGTTTCTGGCTTTGTTTCACTCACAAATACAACCTCCTCTTCTTCCTCCTCTCCAATCAACATCTCATCCTCTTCCCCAAACTTTCTTTTAACACTTTTCTTTTGTTTATCTACAGGTTTCTCACTTACACCATCAGCATCCTCAATTTTTTCATCTTTCTCTCCCTCAGAGTCAGTCCAGTCAAGTTCTGCATCCTCAGCCACTGCAGGAACTGAGCAAGAGCCAGGTTCTTGACTCAATTCCTTAGTAGCTTCAATAGAACTTTGTCCCCCACCTACTGAACCTTCCAACCCAGCCATCACACGATCCTTCTCAACAGGAGCAGCGTCCGAACTAGGTTCATTGACTGGGCCCTTTTAGGACTCAGCAGAATCCCTTTCTCTCAATCTTTCCAACACATTTTCAACTACATTGACTTCCTCTACTTTTTCAGTCACTACAAGAACATGAAACCCAATCTTAGGAACTAAGTCCTCCTACAGAATCAATAAATTTTCTCCACTAACATTCCCCCCAGCAGTTATACCACTAGGTTCTACTGATCCTACAATTTCATCTAGCCCTTTAACTAAAATTTCAGAACTCAACTTCCCAGGGCTTTTAAAAGACTCTAAAGTAGTAGAACTAGTTAGGGTTGAGTCATCTCTTACCTCAACTGATTTTTCAATGACGACTGGAGATGTCAAAGTCGGAAGCGAGGGTCTGGCAACCATTTTCTTGGAACTCTTCTTTCCTGCTCTTTTGAGGAATTTCACCCTTGCTTTGATGATTCTTTCAGCGAGAGTAGAGGCAGGAGGTTTGAGAGTGCATTCTTTAGAAGTGTGGGTTTCTGAGGTCTTTGTCGGAGAGGCGAATGATGATTGTGCTTGAGAGAGGTTTTGCAAGTGTATTTCTTTCTGTTCCTTTCGATTTTGAGAAGGAGTAATGGTGGGTTGGGGTTTCTCTAGGGAATAGGTAGTAATGATGGCAATGAAAAGAGAAGCAGCTTTTTGAAGTTTTGGAAAATCGAAAAAGTGTAGTATTTGACAGTTATTAACACTTACCCAAATAAGACTTCTAGAATAAGTGGGGTCAGTTGGAGTCTTATAGAAGTATAACCACAAAAGGAATTGTTCCTATAATTATGGGAGGTTACACAAACATGGAAGGTTTCCTTGATGTACATTCATCAAACAATCAATTTCAGCTATGACACTTAACATAAATAGCTATGTAGATGTACCTGGACATGGTTCCTCATGCTTGTCTTGGTTCCTTCTACGTACCCTGCAGTTTCTTTCATGGGAACACATTAGCGTACCCTAATGGTATTCAGTTGAACAAGTATACTTAAATAAAGTACAAAATTAGACTGGACAATAGCAACTATAGTTGCAAACAAAATAATGAACACTTAACTAACCAATCCGTGGGGAATAAATGCTGAGCCATCTGTGTATTTTGGTCATCCCTAACTCCAATCTGTTCCTATCAAATTGAACTTTGTTTAGTGCTTTGGTAAAGTTTTCAGCAATTTGGTCTTCAGTCCTGCAAGAATTCATGGTGATTAGACCCGTCTCCACATTATCTCTAAGAAAGTGGTGTCTAATATTAATGTGCTTTATCCTTTTATGTTGGACTAGATTCTTGGCAATGTTCACTGTACTTGTGTTATCACAGAAAATAGGCACAGCTCCACATTTAATTCCAAAGTCTTCCAACTGCTGTTTGATCCATAGCAATTGTGAGTAGCATGATGCAGCTAATATATACTCTGCTTCTAGAGTAGACAAGACTACTGAGTTCTGCTTCTTTGTAGCCTAAGAGACTAGGCAAGGACCAAGAACGTGTGCCATTCCTGAAGTGCTTTTCATGTCCACCAGATAACCTGCATAATCAGCATCAGCAAGACAATTAGTTCAAAAGTACCTCCCCTTGGGTACCGTAGACATAAATCCTGAGTTCCCTTCAAATATCTCAAGATTCTCTTCACAGCTGTTAAATGTTATTCCTTAGGCTTGGACTGGAATCTAGCACACAGTCCCACACTATATACAATATCAGGTCGACTAGCTGTGAGATAGAGGAGTGAACCTACAATTCCTCTATATTTTGTCTCATTTGTAGAAGAACCTAGTTCGTCCATATCCAGGTTTGTTCCAGGAGCAAAAGGAGTGGACATTTCTTTTGCTCCTTTCATGTCGAACTTTTTTAAGAGTTCCTTGACATATTTATGTTGGTGAATCATAGTTCCTTCAGGGGTCTGCTTTATGTGCAATCCTAAGAAGAAATTGAGTTCTCCCATCATGCTCATGTTGAATTCACTACCCATCAATTCAGCAAATCGCTTGCATAATTCCTCATCAGTGGCACCAAAGATGATGTCATCAACATATACCTGAACCAACAATAGATCCTTTTCTTTCTTCTTCAAGAAAAATGTGTTATCAATCTTTCCTCTTGAAAAAACCATTCTTCAGCAAGAATCCTGACAATCTTTCATACCAGGCTCTGGGAGCTTGCTTCAATCCATAAAGTGCCTTATCAAATTTGTAAACGTGATCAGGAAATTCACTGTTCATAAAACCTGGTGGCTGTATTACATAGACTTCTTCATTAAGGTAGCTATTCAAGAAGGCACTCTTTACATCCATCTGATACATTGTAAACTCCATATATGTGGCAAAGGCAATCAACATTCTTATGGCTTCCATCCTAGCTACTGGTGAAAAAGTCTCATCATAGTCAATTCCTTCCTCTTGACTGTATCCTTGAACTACCAATCTAGCTTTATTTCTTGTCACTATCCCATGCTCATCCAATTTGTTTCTGAATACCCACTTTGTTCCAATGATTGATCTGTCCTTTGGCTTAGGAACCAGATGCCAGACTTTGCCTCTTTCAAATTGATGTAGTTCATCCTGCATAGCTAGCACCCAATCTGGATCTTCCAAGGCTTCTTTTACATTCTTTGGTTCCATGGATGATAGGAAGGCAAAGAAGGCACAGAAGTTCTTCAATGCATATCTAGTCATAATTCCAGTATATAGTTCAGATAGTACATTCTCCAGAGGATGAGAACTTTGATGTTTCCATGGTCGGGGTTGTATATGGCGAGAAGAACCTTCAGCAGCTCCTTGAGTGGGTTCTTCCTGATTATTTAAATCATCAACTTCATCTGTTGTTCCCCCTGACATGTTGTTCTCTTTGAGCTGAATCTTCACTTTCTCACATTATTCCTCCTTTTCTTCTGGATCTTCAAAGTTAGCTGAACCATCATCTCGAGAAAGACCAATAGCGTGATCATCTACTTCCTTTTCATCAATTTCCTTATCTAATTCATCAAATACCACATCCATGCTTTCCTCTACAGTTTGTGTTCTTTTGTTGAACACTTTGTATGCCTTGCTTTGAGTAGAGTACCCAAGGAATATTGCCTCATCTTTTCTTGCATCAAATTTCCCCAATGGTTTCCTGCCGTTGTTGTGAACAAAACATTTACACCCAAAAGGCCTTAGATGTGCGATATTCGATTTCCTTCCTCTGAGAAGTTATGGAGTCTTGTCAAGAATAGCTCTTATGGAGCACCTGTTCAGCAAATAACATGCAGTATTTATAGCTTCAGCCCAGAAGTTCCTTGCAAGACCACTTGATAGCAACATGGTTCTTGCCATATCCTCCAGAGACCTGTTCTTCCTTTCAACTACTCCATTTTGCTATGGAGTTCTAGGTGCAGAAAAGTTATAATCAATGCTATGTTTTGCACAATACTCAGAGAATTTTAAGTTTTTGAACTCTGTGCCATGGTCAGATCTGATGCTGACCAGTTCCAGGCTCAACCTTTTCTGCACAACTCCAGCCCAATCGTTGAAGCTATCAAAGGCTTCATCTTTGGATGCCAAGAACAGGGTCCATGTATACCTTGAATAATCATCAACAATTACAAACACAAACCTCTTTCCTCCTCTGCTCCTGACTCTCATGGGTCCATAAAGATCCATATGTATCAACTCCAATGGTTTTGATGTGCTCGCCACCTTTTTGGATTTAAAGGATGATCTCACATGTTTTCCCTTAACACAGGCATCACACATTTTTATGTTTTCAAATTTATTATTTGGCAATCCATGAACCAGCTCCTTCGATACTAACTTTTTGAGCTGTGACAAACTAGCGTGTCCCATTCTTTTGTGCCACAGTTGAGAATCACTTTCTTGAACATTCAGGCATGTTAAGTTGTTTTAAGACAATGATTTCAGTGATGCTTTGTATACATTATTCACCATTTTTCCTTCCATGACAATTTCTCCACTCTGTAGGTTCTTCACAATACACCCTACCGAGGAGAAACTCACTTCGTTTCCTCTATCACACAATTAAGAGATACTCAACAAGTTGTGCCTGAGACCATCAACACATTATACATTTTCAATGGCATGATCTAAAGTTCTCCCAACTTTTCAAATTCCCATAATCTGACCACTTTTTCCTCCTCCGAAGGCTACGCTGCCTCCTTGAAATGCTGCAAGTGAGAGAAACTTTCTTCTGTCTCCTGTCATATGTCTTGAACAACCACTGTCAAGAATCCAGCTTGGGTTGTTCACTCTCACTCCAGCCTGCAAAACAAATCAAGGGTTAGCTTTAGGAACCCAGACAAGCTTGGGTCCCTTATTATGAGAAAATGGACAAATCAAATCTTTCTTAGCCCATTCAGGTAGAACACTCCTTTTATTTTTGGTCTTTGCCTTGCTTGCATTCAGGCACCTTTGTCTGTAATGCCCAGTTTCACCATAGAAGGTATACAACATGTTACAAGGCAAACCCACATATTTGCTTTTAGGATTTTATGGGGGCAGTGGTTTCTTGAATCCTAGCCCTTGTTTTCCTTTGTTCTGGTTTTCAAGAACCCAATTCATTGCCTCAGAGGATTTGTTCCATTTTGTTAATCCGGTAAGCTCATAGTCAGAATTTTCAACCTTTTGTTTTAGAATCCTATTTTTTTCAGTTTCCTGATACAGGATCTGATTTGTTCTTTTAAGCTCATTTTCAAGAAAGATTTGAACTTCACTTATTACTTGCTTACCATTAACACTCTCCTTCCACTGATTCAATTCCACTTCTAATTCTGAGATCTTAGAGTTTGACACAAGAGCCTGCCCTTTCAAAACAGCATTAATTTCTTCCAGCTCAATGTTTTGTTCTTGAAGACTCTTGTGTTTTGTTCTAAGATTACTCATATGTTCAGTCAATTTATCTTTCTCAGTCTTTACCTTTTCATAACCCTCAATTAAGGTGGCAGTTATTAGAATCAAATTTTCTTTAGAGTATGTGTGCAAATTTTCTTTTAGTTCAGAAAGACATACCTCTGCTGAATGAGCAGCTTCTTCTCCATCAGTTGTCATAAGGGCTGAGTTCTTCTTCTGGTCATCTTCTGTGTACATCTCTATCAGCTTCTCCCAAATTTGTTTGGCAGACTTATACTCAAGTACCTTTGCTAGCACATCAGTTGTCAACCTTTTTCTCAAGTATAACACAGCTTTGGCATTTGCTTGCAACCAATCTAAGTCTTGAGGATCAAGTTCTTCTACCAACTTTGGAACCAAGATTCTGTTTGCTACTCTCTTCACAGGAACATGAGGTCCTCGTTTAACGATCAACCAGAGACTATAATCCATTGCTTGAAGGAAGATTTTCATTTGTTTCTTCCACCACTTGTAGCTTGTACCATTAAACACATATGGCTTTGAGGGATCTCTTCCTCCTCTAAACTCTCGTGGCTCCTCCTCGTCTGAAATTTTCACTTGACAATCCCATCAATGCTAGTGGAGACTCATCCTCAAATTCCTTTTCTTGACCAGATTCACTGTCAGTAGGTCCTCATGTAGCATAGAAGGCTTCCTCCTCTTTCTTCTTTCAGCTCTGAAGTTTGGAGGTCGTCTGAACTTTTTCTTGTCTTTATCAGTATCGTTTGATGCCTCCTTCTCCTTTTCCTTTGTAGCTCTATTCTTCATCCACTCGACTTCCCATATTGGACAATCCACAACTGCATGGTCCTTCTTGAAACATTTAAAGCATCCTAAGTAATCTGGATTGTCAACAATGTTCTTTCTTCCAGAGCCTTCTTTGTTATTTCTTTTGAATCCTTTGAACTTCTGTCTCAGAGCACTGACCATAGCGACTTCAACTGACTGCAAGTCAACGTATTCATCAGATTCATCAGTTGCTTCAAGTGCAAGAGTCTTTTCCTTCTTGGGTACTGGTTTAATTTTTGACCCCTTCATCATCTTATGTGTTTTCAAACTTCCAACCAGTTCCTCAAGTATGATGGATCTAAGAGGTTTGGACTCAATGATGGAAGTCATCTTGGGTTCCCAGGCATCAGGAAGTACATTTAAAACCTTGTCCACCATCTCCACTTCTGGCAGCTCCATATCCAGAGACCTCATCTTGTTTGTGATGATGGTAAACCTCGTCATCATGTCTTGTACTGAATCCTTCTCTCCCATGGTGAACAACTCAAATTGTCTTTTCAGCATTCTTCTCTGGGAGTCCTTTAGTTCAGTGGTTACTTCATGCGCGACTTCCAGGGCGTCCCAAATTGCCTTAGCCGTCTTATAAGATGAGACTCTGTGGAACTCTTCAGGACCAAGCCCACAAATTACCAAACGTTTAGCTTTGTGATTCTTTTCAACCATCTTATAGTCAGTCTCATTGAACTCCTCTTCGACTTGGGTTCTTCTCGAGCAGCAGCTCCTTCCCCAACTACTTTGGTAGGAATTAAGTTTCCTTCAGAAACTATAAGCTAAAGTTGATAATCCTCAACACAAATATAATTCTCCATTCTGTTCTTCCACCAAGCGTAGTACTGCCCATTGAATTGTGGGGGCCTCAGAACCGATTGTCCTTCAGTGATAGTAGGTGGTGCACTCATGATTTTGATCCTTCTCAAGGTGTTAACCTAGAATGAGAAGACCTGCTCTGATACCACTTGTTATAATCTAAGAACCTCCTATGGATACTAGAAGAGGGGTTGAATAGTGTCTATCAATTTTTCTTTGAGAACCAGATTCTTAACGTCAAGAACCTTGTTCTGGACTGAACGGTTTTCCATTGCAAACACCTCAATACACACAAATAGAAAACTCAAGGAACACAGTATTTTTACATGGAAAACTCCTTGCTCAAGGGAGAAAAACCACGACCCACACTCTGGAATTTTCGAACCAATCCACTAACACAAAGAGCAAGTTTTAGATTACAAAACTTTGTAACCAAGGGGCTACACTCAAGACCCTAATCACTCAACAAAGCTAAACTCTAGCTTTACAAAGTAATCTCACAAAAGTTCACCTAATACAGTTGCTTCTAAAGTAAGCATATAGGTAAAACAATGATAGTACCAATTAAGACAACTTACAAACCAAGAACCTAGACAGAATATCTAGATTTAACTAAATAGCCTTTGACAGTTGTCTTCTCCAGTTAAGTCACTTTGAAAGTTGTTGGATCGCCTGTGTATGCTCCAACTCTCTGTCTGTGAATAACCGAGTTTCGGCTGCATCAACTACTGGCTTTTATATGGGCTTCATAGCCATAGTTGAGTTTCACAAGGAAACCTTATAATTATAGCAAGACTAGATTTCATGTGAATCTTTCCTTGTTTAGTTCCAACTCTTATTCTTACTTCAAAGACACAGCCATGACACAACCTCTTTTAGCTGACTAGGATGCATACTTGTTCACGCGCCACTATTCCTAGTTCGGCAGGGATTTACAACCCTCAATCTTTTCGATCAGTCGTACCCTTCTTCCCAAGGACCATGTCCTCCTTCAGAACCACTAGGTCCTTTGTTTGTCATTCTTTAAAACATTTACCTCAACAGAAAACAAGCCTGCCAAAGCTACAGTTGATGACCTTGACCCGTCGATCTTCGACGAGAAGGTTCCATGTAAAAATTTTATGTGGTGGCCAAACTCTCAGCCGAAGCCAAGCAACAATACGCTAGCTTTCTGCGTTCTTGGTCAGGCACCTTTGCCTGGACACATACAAACATGCCAAGAATATCAACTAGCATCATCACTCATAATCTGAACGTCGACCCCAACTTCAAGCTAGTAAAGTAGAACAAACAACTGATCAGTCATGAAAAGGGGTTGGCGGTTCATGAGGAGGTGGAAAAGATACTAAAGAATTGTTCGATTTGCGAGGTTCAATATCCTGATTGGCTATCCAATGTAGTAGTAGTCCCCAAGAAGAATGGGAAGTGGAGGATATGCATCGACTTCAAATATATGTACAAAGCATACACGAAGAATTTTTTCCCACTGCCCAACATCGATCAACTCATCGATTCAACGGCAGGCCACAAAGCTTTAAGTTTTCTGGATGCATATTCGGGGTATAATCAGATCCTCATAAACTCGCATGATCAAGAAAAGACTTCTTTCATCACGGATAGAGGCTTATTGTTACATGGTAATGCCTTTCGGATTGAAAAATGCAGGATCGACTTACCAGAGATTAGTAAACAAGATGTATAAGGAGAAAATCGGTAAGACCACTGAGGTTTACATAGACGATATGCTGGTCAAATCAAAATTCTCCAAGGATCACATCGGCCATCTATAGATAGCGTTCGACATCCAGGACAAATTTGTAATGAAGCTCAACCAATAGAAGTATGCCTTCTGCGTGTCCTCCAGGTGTTCATTAGGTTCATTGTTTCCAACAGGGGAATAGAAGCGAATCTCATAAAGATCAAAGCAATCGAGGCTATACCAGAGGTCCTAAAAAATGAAGTCGAAGTTAAAAGGCTTAATGGCCGAATTGCAGCGCTCAGCCGGTTCATCTCACGGTCGTCAGAGAAGCGCCACCAGTTTTTCAATGTCTTGTAGAAGAATAAAAGCTTCTAATGGACATAGCGGGGCATCAAGGCGCTTCGAGAACTAAAGCAATATCTAGAAAACTCCCCGTTGCTAACTAAGACACGCGAGGGAGAACCATTATTGTTGTACCTAGCAGTATCCGAAGTTGCCGTCAGCACTGTCGTGGTACGAGAAGAGAAGGGGGTGCAATCACCAGCGTATTACGTCAACAAGTCTCTTTTAGATGCAAAAACTAGGTACCAACATCTGGAGAAACTCGCACTTGCCTTAGTCATGGCAGCGAGGAAGCTATGACCGTATTTTCAAAGTCATACCATTATCGTGGTTTCCTCTTTTCCCTTCAGACTATTTTGCACAAACTCGAGTTATCAGGTAGGCTGGCAAAGTGGACTGTCGATCTCAGTGAGTATGACATCATTTATCAGCCACATACGGCCATCAAGTCACAAGTGCTTGCAGACTTTGTCGCGAACTTCAGTACCGACTTGATGTAGGGAGCTGAGACAGAACACAAAATAATAGAGGGAGTTACCCCTGGAGAATAGGTGATCCACACAGACGGGGCTTCGAACGTAAAAGGAGCAGGGCTTGGTTTTGGTGATCCAATCCCCAATGAAGAACGTATTCAGGAAAGCCATCAGCTGATCCCAGATGAAGAACAATGAGGCAGAATATGAAGCATTTATTCAAGCTCTAGAATTAGCTTACATATTGGGGGCCAGGGAGATCAGTATCAATTGTGACTCTCAGCTCGTTGTCAATCAGGTAACCGGGGCTAACACCACCACAGACTCCTGCATGCAAGAATACTTGGCCAGAGTAGAAAAGTGCTTAAAGAATTTTCAAAAATTGAAGATCAACTAGATTCCGAGAGAAGAAAATGCAGAGGCTGATGCCCTAGCCAACCTAGCGGCCACTGTAGACGTGAATGCAGTCAGCCTGGTTTCCACTATTGAGTTAAGGTACGTGGATGTCAAACGCCACGAGGTCAACACAGTGGGATCATTGTGGGACTGGAGGCACCCGATCATTGAGTACCTGGACAAGGGAGTACTTCCAGCAGACAGAAAGGAGAGCAGAAAATTTAGAGCCTAAGCAGCCTGCTATAGTTTAATTAACGGCGAGTTGTATTGGAAAATGTTTAGCGGAACTTTGGCTAAATGTTTGGGACCCTCTCAAGTAGATTATGCACTTAGAGAAATCCACGAGCGTCAATATGGAAACCATTCAGGCGGGCAATCTCTAGCTCGCAAGTTAATCAGGGCAGGCTATTTCTGGCCCCGAATGGAAGACGATGCAAGCAAGTTTGCTCGGGCGTGCAATAGCTGCCAAAGATTCTCTCAGGTACTACATCAGCCAGCATAGTTATTACACTCAGTAATAGCCCCTTGGCCTTTCATGAAATGGGGTATGGACATCGTAGGGCACATGCCTAAAGCACCTGGCGGTGTCAAATTCCTGCTCATAATGACGGATTATTTTACCAAATGAGACGAAGCAGCGGCCTACGCCCGGATCTGTGATCAGGAGGTGATAGAGTTTATATAGAAGAACATTATATGCCAATTTGGCATTCCAGCTGAAATCACTTGCGATAACGGGCCTCAATGCATAGGCGACAAAATCACTGTTTTTCTAAAGGAATGGGAGATAAAGAGAATAACCTCTACGCTCTATCATCCTTCGGCCAATGGCCAAGCTGAATCCTCGAACAAGACAATAGTAGAGAATTTGAAAAATCCACTCAAAGAAGCCAAAGGAAAGTGGCTAGAAGAACTGCCAGTAATCTTATGGACCTACTGTACTACGTTCAAAGCCAGCACTAGAGAAACTCTATTTTCACTGACGTATGGAACAGAAGTAATGATTCCCCTAGAGATCGGAGAATCCTGTTTGAGGCAGTCATTTACGATGGAAGAGTCCACAACGAAGCTTTGAAAGCCTCTCTCGATACTTTGGATGAACGGTGAGAAATAGCGGCCATATGCCTCGCAGCCTAGAATCAACGAGTGGAGCAGTATTACAACGCGAAGGTTAATCCATGATCCTTCAACATAGGGGATCTCGTCCTTCGCAAAGTTTCTCAGAACACCAAGCAAGCCGATACAGGCAAACTTGCCCCAAATTTGGAAGGGTCGTACAGCGTTCGAGGCATTGCTGGAAAAGGTGCGTATGTTCTTGAAGACATGGAAGGACAATGAAACGACCTCGGTCAGTCGTTTCGGAAGTTAGGACTCCGATTAGCGAGTCGATAATTTTAAAATATTCGTAATGTCCATTAGGACTTGTCTGTAAAATTTGAGCTAATTCAGACCTCGTTTGGTAAGCATCGGAATAAGGTTTCAGTTATTATTGTCAATACATATTAAAAAGAGATTTTCGAGCTCGGTTTTGGCATGGAGCTCCGAATCGAAATCCGAAGGCGCCGTTAAGTTCGTATGATTATTTATAACTTTTGTGATTTTTCGAAAGTGAATTTCGATGTTGTTCGGCTAGTTTCCGCTAAAATACCGAAAGTTAAATAATTTGACTTCTTTTCATTTAAATTCGCATCTTGAGTTTCGGGAGTCTGATTTGATATCCTCCTTCGCGAGTATGTTGCATATATTTTGTACAACTTGTATACAAAAGTTGGAATTATTTCGAATATCGTAGGGTTCTGTTTTAATTTTCATCGCGAAAAGAAAAGAAAATAAAAGAAAATAAAAAAAAAGGAAAAGGAAAAAGACAAATAAGCCAAATGGACTTCGGTGGGGGTCCTTATCTATATATAGCTAAGGACGAAAGAAGCAGATTCGAGGATTTTCAAAACAGGAACATCGAAACAGAGAAAACCAAGAAACGCAGTGAAAAAAATGCCAGAAAATGAGAAAAAGAGCCGGAGAAAAGTAGAATTTTCACCCCGAAACATTCAGGTAATGATCCTAATATATTATTTGAGTTTATTTCGTGTGTTTGAATATGTTTTAACGGTAAAATTTGGAATATTATACATCATTTTAATAAGTTCAATTAATAGTTTAAAGGGTCAAATGGACCTCGATAATAAAATTGATTATATATCCGTACTCAGTGAGTTATGGGCAACTTATAAATGTAATTTATTTGGGGTTTGGTTACGTGATCTTAAACCCTGTATATAGGCTTGGCCTACGTATTGCGTATGCGAATAGGGTATCAGGTTCCTACCTGGATTGTCCTAAGATGCGAGGAATGAAGCCTTTAGCCTAAATTGATATATTTTTCTGCTTATTGAATAGAGTGGGATCATTTGGCAAGGAAACCAAAGGATAAAGCCGTTGTTGATTAGCTGTACTAACTTCTGGAAGAGGTAAGTGTTTATATCCATTTCTTTGGAGGCACCTGGCCTCGTGGATTTACTACCACGTGTTCCTTACGTGTGTAGCTGCTGATAGGCGTACTCATTGCGCCTTAGCTTGGGATTTATATTCTATATTATATGTTATGTCCTAATATTTGTATTGCATTGAGCATCTGAGTATTGTACTTTTGCTGTGAGTTGGCATCTACTTCCCGGCATTCGATGAGAGTCCTGCGCTGGTGAAGGGTTATTATTGCATCCCATTGCATTCATATGCATTACATATCATTCATATGCATTACATTGCATATCATATTGAGTGCAGGAGTATTCCGCCCCAGGAGCAGGAGGATTCCGCTCCATTGTATCATATTGAGGGTAGGAGGATTCCGCCCCAAGAGCAGGAGTATTCCGCTCTTATGTCAGATATCGAGTGCAGGAGTATTCCGCCTCAGCTTTACAGTACATAGGGTGCAGGAGTATTCCGCCCCAGGAGAGTGTAGGAGTATTCCGCCTCTGGTTTATATTATATCGGGTGCAGGAGTATTCCGCCCCAGAAGCAGGAGTATTCCGCTCCAGTTAGTTATCAGATTGGATTCCCCTCGAATGCAGGAGTACTCCGCTTCGGGATAGGACTACGGGCACATGTGACCCTTCGCATCTCACTTCATTTCATTTCATCTCAATTCATACCATTGTGTAGACTTGCGGTACATGACTACTGTTCTTCTTATATGTGCATTGCTTATTTGTTTATATGTTTCTGGCTCGTATTCCTGTCTGAGTTTAAGGTTTCATACGTGTTTCTAGTTATTATTTGGTTCTGTCTTTTTGTAATTTAAATAGGAGGAATTGGGTTTATCTGTATCTTTTATCCCTGGCTAGCTATCCTATTCTTTGAGGTTGCTAATCTGCCCCCACTTATTGAGTCCTTTTGACTCACCCTTGTTTGTTTTTTTTTTTTTTTGGTTTCTTGTCTATCTATTTCGTTTCGGCAGGTTCGCTCCAGGATTGAGTTCGCCACATTGTTCAGGAGCGAAGACGACTTCAGCTGTCAGGGTGAGCCAGCTTTTATTCAGGATGGCCACCAGTTTTATGTGAAGTATTTCAGTTGCAATTTGCTCCCTTCAGGAGGTATCTGTCTTCTTTTGTATTCTTAGATGTTGGTGCAATGCAATTCCCGAAGGGAAGCTTAGCACAAACGCGGAACAAGAACAATTAAAGAAGAAGATAAAAGCAAGACAAAACTTGCTTCTTTCGAAAGAACAGAGGGGAACCTGTCCCTAAGCTCGATCAAAAGGGAGACAAGAATCACCCTAACTATGCAACAATCCTCAAGAGAACATTGCCTCTTGCAAACTGAATGATCAAGAGGAATGTTCAATCGGACTAACCGAAAGCCACAAGTCCTTAAAAGCCCACACCGGGGTTTTGCTCACGACGGAGACAAGAAATGTGCTCGGCACTTTCATTCAATTTCAATATCCAAAAACTTGTTTTTTACAGTGCAAGGGAATAAGGTTTATATAGGGACTACTAAGGGTAAACTAGTAAAAGGGTCACAAGCGACCAATAGAAATAAGCCACGCAGGGCTGAACTAAAATATGTTCGGCAGTTTTTGACTTCGGTCAGCCTTGGCTTCGATTCTCGATTGTCTGCTCGAACACACACCTCATCGGGCGCTGACTTAGCATCGAACACATGTTGTTGTGTTCGGCTCTATGCTGCCCGGGGCCAAGAGCTGCTGTTCGGTAACCTTGTCCTCGGGCTCAATTTTGAAGACGTGGCCCTTGGTTTCAACACCTTGCAATTCCCTCTCCGAACACATGCTACTTCCCATCATGGTCAGCTGTACGTGCATGTCATGGAGCAGCTTAGCTTGGCTTCGAGTGATTCGTCTCCCCGGTAGATCAGTCATTGCCTTCGGTGGAGATCTCCTTGGTTGATTGTCATCGGGTCCTTGATCAGCACTTTGAGCTGCATCATCCTCCCCTTCTTGAGAGGATTTCGTCCTCGAAATCGATTCATCCTCGTTCTCCGAAGTTGGACCTACAACACAAGGAACTAAGTCAGCAACATTAAAGGTGTTGGACACGTTATACTCACCAGGGAGGTCGATCACGTAGGCATTGTTGTTGATCTTGGTCAACACTTGAAATGGACCATCCCCTCGAGGAGCCAACTTTCCTTTCCTTTGGTTCGGGAAGCGTTCCTTTCGAAAGTGAACCCAAACCCAATCTCCCTTCCTTAATTCCAACTTTTTTCGCCCTTTGTTTTTCTTTAAGGCAACCTTTGCATAGGCCTCCTCGAGGTTCTTCTTCACCTTTGCATGCAATTCGATTAAGGCAGCTGCTCGTCGAGTACCTTCAAAATCAAGAACAGAATCTCGAGGCAATGGGGTTAAATCAAGTGGAATTAAAGGATTAAAGCCATACACACATTCAAACGGGGTCATGTTGATCATTCTATGCACCGTTCGATTGTATGCAAACTCCATCATGGGCAAACGATCAGCCCAGTTTCCAACCTTCCCTTTGGTCATTGCCCGAAGCAAAGATCCCAAGGTTCGGTTAACTACCTCGGTCTGTCCATCAGTCTGTGGATGGTGAGACGTCGAGAAGAGTAGTTTGGTGCCGAGGGCACCCCATAGACACTTCCAAAAATGACTCAAGAATTTTGTGTCTCGATCACTCACAATAGTACGAGGTACACCATGCAATTTCAACACATTAGAAACAAACAATGTAGCTACATGCTGTGCATCATCACACTTCTTGCAAGGAATAAAGTGAGCCATTTTTGAAAATCGGTCAACCACAACAAAGATGCTATCATGTCCTCCCCCCGACCTCGGTAACCCCAAGACAAAGTCCATGGATATATCAACCCAAGGGCGATCAGGCACAGGCAACGGGGTGTACAAACCATGAGGGTTGGACTTCGATTTAGCTTTCTTGCAAACGAGACAAGCGTTGCAAAGCTTTTCCACATCTCGTCGCATTTTGGGCCAATGGAACTGCTCGGTTAAGATACCAAGAGTTTTGTCGATACCGAAGTGTCCCATCAGTCCACCGGAGTGAGCTTCTCGAACCAAGAGCTCTCTCCACGATGACACTGGCACACAAACCCTCCCATTCTTGAAGAGGTAGCCATCGTGCCACTGATACTTCTCAACCCTTCGGCCACTTAAGATTGCATCACGAACGCATTTCAGCTTGGGATCGTCATCGTACATTAGCTTGATCCTTTTGAATCCCATGAGCCTAGAGGCGAGAGTGGTCGCTAAGGCAAATTTCCTTGATAGCGCATCGGCCACAACATTATCTTTTCCCCTTTTGTAATGAATTACATAGGGAAAGCTTTCAATAAATTCAACCCACTTGGCATGTCTTCGATTCAATTTCTCCTGACCTCGGAGATGTTTCAAAGACTCATGATCACTTTTGATCACAAACTCTCGAGGCCACAAATAATGCTGCCAATGGGCGAGTGCTCGAACGAGGGCATACAACTCTTTGTCATACGTAGAGTAATTCAAAGTTGCACCCTTAAGCTTTTCGCTAAAGTAAGCGATCGGCTTCGATTCTTGCATCAGCACTCCTCCGATCCCAACTCCAGACGCATCACACTCGACTTCGAATGCTTTGCCGAAGTCAGGGAGTTGCAACAACGGGGCAGAACAAAGCCTCCGCTTCAACTTTTGGAAAGCCCTCTCTTGGGACTCTCCCCACACAAATGGATTGTCTTTCTTCACCAGCTCGGTTAAAGGAGCTGCTATGGTGCTAAAGTCACGAACAAACCTTCGGTAAAAGCTAGCTAAGCCATGGAAGCTACGAACTTGTGATACCGAGGTTGGAGTTGGCCAATCTTTGATGGCTTCGACTTTTGATTCGTCGACTTCGACACCATTAGCACTGACTACAAATCCAAGAAAGACTACACGATCGACACCGAAGGCGCACTTCTTGAAGTTGGCATACAACTTTTCTTCTCGAAGCTTTTCAAGTACTTGCCTTAGGTGGTCGACATGTTCATCCACGGTTCTGCTATAAACAAGTATGTCATCGAAATAAACGACAACAAACTTATTTATGAACGGTTTGAGCACATGGTTCATCAGTCGCATGAATGTGCTCGGTGCATTGGATAAGCCAAAAGGCATTACCAACCATTCATAGAGACCGAATTTGGTCTTGAATGCGGTTTTCCACTCGTCCCCGGGTTTCATTCGGATCTGATGGTAACCGGACCTGAGGTCTATCTTCGAAAAGCATGAAGAACCACTTAACTCATCTAGCATGTCATCTAATCGAGGGATAGGATGACGATACTTTACCGTTATTTTGTTGACTGCTCGACAGTCAACACACATTCGCCATGTTCCATCCTTCTTCGGGACAAGGATAACGGGAACGGCGCAAGGACTCAAGCTCTCTCGAACGAGGCCCTTGTTCAGCAATTCATCAACCTGCCATTGGAGCTCTTTGGTGTCTTCGGGATTACACCGGTATGTAGGTTTATTAGGGATTTGAGACCCTGGTACAAAGTCAATTTGGTGCTCGATTCCTCTCAACGGAGGTAATCCACCTGGCATTTCCTCGGGAAACATGTCCTCGAAGTCCTGCAAAACTTTTTGAACAAACAAAGGCAAAGGGTTATCATTAGAAAAATCATCATTAGAGTTTAGAAAGATACCCTTGTGCACGAGGCAAATCATCATCTGACCGTGGTCGTTGCCTCGTAAGATCTCACCGGGTTGCATGATTGCACAAATTCCTTGTTCTTTGGTCGGTGAGTTTGTCTCCTCGGCCATCAATTTTGCTCCCATCGGAAGCTTAGCTTTGGCCGCTTCTTTCAATTCTTTCATTCGTTTATAGTCCTCGGAGACTTGTTTCGGAGACAATGGTTTGAGGATGAAACTCTTCCCATCAAGCTTTACGGTGTAAGTGTTGGATCTGCCATTGTGAACAGCTGTTCGGTCATATTGCCACGGTCGACCCAAGAGCAAATGACAAGCTTGCATCGGCACCACATCGAATACCATTTCATCTTGATACTCGCCGATTCTAAACTTGATCCACACTTGTTTGACAACCCTCAATTCTCCACACTCATTCAGCCATTGTAATTTGTAAGGGTGGGGATGCTTCATCGTAGGTAGTCCCATTTGTGAAACCAAAGTTTGGCTCACCACATTTGCACAGCTACCAGAGTCAATGATCATCGAACACACTTTTCCCCTCACTCGACATCGGGCATGAAAGAGGTTTTCTCTTTGGTTGTCCTCTTCTTCAAGAGTCATGCAGCTCAAATTCCTTCGAACCACAAGAAACATTTCCGGATGATCAGCTTCGGCAGCCTCATGATCATCATCATCTTCAGCTCGATCAGTCTCCTCGATAATTTCCTCCTCGGTGTCACTCGCTTGCTCATGGACGGTTCCATCTTCGAGCAGAAGCATAACCTTGCGAGTTGGACACTCTTTTGCCATGTGACCATAACCTTTGCATTTGTGACACTGAATATTTGAAGCACTAGGAGAGTTGAGTTGAACTTTACCTCCCACTTCTCTTGGTTGGTTAACGGTCACACCTCTTTCGAAGGGTCTCTTCGAATCTCGAACAGCGTTAGCACTTGTTTGGTTTGGACTTTTCCATTCTTTACCTCGGTTCAAAGGAGTAGAAGTAGTGACTCCTCGATACCGGTTTGCCTTATCGTCCTTCACCAATTTTTCAGCTTCGGTGGCAGCATCGAACAGATCTTCCAACGTGTGGTACACGTGGAGTCTCAACTGAGATGACACATCCCTAGCCAAGCCATTTTTAAATCTGATAATGGCTTGCTCTTCGTCTTCGACCAGATCAAGATTCAATCGAACCTTTTCAAACTCATCGTGGTACTCTTGGACGGACTTAGACCCTTGCTTTAACTCATAGAGTTTTTGCATTTGAGTCTGCCTGTATTTGGCACTCAAGTACTTACCATCCATCGCTCTCATCAACTGTGGCCATGTATTGACTACTGGATAGTCGTTTCTTCTTCTATGCCTCTTGTCAGATTCCCACCATGTTGATGCATAAGCTTCGAACGAAGCAATGGCATGGGCAGCTTTTCTCTCATCGGTCATCTCATTTGTTTCAAAGATGCGCTCCATTTTAAGCTTCCATTCAAGGTACTCGTCGGGATCACTAGTTCCTTTAAAGGGTGGAATAGTGATCTTGACACTGTTCAAATTTGAGTCTCGAACAGCTCTAGCCTGCTCGGGAAACTCTTCTTCTCGATCATCAGCCTCACGCCCATTATTTCTTTCAACATTTGCGCCTTGACCTCGACCTCGGAAATTTCCACGTCATCGGTGAGCTTGCCTTCGTTGAGCGAATGGCGGCTCACGCTCATATTCGTCCTCGGGAAATTCCTCTTCACCAACCTCTTCGGTTACAGCTCCAAGATCTCTTCGGGCCACTGGAGGTGGTATTCTTTCTCTTCGGGGAATGCCCAAGTTTTGATTTCCAGCTTGGGGATTGCCCAAGTTAAGTTCTCTTCGAATTGCTTCACTTGTCAACTGATGTTGTCGTACAAGCTCAGCATACAGCTCAGGTTTCATCGGAGTGGATTGGCTTGTTCCAGCGCCGGACCCATGCATGGCCACGGACGCATTTCCCTGCTCGAGGTTAGCTACTCGAGCACTCACTCCTCTTACTTCGGCACTGATGCCTTGTATCGCAGCCATGAGATCGGCTAACGACAATTCAGGCTTTTCAATGCCTTTGCCATCGTTTCCAGCCATTGTACCTGCACAAGTCAAAGATCAAACAAAGATTAAGGTTAGAAATCACCTCACACACTCCCTCACCTTTGGTGGGTGGCACTCGGGTCCACTCAATTTATGGGTTCGGTTTTTGATCACTCAAGGACTTGTTAACAGTGGCTCGTCTGATTGATCGGTCCTCTAAGATCCTTCAAGTTCGACAATAGTCACTGCCTCTTCGGGAAGAGTGAAGTGATGTTCGACTCGATGGAACGGACGCTTTTTAACTGAGCTCGGGGAGTCAAAAGAAATTCTACGATAGTTTGGACTTCGGTCACCCCTTCGCACGAGTTCCTATCAGCTCAAATGAGTTGGTACGACCTCGAGTAGGACAATTACTCAAAAGATCCACCAACCAGAATTAGACACGAAAGAAAGTGAAAACCTAGGAGAATCTATCCTTTGATTCCCTTTTGGAATCTTTTTCGATCACACCCACTCTTGTCCGTACAAAAGTGGTCTTTCCTTGGTACGGATAGGGTTTTACCTTATCCACTTTCCTTTTTCAGCCGACAACTTTCACCTGGGGGTTTTGATGTTAAAATTTTAACCCCTTTCTTCTTCAATGGAACAGTGACCTTGCTCCGGCGTACGGACGCAACAACTTCGGTTTACTGACCACGAAATTCAACAGATCTGAGTTGCTTCTTTCAACTCCGGTTCCAAACAACAACGGAGGAAATCAAACGAAGCTCCTTGAGCTAAGATCCAGCTCGACGCGTCGCACACTGTTACGAACTTGTAACAATTTTCCGGTGTACGGACAACGTTTCCAACTTAAGAACTTCGATTTTAAGAATTAAACAAACCCAAATCACTCAAGAACCACCACTCTTCACCGGTTTCTTCCAAACACAGTGGGGTTCGAGTTCAGTCACCATTAGAGCTCAAAACAGTCCAAAAATTCACCAAGAAACCCTAGTCACAAAATCAGTACGTCGGGTACTCGATGGAATCAGAACTCGATGGTGAACAAGAATCCAAGATTGTTTTTCCCAAACAACCAACAATCAAACACAATTTTTGAATTTTCTTTTAACACTTTTTTTTTTTTTTTTTTTTTGTAAAAACACCAATAGTAACAAAACAAACAGGAACACGAAATGGAAAACAAAGACTCAACGCACGAAAATAAAGATAACTTGAACAGGATTGGGGTTGTAGAAACAAGCCCAAACCGTGCTCTGATACCAAGATGGTGCAATGCAATTCCCGAAGGGAAGCTTAGCACAAACGCGGAACAAGAACAATTAAAGAAGAAGATAAAAGCAAGACAAAACTTGCTTCTTTCGAAAGAACAGAGGGGAACCTGTCCCTAAGCTCGATCAAAAGGGAGACAAGAATCACCCTAACTATGCAACAATCCTCAAGAGAACATTGCCTCTTGCAAACTGAATGATCAAGAGGAATGTTCAATCGGACTAACCGAAAGCCACAAGTCCTTAAAAGCCCACACCGGGGTTTTGCTCACGACGGAGACAAGAAATGTGCTCGGCACTTTCATTCAATTTCAATATCCAAAAACTTGTTTTTTACAGTGCAAGGGAATAAGGTTTATATAGGGACTACTAAGGGTAAACTAGTAAAAGGGTCACAAGCGACCAATAGAAATAAGCCACGCAGGGCTGAACTAAAATGTGTTCGGCAGTTTTTGACTTCGGTCAGCCTTGGCTTCGATTCTCGATTGTCTGCTCGAACACACACCTCATCGGGCGCTGACTTAGCATCGAACACATGTTGTTGTGTTCGGCTCTATGCTGCTCGGGGCCAAGAGCTGCTGTTCGGTAACCTTGTCCTCGGGCTCAATTTTGAAGACGTGGCCCTTGGTTTCAACACCTTGCAATTCCCTCTCCGAACACATGCTACTTCCCATCATGGTCAGCTGTACGTGCATGTCATGGAGCAGCTTAGCTTGGCTTCGAGTGATTCGTCTCCCCGGTAGATCAGTCATTGCCTTCGGTGGAGATCTCCTTGGTTGATTGTCATCGGGTCCTTGATCAGCACTTTGAGCTGCATCAGATGTCTAGTCTGGATAGCCCTAAACCTAGTATGATGGGTAATCGGCTGTAATTTCTTTTGTACAGCTTAGAGGTATCAGTATGTCAGTAGTTTTTTTAAGTCTTGTCCTTATTTATGAATTATTATATTTATTTTCCTAACTTAATTGGTAAGGGTTCGCCCGACGGGTCTAAGGGAGGATGTCGGGTGCCCGCACGGCCTAACCGGATTTCGGGTCGTGTCAGTTGGTATCAGAGCCGAGTTTAGAGTCTATCCAGACTAAGACAGTGTCTAGTAGAGTCTCGTTGATGGGTACATAGACGTCTGTACTTATCTACAAGAGGCTATGATGGCATTTAGGAAGTTTCAGTTCCTTCATTCCTGATCGTGCGTCGGTCTAGGATTCAAAAGTATTTTCGTTAATTCTTTAATTCCTTCGTGGTAATTGTGAACCCTCGTGCGACAAATCAGCAAATGGTATGAGTTCAAGACGAAGCAGTCTAGCCTGGGGCTAGCACTGACGAAGCCCGGGAGTTTTGATCGTGTTGACGATCTAGTTACGGAAGTCCTAGCTTTACGAGTTTGCGATGGGCAAGGGAGCTGGGCCTTGTAGTTCCCTTGGCTCTCTACGATGCTTTTACGAGAATCTTGGTGACGCAGATACCGTAAGAACATATTATTTGATAGGAAGCTTATCAGGTTGTCGCAGATACAGATGTTCAGTCTCAGGGAGCTTCTATTTCAGTTCTTAATATTGCCGCAGTAAAGTATGTTCCGGAGGCAGCATGTGTTGTGCCTCTAGTTATTCTGGCTGGTTAGTTAGCCTGAGTAATAGCTCGGTCCGAGTGTCCGAAGAGGCTGCATTATTTTACCCAATTTAATCTTCCGATATTCTTAAGCCATGCATCAGATAATCCTTGCGTAAACTCTTAAAATAAAATGATGTCAGCGTATCCTCTAGGCTCTTGATTATATCGAGCGGTATGGTGTTGATTATTCTTCTTTCCAGTTTCAAGGTCCAGCCCTGGATTGGTGGACTGCTCTCTTATTAGCTAACTTGGTTCGGTTTTTCTTCTAGATTCATGGAAAAGTTCCTTTCAAGAAGCGAGCGAGATGAAAAATGTTCCCAGTTTGAGTGGATTGGACAGGGTAGCCTGTCGGATAGCCTGTTGGTGTTTAAGAATGTGAGATTGAATTCTATAGAATGGCTGAATATGCATTAGAACTAGTCCATGAGCCTTTCGAGAGATTCAAAGATTTATTGATAACCTTTCTTTTTCCTTGAGATTCCAGATGGCTCGAAAAAATTGAGGTTGAGACTTCATTTGATGTTGTTGTTGATATTGGTCAGAGGTATTAGGCATACCATAAGTTAGAGCGGGAAGAGTTAGAGTTGGAGAGCAAGAAATTTCGTGGCCCTAGTGGGCAACCATGGTACCTCATTTGGAGGTAAGAGTTCTGATTATTTTTGGAAGTCATCTTCTAGGTCATCTCAGCTTGTAGAGCGTGATTCTCAAAGTACGCGAGTAGTTCATCAAGATTAGACCCAGTTTTTCTCTTTATAGCTATCGATAATCTTTCCAGCTTCCATTTTCAGGGAAAAGAGTGTTATCACTGTCATGAGTCTGGTTATCCTTTGAAGAGTTTTTCCTTACTCCAGCAAGTAGACAATCGTCCTTCTTCTTGCCCTCAGGCACCTACACAGTCGCAGGAATTTCATTTAAATTTTAATCAATCAGAGAAATGCCACCATCCAGTAGAGGTCGAGAGCACGGTGGTAGTGGTTCTTCTAGAAGTAATTATCAGGGTAGTGGCTCGACTCAGCTGCAGAGGCGGTTCTATGAACTGCTATTCTGGCAGGATGCTGAGGCATCCGATGTAATAGACCCGTGTGTTTCTTCATCCCTTATCTGTAAGTAAGATTTATCTTTCCGATCGATTTGGAAATGGTGTGTCTTATCATGTTTCGACGGTTTCCTTGGATATTGTCGTAATTAAGAATCGGTTGCGGTAGAGGGGTGAGTTTCTGTATGCCACCTTGTGTTATTATGTCAAGTCATTTTACCTCTCTCCTCGGAAATCAGTGTTGGTAGGATGATGGGATTCTTATTCGTCACCATCAGGAAGTGTCGTTGTTTCTTCCGGTGTAAAGTGGCAAGTAAGTAATGCTCGATCTATGTGTCTCCTCTTGGTTCGAGATTCTAGTAGAGTCATGTTATTCTATGAGCTTGTCTCGATTATAAAAAGAGCTTCTGGTAAATTGTCAGAGTTTCCTTCTTATTGGAAGGTTAAATTGGGATGGGTGTTGCTCCATAGAGCTTATTTAATGTCTATCTCTTCAATTGTGATTCTTTGGCTCGCCTGACTCAGAAGTAGTCTAGCTTTGGTAGCCAAGCAAATAAGAAGATGAACTTCCTAAAGCTCTAATTATTTCTATCCTCGATCCATTTCCATTTCTTCTTCGTCCGGCACTAGTGAGCTTGGGTGATTGGTAGCCGCTTGTGACGTTCCCTGTGTTGAGCCAGAGTACGTGTTATTGTAGCCGGGTAAGCATATTATTGTTTTGGATATCAGTTTATCCGGGTATCCATTCCCATGTATAGTATAGTGCTGGTTCTGTTTTTGCGGATCATCCAGTTTCAGGGGAAACTCTGCCGAAATTTTTATATAGAAGTACCATCCATCAGGCGGTGGCGTTTACGGCATAGGTATGGAGTTGTGAACTTGAGAGTTGCAGCTGTTTGGCAACTCGAAAGGGTAGTTGGTAGCTTAGGTCTGCCTACGTTTAGCTTTTAGCTAAATCTTCTTTAGTCCAGCAGACTGTGCGATGATGGTTATTCCTATTCAAATGGATGCATGAGTTTGTGCCTTAAGTGGAGGAGTCTTCCTCCAAATACTGAATGGTAATATTAAATCTTTGAGGTGTTGATACCACTTTTTTTCACGACCCAAAGGCCATGGCAGAAATCTACAATGAGTGTCGATCATTGTTAAACCCACTAATAATCTATTAATGATAGAGATAAGCTGGCAACCCGATCATATATGTACCTATCTGCTGAAAGCATAAAGTCGGGATAGATGACACGACTTTAATTTGCTGGCAATTAGAACATTGAGCCACAAATTCTGCTATGTCACACTTCATTCCGTCCCACCAATAAATCTGCTTAGGATCATGGTACATCTTAGTCGAACCTGGATGAACAGTGTATTTGGAATAAAGTACTTTCATCATACACTAAATCTGCAACATCAGGAACACAAAGTCTATCTTTATACATGAGAACACTGTTAGTAGTAACCCTGTATGGTGACTCCGGTTTTCTTCTGACTATCTGTCTGTATTCAACTAGAACTGGATCCTCATACTGACGTTGTTTTACTTCATGAAAATTTGGAATTAAAGGTCTAGTGCAGATTGTCGTCCATCCATCATTGGCATATCGGCTTCACACCTCAACTCTTTGAGAAGTTACTTTAGCGTTATAAGTGCGCATGTAATCAACCTTGTTGCTGGTATTCTGCCTCAGCTGAAGGTCCAACTACATGTCTCTTTTATATTTACTTTTTCAAGTCATAATATTTCTAATTCAAAGATAATACCCTGAAATAGATATTCAGTCTGAAGATCATTCCTGGTCTGCATCAAATTTTCTATAGTGTGTAATGACAAGGTACTTCAAAAGCTCCCCTATTGCATCAAGCGTGAGCTAATTCTTAGTTCCATCGACCTGTTCTATATCGAAAGGTATATCGAAGAGGGATTACCGGCTGAATCATTTTAACCCATTTAAAGTTCCGTGTATCTTTGCTTCGAAAATGTAGAACTTTCTTCCCATTATCGAGGAAGGATCAGCTTTGTCAGAATAAGTTGTGCAATGGTATTATCATATTATCCAGATATATTTTATTCCAAAAGTATGATATGCGTGTTATGATTCTGATCCTGTAATAAAGAAGATAATGTCCGTGGAGTAGTTTGGGAAGGTCGTGCAAGTTTTCTTGTTATCTGTGCGAACTTTTCTTTAGACTTAGGCTCGTTCAGGGACGAACGAGAGTTTAAGTGGAGGAGAATGAAACGACCTCGGTCAATCATTTCGGAAGTTAGGACTCCGATTGGCGAGTTGATAATTATAAAATATTCGTAATGTCCATTAGGACTTGTCTGTAAAATTTGAGCTAAATCAGACCTCGTTTGGTAAGCATCGGAAGAAGGTTTCAGTTATTATTGTCAATAAATATTAAAAAGACATTTTCGAGCTCGGTTTTGGCATGGAGCTCCGAATCGAAATCTGAAGGCGCCGTTAAGTTCGTATGATTATTTATGACTTTTGTGATTTTTCGAAAGTGAATTTCGATGTTGTTCGGCTAGTTTCCGCTAAAATGCCGAAAGTTAAATAATTTGACTTCTTTTCATTTAAATTCGCATCTTGAGTTTCAGGAGTCTGATTTGAGATCCGCCTTCGCGAGTATGTTACATATATTTTGTACAACTTGTATACAAAAGTTGGAATTATTTCGAATAACGTAGGGTTCCGTTTTAATTTTCATCGCGAAAAGAAAAGAAAATAAAAGAAAATAAAAAAAAAGAAAAAGGAAAAAGACAAATAAGCCAAATGGACTTCGGTGTATAGCTAAGGACGAAAGAAGCAGATTCGAGGATTTTCAAAATAGAAACATCGAAACAGATAAATCCAAGTAACGCAGTGAAAAAAAATGCCAGAAAATGAGAAAAAGAGCCGGAGAAAAGTAGAATTTTCACCCCGAAACATTCAGGTAATGATCCTAATATATTATTTGAGTTTATTTAGTGTGTTTGAATATGTTTTAACGGTAAAATTTGGAATGTTATACATCATTTTAATAAGTTCAATTAATAGTTTAAAGGGTCAAATGGACCTCGATAATAAAATTGATTATATATCCGTACTCAGTGAGTTCTGGGCAACTTATAAATGTAATTTATTTGGGGTTTGGTTACGTGACATTAAACCCGGTATATAGGCCTGGCCTACGTATTGCGTATGCGAATAGGGTATCAGGTTCCTACCTGGATTGTCCTAAGATGCGAGGAATGAAGCCTTTAGCCTAAATTGATATATTTTTCTGCTTATTGAATAGAGTGGGATCATTTGGCAAGGAAACCAAAGGATAAAGCCGTTGTTGATTAGCTGTACTAACTTCTGGAAGAGGTAAGTGTTTATATCCATTTCTTTGGAGGCACCTGGCCTCGTGGATTTACTACCACGTGTTCCTTACGTGTGTAGCTGCTGATAGGCGTACTCATTGCGCCTTAGCTTGGGATTTATATTCTATATTATATGTTATGTCCTAATATTTGTATTGCATTGAGCATCTGAGTATTGTACTTTTGTTGTGAGTTGGCATCTACTTCCCGGCATTCGATGAGAGTCCTGCGCTGGTGAAGGGTTATTATTGCATCCCATTGCATTCATATGCATTACATATCATTCATATGCATTACATTGCATATCATATTGGGTGCAGGAGTATTCCGCCCCAGGAGCAGGAGGATTCCGCTCCATTGTATCATATTGAGGGTAGGAGGATTCCGCCCCAAGAGCAGGAGTATTCCGCTCTTATGTCAGATATCGAGTGCAGGAGTATTCCGCCTCAGCTTTACATTACATCGAGTGCAGGAGTATTCCGCCCCAGGAGAGTGCAGGAGTATTCCGCCTCTGGTTTATATTATATCAGGTGCAGGAGTATTCCGCCCCAGGAGCAGGAGTATTCCGCTCCAGTTGGTTATCAGATTGGATTCCCCTCGAATGCAGGAGTATTCCGCTTCGGGATGGGACTACGGGCACATGTGACCCTTCGCATCTCACTTCATTTCATTTCATCTCACTTCATTTCATTTCATCTCAATTCATACCATTGTGTAGACTTGCGGTACATGACTATTGTTCTTCTTATATGTGCATTCCTTATTTGTTGATATGTTTCTGGCTCATATGCCTGGCTGATTTTAAGGTTTCATACATGTTTCTCGTTATTATCTGGCTCTGCCTTTTTGTAATTTAAATAGGAGGAATTGGGTTTATCTATATCTTTTCTCCATGGCTAGCTATCCTATTCTTTGAGGTGGCTAATCTGCCCCACTTATTGAGTCTTTTTACTCACCCTTGTTTGTTTATTTTTTGTTTCTTGTCTATTTATTTTGTTTCGGCAGGTTCGCTCTAGGATTGAGTTCGCCACGTTGTTCAGGAGCGAAGACGACTTCAGCTGTCAGGGTGAGCCAGCTTTTATTCAGGATGGCCACCAGTTTTATGTGTATTATTTCAGTTGCAATTTGCTCCCTTCAGGAGATATATGTCTTCTTTTGTACTCTTAGATGTCTAGTCTGGATAGCCCTAAACCTAGTATGATGGGTAATCAGCTGTAATTTCTTTTCTACAGCTTAGAGGTATCAGTATGTCAGTGGTTTTTTTTAAGTCTTGTCCTTATTTATGAATTATAATATTTATTTTCCTAACTTAATTGGTAAGGGTTCGCCCGACGGGTCTAGGGGAGGATGTCGGGTACCCGCACGGCCTAACCGAATTTCGGGTCGTGTCACACAACCATTCCAAATAACTGGGACATCACATGGTTAAAGAAGTACTACTCTTGAAAGGCTCAGCTAAGCTCATATACTCGAGACATGTATTTTTTCCATTCTTGTTTTCTTCTATTGTCATTATTTATAATGGGCACTCAGCCCCGTTCTTTATGTTTACAAGGCGCATCAATAAAACTAATATTCTGTTAAGTCAGTTTTACTTACTTATTCAGATCCATCTACGATCCAACTATTCATAGCCTCGGCCAGACCTAAGTTGAAGTAATACACTCACTTCTTAATACAAAAAGTAGGGTACACTACTCACTAGAGCTAGACCACGTCTAGCTCAGCTACCAGGCATTACTCGTACATTGAACTCCTTAATTCAACAACGGCACCTACATACTGACAGGGACACCTATCTGCATAGTGCTCGAAAGTCTTAAATACTCCAGTCACTAAGCAGAGACGTTCAAAGTCGGACGCAGAAGTGCATGTTGCTACACGGGCTAAAGTCGTCTCATTGTGGGCGCAACTTAAGCCATCACCTATTGACGCAAATGAAGCACCCTTCAGTGAGCACGCCCCTCTCTTGAAGACAGTAGCCCAGAAAGCCACACAAAACATACTCCTTGACTACACATTACATCATATGTAATTACACAACTACGTATAAAACTATTGCTGAACGACTATTTTATTAATAACAAACAGCCTGTAGGCTCATAATATACAATTAGTTCTTCCTGAATACAACATTTGTTCAGAACAATTGTAAGAAAAAAAAAAGGAAAGGGAAGACTAAATTCACAAGTTCCTTCGAATTTGCACGGCCAGAGACTCTTTGTCTGGATTATAGCTCTTGCATCGAATTCTCTCTCAGCAACTAGAAGGCAAAATTCCCAAGCTGATACACCAAGCAGCAACATCTTTGTGACGTTGTGCCACGGGAGTTAGGAAAATCAGTCCAACTGAGGAATCCCTTAGTAGAAAGGCGGAGGAAGCAGAACACTGTCTAAGACTTCACTTGGAGAGACTCCAATAAAGAACCCCCGGTGACCTCGGGAATTCCATATATGCAATCCCTAAAATCGAAGAACAAGGCAGAGCTATACAGCCATCCAGAACGTTGTTAGTATAGAGAATGCCCTGGGGTGTCAACCGCCTGGAGAATGAGAGGATATCCCAGGGGCGCCCTTCTCGTTAGAATAGAGGTGCTTTCGGGACTATGGCCCGCAGAGACTAAAAGACAAGCAGATGTAAAAGCAGATCCGGGATGGCATTCTTCTGCTGACAAACACCGCATTACAAGAGGAATATCACAGAAAACAGAGCATGAAGCCACCGACGCGCATGCCACATTGAATACATTCTGAAGGACGTCATTAGAATCCCGATCAAACTTCATGACTCAAAGGACTCCATCCATCCATTTAAAACGAAGGAGCTTTTCTGTGAATATCAAACCAGGATCAAAGGAAAATATTTTTTAAGATAGAAGAACCATTCTTTCATGAGGAACTTTGAAGAATATGAAGTAGTTTTCTGAAGAAGATTTGTGATTCCACTACTGTCATGAAGCCCCTATTTATAGACTAAAAGAGATAAGGACGGATAACGAAACCGTCAAGCGTAATTATGGACTGAGATATGAAATGTTTGGCGCAGCATAAAGCGTTCTTAGAAAAGTGCATGGAATCGACATCAACCAACCAGATGAAGACGCGTAGAGTTCTCGAAGAAATCAGCTTCATTCTTGGTCAAAGAGACTGCGAGTCTCAAGGAGTCAGTGAGATATCTTTTTACATCCATCTTGTATGCCGCTTTCACGTCCTGACTACTTGTGTCAGCACTCAACAAGTCGGGGGACTGACTGTGTGGGAAATAATACGCCACCTACTATTACGGGGATACGAGTCTAGCTGGCGAGACTAGGCTTATCTTACAAGTCACCAGGCACACTGGATACATGTCTGTTCTTCAAGTTACGACCGTTTAGGCGGTACGGGCGTAAGACACAAGACATATATCCTGCCGCCTTAGGGTTACAGTCTCCTAGTTAAGATTTCGTATATACCACCGTCTTGAGTTTATAGGCACATGAGCCTTATTATTAATTGTATTTACCTTAATTAGGACTGGGTATCCACTGCTATATATACGCCTCCTTACATTTTATTGTACAATGAAGCGATTCACCATGGAATATCCGTTTGGATCTTGGTCCATGATGGCCTTTTTATTTATTTTGACGATTGGATCTCTCCCGGCTATTCTAAAGAAATAAGACTACTTACTTTTCTTGCTCATTATTTCTCTCTTTTACTTATTTAATTTTTCGTCGTATTTACTATATTGCTTGTGACGTCATTCCAAATTAATTGGTTAACCTAGGCGACCGATTTTAGGCATAAATAAAGGGAGCAAAACAACGACCCAATCTCTGGAATTTTGAACACAAATTCCACTAACTCAACGAGCAAGTTTTAGGTTATAGACTCTATAATTAAGAGGCTAAACCCTAGACCCTGCAACTGTCAAAGATATAGCTTTTACAAGATTTTTCTTCACAACAATCACCTATTGCAAAGCTTCTATGAGTAAGCAAGTAGGTGGCAGTTTACAATCGATTCAACACAACTACATTATCTAAGAACCTTCAACACAACTGCTTTAGAATTGGGTTCTTCAATAGTTGTCTACTTTGTCCACTCACGCACGATCAACAAGATTGCCTTTTATTGCTCTCAACTCTCGTAGTGAATGAATGCGCTCGCCTCAATAACTCTGTTATATATGTTGTAGAAAACCCTAGCAGTTTGCGGCTAGGAATCTTC
The DNA here is from genome assembly GCA_037355625.1 of Petunia x hybrida. Taxonomy (NCBI): domain Eukaryota; kingdom Viridiplantae; phylum Streptophyta; class Magnoliopsida; order Solanales; family Solanaceae; genus Petunia; species Petunia x hybrida. The sequence continues at coordinate 1,597,268 of JBBBVM010000080.1, forward strand.
TCAATTATGGAAAGAGAAGATCTCCTAATATACACTCCTTGTATAACACTTCTTCTCGTTCATACTGCTTAGAGGCGGCCAAGGCATAATCTCTTATGTTGACTAGGATTATTAACTTGTACGCGCCAAGCCTTTCCTAGTTCTACATGGATTTTCAATCCACCATCTTTTCGATCAGTCGTGCCTTCTTATAAGGATCATATCCTTATTCAGGTCCTTTGTCAATCTTCAAAACTCAATCATAATACAACATCATGCTTAGCTAGCTCTTTATTGTTTTTGCAATTGTTTCTAGGTTTTCCCACAGTATATTTCTAGTTTTAGTTTAAGCATTTGCTTGCATAAGAAATAAAGATATTAAACATGAATTAGGATTCATTGAACTTAATCATAACGTGCAGTTCGTGTCGATCCTCCAATTTGGACCTCCGTTACCCGTGATCATGCTGAAGAATGAAGACGCACGACCTTAGCATAGACCAAGCCAAATAAAATTTAACTTGATACGTACTGTTTAATGACGTTTTTCTCGTTTTCGAAGGCGTGGATCGATGGGAGCCATAAGCTTGGTCTTGTGGACTTGGCGGAAAATAACAGCCAGATTTGGCAGATAGGCGTCACTCTCTGCGAGTTACGCTTTGCCTTTTGGATCCGCTTGGGGTGGAAAAGGAGAGTTGGATGCGGCAATTTGCACATATACTTCTGAAAAATGACTTTTTTGAAACACTTTGGTCATAAAAGTGAGGCAAGCTCTCTACATGGGACATAATCCATCACGTGCCATTGACCATCTATAGAAGAATTTCATTCGGATGATGATGGTGGAAAATGGGTGAAGTATATTTTTAGTAAAATATAAATAGTGATGTGTCTAAAACATTTCTTACATGGACGTTAACGTGGTAAGATATGCATGCAATTGAACAACACGCCATGGTGGAGGTGCTTATTATTTGGCACAAGCTATTTAAACAATATAGATAAATTTGGAACATCTTTGTGATGGGTAATACGAATGTTGAAAGGGAAAAATACATTCCTAAATTGATGTATGTAGGAAAGCTATTCAACCAGCTTGATTGGATCGATATTTCTTTTTTCTGCATACAAAAAGAAGGAATAAAGTTCAATTTAAATGGTTGTTCAACTGTAAGACTTCATAAGTACTTGAAAATTAAGAGTCTTAAGATTGGTATAGTAATCATAATTCTTCTACAACTTTAAATGAGATCAAGCATAGTAAAGTCAAAATTGCCTCAAGTAACAACATTAATGCATGCTATCCAACTAACAAAAAAATTTCACCCTAAGTGTTCACAAAAATATCAAATTGATCTCTATGCATAAATGAGGAAAACTGATGAGGAAATAAAAAAAAGGAAAAAAATGGATTATATATTCGACGTCTACTTTTTTACCTCTTGAATTCTGAAAATATAAATACTATTTCTATACGGCTCAATTATTCTTACTGAAAATATGAACCCTATAATTTGACCCCATTTACATGTATCGTAGTGAAACAACTATTTTGATCAAGTGAGAGGCCCTATTCATCCAAATTGATCTGATTTGATCTTAACAAAGAAGGGAAACAAAAATTGAAAGATGTAAAGAGTAGTACATAATTTAATTATGCACTTAATTCAAAAATCAAAACAGATAAAGGAAACACTTCAGACTAATAAATTCATAAACTTTCGGGGTGACTAATAATAAGAAAAGTATATACGCTGTGAACTTCTAAGAAAAGCACACAGACTAAAGCAAAAGGATACAGAAGAGCACCAATTTAAGTAATTCAATAGTTTTTAGCATTCCTTATGTCTTAGTTCCATGTGTCAATGATTCGGGAATACTAATATGGGAAATATTTTTACTTATTCACTAATTGGATTCGTAGATCTTGTTGACGAAGTTATGATCTTGTTAACATCAATATTCACGAAATTTACTTGTTATTCCCATATGAGATTACTTCATTCACACCATTCTAACTACTATTAATCTATCTTGCTATAGTGTTGTTCCATTCACACCATTCTAACTATTTCAGACTTAAAACTATGAGGGGTAACCACTATATGTATAAGGAAAATTAGAAAATATAGTACTTCATACATAATTTCACGTGTTGTCGTCCATAAATAATACTCCAGTAACTAATAGTGTTAAGGTTATAGGTTAACGAAAAAGTAGTGCATGCTTATAAAAATGGTTAATATAAACCATTAAAGCAACAAACAAAGAAAGATGAAGAAAATCTCACAGAATGTCCAAAAGGAAACGTAGAGGTGTTGAAAGTTGAAACCAAACCAAAGGCAGAGGCCGGAATAATTGAAACTGGCAACTGATTTCTAAAAAAGGTGCACCTAAAAAGGTGGTAAATAATGTTCTTAAGAGCAATGCTTGACTGAAGGGGTGCGTTTATTGTTCAGTTAGATTTTTGTCTGTTTGCTTAAGTAGGGTAGTCTTTCCATGTATCTGTTTGTGGCAACCCTTTAGATTATACCGTTTGAGGGCTATTGTTTTTTTTTCCGTGAACTGGTGGTGTATTTGATTAAGTTATATAGTAGGTTTAATGTTCAAGGATTTTTTGGTAAAATGACTTTTGATTTTCCAAAAACATGCTTATATAGTAATATGATGTTATTATTAAGTTGATGTGTTAAAATAAAAATTTATAAGTTTAATTTATCGAAATGACAAATAGATACAAGTTTGGATGTTATTTAGATCATTCCGTCTCTATTGAATTGACAAGGAGCGCTTGTAGCTTTTTTAAGGCCAGCATTATCCAAGTTAGAGTAAGATCTTAAATGACCCGATTTTCGCAAGGAATAAAGAGGTTAGAGGGCAAATTAATAATAATTAATAATGACAAGTGTGAGCTGCTCAGATGGCATGCATCCTCCACCTACATTCAAGAAGTTGTGTAGGAGCAAAAAATGGGATGGCCTATTTGTTCCGAGAGAGGAAAAAAAGTTGGATTTTAAAAAAATAATAATAATAATAATACTCCGCTAGGGTGCAAATCACAAAGCAAGGCATATGCTAAGAGTGAAAAAAAAAAAAAAAGTGAGCTTGTAACAACTAAATTCGCGTCAAGAAAATAAATATCGAGACAGGAAAATATTGCAACAATATATTTTATTTATCAAAATATGAGTGTTACAATCTCTATGATTCCTCTGATTCGTCTTTTCAAACTATAACTTCAAGGGCTTTTGAGCTTGATCTTGAAGTTTGGATTTGGCTTTGGATTTGATCTTGATCTTGACTTGATGAGTTCAAGAGCTTGGAGCTTTATCTTGAACTTGGTCTTGATCTTGAACTTGTACTTGGATTCAAGGGCTTGAAGCTTGATCTTGAATCTTCTTCTTGATCTCTAGAACTTGTAGAGAAATATTTGAGTGCTTGCAGCTTTTGTAGAAATCTCTTACTTTGATCCACGAGCTCTTTCTTGCTTCTTGTTATGGATTCTTGCTTCTGATTTCTTCTTCTTTGAAATGATGGATTTGACCCCTTTATATAGATAGGGTTTTTTACACAAATATACAAATTTAACCCCTTAATTACAAAAGAATAGCAATACTCTTCAAATTACAAGCCATAGCAATATTTTTTTAGCATATTGTTATTTTTGATAATTACCTTACTTCCCACCCTCCTAAAAATCCTAAAACATTTTCTCTACTTCTCCCCAAACAAATCAACCACCACCCCTATATCTTCTCTCAGATCCAACATACAACTCCACCTGATCCAAACAAAAAAAAAAAGAAGAGAATCACAGAATGGTGACGAAACCACCACCACAGCGCCACACATAGAGAGAAAGTTTGTAGAGATAATGACGGAAAACGCCATCACCACCGGCGGTGAAACAGAGAGATAATAGCACGAAACAAGCAGTGGTTAAAACACAACCACCACGTCAGAATAGCAGCGATGCCGCTACTCGTTCACCAGATCCGGTGCTTCAAAGTTCCTCCATAACAGAGTTCTGGTGAGTTGCCGGTGGCGAGCTCGTCGAGTTCCGGTGGAGCTATGACCTTTTGCTAAATTGCTACAAAGTGCAAGTTCCAATTGAAGCTCCATCATATAATTATCCAAGAAAATTTCAGTTTATTGAAACTCAATTAACAAATTGTGCAAGAAATTTTTTTCAAGAAATATACAGTTGATGATGTGTTGCAAATTGTTCATTCTTTGCCATGAGATTCATTTACTGCTTGTAAAGAGTGTTTACTGTTTACTTGCTTTTGGTGTTTTACTGCTAGAAGGAAGTTTAAACAAATAATAGAGAAAACAAAAGAATAAGGTATCAAACTGCTTCAGTCACACTTTTTCTTCTACTAGTTTAGAGTGCCTTCGCCATTGTTCTTTAGATTCTATTTCACCACCAGCAAGTGGAATAGGAGCATATCTTAGCGATTACCACTGCGTCGCATATTATTAGCAGTCACCTGCTCTTTGCAATGCGACATCACACTTGCCTGGAGGCTGGGTCGTCAATCAGAAAACATAACACTCTTTTTAATGTGCCACTTGAGTTACCTGAGCTTAGAACTATTTGATTCAATCACTTAAGCGACTCAATAATTTAAATTATTAGTAGATTTAATTAGGCTAGTCACTTTATATTTATTATTGAAACGGTCTGATACAGTTTGAAATGGCATTGAAACAATATGATACGGTTTGAAACATCGTTGAAACAGTTGTTGCAACAGTTTGATACATTCTGAAACGATGTTGAAACAGTATGATACGGTCTGAAACGGCGATGAAACAATCTGAAACAACTGTTGAAATAGTCTGATACGGTCTAAAACGGCGTTGAAACAGTACGATACAGTCTAAAATAGTGCTAAAATAATTTGAAACAGTGCAGAAACAGTTGAAATGGTGCAGAAACAGTTAGATACGGTGCTGCAGAAACAGTTGAAACGGTGCAGAAACAGTTAGATACGGTGCTGCAGAAACAGTTGAAACGGTGCAGAAACAGTTAGAAACCGCGCTGCAGAAACAGTTAGATACGGTGCTGCAGAAACAGTTGAAACGGTGCTGCAGAAACAGTTGAAACGGTGCAGAAACAGTTTGATACGGTACTGTAGAAACAGTTAGATACGGTGTAGAAATAATTGATACGGTGCAGAAATAGACAGATTCAATGAGATACATAGAGGATGGATGAGGAAAAGTGAAATTGTAGAAAATGAGAGGAGTAAAAAGTGAAATTGGGGGGAAATGATGGGAGGAAATGTGAAAAAGGGGAAAATGGGAGGAGCAAAAGTGATAGTGGGGGAAATAGAAAGAAGAATGTAAGGGTTTGGTATGTTATGGGAAAATATTGTTATATTTTTGCTATGTTTGTAATTATCTTGTGTTTTCCTCCATATAGGGTAATTTTACTAAAATGTTGCTATGTTTGGTAATTAAGCTCTAACACTTGTACTTTTATGTAAAAAAATCCATATAGATATGGGGTGGAATAGCCACCAAGAAATCCTGACGGGCCTTGGCCCGTGGACCGGCCAATCAGATTTAAGCAGTGACTAGGCCTTATTTGATTGGCCATAACATGTCACATGTCCACATTGCGTATTTTCATTGGTCTTGGGGTTTGACTTGGATTGCCACATCATTTGACGTGTGGCATGATCCAATTGGCTATTTTATTTGACTTGGCGCCACGTCACTTGCCACGTGGTACATTTTTGGGCCTTTAGGAAAACTTATATCATTTGGGCCATAGGCTAGTTGGGCTAGCCTAGCAAGATTGGACTTTTATTATATTTAAATAATTAGCCCAATTATATTAGCCCATTATACTTATTTAGACCAATATGTCTTCAATTTAATATATAGCCATATTATTTCATGGATTTAAATCCAACAAAATTTACTTGTCTACAAATGCCCCCTACTTCAAGGCTTGTCGGGGTTTAATTTGTTTGCACCCGAAGACTAGACTTGAAGTAATTTTTTTTTTTTTTGGTCATATGATCATTCCCAATTTAGTAGCTTAGAAAGCGAATATATCATAAGCGAGTCATGATGAAAGTGGGTATCATCCGGTTAACAGCCCATAAAAGTCGCTACTTTTTCATTATGCCAAAAGTGGCTACCTTCCAGTTACTAGCAAACAAAAAAGGCTATCAATCAATAAAGTATCAAAAAGTGGCTACCATTCAGTTAACAGTAATAAAAGTGGCTGTTGGTCCAAATTTACCCAAAGTTCCACGCTGAAGCTTCTTTCTTTTTCTTTTTCTTTTCTTATATTTTCACTGCATGTGGTCTTCCTATTCCAATTTAGTTACAGTTCTTACTTCCTTTTGGACTCCAACAACAACCTTCAAATTTGTATCAAATTAGAACTTTTTCACATCATCAGTCCTCTATAAATAGAGGCCTGAGATCCTTATTTGTTTAACTTGCTTGAGGCAGCACCTGGGTATATCTTTTGCAGAGGCAAGTATTTTTTTATTCTTTTATGCTTCTTTTTGTTGTATGAGAAATATTCTATTCAAATTAGCACTTTCTTGAAAAACTCTTTTTTTTTCTTCTTCTTTTTTTTTTCTTCGTGCCTATTTTCCGTAACTTGCACCCCCTTTTTTTTTTGTAACTTTATATATTCATTCTTCCTTTTTGTTTCCAGCAAGTAAAAGAGGACTTCTGCAGCTTGAATTTTTTTCTTCTCTTGTCAGGTAAAAAATACTTTCTCCCTTTTGTATTTGTTTTTTCTTTGCTCTTCTTTTTTTTTTTTTTTATGTAGGCCAAAAGATGATTCTAAAGAAGTCAACCCTTACTTTAACGAGGACAGCCCATTGAAGACTTATTTTGGAGCGATACTCATGGGAACGTCAAGTTTAAGGTGATTGGGGTGGCAACGCACTCCCACTTTAACGTGGACAAACCATTGAAGACTTATTTGGGAGCGATACTCATGGGAACATCAAGTTTAAGGTGATTGGGGTGGCAACGCACTCCCACTTTAACGACGACAATCCCATGGAAGACTTATTTGGAGCGATACTCGTGGAAAAGTCAAGTTTAAGGTGATTGGAGTGGCAACGCACTCCCAATTTTACGACGACAATCCCATGGAAGACTTATTTGGAGCGATACTCGTGGGAAAGTCAAGTTTAAGGTGATTGGAGTGGCAACGCACTCCCACTTTAACGACGACAATCCCATGGAAGACTTATTTGGAGCGATACTCATGGGAAAGTCAAGTTTAAGGTGATTGGAGTGGCAACGCACTCCCACTTTAACAACGACAATCCCATGGAAGAAGCCATTTGGAAGAGCAACTTGAAGATCGACGAATATGAGAACCCCATCCCAAGATTCGATAAACTCGAAGGCTCTTTAAATTAAGTACTTCAGCTTTGAAGACTTTTCGTACCTAAATGACATCGACTTGAAGACCGATGGACTTGAAGACTTCAACCTGTACACTTGTCAAACTTGGAAGAGTCAAAAACCTTAACTTGAAAGATTGTCAAATTTGAAGATCCCACTTGAAGACTTGACAAACTTGAAGACCCCAACTTGAAGACTTGACATATATTTGAAGATATCAGCTTGAAGACTTGGAGAATTTGGAGACTCCAGCATGAATACTTTGCGAAATTGAATAATCCAGCTTGAAGACTTGGAGAATTTGGAGACTCCAGCTTGAACACTTGGCGAATATGAAGATTCCAAATTGAAGACTTGGAAAATTTGAAGTTTGTAGACTCCAACTCGAAGACACAAACTTGGAGACTCTAACTTGAACACTTGATAAATTTGAAGACTCTAACGAGAAGACTTGCAAATTTAAAGACTCGCAAATTTGAAGACTCTAACTTGAAGACTTGGCAAATTTAGAGACTCCAGCTTTGAGGAAGATTCCACTTGAAGACTTGACCAACTCCAACTTGAAAACTTGGCGAATATGAAGATCCCAGCTTAAAGACTTGGAAGACTTGAGAATTTGAAGGTTCAAACTTAAAGACTACAAACTCCAACTCGAAGACTTGGAAAATTTGAAGATCCCAGCCTGAAGACTTTGGCGAATTTGAAGGTTCACACTTGAAAACTTGACGAATTCGAAGACTCCAAGATACTTGAGCCTTCAAATTTGCCAAGAATAGTAATACTCAAAATTTGAAACACCCTGGTAGGTAATCACTTTTACTCTCTAGGTTGCAAGCTTTAACAATTTAAAGTTGATCTATAAATAACAATGTGAAACTTGACAAGGAAAAGAACTTTTCTTCTTTTTGGGCGACTGGACTTAGAATTTGAGCTCTAAGCTGCTTACGTACCTCGACGAAGAGGATCAAGTCATTACGTAGTTCATAATAGAAGAGGTGTTTTTTTCTTTTACTCTTTTTTTTTTGTCCTAACTTTTGCCTAGGCCGCCTCTTTCGAGGTTTTCAACCTAGCGGACTTTTTTTTTTAGGCCGTGCACAGTTTAGACTCTTGCGGGCCAGGAGTTTTATGCAGTTTATGCTCATGCATCAAAGGAGCGTGGCGATTTGCAGTTTAAGCTCGTGCGTCTAGGAGCGTGTCAGCTTGCAGTTTAGGCTCGTGCATCGAGGAGCGTATGAACTTGCAGTTTAGGCTCGTGCATTGAGGAGCATGTGAACTTGCAGTTTAGGCTCGTGCATTGAGGAGCATTTCAACTTGCAGTTTAGGCTCGTGCGTTGAGGAGCGTTTCAACTTGCAGTTTAGGCTCGTGCGTTGAGGAGCGTTTCAACTTGCAGTTTAGGCTCGTGCGTTGAGGAGCGTTTCAACTTGCAGTTTAGGCTCGTGCATTGAGGAGCGTTTCAACTTGCAGTTTAGGCTCGTGCATTGAGGAGCGTTTCAACTTGCAGTTTAGGCTCGTGCGTTGAGGTTGCAGTTTAGGCTCGTGCGATGAGGAGCATGTCAACTTCAAGGATAGTACTTCTTCAAGAATTTCCCGTTAATGGGACCGAGTCTTTTTCCTTCAGCATCAATAAGCTTATAAGCACCATTTGAATAGACTTTTTGCACAACATACGGTCCGTCCCATTTTGCAGTGAACTTGCCCCCAGATTTATGGGAAGTGATGATGGGTCTTCTTACTGCAAGGACTTGATCACCAACCTGGAAAGATCTTGGGCGAACCTTTTTATTGAAAGCACGAGATAGACGAGCTTGATAACATTCAAGGCTTTGCTGAGCTTCGAGTCTTTTCTCATCGAGAGCCTCCAACTCTTCAAGGCGTAAGCGAGCATTTTCTTCATCAGTGAGCCCTTCTTGAAGAGCAAGTCTCAAGGATGGTATTTGACGTTCCAGCGGCAACACAGCTTCAACTCCATAAACAAGCTAGTAAGGAGTTGCTTGCGTTGGTGTGCGGTGGGTTGTCCTGTATGCCCATAAAGCTTCTTCCATCCTTTCATGCCAATCTCGCTTGGATTGGGAAACAACCTTATTAAGCAAATTGCACAAGGTCTTGTTGAATGCTTCGGCTAGGACATTGGCGGCATCGTTGTACATGGAAGATTTGCGCTGCTTGAAGCCAAAGAGATCACATATTTTATTCATCAGTCTATTATCGAATGACTTGCCATTATCCGTTATTATATAACGAGGGATACCGAAGCGGTAAATAATGTTTACTCGAATGAAGTTTGCAACCTTTTCCTTCTTTACTTCCTTGAGAGCGACAGCTTCTGCCCATTTTGAGAAGTAATCAGTTGCAGCTAATATGAACACGTGTCCTTCAGAAGACTTCGGCAATGGTCCAACAATGTCTAGTCCCCAAGCATCAAATGGCCAAGACGCGACCGTTGGGTGCAACACTTCAGGTGGTTGATGTATGAAGTTTGCATGGAGCTGACAAGCTTTGCATCTTCGAGCATGGTCCAAGCAATCCTTCACTATTGTTGGCCAATAGTACCCCATCCTTTTTATATGGAAGTGAAGCTTCGGCCCAGACTGGTGTGATCGACATACCCCAGAGTGTGCTTCTTCCAGAGCTTGAAGTGTTTCATCATCTCCTAAACATCGCAAAAGTACTCCCTCAAATGATCTTCTATATAGAGTGTCCTTGTAGTAAAGGAAACGGGGTGCTCTACCACGGATTTCGGCTCTCCTTCTCGTATTTTCTGGAAGGGTTCCGTGTGTAACAACTAAATTCGCGTCAAGAAAATAAATATCGAGATAGGAAAATATTATAACAATATATTTTATTTATCAAAATATGAGTGTTACAATCTCTATGATTCCTCTGATTCGTCTTTTCAAACTATAACTTCAAGGGCTTTTGAGCTTGAGCTTGATCTTGATCTTGACTTGATGAGTTCAAGAGCTTGGAGCTTTATCTTGAACTTGGTCTTGATCTTGAACTTGTACTTGGATTCAAGGGCTTGAAGCTTGATCTTGAATCTTCGTCTTGATCTCTAGAACTTATAGAGAAATATTTGAGTGCTTGCAGCTTTTGTAGAAATCTCTTGCTTTGATCCACGAGCTCTTTCTTGCTTCTTGTTATGGATTCTTGCTTCTGATTTCTTCTCATTCAAATGAGAGATTTGACCCCTTTATATAGATATGGGGTGGAGTAGCCACCAAGAAACCCTGACGGGCCTTGTCCCGTGGACCGGCCAATCAGAAAGCAGTGACTAGGTCATATTTGATTGGTCATAACATGTCACATGTACACATGGCATATTTTTATTGGTCTTGGGGTTTGACTTGGATTGCCACATCATTTGATGTGTGGCATGATCCAATTGGCTATTTTATTTGACTTGGAGCCACGTCACTTGCCACGTGGCACATTTTGGGCCTCTAGGAAAACTTATATCCATTGGGCCTTAGGCTAATTTGGGCTAGCCTTTCAAGATTGGACTTTTATTATATTTAAATAATTAGCCTAATTATATTAGCCCATAACACTTATTTGGACCAATATATTTTTGATTCAAAAGAAGTATTAGGGCTTCTACAAGGTGGGCCTATTAGGTTTTCTTGGAGGCTACTCCACCTAAAACCCTAGATCACACCTATAAAAAGGGGTCACATATTCCCTTAGAAGACATCTCAAAAATGTGAAGAGATCACAAAAAGACACCAAATATGTCTTTCTAGCATCTTCTTGATCATCAAATACATCAAGAAGATGCAAATCATCCTACGCTAGAGAATACGCCGCTAAGGCCCTCGAATTATGGATAACAAATAGGAGGGAAGAATCAAGGGATCACCAGAATTGTACTTGTAACGACCCTCAAATAGTCGTTACGGGATCCAGGACCTCAATTTGCGTGTCGATAGTCCCAAGAGCTCCGTTAGGTCATTTATGACCCGTCTGTGAAATCTGAGTCGAAACGGAGTCCGTTTGATAGGTTTTCGAGAAAAGGATCCGTTTATGAAATTCTGGAAAGGAATTTGGGGTTTCGATAGGTCGTTTTGAGTAAGCGAATCCCGATGGAAAATCCGAGCGCACCGTTAGGTCCGTCTCGTCATTTATGATATGTAGCAACCTTCAAAATTGAAAACGGACCTCGTTTGATAGGACTTTTGATAAAGTCCCGGTTTCGGAAGTTTAAAAGAGTTAAAAGAGGTTTCCGAGCTCGATTTGAGCAAATGAGCTCCGATGAGAGATCCGAAAGTTCCGTTAGGTTCGTATAGTCATTTGTGACTTGTAGTAACTTTCGGAATTGGATTCCGAGGTCGTTTGGTTAAATTTCGCTATTTTGGCGAAAGTCGAAAATTGAACCTTTGCCGTGGGATCCACTTTTTGAGTTTTGGAGGTCCGAATTGAGTTCCGTCTTGACGAGCATGTCACCCAAGTATTTTATGACTTGTGTGAAAAATTTTGGATCATTCCGAGCTTCGTAGGGTCCCGTTTTGACCCTAAAACAGTAGAAAATCTGGTGCGACTTTTCTGTTCTGTTTTGGCGCAAATAGCCGGATAAAAGCTGATTTTTCGGCCAATCCGTAAAGAATTAGGAAAAACTCAAAACATGAAAGTTGTAGCCCTTTGAGTTATGGTTTTAATGAAACCAGTTTCAGGTCATTTGGAAATTCCTATCAAAAGTTATGAATTTTTCAAAAGAAGCTGTCAAAAAAAAAAAAAAAAACTGCTATAAAAAGGCCATTTCGGACCATTTCGGTTCATAACTTATAAAAATCATTTGGTGAGCTCTTGACGCGATTTTTGGGTATTTCTTGAAGACCCAATCATACTTACAATTAAGGTAAGCCCTTTCAATCCATCTTTATGTTGATTAACACAAGAATCAAAGGGTTGATTCTTGGAAATGGGTTAGAACCCTAGATTCTTAAGAATTGGGGAAAGACATCGAGCAAGGCTCGCATGTGGAATCTAAGTGTACTTTTGGACTCACGGGAGCGTGGGGAGTCCGAAAAAGTACATTTTGTAAATTTAGGGCTCGGCCCTACCCGGGGGCATTTTGGTAATTTTTACCCTAGGATGCCTATAGGCTTAAATAGCTATAATTGAGCACTCATATGTGCTATATCTTGTCTTAATAGACCTAGTGGAGAGTCCTTCGCAGACAAGGCGGGTGGGAAAGGAGATTCTTCCCGGCATTTGAGCCCGAATTTCGAGGTAAGTGAGACTTGACCTCTATTGTGCTTGTGGACTCTTCCTTCATGCTAGTATGCTTCATGTACGCATATATATACCTAACAATGGTTAGGATTAATGATGTGAATTACTTGCTATTATTGTTTGTTATAAATAGCGAGATTGTGACTCGACCGAGGTATGTGCCGGTCTAAACGCTACGTCGAGGTAGCTTAAATTTATATCGTAGTAACGCTTGCTACGCCATGCTTAGATAGCAAGAACTTGGGACATGGCCGAGGATGTTGCCGGCATGTCATGATAAATGTCTTGCCGAGGATTTTGCCGGCTTTTGTATGATATTGGTACTTGATTTGTTCACGTGCCGGGTTGGGTAGTGCTGTCTATACGTAACCTTGGGTTGGACGACATGGGAGTAGGGATTGTACCCCCAAACTGTGGTCGGGTTAACCTTCGCCTTACGTTCAGCTAGCATAACCAACCTGGGTTACGGTGACTGTGAAATATTATCGTTATTAATATTTCTGTTATTATTTCTGTTATTGTTATTAATGTCGTGGATATTAATACTGTTAGAGGGACACTTGACAGGGGGTGTGGTGTCGCCTATACTATGAGATGTGTCACACTTGACAGGGGGTGTGGTGTGGACACTTGATCTTTGAGATGTGACACACTTGACAGGGGGTGTGGTATGGTCACTTGATTTATTGAGATACGACGCACTTGACAGGGGGTGTGGTGCGATCGTTGACAGATTTGAGATGAGCCAACGACTACGGGTCGTTGGTCTACTTATTCATGATTGTGATAGTGACTTCGGGTCATGGTATATGGTTGATACTTAGTAGTGGTGTTGCTAGTCCATCGTAGGTCTAGGTTAGTCGGCACGGGAGTAGAGATTGGACCTCCAAACCGCCGCTGAGTTGACCTATGCCTTACGTTGGATAGGCATAATCCTTGAGACTTCTGGTTACTACTTGTGTGTATGGAATGTGTTACATCTATTTGTGATTTCACTACTTTATTGTATGATTACTATAGTATGTTGTTGCTTATGATGCATGTAGCGACTTGTCCCGCAAGGGTACCTTAGCGGGCCTGTCGGTGATCTTACTGGGCTTCGGCTCATAACTTACTCTGCTACGTGCGCAGGTCCTTCATCCAGTCAGCAGCCCGAACGTTAGCGGTTCCCAAGGCTTCTGAGACTTTTGATTGAGGTGAGCCGACCACACAGACCGTGGTGGCATACCGCCGGAGTCACTTAGAGATAGGACTCAGATTTCTTTGATGTATATTCATACTTTATTGAGTCACTCTTAGAATGCTCCAATTCTTTTGTGGATATATTCTTTTGGACTTCACACTTTTATATTTATATATCCATTTATGATCTTTTCACATTATTGTTCTTTTCCGCATCTTGTTTCATTGGTTCGCCTAGGCAAATGTTGTTTAGGTGCCATCACGAGCCCTTGGAAATTGGGTCGTGACAGTTTGGTATCAGAGCCCTAGGTTCTAATTCGAGTCCTAGGAGTCTTGGAGCAGTGTCTGAGTAGAGTCTTGCTTATGGGTATGTTGTCGACCATACTTATGAGCGAGAGGCTACAAGGGCATGTTAGGAAATGTTTTCCCTTCGTTTCATCTCTATTCGTGCTGAGTAGCTTATATAGGTGCTGACCCTTTTTCGTGTATTGTATCAGATGGCGAGGACGCGAGCATCCTCAGCCAGGAGGGCTGCATCTTCTACACCCGCGTCTGCGGGAGAGCCATCAGCACCTACGCAGCCGCCAGCTGCTAAGAAGACTCGGGCAGGTCGCCCGTCAGCCACTAGGCAGGACACAGCTATCCCTGCGGTGTCCGCAGCGACTCTGTCAGCATCTATTCCCCCTGTGCCTGCTGTTGTGCCAGGCACCGTTGTGATCTCTTCAGAGGAGTATATGAGACTGATGGCCTTGTCTAGCCATCAGGTCCCTATCAGAGATGATGTTGCAGCTCCTGTTTCGGCTCCTCAACCGACCACACCTGTTATGAGCACGCCTACTTCTGAGGCTGCTCCTGATCATATTGCCCAGCCTTCTGCTTCTGCTCCTCAGGCAGGTCCTGTTATTTCTACTCCTCCTATGGGCACTGAGGAGGTTGCCAGGAGGATAGAGTCATTCATGAAGCTTCAGCCTCCAGAGTTCGACGGTACCTCAGCTACATGTACTGCCCAGAGGTACATTCAGAAGTGTGAGAAGATTTTGACAGTTCTTGGTACTAGAGACACCTTAGGGGTGCAGTGTGCTTCTTTCAGATTATCGGGAGATGCGGAGACATGGTGGGTCTCCATGATGCGGCAGAAGTCTAGTGACCTCCCTCCTTTGTCTTGGGCTGAGTTCGTGTCTATGTTCATGAGCAGGTTCGTGCCCCAAAGTCAGCACGATGCTCAGAGGCGCGAGTTTGAGGGGTTGAGGCAGGGAAACCTGTCTGTTTCAGAGTATGACACCAGGTTCTTGTGGTTGTCTCAGTTTGCCCCGGCTATGGTGGCTCAGGAGAGGGACAAGGTCCTCCGGTTTGTTGAGGGTCTTCATCCCCGCTTGCAGGTAGCTGTTGCCCCTGATATGGGCAACAAGTCATATTTTGAGATAGTTGATGTGGCGCGGCGGATGGAGGATATCTTCGCCAGGGCTGACACGGAGATGGCGGCCAAGAGGTCGCGTCAGTCTGGTGGGTATAGTGGATCCGCTCAGAGGGGTCAGGGTCATCAGGGCCGTTCTCAGTCTAGGCCCCAGGCTGCTGCTTTGCCTGCCCAGGATTTTTCTTCAGAGACCCTGAGTTCTCAGTCATCCCAGAGGCGGGGTGGCTCTTCGCAGTCTGGTCCGCCGCAGTGCGGGAGGTGCCATCAGAGGCATCATGGGAGGTGTTCGTCTGGAGGTGGTCGTGGCAGAGGTGGTAGAGGCGGTAGAGGAGGTAGAGGTGATGGATGTTTTGAGTGTGGGTCTCCAGAGCACTATGTCAGGAGTTGCCCTTATGTTTCATCAGGTCGCCTGGGATCCGCAGCTATGGTACCATCTGGTCCTCAGGCCGCCAGGCCCGTTTCTCAGATTCCTCCTAGACAGCAGTCTCAGAGAGCTCCGAGTTCAGGAGGCTCGGCGCAGGTCTATGCTATGACTCGTCAGGATGCTGAGGCATCCAATGATGTCATCACAGGTATTATTTCTGTCTGTGGCCGCGATGCTTATGCTCTTATTGATCCGGGGTGTACCTATTCGTATGTGTCGCCGGGATTTGCCCCTTGCTTGGGCAGGGATCTGGTCTTCTTAGATGATCCCTTTATGGTTGCCACCCCTGTCGGGTCTTCTATATGTGTAGATAGGGGTTATCGGTAGTGTATGATCTCCATCTGTGGTGTAGAGTCCTTAGTGGACCTGATGCTGCTCGATATGTCTGATTGCGATGTCATTATGGGCATGGATTGGCTGGCTTCCTGTCATGCGACTTTGGATTGCCATGCCAAGTCCGTGACGATCGGGGCAGAGGGTGAGTCTCGGGTTGTATGGAGAGGTTCCAGGCCTTCTCTGAAGAGTAGGATCATTTCTTTCTTGGAGGCGCAGAGGATGATATCTAGTGGGTGCGAGGGATATATTGCTTCAGTTCGGGATGTCCGGGCAGAGGAGTTATCCCTTGATAGAGTTCCGGTTGTTTGTGAGTATCCGGATGTGTTTCCTGATGATTTGCCGGGTTTGCCGCTTATGCGGGAGATAGAGTTTTGCATTGATCTATTGCCAGGCACTCAGCCTAAATCTATTCCCCCGTATCGTATGGCTCCTGTTGAGTTGAGGGAGCTGAAGGAGCAGATTCAGGATTTGCTCGATAAGTGCTTCATTAGGCCCAGTGTGTCTCCATGGGGTGCCCCGGTATTATTTGTGAAGAAGAAGGATGGCTCTATGCGGATGTGTATTGATTACCGGCAGCTGAATAAGGTTACTATCAAGAATAGGTATCCTTTGCCGTGTATTGATGATTTGTTTGATCAGCTTCAGGGTGCTACCTTCTTCTCGAAGATTGATTTGAGGTCGGAGTATCATCAGTTGAGGATTCGGTCCGAGGACGTTTCCAAGACTGCTTTTCGTACCCGATATGGCCACTATGAGTTTCTGGTGATGTCTTTCGGGCTTACGAATGCCCCAGCTGCTTTCATGGATCTGATGAACCGAGTGTTCAAGGCCTACCTTGACTCCTTCGTCATTGTGTTTATCGATGATATCTTGGTTTATTCGAGGAGCAGGGAGGAGCATGAGCAGCATTTGAGAGTTGTTCTTCGGACTCTGAGGGATCAGCAGTTGTATGCCAAATTCTCCAAGTGTGAATTTTGGCTCAATTCTGTATCTTTCCTAGGTCACGTGGTGACCAAGGATGGGGTGTGTGTTGATCCGAAGAAGATAGAGGCCGTTCAGAGTTGGCCTAGGCCTACTTCTCCTACAGAGATTCGGAGTTTCTTAGGCTTGGCAGGTTATTATCGGCGGTTCGTCGAGGGGTTTTCTTCTATTTCAGCACCTCTGACGAAGTTGACCCAGAAGAATGTTCCTTTCCTGTGGTCCGATGCCTGTGAGTCTAGCTTTCAGAAGCTTAAGACTCTGTTGACTTCAGCGCCAGTGTTGGCCTTGCCTAGTGGATCCGGGGGATTCACCGTATATTGTGATGCTTCGGGTGTTGGCCTGGGTAGCGTTCTGATGCAGGAGGGTAAGGTGATAGCTTATGCCTCGAGACAGCTGAAGGTCCATGAGAAGAATTATCCTGTCCATGATTTGGAGCTGTTAGCTGTCGTGTTTGCACTGAAGTTGTGGAGGCACTATCTTTATGGCGAGCCATGTGAGATATTCACCGATCATAAGAGTCTCCAGTACTTGTTCACTCAGAAGGACTTGAACGGGAGACAGCGCCGCTGGTTAGAGCTGCTGAAGGATTATGATCTTTCTATCCGGTATCATCCCGGAAAGGCTAATGTTGTAGCCGATGCCTTGAGTAGGAAGTCCATGGGTAGCCTCGCCTATCTTGATGCTGATATGAGGCCGTTGGCCCGTGAGTTGCAGGCTTTGTCCATTAGTGGGGTTCGGTTTGATGATTCTGTTCCAGGCCGGGTGCTTGCATATGTGGGGTCTCAGTCGTCTTTAGCTTCCCAGATTCGGGAAAGGCAGTTCGAGGATCCTTATCTGAGAGATCTCCGGGACAGGGTCCTGAGTGGGGGAGTGTCCTCGTTCGTGATTGGTGATGATGGTGCTTTGCGGCTTAACGGCCGGGTATGTGTTCCAGCCATTGTGGAGCTGAGGCAGATGATTTTGGCAGAGGCTCACAGTTCGAGATATTCCATTCATCCGGGTACTGCGAAGATGTATCATGATCTTCGAGAGCTGTATTGGTGGAAAGGGATGAAGAGGGATGTTGCTGATTATGTATCTCGGTGTTTGAATTGCCAGCAGGTGAAGTATGAGCACCGGAGGCCAGCCGGGGTGACCCAGTCTATGCCCATTCCCGAGTGGAAGTGGGAGCAGATCACTATGGATTTCGTAGTTGGTTTGCCGCTGACCGTGGGTAAGCATGATTCGGTGTGGGTAGTAGTTGATCGACTGACGAAGTCGGCTCACTTCATTCCAGGGAGGACTACTTATACCTCGGAGCGTCTGGCTCGTATCTTCATTGAGCAGATTGTGAGATTGCATGGTGCTCCTGTTTCTATCATTTCTGACCGAGGTGCTCAGTTCACAGCTCAGTTTTGGAGATCTTTTCAGAGAGAGCTGGGTACTCGGGTCGATCTCAGCACTACATTTCACCCGCAGACTGATGGCCAGTCTGAGCGGACCATTCAGATCCTCGAGGATATGTTGAGGGCGTGTGCTATTGATTTTGGAGGCCATTGGGATAGCCATTTGCCGCTAGCAGAGTTTGCGTATAATAATAGCTATCAGGCTTCTATCCAGATGGCTCCGTTTGAGGCATTGTATGGTCGGAGATGTCGCTCGCCTATCGGTTGGTTCGAGTCTAGTGAGGTCCAGGTGTTGGGGCCCGATTTGGTGCAGCAGACCTTAGATAAGGTCCGGGTTATTCAGGATCGACTCCGCACGGCTCAGAGCCGGCAGATATCGTATGCAGATCGGAGGCGGAGAGATCTTGAGTTCATGGTTGGGGACCGGGTATTCCTCAGAGTGTCGCCCATGAAGGGTGTTATGAGATTTGGGAAGAAAGGCAAGCTCAGTCCTAGGTTCATTGGGCCTTTTGAGATATTGGAGCGCGTTGGCGCCGTTGCTTATAGACTGGCTTTGCCTCCCTCTCTGTCTGTTCATCCGGTGTTCCATGTGTCCATGCTCCGGAAGTATGTTCACGATCTGTCTCATGTGATCGATATGGCTTCCGTGGAGGTAGATGGCGACTTAGCTTATTCGGAGGAGCCTATTGCTATTGTGGCTAGAGAGGTCCGTAAGACGAGATCGAAGGTGATCCCGCTTGTGAGAGTTCAGTGGGGGCATCACTCCATTGCCGAGGCCACTTGGGAGCTTGAGTCCGAGATGCGTGAGAGGCATCCGCGCTTGTTCGATGATTCAGGTATGAAATCCTTGTATTTTCTAAGCCTGAATTTGCATTTTTAAGTTTTATTGATTTCGGGTGGTACCGAGGGGTCCTCGAAATCCGTGCCAGCTCCGTGGCTAGTGTGTGGATCCTACCTTAGACTTAGGCTTGTCCGAGGACGGCCGAGAGTCTAAGTGGGGGAGAAAGTAACGACCCTCAAATAGTCGTTACGGGATCCGGGACCTCGATTTGCATGTCGACAGTCCCAAAAGCTCTGTTAGGTCATTTATGACCCGTCTGTGAAATCTGAGTCGAAACGGAGTCCGTTTGATAGGTTTTCGAGAAAAGGACCCGTTTATGAAATTCCGGAAAGGAATTTGGGGTTTCGATAGGTCGTTTTGAGTAAACGAACCCCGATGGAAAATCCGAGCGCACCGTTAGGTCCGTCTAGTCATTTATGATATGTAGCAACCTTCAAAATTGAAAACGGACCTCATTTGATAGGACTTTTGATAAAGTCCCCGTTTCGGAAGTTTAAAAGAGTTAAAAGAGGTTTCCGAGCTCGATTTGAGCAAATGAGCTCCGATGAGAGATCCGAAAGTTCCGTTAGGTTCGTATAGTCATTTGTGACTTGTAGCAACTTTCGGAATTGGATTCCGAGGTCGTTTGGTTAAATTTCACTATTTTGGCGAAAGTCGAAAATTGAACCTTTGCCGTGGGACCCACTTTTTGAGTTCTGGAGGTCCGAATTGAGTTCCGTCTTGACGAGCATGTCACCCAAGTATTTTATGACTTGTGTGCAAAATTTTGGATCATTCCGAGCTTCGTAGGGTCCCGTTTTGCCCCTAAAACAGTAGAAAATCTGGTGCGACTTTTCTGTTCTGTTTTGGCGCAAACAGCCGGATAAAAGCTGATTTTCCGGCCAATCCGTAAGGAACTAGGAAAAACTCAAAACATGAAAGTTGTAGCCCTTTGAGTTGTGGTTCTAATGGCATCGGTTTCAGGTCATTTAGACATACCTATCAAAAGTTATGATTTTTTCAAAAGAAGCTGTCACAGAGGCAAAAAAAAAAACTGCTATAAAAAGGCCATTTCGGGCCATTTCGGTTCATAACTTATAAAAATCATTTGGTGAGCTCTTGAGGCGATTTTTGGGTATTTCTTGAAGACCCAATCATACTTACACTTAAGGTAAGCCCTTTCAATCCATCTTTATGTTGATTAACGCAAGAATCAAAGGGTTGATTCTTGGAAATGGGTTAGAACCCTAGATTCTTAAGAATTGGAGAAAAACATCGAGCAAGGCTCGCATGTGGAATCTAAGTGTACTTTTTGACTCACAGGAGCGTGGGGAGTCCGGAAAAGTACATTTTGTAAATTTAGGGCTCGGCCCTACCAGGGGGCATTTTGGTAATTATTACCCTAGGATGCCTATAGGCTTAAATAGCTATAATTGAGCACTCATATGTGATATATCTTGTCTTAATAGACCTAGTGGAGAGTCCTTCGCGGACAAGGCGAGCGGGAAAGGAGATTCTTCCCGGCATTTGAGCCCGAATTTTGAGGTAAGTGAGACTTGACCTCTATTGTGCTTGTGAACTCTTCCTTCATGCTAGTATGCTTCATGTACGCATATATATACCTAACAATGGTTAGGATTAATGATGTGAATTACTTGCTATTATTGTTTGTTATAAATAGCGAGATTGTGACTCGACCGAGGTATGTGCCGGTCTAAACGCTACGTCGAGGTAGCTTACATTTATATCGTAGTAACGCTTGCTACGCCATGCTTAGATAGCAAGAACTTGGGACATGGCCGAGGATGTTGCCGGCATGTCATGATAAATGTCTTGCCGAGGATTTTGCCGGCTTTTGTATGATATTGGTACTTGATTTGTTCACGTGCCGGGTTGGGTAGTGCTGTCTATACGTAACCTTGGGTTGGACGACATGGGAGTAGGGATTGTACCCCCAAACTGTGGTCGAGTTAACCTTCGCCTTACGTTCCGCTAGCATAACCAACCTGGGTTACGGTGACTGTGAAATATTATCGTTATTAATATTTCTGTTATTGTTATTAATGTCGTGGATATTAATACTTTTAGAGGGACACTTGACAGGGGGTGTGGTGTCGCCTATACTATGAGATGTGTCACACTTGACAGGGGGTGTGGTGTGGACACTTGATCTTTGAGATGTGACACACTTGACAGGGGGTGTGGTGTGGTCACTTGATTTATTGAGATACGACGCACTTGACAGGGGGTGTGGTGCGATCGTAGACAGATTTGAGATGAGCCAACGACTACGGGTCGTTGGTCTACTTATTCATGATTGTGATAGTGACTTCGGGTCATGGTATATGGTTGATACTTAGTAGTGGTGTTGCTAGTCCATCGTAGGTCTAGGTTAGTCGGCACGGGAGTAGAGATTGGACCTCCAAACCGCCGCTGAGTTGACCTATGCCTTACGTTGGATGGGCATAATCCTTGAGACTTCTGGTTACTATTTGTGTGTATGGAATGTGTTACATCTATTTGTGATTTCACTACTTTATTGTATGATTACTATAGTATGTTGTTGCTTATGATGCATGTAGCGACTTGTCCCGCAAGGGTACCTTAGCGGGCCTGTCGGTGATCTTACTGGGCTTCGGCTCATAACTTACTCTGCTACGTGCGCAGGTCCTTCATCCAGTCAGCAGCCCGGACGTTAGCAGTTCCCGAGGCTTCTGAGACTTTTGATTGAGGTGAGCCGACCACACAGACCGTGGTGGCATACCGCCGGAGTCACTTAGAGATAGGACTCAGATTTCTTTGATGTATTTTCATACTTTATTGAGTCACTTTTAGAATGCTCCAATTCTTTTGTGGATATATTCTTTTGGACTTCACACTTTTATATTTATATATCCATTTATGATCTTTTCACATTATTGTTCTTTTTCGCATCTTGTTTCATTGGTTCGCCTAGGTAAATATTGTTTAGGTGCCATCACGAGCCCTTGGAAATTGGGTCGTGACAGTACTCACAGTTTTGATGAATAAAAGCAATTGTTTTCTTTATATTGTTTGCGGTTTATTTTCAATACTTCTTAAATTTTATTGCAAACAAATTGGCACGCCCGGTGGGACCAATTCTGCCTTTCATCTCTTCTCTCACAAGCAAAAGCAAGTCTACAACAATGGAGGCAAAATCTGGGGGCAAGATCTCCAATACTTCAATTCTTGTTTTCGCATCTCCAACTCAAACAAGACTTGAAGTGGGGGCATTTGTAGACACCGAAAATTTATCAAAATTAGGGCTTCTACAAGGTGGGCCTATTAGGTTTTCTTGGAGGCTACTCCACCTAAAACCCTAGATCACACCTATAAAAAGGGGTCACATATTCACTTAGAAGACATCTCAAAAATGTGAAGAGATCACAAAAAGACACCAAATATGTCTTTCTAGCATCTTCTTGATCATCAAATACATCAAGGAGATGCAAATCATCCTACGCTCGAGAATACGCCGCTAAGGCCCTCGAATTATGGATAACAAATAGGATGGAAGAATCAAGGGATCACCAGAATTGTACTCACAGTTTTGATGAATAAAAGCAATTGTTTTCTTTATATTGTTTGCGGTTTATTTTCAATACTTCTTAAATTTTATTGCAAACAAATTCATTTTTGAGATGTCTTCTAAGGGAATATGTGACCCCTTTTTATAGGTGTGATCTAGGGTTTTAGGTGGAGTAGCCTCCAAGAAAACCTAATAGGCCCACCTTGTAGAAGCCCTAATTTTGATAAATTTTCGGTGTCTACACCGTGACTGAGGTAATCAATTATAGGTTTCCGCCAGTCTTCCTTCTCAGCCTCGGAAACAGCAACAAGACGCTGAAGTTCATTTTCACCATCCACGCCTTCATCAAATGGTGGTACTACCCATTTTTGGCAGATAGTAACTTGTGTCTGTTCAGGCAAGGTAAGTGTTGACGCCAAAGCCGCTAAGGCATCAGCTTTCTTATTTTCCTTCCTCGGCACATGCTGGAGGGTTACATCCCCAAGCCATCCTATTTACTTATGTGCATAATTGTGATAGGGTTGTAACTCTGGTTTCCTTACCTCATAGCTACCCAAGAGCTGATTGATTACCAATTTAGAGTCTCCATATACTTGCAACTGTAACTGCTTCATGTCAACGGCCATTTCGAGACCAAGTATGAGTGCTTGATACTCTGCGACGTTATTAGAGCAACGCTGCATTAACGTGAAAGAATATGGGAAAACCTCTCCTTCGGAAGTTACAAAAACCACACCAGCCCCAGCTCCATCATGACGTGCAGCACCGTCGAAGTACATCTTCCACGATGGTTGAACTTCGACGACCATTGCATCTTCATCAGGTAATTCATCAGTGAGCTCCCAATCATCAGGTATCGGATGGTCTGCCAAGAAGTCAGCTAACGCTTGTCCTTTCACCGTTTTTTGACGGACGTACACAATCTCAAATTGTTGAAACTGGAGGTACCATCTCGCCAAACGATCACTAAGGACGGGTTTTGACATCACAAATTTTATAGGATTTGCTTTGGAAATGAGTCGGACGATGTGAGCTTGAAAGTAGTGCTTCAACTTTTGAATAGAGAAGACTAGCGCCAAACACAACTTTTCGATTGGCAAGTACTTCAACTCATTTGGTGTCATCATCCTACTTAAGTAGTAAAGGGAATTTTCTTTCCCTTCACTATTCTCTTGAGCCAAAAGCGCCCCAACAGACCTTTCTTGCGCTGCAATATATAATATCAGCGGCTTTCCAGGTATAGGTGCAGCTAAAACTGGAGGTTTCATCAGGTACGACTTGATGCTCTCAAATGCGTTGCTGCAAGCTTGATCCCATTCGAAAGGGACACCTTTCTTCATAAGACCGCTGAATGATTGACATCTTCCGTCCAGATTTGAAATGAATCTCCTAAGATACGCCAACTTTCCTTGTAGACTCTTTAGTTCATGAATATTTCTAGACTCAGGCATATTCAAAATCGCATCGACTTTAGCTTGATCAATTTCAATCCCTCGGTGTCGAACAATGAAACCAAGGAATTTACCAGAAGTAACTCCGAATGCGCACTTTAAAGGATTCATCCGAAGTTGGTATCTTCGCAGCAATTCAAACACCGTTCTCAAGTCCTGTAGGTGATCCTTCTTGTTTCTCGATTTCACCACCAAGTCATCAACATTGCACTCGACACTTTTGTGAAGCATGCTGTCAAAGATATTTTGCATCGCTCTTTGATAGGTAGCTCCAGCATTCTTCAGGCCAAATGGCATCACCTTGTAGCAGTAAATTCCCTTAGGAGTTCGAAACGCTGTGAGTTCTTCATCCTTAGGAGACATGCGAATCTGGTTATAGCCAGATGAGCCATCCATAAAAGACATTGCCTCATATCCAGTAGTGGTGTCAATCATGAGTTCTGGGATGGGGAGTGGAAATTCATCCTTAGGACATGCATTGTTGAGATCTCTAAAATCAACACAAACTCGAATTTGGCCATTTTTCTTCCTTACAGGGACTATACTTGAAATCCAAGTAGGATACTTGACTTCCGGAATAAAACCAGCCTCAATAAGCTTGTTGACTTCATTCTCGATCAAGGGTACCAGCTCTGACCTGAAGCGGCGTTGGCTTTGCTTAACAGGACGAGCACCATTTTTAACCACCAGATGATGAACCGCTACTTTGGGGTCTAAACCAGGCATCTCTTTGTAGCTCCAAGCAAAGACATCTCTATACTCTTTTAGCAGCTCTATATAAGCACTTTCTTCATCCTTCATCAGCAAAGCACTTATATATGTGGGTCTTGGTTCTTCATCTGTGCCGAGGTTGATTTCTTTCAATGCGTCAACTGTCGCCTTCACTCCTTCTTCAAGCTCAGATGGAGCATCTTTAGCATCTTCATCTTCCTGCAGATCTCCGTCATTGAAAGATATGTGGTGACACCAAGAAATATCCTCCGACTCATTCTTGACATTATTTGGATATGAAGCATTCTGCTCTTCTTCTGCAACGACGTGATCTGAAGATCCTACACTTTCTTCATCTTCCTCACGCTCCCTTGTGTGGACTATAGTGTGATTCTTTGCCTTTAACACTTCTCCACATGAAACTACTAGTTTTTCTTGACGCTTCATCCTTGAAGGGATCAGACTTTGGCAATCTCTCGAAAGTTTTGGGTCGTTAGGAGAAATGGTTATTTTCGCCTTTACATCACCCTTTTGGAGCTTGTTCCTCTTCTTCGATGGTCCCAATCTATCAAAGACAGAAGTTCTTGCAGTTGGTTCTCCGAGCCGATCAAAGACAGACTTTCTTTTATTCGAAGGAACGGACTCATCCTCAGCACCGACATAATTGATGCTTGCCCTCCTTATAGAGATGCGAACTGGTGGAGGTTTTTCGAAACCCAAGCCTTCACGTGATTTCGTCATTGATCCTTCTGGTAGGAGCTTCCCTAACTTAGATGGTTCGTTAGGATCGTACCCAGCCTTTGCAAATAGTTTATAAGCATTTGGATCAAAACCCTCGTTTGTGCGCTTTGTGGGGAGTGCACTATTCTCCGGCAGATTTCGGGCCACAAACTTTCCAAGCAAATTTGAGGATAACTTTAAAGCATCAAGCCGCTTGATAGGAAGGGTAATCCATTCAGCACGTCACTTTGCAGGTCAGATGATTGGTCTTTCTTCTCCTTCAGTTTTGGGACGTAGCGGAGCGTAGGTCCCGTCTTCTTGTCTGAAGGTGCAAAGTATTGTTTATGTGGTTTCCTTTGAATAGAGTGGCTTCTATCTTCATCCTCTACAACTTTTGCTTTCCCAGCTGCAATCTCAGCCTTCTTTATTGCAATCTTAGGATCCAATGTCTTGGCGATGTTATCAACCCTGACTTCATTCACGATATTCTTCAAGTAAAATTTAGCGTCAGCACAGTACACTTCAGATTCAGTGAATGGCTTGTCATCAGCAATGATTTTCTTCTCAATACCATCTTCGTGATACTTAAGGCATTGGTGATAAGTGGATGGGACGACTTTATTCTCATGTATCCACGGCCTTCCCAATAAGACGTTATAGGAAGTTTTTGCATCGATCACATGCAACCATGCGCTTGAAGTCATTTCTCCAATAGTGAGGTCTATTTTTGTAGCACCTATGGCCCTTTGCCCCCCCCTTGGTTGAATCCATGAATCATCAAACGGCTTTCAATCAAATCCTCTCTTGAGATGCCAAGTTCGTTCATTGTGTGAATAGGCAGAATGTTGATTCCGGATCCTCCGTCAATCAAGATTCTATTCACTCTTTGTTCATTCACATATCCAACCATGAACAATGGACGATTGTGAGGAACTTCCCCAAGCAGGATATCATCACTCGTGAATGTGATCTTTGCTTCACAAGTATTTGCTTCTCCGGCTGTAGATTCGGTGAGTTTTTCTGACTTCGTAGGTGAAGATGGCTCTGGACTTTCATTGTTCTCCTCTACTTTATCAGTATTACAACATGAGGCCTTCGTATCATCTTTAGGGATCTTCATGCGGAACCAACTTGGTAGAAACTCCTCTAGGGTCACTGGCTGACGCGACTTTTGGTGATGGTAAACCTCCACCTTTGCCTTTTGTGGACGTCCGATTGCTTTCTGCTTCCTTGGCTTCCTTACCATTTTCTTCCTTATTGGCTTCTTAGCTGGTCCGTCTCGTGGGGTTGCCTTACGACGCATCCGTCGAGTCACCAATGTCCAACCATCATCATCTTCCTCGAGGGATGCTTTCTTCATACTTTGCTCACACAACTTTGGGGGAGAAAATGATCCTTTTGCGGGAACGGGTTCCAAATCGCCAAACTTGATCATGACATCTTGCTCTTCGAATCCTTCAATGAAATTGCATATCGAAATAGGGTCTTGTGAGCCAAAGGTGATGGAAACTTTGTTTGCATTTTCCTTTTCATCTTCAAGTATAATCTCCCCTTTGTCGGCCAACTCCATGACGTTGTCCTTAAAGACAAAACATTTTTCAAGAGAGTGACCTAAAAGCCGATGGTACTTGCAGTAGTTTGGATCATTTGTTCTTCCTGCTTCATTAGGACGCTTCATTTCTGGTATCTCAACGAGCTTTAGTTCCAGGAGCTCATCGAAGATTGCAGGAACATCAGAATCAAGGAATGGGTATTCCCTATCTTGCATCTCTCTCAAAGTTGATTTCCGGCCTGTCTTATCCTTGAAAGAAGTCGTCTTCACACTTTGTTTCTTGCTAAACTTTGTGGTGAACTTCACAGGCTTGGCATCAACATTCATGGACTCTTTGCTTTCAACCTTGGGTACCACTTTGCTCCATCTCTTGACTTCTTGCTTGTCTTTTCCCTTGCGAGGTTCAGTGATCGGCGGCCCTTCTTTTCCAGTGGAGGCCATGCTTAGCTCCATATCATGAGCACGCGTTGCCAACTCTTCAAAAGTCCTTGGCTTTATGCCTTGCAAGATGTAGCGAAGCCCCCAATGCATACCTTGAATGCACATCTCAATTCCTGAAGCTTCACTGAGTCTATCTTTGCAGTTGAGACTTGCATTCCTCCATCAGTTGATGAAGTCAATGACTGGTTCTTCCTTTCGCTGTTGCGTGTTTGTAAGCTCTATCATGCTTACGGTACGCCTTGTACTGTAAAAGCGATTGAGGAACTCATGTTCCAGCTGCTCCCAGCTATCAATTGAACCAGACTCAAGGTCTGTATACCAATCGAAAGCATTCCCTTTGAGGAAACGGACGAACTGCTTGACGAGATAATCGCCGTAGGTTCCAGCATTGTTGCATGTCTCAACGAAGTGCGCCACATGCTGCTTTGGGTTTCCTTTGCCATCGAACTGCTGAAATTTTGGGGGTTGATAACCGATGGGCATCTTCAAGCTATCGATTCTTGCGGTGTATGGCTTTTCATATACAAGAGAAGACTTGGAAGAAACCTCGTACTTATCCTTGATTGTTCCCATAATGAACTCCTTCAGTTGGTCAATTTGAATCACCCCATCAGCAGAAACTTGGATTTCCTTAGCAGGTGTTACTTGCTTAGCTGGAGTATTAATCACCTCTTGAACTTCTGGACGTTTTCCTGGTGCATGGCTGGATTCTCCCTCCATCATGCTTTCCATCTTGTTGATGCGAGCGTCTTGATCCTTGACATAGTTTGATAAACTATCAATCGCCTTTTTCAAGTTTGCAAGTTGTTCCTCCACTGTTAAAGTATTAGTCGCCATGGCATGTACTGCTGTTGGAGATGATGGAGAATAACATGGATTCTCCCATAGATTGATCTTTGACAGAATGACTCGCGCGGCGTGGTTGGAGAGGACCCAAGGCTTGAAACTTCATCGTCTTTCTTCACTGCTGGACTTCTGGATCTGCAGAGCCTAAGTCGAGCCAAAGTGTTTTCAATAATCTCAGCGATATTTTCCCCTTTTTCCAATGGCTCAGTAGATGATCCTGCTCCATTGGAAGTTGAAGAACCAAAAGTTGGAGTTGATGCGGGCGACACCTGAAGTGCTTGTTGTCCCATCAAGTTTGCTTTGTTTCTTGTAACTGGTCCAAAGCTTCCCTTAGTAGCATTCATGCAGCTTTGAACCTCAGAAGAGAACTTGGAATTGGCATCAAGGTCATGAGGCCAGACAGATTTTGCAGCGACAGATTTTGAGTTGGTGTTCTTGGAAGCCATCTCAATGTTGC
Organism: Petunia x hybrida; assembly: GCA_037355625.1. NCBI lineage: Eukaryota > Viridiplantae > Streptophyta > Magnoliopsida > Solanales > Solanaceae > Petunia > Petunia x hybrida. The sequence continues at coordinate 1,626,139 of JBBBVM010000080.1, forward strand.
TGAACTTTGTGAGTTGAAAAGTTGAGATGAGAGGTAGAGATTGTCCCACTGGGCGTGCCAGAATTTGTAACAACTAAATTCGCGTCAAGAAAATAAATATCGAGACAGGAAAATATTGCAACAATATATTTTATTTATCAAAATATGAGTGTTACAATCTCTATGATTCCTCTGATTCGTCTTTTCAAACTATAACTTCAAGGGCTTTTGAGCTTGATCTTGAAGTTTGGATTTGGCTTTGGATTTGATCTTGATCTTGACTTGATGAGTTCAAGAGCTTGGAGCTTTATCTTGAACTTGGTCTTGATCTTGAACTTGTACTTGGATTCAAGGGCTTGAAGCTTGATCTTGAATCTTCGTCTTGATCTCTCGAACTTGTAGAGAAATATTTGAGTGCTTGCAGCTTTTGTAGAAATCTCTTGCTTTGATCCACGAGCTCTTTCTTGCTTCTTGTTATGGATTCTTGCTTCTGATTTCTTCTTCTTTGAAGTGATGGATTTGACCCCTTTATATAGATATGGGGTGGAGTAGCCACCAAGAAACCCTGACGGGCCTTGGCCCGTGGACCGGCCAATCAGATTTAAGCAGTGACTAGGCCGTATTTGATTGGCCATAACATGTCACATGTCCACATGGCGTATTTTCATTGGTCTTGGGGTTTGATTTGGATTGCCACATCATTTGACGTGTGGCATGATCCAATTGGCTATTTTATTTGACTTGGCGCCACGTCACTTACCACGTGGCACATTTTTGGGCCTTTAGGAAAACTTATATCAATTGGGGCATAGGCTAGTTGGGCTAGCCTAGCAAGATTGGACTTTTATTATATTTAAATAATTAGCCCAATTATATTAGCCCATTATACTTATTTAGACCAATATGTCTTCAATTTAATATATAGCCATATTATTTCATGGATTTAAATCCAACAAAATTTACTTGTCTACAGAGCTCTTCACTTTTTTGTTTCTCGATAGATAAGATAATTTTTTTTAATTTACATAATCAGATCTTTGTTCCTCAAATTGATCAGTGTATAATTAGTTAGACAATTATTTTGTTGAGTAAATGTTACTTGAGCAAGTTTAATTTGATAAACGAGAGAATATTTTACCTTGTGAAAGTTTCAGAAAGAAAATTATTGGAAAAGACATTATCAATATTAATGATTTGGCACTGTGTTTACTTAAGGAACAATGTACTAGCTCCATCAGTTTCAGTTTATGTGAACCTATTTTATTTTATATTCGTTCGAAGAGGATGGCCCTTTTTAAATTTGAAATAAATTTAATTTAAAATTTCAATTTACCATCAATGAAAAGATTTTTTAGGCACACATAATTTGGTATGTTTAAGACCTCAAGTTTTAAAAGAATAATAGCTTCTAAAAATATTATAACTTGTACGTTCTAAACATGTTTTAAAAGTCTTTATTTCGTTCTGAAATTCTGCACACTTAAATTAAAATGAATGAAGTCTAAGCAAAAGGCAACGTGTTAGATAACCATTTGAGAAACATTATCTATCCGATAGAAGTGTGGGTTTTCGCCTAGAGTTACTTTCAGAAATAATGGCCACAACACTTGAAACATTATTGTTACAAATGATACAGAAGCGACTTCATTGTGTTATTTCGATAATTTGGAGGACAACTTAACTAATTAACGCCATGCATGTACAAACAACTCCACATAATATTACCACAAGTATGAGGGTGGAAGAACTATTATGTTCAAGTAATTATATGTTGATAGAAGATACCGACTTTTAACAATATTGACTTACCCAAACGGACCCTTTCCATCCCCACCCCCTACCCAAGCTAAACAACACAGTTGCCTCTTCCGCCCCAAATAACAAGGTCAATAATCCAGTAAGTATATATATATATATATATATAGCAATGACAATTACACAAGTTGATGAGGGCCCGGTACGCTAGAGTTACATTCAAAGCCGGCATTACTGACCACCGACCCCTTAAAACATAGAGATCGAAAGTACTCAGAAATATAATAGGAAACACAAAACACCTTTATTTCTCATGACCATCTCAAAGTCAACCCCTTTAATGTCTAGCTATATATAAACAAAGCGCTTATAAACTGAAAAGAAAGCCATATTCTTAGTTTGTCTCATATTTTCTTTTCTTTGTCAAGCTAGTTAAAAAAACATGGGCAATGGCTGCTACTCTGTATGTCGTACAAAATCGTTAATGGTAAAGCTCGTATTTCACGAAGGAACGATGAGGACGGTCGCTGGAAAAAGACTAGCCGGAGAAATAATGTTCGAGTTCCCCGACTACATGGTTTGCCATGCAGACTCATTCTTCATTGGACAACCTATTCCATCCTTAGGAATTGATGATAAGCTTAGAAATGGCAATACATACTTCGTTCTTCCACTTGATTGCTTCACAAATAAAGTTCTCTCAGCTTCTTCTCTTGCTTCCTTAGGCTCTAACCCTAATAAAAGAACTCCAGTTAACTTCAAGAACCCTGCTTTTGAATACATAAAGGGGTCCAATGGTAGGGCTTTGATTAAAGTCGCGCCGGAGTTTATAATTAAGTTACTTATGCGAGGAAAAGAAGATGGAGATGATTGTGCAACGTGTAGTACTGCAAGTCCTAGAGATGGTAAATTTTTATGTAACACGCCGGAGTTGAAGAACCAATATGAACAATTGGTAGGTTCAAAAGAGCAAGTATGGTCTCCTAAATTAGAGACTATTTCTGAATATAAGATTAGGTATTCACCTTGCAAGTTGATAGGGTTGGAATGGAAGCAGAAAGATTAGTCCGTTTTTTCTTTCTTTTTTTACCAATTGTAATTTAGAAGTAAATTAATGTTGACAGAATTGTAATTGTGTTTAAGGAAGTATATAGCAATACTCTTTGACTTTGATATGATGTTTCTAACTATCATGAATTCCAACAACGTTTACCTTCAAGATGAAATGCTACACTATCATAAATTTTGCGCACGTATAAGCATTTTGCCAGAATTTGAATGTTAGATAATTCAAAAGTGACCCTCTCGTCCACGAACTACAGCTAGATGCAATTTCAACTAGTTAGTACCGTTATCTTATGGATTTCTCAATACCGCCTGGCTATGATATATTCAAGTTTTAATCAAAACTGGTATGTTTGCGATTGAAACCTTGAATATGATGCATGTAAAACAAGTTGTCAACAATGGTTTTCTATTAGAGATGAATATATACATGCATGTACTGATGCATTTTATGCCCTTTATGACATGAATTGTGCATAGCTTAGCTCAGCAAGTTCTAATAACAAGCGTTTTCGATCCACATGCAAACTCCACCTTCAAAACCAAATTTGAGAATCATCATGATCATTGCGAGCTAGGTTAATTTTTAGCCATTTTCTGCTGAAAAAAGTATCAATTAAAATATACGTAAAAACTACTATTTTATTATCTGAGATTCAACGAAGTGAGAACTTTATTGAAGAATTACCTATTGGAGACATATAGGACTTGTTTCATATGTTTCAACTTGATCTTTAGCCATTTTCTGTGAGAATCATGCTTATAAAGCATGATCATGTGAGACTATGTGATGCAGCCCGAACACGTATTGATCAAGTGTTCGATCCACCGAGGCCGATGACTCGAAGCCAAGCCAAGTTGCTACACGATGTTCACATTCACTTGGCTTGGCTGAAGGAAAGCAACTACTCCGAAGCTGAGTGGCCGAGCTCAAGAACCGAAGGCTACATTTCGTAAATTTGAGCCCGAGGACAAAGTGACCGAACACCAGCTCACACCACAAACTGTGTTCGAAGTCAAGTGAGCGCCCGATAACGAATGTGTTCGAGCAAGCAACCAAGCGCCGAAGTCAAGGCTGCCGAACACACACATTAACTCAGCTCTGCGTGGCTTGTTTTTATTGGTTACCTATGACCATTTACTGTTTTATCCTTAGCATAGTCTATATATACTCCTTTACATTTTATTTGTAAATAGTTAATTAAGTTGATGAATGATTAAACATACCAAGTGCTATTGTGAGTCTCCGATGGAGCCGAACCCCGACGTGGGCTTTTAAGAACTTGTGTCATTCGGTGAGAATCGTTTGAACAATCTTCTTCTTTGATCATTCAATTTGCAAGAAGCTTGTTCTTTTTGAGGATTGTTGCTTAGTATAGGTGATTCTTGACCTTCATTCGATCGAGCTTTGAGACAAGTTCCTCACTGTTCTTTTGAATCGAAGCAAGATTTGTCTTGCTTCTATCTTTACCTTTCTGTTGTTCTTCCGCATCTTCGTGCTTAGCTTAACCTCCAGGTTTGCTTGCACCATCTTGGTATCAGAGTAAGGTTTGAGTTTGTTCTTACAACCTCAAATCCTGTTCGAATTATTCGTGCTTTGTGTCTCCAGTTTCAGCTTTCTTCCTTGTTGTTGATTGTTGTTGCTGTGGTGTTTTTACACACAAAAAAAAAAGTAGAAAAGGAAAATTCAAAAATTTTGGTTGATTTGTTGGTTGTTTGGATTAAACAACCATTGATTCTTATTCACCACTGTCCGAGGACTGATTTGAATACCTGTCGTACACCATCGGCGACTAGGGTTTCTCAACAAATTTTTGGACTTATTTGAGCTTAGTGGTGACTGATTTCGATCCCCAGCGTATTTTGGTTGTTTCCGATGAAGTGGTTCTTGGTTGATTTGGGTGTGTTTTGTGCTTAAATTTCGAAGTTCTATATTTTGAGCCATCGTCCGTACACCGGAAAATTGTTACGTTTGTAACAGTGTACGGACATGAGGAGCTGAGTCTTAGCTCAAAGAACTTTGAACTGAATTCCTCTGTTTATGTTGATACCGGAGTTGAAAGAACAACCCAAATTCTGTTAGCAATTGTGGTCAGTGAACGAAGTTAAGTTGTTCGTACGCCGGAGTAAAAACTTCATTGTTCCATTGAAGAAGAAAGGGATAAAGTGTAAAGATCAAATCCCCAGGTGAAAATTTTATCGGCTAGGAAAGGGAATTGGATAAGGTAAAACTCTATCCGTATCAAGGAGGGACCACTTTTGTACAGACAAGAGTTGGTGTGTGTTCGAAGAATATTCCGAAGAGGAATCGAAGGATAGATTCTCCTAGGTTTTCACTTTTCTTGTGTTCGATAAATCTAGTTAGTGGATCTCTTGAGTAATTCTTCATATTCGAGGTCGTACTAACCTATTTGAGCTTATAGGAACTCGTGTGTGGGATGACCGAAGTCCAAATTTCGTTGAAAATTCTTTGACTTCCAAAGCGCAGGGTAAATATCGTCCCTTCCATCGAGTCGTATCAATTCACTCATCCCGAAGGAGACATTGTAACTTGTCAAATTCGAAGGAATTGAGAGAAGTTGATCAACCGAGGAAGCCATTGGCTACAAGTTCTTGAGTGACCAAAACCAAACCCATAAATTGAGTGGACCCGAGTGCCACCTAATAAAGGTGAGGGAGTGTGTGAGGTGATTTCTAACCTTAACGCTTTCATTGGTCTTTAATTTGTGCAGGTACCATGGATGGGAATGGAGGCGATGGCAAAGGCATTGAGAAGCCCGAAGTGTCTCTAGCCGATCTCATGGCTGCGATACAAGGCATCAGTGCCGAAGTAAGAGGAGTGAGTGCTCGAGTAGCTCAACTCGAGCAAGGAAGTGTGTCCGTGGCCTTACCTGGGTCCGGCGCTGGAACTAGTAACTCCACTCCGATGAAACCTGAGTTGTTTGCTGAACTCATTCGACAACCCAGTTGAAGAGTGAGGCAATTCGAAGAGAAGTTTTGGGCAATCCCCAAGCTGGAAATCAACACTTGGGCATTCCCCGAGCTGAAAGAGTACCGCTTCCAATGGCCCGAAGACAAATTGAGGTCGTTGATGAAGAGGTAGACGAAGGAGAATTCCCTGATGCTGAACCTGAATATGAGCCACCGTTCGTTTAACGAAGGCAAGCTCACCGAGGTCGTGGAAATTTCTGAGGTCGAGGCCGAAGCGCAAATGTTGAACGACATATTGAGCGTGAGGCTGATGACTATTATGATGAGTATCCCGAACCGATTCGAGGTGCTCGAGATTCAAACTTGAACAGTGTCAAGATCACTATTCCACCATTCAAGGGAACTAGTGATCCGGATGAATATCTTGAATGGAAGCTTAAAATGGAGCGAATTTTCAAAACCAATGAGATGACCGAAGAGAGGAAAGTTGCCCATGTCATTGCTTCGTTCGAAGCGTATGCATCTACCGGTGGGAAGCAGACAAGAGGGTGAGACGAATGAATGTCTATCCCGAAGTCACTACTTGGGCACAATTGAAGAGAGCAATGGATGCTAAATATTTGAGTGCCAAGTATAGGCAAACTCAACTTCAAAAGTTCTATGAGTTAAAGCAATAGTCCAAGTCAGTTCAAGAGTATCATGATGAGTTCGTGAAAATTCGATTGAATCTTGATCTGGAAGAAGATGAAGAGCAAGCCACTATTCGATTCAAAAATGGCTTGGCTCGGGAGGTGTCATCTCAGTTGAGACTCCACGTGCATTACACGTTGGAAGAGTTGTTCGAAGTACTACCGAAGCTGAGAAATGGGTGAAGGATGATAAAGCAAACCGGTACCGAGGAGTCACTACTTCAGCTCCTTTGAACCGAGGTAAAAAATGGAAGATTCCTAATCCAACAAGTGCTAACACTTTTCGAGAATCGAAGAAACCCTTCGAGAGGGGTGTGACCGTTAACCAACCAAGAGAAGTAGGAGGTAAAGTTCAACTCAATTCTCCTAGTGCTTCAAATATTCAGTGTCATAAATGCAAAGGTTATGGTCACATGGCAAAAGAGTGTCCAACTCTCAAAGTTATGCTTGTACTCGACAATGGAGATGTTTGTGAGCAAGCGAGTGACACCGAAGAGGAATATATCGAGGAGATTGACCGAGCTGAAGGTGATGATGGTCGTGAAGCCGCCGAAGCTGATCATCCGGAAATGTTTCTTATGTTTCGAAGGAATTTGAGCTGCATGACTCTCGAAGAAGAGGACAACCAAAGAGAAAATTAAACCTTTTCCATGCCCGATGTCGAGTAAGGGAAAAAGTTTGTTCGATGATCATTGATTCGGGTAGTTGTGCAAATGTGGTGAGCCAAACTTTGGTTTCACAATTGGGACTACCTACTTTGAAACATCCCCATCCTTACAAATTACAATGGTTGAACGAGTGTGGAGAATTGAAGGTTGCCAAACAAGTGTGGATCAAGTTTAGAATTGGAGAATATCAGAATGAGATGATGTTCGATGTGGTGCCGATGCAAGCTTGTCATATGCTATTGGGTAGACCATGGCAGTATGATCGGTCGGTTGTTCACAGTGGAAGGTCCAATACTTACACTGCCAAGCTCGAAGGGAAGAATTTCATACTCAAACCCTTGTATACAAAGCAAGTCACCGAGGACTATAAACGGATGAAAGAATTGAAAGAAGCGGCCAAATCTAAGCTTCCGATGGGAACAAAGATTAGGGCCGAAGACACAAACTTACCGCCCGAAGTAAGTAGTATCTATGCAATCATGCAACCGGGTGAATATCTACGAGGCAACGACAACGGTCAGATGATGATTTGCCTCGTGCACAAGGGTATCCTTCTAAACTCTAATAATGATTTTTTTAACGATAACCCTTTGCCTATTACTGTACAAAGTGTTTTGCAGGACTTCGGAGACATGTTTCCCGAAGAAATGCCAAGTGGATTACCTCCGTTGAGGAGAATCGAGCACCAAATTGACTTCGTGCCGGGATCTCAAATCCCCAACAAACCTGCATACCAGTGTAATCGCGAAGACACCAAAGAGCTCCAAAGGCAAGTTGATGAGTTTCTAAACAAGGGCCTCGTTCGTGAGAGCTTGAGTCCTTGAGTCGTTCCTGTTATCCTTGTACCGAAGAAAGATGGAACATGGCGAATGTGCGTTGATTGCCGGGCAGTCAACAAAATAAACGGTAAAGTATCGTCATCCTATCCCTCGATTAGATGACATGCTAGACGAGTTAAGTGGTTCTTCATGCTTTACGAAGATAGACCTCAGGTCCGGTTACCACCAGATCCGAATGAAACCCAGAGACGAGTGGAAAACCGCATTCAAGACCAAGTTCGGTCTCTATGAATGGTTGCTGATGCCTTTTGGCTTATCCAATGCACCGAGCACATTCATGCAACTGATTAACCATGTGCTCAAACCATTCATAAATAAGTTTGTTGTCGTTTACTTCGATGACATACTTGTTTATAGTAAAACTGTGGATGAACATGTCGAACACCTAAGGCTAGTACTTGATAAGCTTAGAGAAGAGAAGTTATATGCTAACTTCAAGAAATGTGCCTTTTGTGTCGAACGTGTAGTCTTTCTAGGATTCGTTGTCAGTGCTAATGGTGTCGAAGTCGACAAGTCAAAAGTCGAAGGCATCAAATATTGGCCAACTCCAACCTCGGTATCATAAGTTCGTAGCTTCCATGGCTTAGCTAGCTTTTACCAAAGGTTTATTCGAGAATTTAGCACCGTGGCAGCTCCTTTAACCGAGCTGGTTAAGAAAGACCATCCATTTGTATGGGAAGAGTCCCAAGAGAGGGCTTTTCAAGAGTTGAAACGGAGGCTATGCTCTGCCCCGTTGTTGCAACTCCCTGACTTCGGCAAAGCATTTGAAGTCGAGTGTGATGCATCCGGAGTTGGGATTGGAGGAGTGCTGATGCAAGAATCGAACTCGTTCGCTTACTTTAGCGAAAATCTTAAGGGTGCAACCTTGAACTACTCTACGTATGACAAGGAGTTGTATGCCCTCGTTCGAGCACTCGCCCATTGGCAGCATTATTTGTGGCCTCGAGAGTTTGTGATTAAAAGTGATCATAAATCTTTGAAATATCTCCGAGGTCAGGAGAAGTTAAACCGAAGGCATGCCAAGTGGGTTGAATTTATTGAAAGCTTTCCCTATGTGATTCATTACAAAAAGGGAAAAGACAATGTCGTGGCCGATGCACTATCAAGGAAGGTTGCCTTAGCGACCATTCTCGCCTCAAGGCTCATGGGATTCGAAAGCATCAAGTTGATGTATGAAGACGATCCCAAGCTGAAATGCGTTCGTGACGCAATCTTGAGTAGTCGAAGGGTTGAGAAATATTAGTTGCATGATGGCTACCTCTTCAAGAATGGGAGGGTTTGTGTGCCAGTATCATCGTGGAGAGAGCTCTTAGTTCGAGAAGCTCACTCCAACGGCCTGATGGGACACTTCGGTGTCGACAAACTCTTGGAATCTTAACCGAGCAGTTCCATTGGCCCAAAATGCGACGAGATGTGGAAAAGATTTGCAACGCGTGCCTCGTTTGCAAGAAAGCTAAATCGAAGTCCAACACTCATGGTCTGTATACCCCGTTACCTGTGCCTGATCGACCTTGGGTTGATATATCCATGGATATTTATGTTGGGGTTACCGAGGTCGGGGGGAGGATATGATAGCATCTTCGTCATAGTCGACTGTTTCTCCAAAATGGCTCATTTTATTCCTTGCAAGAAGTGTGATGATGCACAACATGTAGCTACATTGTTTATTTCTCATGTGTTCAAATTGCATGGTGTGCCTCGTACTATTGTGAGTGATCGAAACTCGAAGTTCTTGAGTCATTTTTGGAAATGTTTGTGGGGTGCCCTCAGCACCAAACTACTATTCTCGACATCTCACCACCCTGAGACTGATGGACGGACCGAGGTAGTTAACCGAACCTTGGGATCTTTGCTTCGAGCAATGACAAAAGGCAAGGTCGGAAACTGGGCAGATCGTTTGCCCATGATGGAATTTGCATACAATTGAACGGTGCATCGAATGATCAATATGACCCCGTTCGAATGTGTGTATGGTTTTAATCCTTTGATTCCACTTGATTTAACCCCATTGCCTCGAGATTCTGTTATTGATTTTGAAGGTACTCGGCGAGCCACTGCCTTGATCGAGTTGCATACAAAGGTGAAGAAGAACCTCGAGGAAGCTTATGCAAAGGTTGCATCGAGGAAAAACAAGGGGCGTAAAAAGTTGGAATTGACAAGGGAGATTGGGTTTGGGTTCACTTCCGAAAAGAACGCTTCCCGAACCAAAGGAAAGGAAAGTTGGCTCCTCGAGGGGATGGTCCATTCCAAGTGCTAAGCAAGATCAACAACAATGCTTATGTGATCGACCTCCCTGGTGAGTATAACGTGTCCAAAACCTAGGTCAACCTTCGGAGGACGATGAGGGCTGGATTTCGAGGATGAAATCTTCTCAAGAAGGGGAGGATAATGCAGCCCGAACACGTGCTGATCAAGTGTTCGATCCACCGAGGCCGATGACACGAAGCCAAGCCAAGCTGATGCACGATGTTCACATTTACTTGGCTTGGCCGAAGGAAAGCAACTACTCCGAAGCTGACTGGCCGAGCTCAAGAACCGAAGGCTACATTTCGTAAATTTGAGCCCGAGGACAAAGTGAGCGAACACCAACTCACACCACAAACTGTGTTCGAAGTCAAATGAGTGCTCGATGACGAATGTGTTCGAGCAAGCAACCAAGAACCGAAGTCAACGCTGCCGAACACACAAATTAACTCAGCCCTACGTGGCTTGTTTTTATTGGTCACCTGTGACCATTTACTGTTTTATCCTTAGCATCGTCTATATATACTCCTTTACATTTCATTTGTAAACAGTTAATTAAGTTGATGAATGATTAATCATAGAAAGTGCTATTGTCAGTCTCCGATGGAGCCGAACCCCGACGTGGGCTTTAAGAACTTGTGTCATTCGGTGAGAATCGTTTGAACAATCTTCTTCTTTGATCATTCAATTTGCAAGAAGCTTGTTCTTCTTGAGGATTATTGCTTATAGGTGATTCTTGACCTTCATTCGATCGAGCTTTGAGACAAGTTCCTCACTGTTCTTTTGAATCGAAGCAAGATTTGTCTTGCTTCTATCTGTACCTTTCTGTTGTTCTTCCGCGTCTTCGTGTTTAGCTTAACCTCCGGGTTTGCTTGCACCACTATGAGCCCGTTTGGGTGGACTAAATTTTAAGCAGTTTATAAGTTAAAAGTGACTTAAAAACTACTTTTTAAGAAGTTAGGCTCAGTTTTGGCTTTTTTTAAGCATAAAAGGGCTTGTAAGTCCATAAATTTTTGAGTTACCAAACATTTACTAATTGACTTATAAGCTTATAAACCAATTTTAAGCTCACCCAAGCGGGCTCTATATGAATTTAGAACATGAAACATGACATCTCATTATCTTAAATTCTCTTTGTTGGTTTCATCAATAACCTACGCGCTATGATAGGCTTGCTCTGTGGATCAACTCCTAAGGAAATAAATTTTTTTTAAATAAATCTAACGTTAGAGCATTCTCAAAAAGGCAAGTTTTGTACAAATAGGACTACATAATGGACCAAGTAAAAATCTAAACATCTTCGGAAATCTAACAAAACAAAGAGTTTAATTACTAATATCCAAACACAAAATTCATGGATAACCTTATTTAACATGTGTGTGTTGACTGCACTCATATATGGATCATGTACTTCTATTCATGTTTATGTGGCAATATTTTAATAGACGCGAAGATTAAGAGAGATGAAAACTTTTGATATAAAATTGAGGTCAATAAATATTTCATAATATTGTGTGACTATTAAAAATTCTCATTACAAGTAAGGTGTTTAGTTTCACCTAAATTATTTTTAATTTAGAAACGTCTCATTCTTTTGGGACAGACTAAAAAAAGTGTTGTCACATGACTAACAGAGGGAATATTAGTTTAGGTTTGACGCGGCGAGATACGTTAATTCCTGGACTTGGACATGGGAATTGATCACAATCTATGTGGTTGCATCTTGAAGTTCTGAAGACTCATTCCATCTATTAATTTTTCCAACTTCTTGGGTTTCATGACATCATTGAAGGTACTCAAACGGTTTAAAATTTAAACCCAAGCTGTTAATAGTTAAAGAAACTAAGACATGTTCTAAACTACCCAACAAGTGGAATTATTATTTTTTTTTTTTTTTTTTTTTTTTTTTTTTTTTTTTTTTGTATAGAATAGGTCTAAGGGAAAATTATCCATATCCCTGTTTAGGTCTGTAAACGTTTGCTGAATTGAATACACTAACGTGGCATAGACTTCAAAGATTTAATGCAATTGCCATCAGAAATGGCAATGCTCGGGATATAGAAAGCCATTCAACAAAATCCTAAGCATGAGTCTCAATATATATACTGGATAAGAAAATTGACATTGGATGTGTTCTACCCCATAAGCTAGCTCAATGGGTGATATTTGCCATATAATGAGTCTTATACACCTTCTCGTAACTGATGTGGCTATTCAACCACCATAACCTCCCCAAATTCAACCCCCCCCCCCCCCCCAATGCATGGCCAGGATTGAACATTTGTAACATGGACAATACAATGTGGCGGCCCAACATTGGGTAAACCAAGATTGTAATGGCACCAACTCAGATACCATGTGAGAAATGAAACATACACGGGAGAAAGAACAAGAGATTGTAATGCTTGATTATTCACCCGACCAATTGGGTGTTTAAATATTCTTAATTAGAAAAAATGAAGGTTACATAATTACAAGATCTTCTCAATATTTCTCTAATTAATTATAATTGATATTGCGCAATACTCTTAACAATACTAAAGGTGATATATAGGATTTACAATTCAGAAGTTTCAATATGGGTATGACTTGTTCGTTAAATATGTAAAAAAAATATGCATTATACATGCGTGGTTAAACCGAGAGCAGTAAAATTTAGTTGAACCCGCAACCTTACTTGCTCCAGAAGTAAACCAGCTAAATCTGCTTCAGACTCGGCTCTGCGTTATATATCATACCGCTATGTTTTATAGTCAAAATTTTACATGTTGCGGCTTGGACTGATCAAATTGGCCATCTGAGAACATAGAATATTTGATTTTTGTTTCCAAAGACTGGGAGCAGGTCTAAAGAACCATTCTGTTCACGAATATGTAGAACACTTGGAGGGTTTAAACATTAGACTTGGTGAACTCGCATAGATGTTGCGAAAAATACTCGTTTTAACCATCCCATAACTTGTGCAAAGATATTCTTATGACAAAACGAAACTGAGAAAATTATAAGTACTAGAATTTAAAGAAGAATTGGAATAACAAATCAATTTCCACAAAAGGGTCTCAAATAGATTTACATGGCTAATCAAGGAAAACTACTAATGCCGATTCACCCTAGGGCACCTATATAACATAATCGGATTTCCTTGAATCATTATCCTACGTATTGTACACTACACTAGTATACATTACATGGTCCAGAACTGCCAGAACCAGTACATAATATAGAGCCAGATATTTTACTTACAGAGGAAAACAATCCTGCTCTAAAAAAATAAACTCCCTGCTAAATGTCAAGAGATCATACAACAAACAGAAGACATTGTCATCAACCATTCCAAAGAATCTCACCCCGCATGCACCCGAATTGGTACTGTACAGTATGGAGGAAACCACTTCATCACCTTTGAGCATTGCATTCAGTACTCATTCTACTAACAAGGTATCAACAGTTACCCAACACAGAATGAACTCAACAACAAAATTATCAGTATTTGAGCCTGGTTCCTCCCATAACGCAAAATCCCAAAGTCACAGAATATTTGGGAGAAAGAAAATTTGAATGTTTTGATGAGTAGCAGCTATTCTCTTGCCTTTGTCCAGCCATGCACCTGCCACCTTAATAGAGCATAATCATTCTCTAGCAACAATATCACCAGTATCGGTAGCTACGGAGTCCTTGTTAGTTAATGCATGAAGCATTGACTGAGCAGCAATCAACTTTTCCCTGATCATCAGATTGTATTCATATAGGTTTTGGAGATCTTTCTGGAGATTGCTCATACTTATGTGATCAGCAGCCTGCAATTCTGCGAAACAAAAGCAGCAATATTACTTTAGACAAATACTACACAATCAATACTGATGCAAGAATCTTAAAAACGTGTAGATCCCAGCCCTCTTCCACAAAAAGACAAATGGGAACAATTGAAAGAGGGTAAGCCTATACTCTTCATTAGTTCATATAGTTGAGTAAACAATGTACCATCTCCGTAAATAGCTGCAAAATGAGGTTAGAACAGCTCTTCTGAAGTTCCATCATCAAAAATTTAGTAAATTGGAAACTGTATCCTGTTAAACTTTACTATAGCTGTGTTGACATAGGTAAAAGGAAAACCCTACTGGTTGCTCAACTGGTAAATTATAGAACCAAAAAACTGGTTAACCTTGACAAAGAGTTTGTTGATCTCTAAGGTGCGATCTTCCAATCTGATTAATTGCAAAAAGAAACCAAACACCTAAAGCTAGAACTATCAAGATCATTGGTTCACTACTTACTGATCACCTATCACTCCAAGTCTCCCACCAAAATTGAGAATAGCTAAACGCTCAGATAAATTATACTGCACTTCTTCTTCTAGAAGTGCTGAGGTCTATAAAGTCTTCACTGCACAACAAGAAGACTGGACATGGCATGTCCCCCCAGTATTTTCAACAACTTCACAGTTTGAAGCCTCACTCCCACAAATAGGAATAGAATTCGAAGAATCTTCTATAAAAAAACACCCCAGGACAAAATTGTTATTGCATTTAGGGGTCGTTTGGTACAAATGTGGGGTATTCCGGGACTAAAATTGGGACAAAATGTGGGATAAATAAACCCATCTTACATATGGGATAAGGTAATCCCATGATTTTGAAATAACTTTTATCCCACTTTACCTAATCCCAACAACCAAACATTGGATAACTCTTATTCCCAAATTTTATACTGGGATTATAATCCTAACCCCGCATACCAAATGACCCCTTAATTGCTAAGAAATGAGTCACCATACATGGTTGTGGATTCTGATCTTCAAATACTATATCAAAATCAAAGTGAATAACAACATCCATGGCAGTCTCTCACAACTCTTGACTCTTAATTTCTTACACCTGCCACAGGACATTAACCCAGAAAGGTTGACCATATCTATAATGCTTTTGACAATAGCATGTGCTGCTTGAATAAACTTAAATAGGTTGAAGTATGACATGCACGAGCAACTTAAAATTGGACACTATGAAAACCAAATAGTTGGCATGTTAGTCGGCATTGAAGAAGGAGAATATAATGAACACTGATCTCATGATTCCAGTCTCACCTAATGGAGGCGGAGGTGGAACAGTTAAGTCATCAGCTGCAGAAAAAGCTGGAGCCTGGAGAACATTCTCTATATCTGAACCAATAACATCTTCAGGTTTACTATCTTTCACCTTCGGAGGTACGGCACTTACTTGAAACTGAAGTCACATGAATAATAATGTAAGTCTAACAGCTTCCAACAGATAAAGCAAGAGGGAAGAGAGCAGTTCCTTGGGAAGATAGAGAAAGCAGACATGAAACCAAGTCGTACTAGTAAAGTTAAGCTTTTTAAAAGGGAAAAAGATAAAATTAAAATTGAGGAAAAAATCAGAAAATAAAGAACTCTAGAGGAAGAACTTAAAAAGAGAACAAAGAAAAAATCTTAGCATATAAGTAACCTAAAAATTGATCTAACATGTGAGGCAACATATGAGAACTGCCGGAGCTAAACCTTATATCAGTGATTCAACAAAAAGAAAACATCATAAAAAGGTCGATGAGTTCCCAGTTCCATTTTCAACTCCGAGGCCTTTCTGGAAGTCCAAGACCACCTTTGAAGAGGGAATGAAACTGCAAAGTCAGAGAACTAGACATTCACATGTATCTGGAAATCGAGCAAAAGATTTCACTAGGGTACTAAAAGTAAACGATTCATTTTTAATACCTCATATATAACAGAAAACATCACAAAACTAGAGGAAGTGGATATGACACCCTGGTCTATGGCCCATATAGAAAAAGTTAAACAATTCATCTTTAATAGCTATATAACAACAAGAATCATGCCAGATGAAGTTACGGTAACACCGCGGGTCTTTGTCCCACATTGAAACAAGACAAGGATCAGATGGTCAAAAATGGATGAGCCTAAATATCCAAGTACACCATTTAGATATTTCTTTTGCAGAGTTGGCTTAAGCCCAAATTATGGTGTAACAGAGGGGATGATGGAACCAATTACGTGAACAGGTTCATGGGCTCAGAACAGCAGAGTGTCCAAATACAAACATAATCTAAAAACTTCAAGAAAGAAAATATCTGCGAGAATAGGTAACTGACTCTGACTTCCTTCAAATGTGTACTCTTTCGAAGATCTTCTGCAGGTTCAGAAAAACGCGTGGCTGTTTGAGTATCAACCTGCTCTGAAATGGCATTCTGGGAAAGAGAAATAGGACTTCAAAAGTTTACAATCTCCAAAGAGAACTAGAAAGGAGTAGATACTGATATAAAGGAGTTGAGGAAGCAAGACTGCACCTTCTCACTAGGTACGCTAACTTTTCTGCTAAAACTGATGCTATCCAACCTTTTAGATGCTCTTCCTCTAACTGAAGAGCTCTTTCTGTGGATCGATTCCATCTTGACACCTGTGCAGCAACCATCATTTCTCATGTCGTACTCCTCTTCCAGTTGGTTAGGAGCATATGTGTACATAACATACTTCCTCAACTATCCAGAAGAAAAAAAATGAAACACTTTTTTAGCAAAGGATAAGTAAATTAGACAATGTAGCTGAATTGGCAAAGATAACTAAACAGGATATTCTTCAGAAAAAAGAACAAGTGATTCTTTTGTGGCTATTAAAACTCACTTTGCCCCAGCGGTCTTGAGCTTTTAGGCGATTTCTAACCTTTCGCATAACACTATCCTCGTTGCGGAATCTCTTGATCCTATATTCACACTGTAAAATAGGAGTATTCACATAAATAAGAATGTATGGACATAAGGATTAATCACAGCCTGCACACATTTATAAGTATTCCAGGAATAGAAGGACACTCTAAAGTTACTTCATAGATTTACAATTTCAACTACATCAGTGTTCCTTTATTCCATCAATAACTTCAGGCCACCAGAGGCAAATCCAGGAAAAGATGTCCAAATCTTAAATCCTTCAGTTATTTGGAGTTGAACGATACAATGAAATCGGTGTCATACGAAACACTTTGCCTGACTTTATTCTTATCCTAATTCTACACTTTGTAAAGAGAGTAGCAGTGAACAGATGACTAATGAGAGAGTTCAAAAAGACAAACTTTCCTCCACTACATGGAAAACCAAACGGAATATATCAAGAGATCGAAGCTCCAATCTCTTTCTACGTCCAATATCTGTAAAATAGTGAAAATTCTACCACCTCATATTAAAGGGGAAGCCATCAAAGATCCATGTTCAATATTTAATTGGAGTACATAGCTAACTATGGAAGTCCCATGCATTAACCTCAGCACCTAAATTTCAACAACTGTCAATACAGCGAACTTACACAGCAAAATAATATTATGAAATATTGTTTTTTTCCCCTTTTTAGCAGATAACACATTGTTTTTAACCACACTTACAACTATGTTCCACAGATACTTCAGTTTCCTTGACTACTGTGTCAAAGGGTGTTGCATGAGTATGTGCACTTTGTGCAGATATTCACAATATACTAAAATCTCATAAAAGCTGCATGTTCCCGGGTTCTAACATATACTGGTACTAGATATATATACATAAACAAGTCCATGTAACATAGCTTATAAACCTGAAAATACAGGAGTAGTAACAAAAAGAACGAGAAAAAATGTACCTGCACTAAAATGTAGAAGAAGAGGCCAATACTGATACAATAAAGGCCACCAAGGTCCGCAAGGAAGCTTACTGCACTCTTGAGAGAGAAGCATATTATCAAAACATAGCCCCAAGGAAAACAACACAAATGAAATGAACCATTAAAGGCAATAAGTCTACACTAGATTTCTGAAGCAAACTTAAATGTCGGTCATCTTTTCTTATTAAATTGGAGAGATAATGGTACATTAGAGTAGGAAGGTCAATTCTTTTAAGTAAATTTAATGTGAAAATGGGCAGTGCAATAAATCTTCATCTGATTACCCTATCTTTTTCCTTTTTCCTTTTTACTTCCCTTTCCTTTTTTGTGATTACGTAAATTTTCCATCTGATTACCCTATCTTTTCTCCACCTTCAACTATTTTGAGGCCACACTAAAAGCATTCATTCCTCCAGTTTGAAGAACCAAAACAATATAAAATAGAAATTGTGGATTCCATATAAAACTTAGAATATGTATGATTCTTTGTATATTTAAAGAAAAAAAATATCAAAGATCAGGTTCCTTGGTAGAAAATCCACTAAAGATGAGTACCACGCCTTGATGTTTGCTTGGAAGCAATGGTAATTCAAAACATTATAAGTTCACAGAGCCACTAATCTATTCATCAAAAGGGTAATAATTCACTGAGCCACTTGTTCTTAGCGTCAGAAGGCAAAAGGAAACAACATTCCATTTAAGGCCCTCTACTTCTATGCAGCAACGGCATTTGCTATGTTGGCATTTATCAGGTTGCACAATGTTAATTATGCACTCTAAATTAGCCAGAGGAGATGAGCTTCTAATGAGATACATAAGCAAAATGCTGGGTAAAACTTTAGCATTGAAAAAATCTGGCATAGGATCTTAGGCAGACAGCTAAAACATTCAGTTAAGACAAAAACCATTTGAGAGGGCCTCCTAATTGATGCTTCACTGATGTCAGCAGAAAGAAATGAGACTTCATTTACAAAGGGAAAAACTAAAGCATGTAGACCAGAGAATAATTATCTCTGTGGGAGCCGGCTGAACACAAAAGACATAGTTCCACCATTACATATATAAGAAAATTAGATCTCAACAACCACCTGATTCCAGAACACCCAGTCCTCTCCCCAATCGTTTTCTCCCCAAAATATGAAGAGACGAGGAGGGTAAACAGAAGACAAAGAGGGGGATGGGGAAATTCAAGAAAATACAGATCAATCATTATACAAACCGCAGCTGAAGACACTCACATGCTTCAGTTTTCAAGAGAACTAACAGACTTTAAAATAATAGTAAGAAAATCAATAAACGCAAACTATAAAAGAGAGTTACAAGAGAGGAACAATCATATTCAGTAAAAGTGAATTGTGAAAGCATGTAGTAATTCTCCTCAGAATCACGATACTGTTCACAGATTTCGTGGTCTAGTCGTAATTTCTTGGTTACAGAAGCTTTTCTTTACCAAAAAGATGCAACCACAGCATCTCTCCCAAAATATGACTCAAAAGATATTAACTAACTTCAGAGCTAAAGGATGTTAATACAGTACATGAATTATAATAGCTCCTAAGTATATGACAGAATTAAAATTCAGAGTTCAAAAGGTTTTAAGTTTAAACACAAGACAGAAAAGACATTTAAAGCAAAGAAGAAAACAAATGTGCCGTGAGATTGAAAATGTTACTCACCAGGACCCAAAACGTTTTGATTCTTGATCTCCACAATATACGAAGAGAGGAAGTTAACATGTAATGTCGTGTTGATCAGTCCATCATTAGGGTTTTGGAGAGAGGCTTGGAGTTGACTTATCTCATTAAAAGATGAGCCTGGGAGAAACTCATGAAGTAGTGGTTGGATGAGCTTCAGGTCATGCATATTATGGTAAATTCTAGGGAAAAAATTGAACTTCAATATATTTGGCGTCAGCCCTCTAAAAGTAATCGGTTTGTTATCAAAATTGCTTCCATTCCTCAGTGTTCCACTGACCAAACTCAGATGCTTCTTATTTTTAGGATCTTTTGCTGTTAAGTTGAACTGAAATCCGGCAGCTGTTGCAGGATTATTAGGGAGATCAACAAATTGCCATGAAATATAGGCACTGTCTCGACTAAGTGGACAGTTGCTGCACTTAAGCACGATGGTTGGTCCTTTAGTTGTGTTTATACAGGAAAAGTTGGCAAATGTTGATAGAGGAGAAAACCGATAGTCAACGAACCCTGGGTTTCCAGTTACCACTGTTCCAAGGCCACGCAAGTGTAAACAACTCATACTTGAGATGGTTGTGATATTAAACTCCAAATCATTTATAAATGCAGCTAAATCAGGTGCATTTGTTGCTCTCAAATTGTGCATCTCAATAGCTCTCTTCGATATGATTTGGTAGAGCAACCTGTGGAAGCATATAAACGGTCTATTATGGTGAATAGAAGGTAAAGAAGAAAATGAACAGGGGAAGAATATGATTCAGAAAAAATAAATCAGGCTGGATTTCTTTTTATTTATAGAGTAAAACAGGCCAAATACTTGAAAGAAATAGTGAGAGACTGGAAATTGGAGAGCAAATACAAACATCATGTACTCACGCAGCAAACAGACCAATAAAAAGTATCCAACTAGCTATTGAAAAAGTTCCACCAAGCTCGGTTTTCCGCTTCATGACTACCTTCTGATCATCCTACATGAAAATGATGTACATAAATACACAAAAATCTAAAGAATGTCAAGATGCGTGTGCAAGTATTTGCAAACAAAAGTATACTTGTACAGTATCACAGAGGCAGAGAAATCTGCTAGAAACAGTCCAACTGGTAAAAACACGATGATCACAGGTCAACTGCTAGAAACAAGTGACTTGTCTCAAGACAATAATGCCCATACTGAAATTCCAGGACATTCATGAATCTACTCGAGCTCTTTGGCAGTATTAAGATCCCCTACCCACCTTTCATGTAAAAAGAAAAAGGCGACTCGCTAATGTCAATCTTATGGTTCTAAGGGCAAGTACCTCCTACTAAACGTCCTTATTGAAAACGAAAGCGACACCCCTTGCTGCAAAACGGCTCTTGTTCTATCCTTGATCAGAGATTTCTCTATGAAAAATATGAATCGGAGTTTGAAGAAGGGGAGGGAGAAGGAGCCCTTGACCCGCAGGAGGATTTATTCAATCACATAGTTTGGGCTCCTAGAATATGGCGCCCTTATAAAGACCAATATTTCAACAAGAAACTAAGATATATTATATATGAAGCATGTAATTAAAATTTTGAGCTGCCGATCAGTAGTACAAGATACGACATCGAATATGATACACCCAACATAGTATACTGATTTTTCCAATAATTTCTTTGGATGCTCAAACCCTTCTCTTTCTTTCTTTTTTTCTTTTCCTTTTATTCCTTTTGAGATCAGTAAAGTAAATTTTATATCAATCAGTACCAAGGAGGTAATGAAAGCTTAAAAGGTGAACATGGCTCCTAAAATGATAAGGAATCCGACATGTCTACCTGGTATCTGCATCATTAACAATGTTTAATAAGAGGAAAGAGTTTTTTATACATCTGACTGAAGCACCAAGAAAGAGGGCAAATAGCATGAGGGGGAGGCTCAAATATACAAACCAGGGTTCTTGTATGTGTTCAGGCTTTCTTTAAATAGCTATTCATGCTTCTTAATATGTTTAGATTGCGAATCCATGTTTAAAAATAAGCAATTTACACATTTTTGTAGCCAATGTTCGTATTGCATCCCAATTTCTTCTTCTTTCTTCTTTATTTCTCTTGTTGTCTTTTTTGGGCTAACGGTGGTGTCGGTGCCTTGAATTACTTTCTGAAATTGTCTGTGTTGTACTCGTACTCTATCCCCACCGTGCTTAATAGGTTGACATTCTACCCAGAGTTTCCGCAGCACTTCATTTGATATTTGTTTTTCACACATACTACTTGGCCTTTAAATGCTAAAGCAACACTTGAGCTATTCAATTTTAATGTCATTTAGACAAAGTCTCGACTCCAAAACAGAAGGCAAATATCACGCGGAAAAGAACTGACAACAGAAGAACGAAGTTGGCCCAAAAAAACAACAAATCCCTCCTTCATGGTTCTTAATAGATCAGACTCTTTAGGGGTCGTTCGGTTTGGGGTTTCTTTTACGCGGGTATTAACTATTAATGCGGGTATTAATAATGTGGGTATTAATAATGTGTATTAATAATGTAGGTATTGATAATGCGGGTATTAGTTATGTAGGGTTTAATAATGTGGGTATTATATTATAACGTATGGATTATTTGTTGAATCAATGATATATTACAAATTAACAAAAAATATTATTATTTAAAATATTTATTTACTCCTTAAATAAAATTTAGAAATATCCTTATTATTATGAGGGTTAATTTTGTCATTTTAAATTTTAATACCTGCATTATTAATACCCACATTATTAATACCACCTTCTATCCCGCATAAAATAATACATAGATTCCCGCATTAATAATGCGGGTATTAATAACGCGGAATATACGTAAACGCAACCAAACGTTGCACTAATTTTATGCGGGTATTAAAATTCCACAAAAACCAACCGAACGCTGCGCTAAATTAACGCTGAGTTTTGTGCGGGTATTAATCTTTAATGCGCCAAACCGAACGACCCCTTAGTGTTAGGAAACTTAGAATTGCATGGTTTGAAAGAGAAGGAAACAGGGAAAAAAAAATAGAGGAGGTGGTTGTGGGAGAACTAACTCAAAATATGATTAGTCTTTGTTAATCCCATAGAAGTATGAGCTTCTTCCATAAGAATTGATGACAACAAGGACTGACATGGAAAACTTTTCTTATTTAATCAGGAAAAAATATTATTTTGCCAGGAGAAGTTTTGGGGGACTGAAGAACAACATGTCCTTGGGACCTTATATATATGTAAATGAGGAGGGCTTTTAAATCAATTTACTGGAACCATGAAATGGTCCTTCCACTATTGACTACTCTAATGAAAAACAAAACAAAAGCACTGATGGCTCTGCTAATCTATACCATTATTAGAGCAGTGGCCAGATGCAGTTCAACAAAACTGAGGTACCATCTTTGAAGTGAATACACCTGGTTTTAGCATAGTATCTTTTGAAGCATGAGGAACTAAGTGTGTCTAGTTTAATTTTTCCATCCCATTGATCTCTATCCCCATCACCCAAGAAAGTGCAAAAAATGCCCCTATTCTTTTTCTTTTTTTCTTCTTTCTTTTTTTTCGGATAAGGGAAAAAATGCCCCTATTTAGTCTCTTCCAAATGAACACTTCCTAGTTCCTAATGAACAAAATGCTTCTTTTAATCAGTTGAGGAAATGCTATTCGGTGCTGCTGGGGAAGTGGACTTCCAGTACCTAAGCTAGGATTCTAGCTATCCATGTAACCTGATTAGCCTCTTAGAGACACTTCTCGAGTTCTTTTCAATAGGCCCCTAATGTCTACATCATTTTCCAATGCACCCAATCCTTTCTTTTATTTTTATGATCCACCCCTTATTGTGTTCACCATTTTCTTTACTTGTATTCTATCCCTTGTTTATAACATGTGGCCCTTGATATACATTCCAGTTTGCACCCTATCCTTCGCAAAGTTATAAAACATTTTATTTTATGAATGAGCAGATATGAATAATAAAAATCAAGCACTGTTGCACTGTAACAACATATATTTATCTATCTATTTTCTCTCTACAACATCTTCAACTTTTTTTCATCCAAACTGATGCCTTTTAAAGATTACTTAGCGAGGACTATACTACATACTTCTTTAAAGGATTGATGAAATAACAAACAAGAACTACACCCCATGTTATCAAGTGAAAAGCACAAAAAATCCCTAAGGTCTGTTTGGGCTTTAATGAAGAAAGGCGCAACTGAAGAAAACATACAAAAATATATGTGTACTCTAGACTAATAATTAAAAGCATAATGTATGGACAAAGAGATTGAAAAAAAAAAGATAAAGTAAAATATTAATTGCTTAGTGTCTCCTAAAGATAACACTCATTTGCAAGGAGAAGTATGCCTTAGAGCCCTGATGACAACACCGAAGTGTCCATTAAGTGAGGCACAGAGCTCAGCATGTTTTGTGCCTCGCTTCAGTGCTTAAGCGCCTTTGACAATACTGACTACACCTTTTTCCCCACCTAATTGGGGTTGGATATATGAATCCTCACAGGTCACTCCATTGAATCTGTCTTAACCCAATATTTAAAAGTTGGGTTCTCAACCTAGGAATTGCTTAAATGGAAAAACCTTTGACTAGAAAGACTTGGGCGAAATTTTAAGGATTTGAAAAATCTAATGCCGTTTCAAGTGTGAATGTGATGGGAATCGAGAAAGTTGATTCTAAATGAAAAGACGTGGGAGAAATAGAGTTGATGAAGGGCGTCATGTTTAGATGATTAAGGAATGGTAGATGTTATAGAAAGAGATATTGAGATGCAACAAATATTGCTACAGTTTCCAGTTCTTGTTACAGTGTGCTCAAATATCTTATGATTGTTCAAAGGATATGGTGCAAATAAAAAGGATGCATATATTATGGGGCATATATAAAAACAACAAAGGATGGGACGTAACCAAAAGTTGGTGCACACATTAACGGATAAATCATGGAAAAATAAGAGAAATTGTGCAAACTAGAATATGCCGCATATTATGGATGCGGAATGCAAAAAGCTCAGCACTTAATCAGCAGTGACGCAAGATCAGAACTTACATCTAATGGCTTCACAATGAGATAATAGATCCTAGTTGTGACACATGCATCCTAGCCAATTGAAGTATGAGCTCCTTATTAATAGCAACACGAGACTGGAAACCAGGATCCATCCTAAGCACTAACCTTAGCTTTCGAGGAAAAGATAGAATGGAACGTAGAGGAGGTAGGATGGGCAGTTGGTCAGATCTAGTATGGATCGTACATAGACGGTAGTTGGAGTCGGCGGCTCTCCTAGGGTTCCCTCATCTGAGATCTCTGGGGAAGAGGATCAAGTTGGCCCTTGCGAACAGCTTGATGCACTATCTCCCTTCAACCCTTTGAGCGAAATGCGGCAAAAGAAAAGGAAGGAAAATCCATGGACACAGACAGCAGACCAATCTGACCTTCTCTCTGTTAATGTCATTTTCTTACTTTGATAGGTGATACTAGGTAACTATCAAGTGCCTCGGAAGAAAGAACGCAGGTAACTCTCAAATTATGCCCAAAGAAACTTCTACCAGTCCGACTGCTACCCCTAGATATTAACCGGTGGTACCATTTCAGCTGTTGAACATCTATTCCATTGCTACTGTCAAAAGTGAACAACACCTCAAGAGAATATCTACATGATAACTTCCATTCGCCACCTTGATAATGTACCAAACTGCATTTCCCCGCTAAATATCAATTTTAACTCCAAAAGAAAAACATGAAATGGATCTTAACTACATCCCAAAACTGGTTGGGCTTTCCAGAAGTCAAACATTCAAAACTGGGTGGCTAACGCCCCTCCCCCTCTATCCTTCTCCACTTAAATACCAGTGATTTGTACGTAGCAAGGTTCAAAAACAATCCAATTATTTTTCGCAACAAACATATTGGGGCAAACACCGTAATATAACAACAAGAACAACAACCATATACCTAGTGTTATCCCTCGATTGGGGTTTGGGGAGGGTGAGATGTACATAGACCTTACACCCACCAAGGTAGAGAGACTGTTTCTTAAAACTCACGTACACATTTACACTGTCAGTGTATATAACTTAAATCCGACAAAACAAAAAACATAACAACAATTAAAAAGCAAAAGAAAAAGGGGAAGAAATCATACAAGCCAGTGGCGAGTGGAAAAGCAAACATCAAGGCGACTAATCCACCAACGGATCTTGAACCAAATGGAACGGCCATTATTAACCGGAGCACAACGAGCAATAAAGCAAAAACAAAGCCAAGAAAGTAACATAATAAGTGTAGCTTCAAGGAACACTGCTTGTGATTGAGTCAACTTTTTAATTGAATCAAAATCAAATAGTGTATCACTTCCAGGGAATGATAAGGTGGTGTAGTCCACACCAGATTCTATCTCTACTGGACCCCAGTCGTTGTACAAATAACATGCTTTTTTTGTTGTGTTGAATAAGTAGCCAGGGTTGCACTCGCATTGTGTTGTGTTGTAATGGAAGGAGTTGCTTGGACATTGCATTTTTTAGCATTTAGGATGATTAATGGTTTTTTGGAGATAAAAAGAGTAGTTGAAGTGAAGAAGAGGAAGAGGAACTATAGAAGGGAGAAGTAAAGAATATGAAGACATGAAAGACCCAGAAGAACAATGTGACGCGAAAGGGGGAAATGGAAAAAAAATGTGACCTCATACATCGATAATTAAAGACGTGGTTGCTGCCTGTTGGTTGACAGCTTTCTTGTCCAATGCAGCAGTCAAATATGCAACTATGCCAAATTGTTGAGGGGTCTCCATCTCTCGAGCTTAATTTAACCATCATTAAGCTTTAATCAATTTAACTAAAATGGAACTGAAATTATGATTGATTGTACATCACTAAGTTGAATTTTTACCTCGGCTACAACCAGAGTCGGATTTAGGATTTGAACTTATGGGTTCTAAATTTTAGGATAATCATTTTAAGAGCAAGTTATTGGATTCTTGACTTAATTTTTGTATATATTTAATAATTTTTTAATACAAATACACTGTCTCCTAAAACTTACTGGGTTCCGCCGAACCCGTTCCTTCTTCTCTACATCCGCCACTGGCTAGAACTCTATCGAGATAATTCTATCATTAATCTTTTTTTTTCAGATCACCCATTGTAATGCAACAAGCTCCATATAAGAAACACAATCACATACTCTTCATTTTCTCTTAGTCTAAAATAAGTGTTCATTTTAAAAAATAAAAAGAAATTAGATCTTTTTTTCCAATATGTTCTTGCTTTATTTATTGTTCGAATCACCTCTTTTAAATAGTGTAAGAAAAATGTAAAAGACAACATAATAAAATCATCCTAAAAGTCAAAATGATCATTTATTTTGGACCAGAGAGTAATATTCAATTACTAAATAATTTGCACTGTTGTGTCGTATCAAGGTGGGTTATCAACACTACTTATGTAGTTCTTATTCCAAAAGTCCAAAGCCCAAAACGATTACCCAGTATAGGCCCATTAGTCTTTGCAATACCAGCTACAAAATTATTTCTAAAATTGTAGTTGACCGCATTAAGCCCCTCTTAAATACTATCATTAGCCCAAACCAAGCAAGTTTTTTACCTGGAAGAAGAGCTTCTGACAATGCAATCATAATTCAAGAAACTATTCTTTCTCTAATCAAAACACAAGGGAGAAAGGCTAAAATGATAGTCAAAATAGATTTGGAAAAAGCTTTTGATAGAGTAAAATGGTCTTATATCAAAACTTCTATGGAAAGTTTAAATTTTCACAAAGACATTATGGCTCTTAAAATATCTTGTATCACTGCAACTTCTACCCAAATCTAGTGATACTATTATTCCTACAAGAGGGCTTAGACAAAGAGACCCGCTTTCTACTTATATTTTCATCATTTTCATGGAAGTACTCACAAGAAAAATCAATCAGATAGTTTTTGAAGGAATTTAGAAACCAATTAAATTATCCCGCTTTGGGCCAAAAAATTTTCATCTCATGTTTGCAGATGATTTGGTTCTGTTTGGTGAAGCTACCCAAAATACTGCATGTGCAATTCTCAGAGTACTGACAGAATTTAGACTAGACTCGGGTCAAAAAATTAATAGTGTCAAATCTAGAATAGTATTTTCTGCTAACTACACCTCTAGTCAACGTCTTCTTATAAGTGACACGCTAAATATCTGTGCAGCCAATTCTTTTGGAAATACCTAGGATTCTCCATAACTAATGGCAAACCTAAATTGAAGGATTATCAATATCTATTAGACAAAATGAGAACACGACTTAAAGAATGGAATGCTCATATGCTCTCGATGGAAGGTCGCATTACTTTAGCTAAAACTACTCAAACAGTCATTCCGACTTACACCATGCAAAGTGCTCTCTTGCCTGGTGGTATCTTGGAAAATATAGACAAAATTGTTCGAAATTTTGTTTGGGGTACTACCACTGAGAAAAGAAAGATCCACTTAGTAAATTGGGACACGGTTACTTTACCCAAA
Source organism: Petunia x hybrida (assembly GCA_037355625.1). Lineage (NCBI taxonomy): Eukaryota > Viridiplantae > Streptophyta > Magnoliopsida > Solanales > Solanaceae > Petunia > Petunia x hybrida. Next base: position 1,654,149 of record JBBBVM010000080.1, read on the forward strand.
AAATATGGAGGATTAGGTATTACCAAAGTTCGTTTCAAAAACTCAAAACTTCTAACTAGCCTTGCTTGGTGTTTTAGATCTAATCCTAAACTATCTTGGATTGAAATCTTGAATGAGAAATATAACCCGCAAAATAAGTGTCTTAATACCATCAACCCAAATCAAAATACTCCTTCATATGGAAGAGTCTACTACATGATAACAAAATATGTGCTAAAGGGTTATCATGGAATGTGGAAAATGGACATAATATAAATATTTGGGAAGACAATTGGATTAATCATAGACTTAGACTTAGGCACCTAATCCAAGGACCTATACCCAAAGAACTACTGGATCTCACTCTTAATATGCTAAGACAAAGAGATACTTGGAATTTAGATGATATATTCTTTGAGATACCAGAAGATATCAAAGATCATATTAAGAACACCTATTTTTCTAACAATCACTTCATAAATGACACTTTCCATTGTAATCTGACCGTTTTCCACAAATTCCATCCCTTTGAATCTCATGGAAATTACTACTCCTACTTAACACTTGAATTTCCATTACAATTGGATTTGGACAATTGAAACACTGCCCAAAATTAGACCATTTCTTTGGTTGCTAGTCTCTAAAAGGCTCCCCACTGCCGAGCACCTTTACAATAGAAATATTATCCCTTCAAACTTATGTAAAGCATGCCACAACCAAGTTGAAACTATAGACCATCTATTTATCCAATGTCCCAAAAATATATATAACATGGTCATTTTTTCGTATAATCCAAAAGCCTACAACGGATTTCATATCTTGGATTAAATCCACCATTTCTAACAGCAATAGCATAATCATGCATCACACCATCTTTCTTCCTCCTTCTATAATCATTTCCTTTATTGCTTGGACGCTTTGGAAAAATATGAATGTCTTCCTATTCAACCAAAACCCTAAAATATGTAATGGGAAAACAGTTATTACCCTACCCATGGAATTTGTCATGCTAGGCATAAAACACCATATCACTACCCCTAAACCAAGTAATCTGCCTCAGAATGCTTGGATCCCACCTGAGGTAGGTTCCTTCAAACTAAACATAGATGAATCTTTTAAAGCTAACTCTAATCAAGGTAGTGCAGGGGAAAAATTTTCGCAATCATAAAGGCGAGTGGATACTAGGTTTTTGTGAAAGCCCAATCGCACTCTTTAGTGAACTAAGAGGTCTTCACCTGGGCTTGAAAGTTGCCCAGGAACATAATCTAATTCCTCTAACGATTGAAACCGATGCCCAGATATTACACCACTATTTTAACAATCCTGACAATCTATACTCACATATATTTTGGGTTGCAGGTTGTTGGCCGCAGAGCTGGTGCAGGTGATGGTTAGACACATTCCCAGAAATGCAACTTGGCAGGTGCATTGGCCAAGTGGGGGAGCTCCCTTAAGAAGTCCAATCTAATTCCTCTAACGATTGAAACCAATGCCCAGATATTACACCACTATTTTAGCAATCCTGACAATTTATACTCCCATATATTTTGGGATTGCAGGTTGTTGACCGCAGAGCTGGTGCAGGTGATGGTTAGACACATTCCCAGAAATGCAACTTGGCAGGCGCATTGGCCAAGTGGGGGAGCTCCTTAAGAAGTCCAATATGTTATCTTGCTTTCCTTTTATATTTAGACTTTTGTACCTCTATTTTGAATTCGGATAGGCCAAAAACTTTACATGCCATGCATGTTGGCCTAAACCCTATCTATACTAATTTAGCCTATGTGGCACCTTAATGAAATGCTTGCTAGTTTTAAGAAAAAAAAGGGGGTTTCAATATTTAAAGTCGGTAATTTTCTTACAAAGGTAACTAAATGATTGGAGAAAGTGATAAAGATAACAATGAGAAAGAGTATGCGAGAGTGGAACGATTATTATTATTATTATTATTATTATTATTATTATTATTATTATTATTATTATTATTATTATTATTATTATTATGTGAGTGGCGTGGAGATGAAGTGATTGTGGTATAGCTAGCAATGGTCTTCAAGTGGTATATTTCTTAAAGTTGAAAGAATCAATGGTTATAATGATCAATTTAGAAGATGGGGAACATGTGTTGATTTTAGATAATTTTACATAGTTTAATGGTTATCCGACAATTTTCTTAATATATAAAACACCACATATTTTGATAGTTTGAGCTAGTTTGTTTTTCTTATGAAAAAGATAAATCTGACCCTAATTATTAATGGATGAAAAATTTGGATTAACAAACTTCCCTGATAAAAATTGATAGCAATGGAAAATTATTAATGTTTAATACTTATGTATGTATGTATAAACAACAAAATTTCCACATCGTCAAGGTGCCTCTGTTTTATACTAAATAAATTTTTTATTTTATAACGAATAAAATCTTGTGACTTCACTATCACTTATTTAATAGAAGCTAACAATTTGTGACTTCAATACCAATAATTGTTAAAGTTCTAGAGTATACGTACTGTGACCAAAAATAGTTTGCAACTTCTATATAAATTTAAATAAACAAAACCTTAAATTAACCCATGCAACATTCGAACCTAAATCGGTCCTTAGTTCTAAAGAATACACAATAACTTTAGCTTTATGTGACGTCACGCCATATTATGAGCTAAATAATGTGCACAAGGCAATGAAAACTTCTAGAGAGGCCAAGAGTGGCCTAGAGTGTAAAAGCTGTAGAACCTTGAAGACCCTTGACTTAGGGCTTCCTTAAATCGTGTAGAAGTATCTAGATCATAGGAGAATATTAGTTGGAGTTAGAAAGAACCAGCAGCTCATGGGATACTCTAGAAGAGCCAAGAGAGAGGATGTCAAATTCTACCTACCTTCATTAATATAGTCTAGAACCTTCCCTAGAGTAGTATAAATAGGTTTAGACATTTCATATGCACTTATCCAACATCAAAGCCTTCTAAATAGTTTATAGCATTGTAACCTAGCATCAACCAAGTTCCTTAGCTTTCTTTTCATTGTACAAAATATTTGAGCTTAATACAAGTCCTTTTGTCGACAATTTGTTTCTTAGCCGTCTGCAAATACTTGGCAGCTTTTCTTGCTTGACTTAGGGATCATAAGGATATTAACTTAACACTTTAGGTTCCCTATAGATGATCAAAGGCTGAATTTGGGTGTTGCCATTGGATAGCAATTGACTAAGTGCCGACGCGCTGCGTTGAATGAGTCTAGGGCTGTGACAACATGGTATTAGAGCGAGTCAACTTGGAGAGTGTTTTACATGGTTCCTTTGGAGATAAATCATGTCAAGTGAAAGGAAACTAACATTTCCTTGGAGGAAGTTTCTCGTGGTCGAGATGCTGCCTTTGGGATAAAAACAAGCGAGGGTCAAGCAAAGCACGGGATACGTAAGCAGAAATACTATCGATGCAAAGGTAGATGTGGTTGATGGTGAGGGAGGTAATGGTTCATTTGTGGAGAATGTTGGTGGTCGGGTGGAGCTTTTGGAAGCTAGTCTTGGCACCTTGAACTAACGCGTGAAGGCCATGGAGTTAAACCTCACTATATTGGAGAAGCAAGTTGTTGGGGAGTTAGAGGAACTTAAATGGACCGTGATAAAGGTACTCAAGGAGGAAGAGTACTGCAATGAGCGAGTTCCCGAGTTGGAAGATATGTTGGGGGTTACCATTGCTGACCTACAAAGGAAAATGGAGGCCTTATGGAAGAGCTTGGAGGACACCACTGTCGGGACAAGGTACTTGCACAAGGGGCGAAGGTGTAGTCCCTAAGACAAAGGAGTATGGTGGTGCACGGGACGCACGTGAGTGGATGACTTTCTTTGGAGGATGGACAAGTATATTGAGGTAGTCAAGGAGGATGATGAAGTTTTTAAGGTACGCAACACCTCAATGTACTTGACCAAAGTTGTCACGCTATGGTGACGTCGAAAGTGTGTCGACACGAAGAAAGGGCTATTCAAGATTGAGACATGGAAGTAGTTCAAGAAAGAATTGAAGAAGCAATTCTACCCTATGAATGTGGTGCATGAGGTTAGGAGGAAGCTAAGGGAGCTCAGAAAGACAGCTACGATTCAAGAGTACGTATGCGAGTTCACTACCTTGATGCTGCAAATCCCGACATTTTTCGAGGAATATTCCTTCTACTACTTCATGGATGGGTTGAAACATTGGGCAAAGCAGGAGTTAAGAAGTCATCAAGTAACCAATGTGGACGAGGCCATAGTTGTAGTTGAGTCGCTCGTTGACTTCAAGATGGAGCATGCCAAGTCCAAAGGGGACAACACTAAGAAAGGTGGGGAAGATCATGAAAAGGATAAAGGAAAAGGCATAGCCGATGCACACAAGAGCAATGGTAAGGGGCTGAACAATAGTGGCGAGTACGTGCCCAAGGGATGGTGTGACTTTGGTAAAGGGCCAAATTGGGCGAGGAAATGCCTAGAGTTAGGGAAGCTTGCAATAATAGTATGGAACTTTGGGAAAGCAGGCAAGGGTGACACAGGAGGGACCGTCTTCATCAGGAGGGGAGGAGGAGGGATGCGGTTGGAATCTAAGTCGGGAGTAGAGGATTTGTTGACACCCAATTTTATCCCTCCTACTTTCAAAATCAATAGTTTTTGAATTTTACACACGATCATGTATTCACTCTTGCCCCGTCCATTCTTTTCAAATTATATTCTCATAATAGTCTGATAATCGAGGCCACTTTCAAAAGCATCGTCTCAAACCATAGCTATTCTTACAATTTCTGCGATTACCTCTGTTTTTGACAAAATTGTCAAAATTGTTTTAAAACCCAAAATTACGATTTTTATACATTTCCTAGCCATCCCAACATTTTAAAACTAATTTCCTAATTTTTCTATATTTTTTTATATCTGTTTTGTACAATTTTATACATATTTTATGCCTAATATACACTATATATACGTTATATATACATATATACATATTACACCTCATAAGTTATACATCACCCATATTTTTACACCTAAGCACTGGCGTGGCTCAATCCCAACCCTCCGTTTGATTTAATCCAACGGCTGAAATCAAGTTTTTCCTTTACTCTCTAAACGACCCCTAAACCCTTGGCCTACCCCCCCATTTCCCCCGTCTGATTCTAGAACCACTCTCTCTCTTCTCTCTCTTGGAAAAATGAATCGCCACCACTATCAATCGATTTCCCAGCTAATTTGGCCGGTGGAAATTGGGAAAATAGCACCATGGCACTCCTCTCTTCAAGCGCTACATAATGCATACACTCTTGATGACATTTAGACGAGGACATAATTCGGCCTTGTGTTAACTGAACCACCACTGCCGGGAGACGCCTCCGGCGGCGTTCAGGCCATCGATTTAAAAATGTTGTCGCTTAAAAGTGGTAAGAAACCCCACGCGAAGGTAAATCTGTGATGGGTCGATTTGACCCGACTTTGGTATGAACGGGTAACCCTTTCCCCTTTTACTGTTTTTGGATTTGTGTGATACCTACGATTAGATTTGCCTAGTCTTTTGTGTATTAGCATGTTTGGTTGTTACTTGTTAACTAGTGGAGGATGAAAATATACATGATCAATACTTCTTGTTTTAATCCACTGATTAGTCTAAGCATTGCATTGAATTATTGTATGCTCGAGTGTGACATGTTCATAGCCTGAGTTATGTGTTATCTTCATTAGTTTGAACCTAGAATCTATGGTTAATCTGGGAGCTGATTTCGTGCAATGAACTTAGTTGTTTACCCAGTTTCAATACACAATCCTTATAAACATGTGCCTAGTTTGGATTGAAAGCTGATTTGCATAATAAAGGAGTCTTGATTGGTTTTAAGTTTAAGCTTGTAATTGATGCTGGAAAGGAAAAATGTTTGTTAATTTAGTAGAATAGAAATTCAGGATTTGATTGGAATCTGTTGAGTTAATCAAGGATTTTGTGATCCAAAACTAGTTCATATCATACTTATACAATGATTCTTGAATTTAGACTCTATTATGGCTAGGGGACGAGATTATACTTGCCAGAATCTCGGTTAGCCTTAATTTTAGGGCTCTAATTGGTTTATATTTGGAAAGTGTGCCAAGACTTCCCTTTTAATTCCGGGAAAACTATCTCTGTTGCCTTGTTTGGTTTTTCCCGTTTGAACTAAAGCCCCACCCCTCACCTATATAAAATATTCTCTTTTCAACTAGAAAAACAAGTTTTCTGGACATCAAAAAATCCGGAAACACACACTGGTACACTTAGCAAAATTCTGCATAGTTTTCTGCCATTCAATTCTTCTTCCTGCTTACTTGCTTTCCCTGAAAGATCACTATTGTTTGTGTGTGTGCTGATCCTGCTTTACCTCTCTCCTGCCTGCATTCTACTGGTGTCACAATGCCTAAAGGTATTCCCTTCTTACCTTTGATTACTTATTACATCTATATATATGTGTGTGTCTGGCATACTCTTACCATGTCCCTGTTAAACTACTAGTATTTTAGTTTACCTTGTTTCTGTGTGATCTCTACACCTTTGTTAAAATCATGTCAATATTGTTAAGGTGCAGCCAGAGGTGCAATGCTTTTCTTCACCTCCGATTGCCTAGTGCATCTGTGTGTGTTTTTTCTCTAGCATGATCTTATTATATCTCTGTTTTACCTAAACTACTGGTGTGCTGTGCTTTGTGGTTTTTGGAGTCATGCACATTTGTTAAATCATGTCAACATTACAAAAGGGGCACTGACTGCACCTGTTCAATAAAGTTCCTGGCAGATCTTCACTTGATTCATGCCTTGATGCAGGGAAAACGGGCGGAAGCAACAACAAGTAGCGGAAGAAAAAGATAAATACGAGATCAAAGAAATAAGGGACGAGGAAGAACAGAAATAGAAGAAAGAATGAATATAACTAACCAAAGTAGATTGATTCAAAGGGAGAAAGAGACTTGAACTACTCACGGGGTCACACTAGGGGTGATCCACCATGGATTCCAAGTAAGAGATACATGAAGCCAAGCTTCAACAAGAAGGACCTTGTCTCTTCTAAATTCTATTCTTCAATCTCAAAATCTAGCTAATGAAATAAAATGACTAAGGTTCCTATTTATTGTCTTTCCTAAGACTATGTAAAAATGGCATAAAAGCCCCCCACAAGTTGGGGTAAGATAAATAATACCACGTAGGGTCAAACTAGTAAAAAGCACTAGGCTTAAGAGTTGAACTAGTTTTGGCTTCTCAGAAAAAGAGGCGGAACGCCTGCCAAGTTGGGCAGTGGGGTAGCTTGGGCGGAGCACCTGGGTTGCTCTATGCTCAGGTGGAGCGCCTGCTTTGCCTGGGCGGAGCGCCTAGCCTGGGGTGCTCTCGATACTTCTTCAATTCGCTCCCAAACTCTCGTCCTTTGCATCCTCCAATCACGGCTCTTGATGGTAAGTGCCTTAGGCTCGATTTGCCCTGCATCATCCTCCCCTTCTTGAGAGTATTTCGTCCTCGAAATCAAACCATCAAGACCTACAACCAAAGACAAGAACAAGCCAAATATCCTACTACAATAGTAGGTTAGTGCAAGTAGTGTGGAAAATACACTCTTATGGTATAACCAAGCATCAATAACAATGACAAAGCACATGTTTCCAAAGAAAACAACAAGTACTTTGCTTCCCCAATGGGCGCACTCAACATATGATTCATCAAAGAGATCAATAGGGTAGAGAATATGCAAGATCAAGCTATCAAAATTCCTATGCTTCCTAAGTCCAATAAGAACACACCAAAACTTCCCACTACAAGAGTAGGCAAGTCTAACAAGAGTGAGTACAAGTGATGTGAAAATCACACTTTTGTGGTAGAGCCAAGAATAAAAAATCTTATGTCTCCAAAGGAAACAACAAGGTCTTGGCTCAACAACGACAAGTACTCACTACCATAACAAGCAAAGAGATCAATAAGACATGAAACATGTAAGATTAAGCAACTAAGTTCCTTATGACCTCTAAGCTTAAGGTCAACACACCAAGCCTTCAATGCATTACTATCACAATGTGACTCATTGGCTTTGTCATGCTCAATACCCAAGGTGTGATCAACATGTGGGGTGGAGTAAACAAAATAGTTCAATTGACAACTAACATCAAATACTCCACTCCCCTTCTTGGAAGCACTCTTACATACACCAAGAGTGACTTCCTCACCTCCAAATCCACCTCCAAGACAATTTTCCTCTCTAGGCAAACTCCCAAGGAAGGTCTCCAACATAGGCTCTTCATCATTGTAGTCCACACAATGAAGGTTAGGAGTAGGACTACTAGAAGATGGTCCAACATAACCAATACCAAGACCACTCATCTCACTTGGAGTTCCAAACAATGGATTGTCCATAGAGTTCAACTTTCCAAACCATGGAGGTTTAAATCCAAACTCTTCTCTAGTTTGATATTCACCATCACCTCTTTGAGGATCCTCTTCAAACAAAGGGTTTGTGAAAATAAGTACACTACCCATTAAAGGTGAGGCATCAAAACTAGAGTCATCATCCACACTTGAGGAGTCATCGAATACAATTCGATCTATCTCATCCACTAGGGACTCCTCAAGGTCACTACCATCCTCACTACAACACATAGGTCCACCATTATCAAGAAACTCATCAAGGGAAAGGATAGGATTGTCATTCAACTCATCTTCCCCTTTATCAAATATAGGTGGGGTGTCATAACAAGGGTCACAAATAAGGTCAACTTCACAATATTCACTAAAGAGAGGTTCAATAAAACCCGAGATCACATCATGATGTGGCTTATCATCCCTCTCAACTAGTGGTTCACAATCACACACAAGTTGACCAACCAAATCTTCACTAGTTGCATATACATTGTAATCATACAAATCATCAACTAGTGTTGAGTTATCACAAACACTACCATGAGACAAGGAAGTAACATGCTCAAGGGAAGAACTATCACATACCTTTGAGTGGCCATCTTGCTCACTCAATGCACTTGAAGTGTCATGAATTGTTCCTTCACCTTGAAGTTTACATTGAAGATCTTCTTCACCTTGTCCTTCTATCTTGGAACATGATTGAGGCTCCATTATTTTGCCTCCAAAAATATCTACAAAAGCATTCACAATAGTAGAAGAAAAAGATAAAGAGTTAAGGTTAGAATAAGGGGTGTCCTCACTCTCAATGATTCTTTTTCCCTCATTTTCTTTTCAAGGTTGGGTGTATATTCGGGTGGTGACATCCCACTCACATCACTCATCACATCCTCTCTTTTTTCCACTTGAGGAATGTCACCGGTCACTCTCTTACTCCTCTCAAGCTTTTGAATCTCAAATTTGGGTGAATTGGGATGAGGCCCAAGAATACCCATAGCCGGAGTAGGTGGACTCTTAACATTGACCCGGAATCTAGGACTAAGAGACTCATCACTTAAGGTCTCTTTCTTCTTTGTTTGGGAACCACTTTGCTTTGGAGCTTGTGATTTGGGGTTCACCTTGTTGACAATTGTCAACTCTCTTCTTGCACTAGTCCCACCATTTCTGGTGATCGTAGGACTTCTTGTTTGCACTCTTTCAACCATAGGATGAGGTTCTTGCTCCTTTTCCTTTTGCATAGGCCTAGAAGGTATACTAGGAGGTGACTTGATCTTTGCCCCAAGAGGCTCAAAGTCATAAATCCTTTGGCCCTTGCCGAAATAATACCTATCATTCACAATACTATATCGCACCTTCTTGCCTTGCAACCATGACTCACCTAACCACACATGAAAATGTTGCATGGGGTACACATCATACCACATATAACCCCAATAACTCCTATGAAATATGCACACCCGAGCTTGCTTGGAAACCCGCACTCCGTGGTACTCATAAGGATGTTCTAGGGCATAGCAAGGTAGCTTTAGCTCATCAACCACCAAGGTAATAATGTAATTGGCATCGGTGTTACCAATCTTGAGATAGTACCCTCCATTAACTTCCACCTCAACAAAGAACCTCCTTAGACCCAAGTTTCGTATAGGATCATCCAAGTAAGAACTTGGAAGTTCAAGATAACCATCACTATCAACTCGAATCTTCCACATCCCTCCTCCCCTAGCAACACCACTAGGATAACTTCCATTTCCCATCACTCTTCCAACATTAGAAGTGTTGTTGAAAGCCGAGGAAGGACTACCACTATGGAACCCATAAGTGCCTCTCGCCTTGGTTCCATAGCCCATAGCACCACTCCTACCACTACTACTGGAGCAATGTACTCCAATCATAGTAAGAGCAACACCATTTCTCATTCCACCCTTCACATGGGAATTAGGAGCATTAAGTCGTTTAGTACAACTAGAAGATGCAAGCCTCCCATTTTCTATGGAACAACCACCACCTCCTCCCATACTAATGGAAGGACCTCTACTACTCCCTTGCACACTATTAGCAACACCAAGAGAAGATGAAAGCGAACAATTCATATAATCAACCTCATCATCATTTCTCTCTACGTCACTATCAACATTCTCAAATTCATCACAAGAAGAGTAAGTAGGATCATCATACCTTGAAGCGTCACTATCTTCAAATTCTTGACTAGGAGCATTTGATTCTTCACATTCATCTTCGCAAGCCTCATAGTCTTCATCATCTTCATAATCAACATAGTGACCCGCTTCATCATTATATGAGCATTGGTTCCCCGAATCGTCATAGCAATACCCATCATCACCATCATAAGAACCATAGTATCCATCATCTCCGTATGAGTCATACCCTCCATAATCGTCATCCAAAGCCATAGTTGTAATCAAAGAGTTAAGGACCTCACAAATGCACTCCTTCACGTGTATCACTATACACTCAAGGTCGTTGGCTTTTGTGACCACACTCTATTATTCTCACCACTCAAGCCTTTTTTCTCTCAAGACCTTCTTGTTCTCTTAGTAATTACAATGGCAAGATCAACAACTAGTGCTCCCAAGTAATGGTTCGGAATGGAGTTTATGTGACTCGATGTACGGAAGCTATTTAAATGCGCACTTGAAGCAAGCAAGTTCTACGACTTTAAGTAAGACTCCAAGACACACAACACCCTAAAAGCTCAAAGATTAGTGCTAATAAAGTAGGACTAATACCTTAGAAACACTAACCAAGAAGTTCGGAAGCGAAACAAACATAAAAAACTACGAAACGAAGCAAAACGGACCAACCAGAGTTTTGGACGGTCCGCCTAGGGTCTGGACCAGTAGCCAAAGTGGGTGGTCCGCCTAGGGAGTGGGCGGTCTGCCTAGGGAGTGGGCGGTCCACCTAGAGAGTGGGCCGTCCGCCTGGGTGGGTGCTGCAGCTTTTTCGAAAATGGGTTTTTGATGGTTTTTGACTCAAATTTTCAACGTTTTCACCCCGTTTCTTCAAAATAAATGGTACCCAAAGTTGTATAATGTTATTTTCAACAAATCCCAATGAATTTCACCCATAAACATCCAACAATCAAAGCACAATCATCATTCAAAGATTCAAAGTGGGTTTTCAAAAGGGTTTCAAATTGGATTTTGATTCTTCGATTTTGATGTTATACAACTCCAAATCTCACGAAATTTGTTTCAAATCGTTGGGTTTTCAATCTAGAACATTCCCCAATATCAAATCCACAATCAACAATCAACCAAACCCAAGAATCAAATCACAAGCTCAAGAACAAGGGCTTTCAAGGGTTTAAGAAAATTGGAGGATTTCAAATTTTCAAAATCCGTAACACCAATCCAAACCACGAGATTTAGGTACCCAAACGAAGGGTTTTCAACAAGGATAATTCTCCAATAACACCCATATCAAGATCCAATCACATCACAAAGTTATGCCAAATTTTTGGACTTTTAACTTTTTTAATTTTTTTGTTTTTTCTTCTTTCTAATAACTTCAACAACAAGAATATAAAAGAAAAGATACTAGGCACGAAGAACCAAGTGTCAGGGGTTTGTAGAAACAAAACCCGAGCCTTGCTCTGATACCAAACTGATGCAGGGACAAAGGGTGGAAGCAAAAGATAAACACGAGATCAAAGAAATAAGGAACGGGGAAGAACAGAAATAGAAGAAAGAACGAATATAACTAACCAAAGTAGATTGATTCAAAGGGAGAAAGAGACTTGAACCACTCACGGGGTCACACTAGGGGTGATCCACCATGGATTCCAAGTAAGAGATACATGAAGCCAAGCTTCAACAAGAAGGACCTAGTCTCTTCTAAATTCTATTCTTCAATCTCAAAATCTAGCTAATGAAATAAAATGACTAAGGTTCCTATTTATAGTCTTTTCTAAGACTATGTAAAAATGACATAAAAGCCCCCACAAGTTGGGGTAAGATAAATAAGACCACGTAGGGTCAAACTTGTAAATTGTGCTAGGCTTAAGAGTTGAACTCGTCTTGGCTTCTCAGCAAAAGAGGCGGAGCGCCTAGTGTTAGGCGGAGCGCCTGCCAAGTTGGGCAGTGGGGCAGCTTGGGCAGAGCGCCAACCTTAGAGGTGGAGCGCCTGGGTTGCTCTATGCTCAGGTGGAGCGCCTGCTTTGCCTGGACGGAGTGCCTAGCCTGGTGTGCTCTCGATACTTCTTCAATTCGCTCCCGAACTCTCGTCCTTTGCATCCTCCAATCACGGCTCTTGATGGTAAGTGCCTTAGGCTCGATTTGTGCTGCATCAGGCCTTCCCTTTCCCTATCCCCCTGCTAACTCTGTTTGCTGCAGTTGCGTTTGGTCTCATATTGACCATATCATGCTCTATTGTGTGCAGAAGAAGCCTGAGGGTTCAATAGAGTCAATTTCTGAACTCTCTAAACTGGTTCTGATGGTTCTGAAATTAGGAACCTTTGACTATTGAGAGGACATTTATGACCTTTGAGAAACAGGGCACTTCTCTTTGACTAGTACTCTTTCCCTCATGTTTTTCCCCTAGGAAATGTCCCTAATTTTTATATTAGTTAAGTGTCCAGCTTGTATTCTTTAAAACAGGGTGAACAACAGTAAACTGTTGTACAAATTCACTATCAGGAGCCACTCTCTTGCTCCTTTTCTCCCTGTGTGCAAATGCATCATGTTTAGGCTTGAGAAAATGATTCTGGACTAATTTCTTCTATGGAAACTGATTGTTTGAAATCCCACCCTTACTGAAAGTTTTTACACCTAAGATGCATCAGAAGCATGATTAACTCGCCTTACAATTTGAAACCTTGAATAAAACAGGGGCTGTATGTGATATAATTGCCTAGATGAGGCTATTCTGAAAACTAAACTCGCCCCTCCTTTGCATAAACAGTCTGGGCCCAAAAATATTTTCAAAAAGGGACTTTTACGTGCATAAACTGATTTTGAGCATCACCTATGCTCTTATACACTAATCTAATAGTGTATAGGAGTGTATAAAACACTTGGGGTCATTTATGCACTTTAAAGTATATTTTTAAAGTATAATCATCACTCAGTCATGTATTTGCATGTTTTATACCTATAAGTATCTATACTTTACATGCGACAGCCTTTATTTACATTTATGTACTTCTATGACAATCATTTTCTAAAACAGCCTCTTCGCCTATATATCTCTCAAAATCTGACCCTTACACAGAAAGGGCCATTAAGGTTAAGGCTCGACAATTAATGACGAGTCACACCGACCCTAAATGGCCAACATTTCATTTTAAAACAACACCCCTTTTGGTTTTTGCCAAATCTGAATTTTATTTAACCATTTTTGCAAAATTGCTTTTAAAGTGTTAGAATTGCGTGAATAAACTGAAATTCAACATCTTTTGCATGTTTAAATTTATTTACGATTAGGCGCTTGATAGTAGAGACCGTAAACTATGATTAGGCTCGAATACAGGTCGTATATGAAAATTATTTATGTATATGTGTTCTAAATTGCATGAATGTGCTACATTTTAAACTAGAATGCTAAATTAATTCCCAAGTTAGTATTTATGATGATATACACTATTTGTCTCCCAAAACATAGACTCGGATGGGAACCACTTTTTGTGGGACCCGAGGAAGTGCCTAACACCTTCTTCCCCGAGTCAGTTAGATTTCTTACCCATATAGAATCTCTGGAATTGACTAGTTGACTTATTGAATTTGGCCTTAGATACTTAGTTGACCTAATACGCCTTAGAAATTATATTAGGTGGCGACTCCAATATTGAAACTCAAACGAGTTCAATCAGTCAAATCCGAAACCCGACTCGCCTCGAGTTGAGTCCAAAATCGGGTTATTTAAAGTCCTAACCACAACGAGTCTTTACTTTTGGGATTCATTTAATTGTTATCTTGCTATTCATATTATTATTGTCGTACTAACTTGGTTTTCTTTTTTATTTTTTTATACTTTATTTATTTATTGTATTGAACTTGAATCTTGATGTGACATTTTGCATATTTCACTCATACTTCCCCACTCCTGGGAAACGACACTTTACACATACATGGCGATTATGTGGATTTCGCGGTCGCTTCACTACTAAAACACCTTTTAAGAGGGACATTTTTAGAATATAGTTGGTCCGTGGTACAACCAACAATTTCAAGTGATCCCACTCCTTGGTCGTCCGCCTTGGGGAACCGTGTCTAGAATTACACCACTCTTTTGATGTAATGAGCATGCATCATGCCTTTGGAGGGGCTCTCCATGAGCCGACTAGTCTTCAACTTGTCTAAACTACCTAAACGGGGTTTTCAACCCCAAAGGGACGTTTGGACATGCTTATGTGCATTTGAGAGAAAAGAAAAGGAAAAAAAAAGAGTGAAAAAAAAGTGAGACGAAAATGAAAATGCATTTTGATTTGCCAATTATTCTCAAAAAAGGGACGGGGTTTTTAATCTCTTATTTTTATTTTTTAGGTCACAATGAGTCAAAACTTTCATCGTTTTGGAATGACTATGGGCGTACATCCTTTGTTAACTAGTAGGTGGAGTAACTTGTCACTGGGAGAGCAAACCGAAGTATGTCAACACTTGGGTCATTTGGTTTCACTATTAGAAATGGAACCATGTATGGAGATGATCGAAGCATCAATGTCGTTTTGGGATGAAGAATTGAACGTGTTTAAGTTTGGGGATATCGAATTAACACCTTTGTTGGAAGGAGTAGGGGGGTTTGTGTCACACTCGGGGTTAGACAGGCACCATTGGCAAGGAAGCTGCATACTAGCACCTAGCGTCCCCACAGCTCAAGAGTTTCGTAAAAAATTAGGGATGGTAGCAAGTGTGAATGTGGAATTTTTACAACAAAAGAAGATACCCTTTTCCTATTTTTACACTCGGTTTGGGTATTTGAGTGCATTCGACAACCATAAGAAGGAGTTCGAGTCCTATGGTGACTGGAGGAGAGCTAGACCACTTGCATTTGCCATTTGTTTCTTAGTAGTAATAGTGTTCCCCGAGAGTTCAAGTCACGACATATGTTCGAGACTTGTCATGGTTGCCGATGCGATATTTAATGGAATTGATGGTTATCATGATACCATAGTTTCTATGATAGTAGCAGACATTTATCGGGCTTCTGGTTGTTGCAAAAGAGGAGCAAAATACTTCCAAGGGTGCAATCTTCTACTACAAGTATGGTTCAAGGAACATTTAAGGAAAGCAAGAGGTGTGCAAGCATTGTCCAAGCCGGCTGGTTACAACTACTTGATTGGGGAATGATACAGGGTTTCAAAACTCAAGCAGCCAAGCAGCACAGAGAAATGGGTAAAATTGTTTGAAAATATAATGGAGGACTCAATTCAGTAGATGTTCACTTGGTTTCCTTCATCAAATTTCATATTAGTTCTGAGAAGACACCCTTTGTGATACTTATGGGGTTAAGAGGCCTCCAACCTTACCAACCATTAAAAGTAATGAGGCAAGCAGGGAGGAACCAAATCATACCATTGATACCAGACACGAAAGACTATCAGTTTGACTACACTGAAGATGTTGTTCCAAGGGTCAAGAGAATTAGGAAGTCATGGGTAGGAAGACAAATCATGGGAGAAGCATCGCTAGCGCCCGATAGATATAACGCTGGATGCGAACCAAACTACATAAGCTGGTTACGCTCTAGCCTAAAGGGAAATTTGGTGGTAGGGCCGAGTCGAGGGAATAACATAAGAGATCGTGAGGCAGAAGCTCAAATTCGGTACCGAGAATTCATGCTGAAAGCTGTCAAAAAGGATAAGGAGAACAAAGAAGAAATTGAAGTATGGAAGAAACGTACCTTAGGATTAGAGGAAAAGATAGAGGCATTGGAAACGAAACTTGAGCAATGGAATTCGGAGTGTGCAGAGATAGACATCCTACACTTGGTAGCAGCCAAAGGATACTTAACCAAAGCTATGGAAGAAGTCGAGGATATTACATGAGAAGCAAAGAAGGCCAAGATGGAAAAGGAGTGTGCTGCCTAGTCAAAGTATCATTTCCATTTTTTCTCTTGTATTTTGCTTTTTCGAAAAGTTATCATGTACTGATTGTCAAATTTTGGGGGAATTTATAAGAATAATTGGAAACAAAATGCGTGTTCATTTTTCTTTGCATAACGACAAACCTAGGAAGGCTATACGTCCTTGGCACGTAATAGTCCATTAGTAAGC
Source organism: Petunia x hybrida (assembly GCA_037355625.1). Lineage (NCBI taxonomy): Eukaryota > Viridiplantae > Streptophyta > Magnoliopsida > Solanales > Solanaceae > Petunia > Petunia x hybrida. The sequence goes on from JBBBVM010000080.1 coordinate 1,670,738, forward strand.
CTATGCCCAAAATGTCGAAAGGGTTTTTAACCCAAAAATGACAAATTGCATCTCTGCATGGATTCAAAGAAACGTTTGCACAAAAACATTGATCGTCTGTTTAAACATGATCAAAACTATAAGGATGTTTTGGTCTTTACCTTTTCTTGTTTTGTTTTCAGACTATGGCTGCAAAGGGTACTCTCCAATTTGAGATTGTTTCCCGACCTCCTCACTTGATCAGACTTTGGTGGGAAGATTTGGCCATTGTCAGCAAAGCTCATGTTCAAAAGATGTTGGGAGAGTTGGCAGCTCTCAAAAACTACACTGCCATGACTGGTTTGATTGAAGCTGCTACACATTTATGGGACTACAAAAGGGTTGTGTTTCATTTCAATGGCTTCGAGTTGGCACCAATGTTGGAAGAATTTGGAGGGCTAGCAGGGTTAGAGCCTGGACCCGAGACTATGATTTATCCCCGAGACGTGGACTCTAAGGAGTTCTTTGAACTGCTGGGAGCCCCTTATGATCCATACGTCGAGGGAGTGCATGATGGGAAAGTCACGTTGGAATACTTGCATTCTAGATTTGGAGATCCGACACTTAGATATGAAAGCTGGGGCGTGAGAGATTCAAGATTGGGAGTGGACTGAATCCAATGCTTTCATCATTGCTTTTCTGGGAAGCATGGCTTTCCCCGAGAAAGGAGGCATTATCGACATAAGGCTAGGGAGAGTAGTAGAGGGGTTATGCAAAGGTGCTTTCAAACGTCAAGTAAGTTTGGTTCCAATGATTCTAGGGAAAGTTATAGGGCCTTAACCAAATGTAGGAGGGGAGGAGATTTCTTCGAGGGGTGCAACCTGTTGTTGCAAATATGGTTGGTAGAACACTTGCATAGCGTCCCCGTCAGTCCGGTAGCACCAAAACCCTCTTGGCAAAGAGGGATCCGCTCATATAGCACCCGTATGGCTGGAACAGTTGCATGAGAATACCTTGCAAACATGGAGGGTTGGTACACCAAGTTCGAAGAATTGCATGAGGTGCAATGAGTGATTGAAAATTAGGCTGGCTTCATCGTCTCCATACAAGGTCAAGACATCACTTTCTTGACATGGATTGGATTCTGAGGAACTTATCACTATGATCCTCTCGGAATCCTTCGACAAATGGGACTGACACAACAAATCCCGCAGTTGACTAAAGGAAGAAGCTTCAACGTTGATATAAAGGACATCGAGCATCCGATGGTTCTCACCATATTGACAATGTGGGAGAAGAGGCTTACTATGCAGTTTTGTCGTGGTCGAGATAGTAGAGTGAACCCCACAACTACCCTGGCCTACCCTCAATGGCTTGGCGAAGATAAGGCAAGGTTTCGATCTAAGACTACACTAAAAAGGAAAGCCAAAACTCCAAATGCTGCTGAAAAATACAAGGAGTTGAAACACGAGTTTGACCAAAGAAACAAAGAGTTAAGGGTGACACAAGAAAGGGAGATGAGGAGACAATACAAGGATAAGATCAAAGGGGACGAGTTCAAGTATTGGACCGGCAAGGTCATGACTACAAGACAAGCTGTTGGGAATTTACAAGATTTGCTCAAAGGATGGGGAGAGTATTTTAAGTCAGTACCATTGGAAGAGAAGGAAGCAAAGGGATTGGAAATCTGCGAGTTCTTCATAAAAGCCCTGGGTGACATGGAGGTAGGGAAAGACCCGCTGGAGACATTTCCTGATCCTCCACTCATTAGTTTGGTTCACAAACCCAAAGAGGAAACCAAAGAAGAGAAGGAAAAGGAAGACGATGGAGCTGATGTTTGAACTTGGAGTCTCTTTGCTTGGCACCTAGTCTAGTCGTATCAAGTCGAGTCGTCTTATCCCTTTTGTTGTCGTTTTCATCTTATTCGAGTCATCGTCTTTAAATTAGTGGTTGTAATAAAGCCAAGCAAATTAAATAAAATTTTGTTATTTTTGGGTTTTAGACTGGTGATGATTATGCTTATTCAAATGAAATGATGTGTTTGGTGCAAACGTTACTTCGAATCTGCGATAGGCCTACCTCTGGCACAAAAGAAGTCCCATGCATGATAGGACGCGATCTTATTTAAACTAACATATACTCACATTTTCTCTTCTTGTTTTTTATGTAAAGTCCCCAAGTCCCTGATAGTTTGATTTGTGCATTCTGGCCGCGCTGCAACACCAGTTGAGGTCCAAAGGATCAATCCCAACACCTCCCCCTTTACCTACAAGGACAAGGACGAGATGAAATATCATGGCTAAGTTTGATAAGGTTGGAAATGGAACTCCTACGAGACAAGTCATGGTCGCCTATGAAAGTTATGCTAAGTTGGAGTAGAGGTTGCTTGAACTAGAAAATAGGATCCCTCTTGCCCGTACTGATGAGGTCATTGAACCAAACCAAACTGCTCGCCCTCATGGCAAAGATCCACTCCACCTCGAAAAAGACATTCCTTACCCTACCTACACTGCACCACCGAAAGCACCACAAAACAACTTACCCTCATTCACCGTTGAAACCAAAACCATCGCATCATCCACCAAAGATCATGAAATGTACGCATGGACCAAGGAAGACCCAGACAATACTAAAGAGCAAGTCCAATGGCTGGTAGAGAAGTTTAAACAACTCCAAGACACTAAGGGAACCCGAGGGCTGGCTTATGAGGACCTCTGCTTGTATCCTGACTTGAAGCTGCCCAAAGGATACAAGACACCCAAGTTCAACATGTTCGACGACAGTGGAGATCCAATGGCCCATTTGAGATTTTACTGTGATAAGCTGATTGGGATTGGACATGACGAAAAGATCCGTATGCAGCTGTTCAGCCGCAGTCTAGCTAGAGATGCATAGTATGGTACTCTATTGCTCCCAACGCACACGCAAGTATACATGGTCGACAAGTAATAAAATGATAAGTAGACTATCATTCCCACGAGGACTATTCAGACTGACACTTAAAAAAAAATTTCTAACTACTATTCAGGGATCTTTTTCCAATAGTGAGGGTTTTATTAACTAAAGAGCAATAATTAAAATGGTAGAAGTGAATTCAAACAATGGAGCAAAACTTAGTTGTGATTAGTAATAAGGAGATGGTCCAGGGTCAGAGTTACGAACAATCCAGTTGAGTTATCCTGTGGATTCCACTTCTTAAGTTCCAAGATTGCTAACTAACAGGTTAATTGTATCCGTGAAAACCTTTCGATTCTTCACGGTCTATGCAGGCTACTCCAATCCCTCAATCCAAATTCAATCTTTTCTTGCTCGATCATGCTCTTTAAAGCTCAAATTGCACTTCATAACAACCTACAATCATACGACACAAAATCAGTGCAAAATCACATTCATCACTTAGAAAACGCGCGAATAAAGTACTCAAACGTGAGGAAATATTAAGAAAATATAGGCATAAAATGCCAAACATCACCGCCCCACACTTGAACCTTTGCTCGCCCTCGAGCAATTACCAATAACTTCCCAACCTAGGTAAAACAAGTCTGCCTATGACTATGGTTGATACCGACCATTGAACAAATGCATACAAGTCTACTATGGGTCCTACAAACATGCCAATAATTTATCAAACTCCAAAACATGAGAACAACCACCCCAAGACAACTCAAATGCACAAACTCAACTCATTGCAACCATGCTCCCACAAAGTCACCCCTATCTACTCAACCAAGAAGCCACGATTTCACCTACCTCATGCAAACCGTGTGCCTTCACCAAAATGAAGCAAGAGAGTGTCCCCAAGAGTCACACACAACAATGAATATCAAGAATAGAACGGGGACAACAGCATAGAAAGAATTCACTCACTCTCATGAAAATGTAACGACCCTCAAATAGTCGTTACGGGATTCGGGACCTCGATTTGCATGTCTACAGTCCCAAAAGCTCCGTTAGGTCATTTATGACCCGTCTGTGAAATCTGAGTCGAAACGGAGTCCGTTTGATAGGTTTTCGAGAAAAGAATCCGTTTATGAAATTTCGGAAAGGAATTTGGGGTTTCGATAGGTCGTTTTGAGTAAACGAACCCCGATGGAAAATTCGAGCGCACCGTTAGGTCTGTCTCGTCATTTATGATATGTAGCAACCTTCAAAATTTAAAACGGACCTCGTTTGATAGGACTTTTGATAAAGTCCCCGTTTCGGAAGTTTAAAAGAGTTAAAAGAGGTTTCCGAGCTCGATTTGAGAAAATGAGCTCCGATGAGAGATCCGAAAGTTCCGTTAGGTTCGTATAGTCATTTGTGACTTGTAGCAACTTTCGGAATTGGATTCCGAGGTCGTTTGGTTAAATTTCGCTATTTTGGCGAAAGTCGAAAATTGAATCTTTGCCGTGGGACCCACTTTTTGAGTTCTGGAGGTCCGAATTGAGTTCCGTCTTGACGAGCATGTCACCCAAGTATTTTTTGGCTTGTGTGAAAAATTTGGGATCATTCCGAGCTTCTTAGGGTCCCTTTTTGCCCCTAAAACAGTAGAAAATCTGGTGCGACTTTTCTGTTCTGTTTTGGCGCAAACAGCCGGATAAAAGCTGATTTTCCGGCCAATCCGTAAGGAATTAGGAAAAACTCAAAACATAAAAGTTGTTTCCCTTTGAGTTGTGGTTCTAATGGCACTGGTTTCAGATAATTTGGACAGTCCTATCAAAAGTTATGATTTTTTTAAAAGAAGCTGTCACAGAGGCAAAAACTGCTATAAAAAGGCCATTTCGGGCCATTTCGGTTCATAACTTATGAAAATCATTTGGTGAGCTCTTGAGGTGATTTTTGGGTATTTCTTGAAGACCCAATCATACTTACACTTAAGGTAAGCCGTTTCAATCCATCTTTATGTTGATTAACACAAGAATCAAAGGGTTGATTCTTGGAAATATGTTAGAACCCTAGATTCTTAAGAATTGGGGAAAGACATCGAGCAAGGCTCGCATGTGGAATCTAAGTGTACTTTTGGACTCACGGGAGCGTGGGGAGTCCGGAAAAGTACATTTTTTAAATTTAGGGCTCGGCCCTACCCGGGGGCATTTTGGTAATTTTTACCCTAGGATGCCTATAGGCTTAAATAGCTATAATTGAACACTCATATGTGCTATATCTTGTCTTAATAGACCTAGTGGAGAGTCCTTCGCGGACAAGACGAGCGGGAAAGGAGATTCTTCCCGGCATTTGAGCCCGAATTTCGAGGTAAGTGAGACTTGACCTCTATTGTGCTTGTGGACTCTTCCTTCATGCTAGTATGCTTCATGTACGCATATATATACCTAACAATGGTTAGGATTAATGATGTGAATTACTTGCTATTATTGTTTGTTATAAATAGCGAGATTGTGACTCGACCGAGGTATGTGCAGGTCTAAACGCTACGTCGAGGTAGCTTAAATTTATATCGTAGTAACGCTTGCTACGCCATGCTTAGATAGCAAGAACTTGGGGACATGGCCGAGGATGTTGCCGGCATGTCATGATAAATGTCTTGCCGAGGATTTTGCCGGCTTTTGTATGATATTGGTACTTGATTTGTTCACGTGCCGGGTTGGGTAGTGCTGTCTATACGTAACCTTGGGTTGGACGACATGGGAGTAGGGATTGTGTGTATGGAATGTGTTACATCTATTTGTGATTTCACTACTTTATTGTATGATTACTATAGTATGTTGTTGCTTATGATGCATGTAGCGACTTGTCCCGCAAGGGTACCTTAGCGGGCCTGTCGGTGATCTTACTGGGCTTCGGCTCATAACTTACTCTGCTACGTGCGCAGGTCCTTCATCCAGTCAGCAGCCCGGACGTTAGCGGTTCCCGAGGCTTCTGAGACTTTTGATTGAGGTGAGTCGACCACACAGACCGTGGTGGCATACCGCCGGAGTCACTTAGAGATAGGACTCAGATTTCTTTGATGTATATTCATACTTTATTGAGTCACTCTTAGAATGCTCCAATTCTTTTGTGGATATATTCTTTTGGACTTCACCCTTTTATATTTATATATCCATTTATGATCTTTTCACATTATTGTTCTTTTCCGCATCTTGTTTCATTGGTTCGCCTAGGCAAATGTTGTTTAGGTGCCATCACGAGCCCTTGGAAATTGGGTCGTGACAGAAAAGCTCACATGTCACACATGATGTACCATAAGCTTGCCCGTAGTGTAGGACTCCACTAATGTAAGCTCACTCCAATCGGGATTAACTAGGACTTTAAAAAGATTGTAATGTAGGCTAAGGGGCTGGTAGGATGCATGTGGGTAATAATGACTACCTCCCTAAGAACTTTAATACATCACAATACAAATTAAGCACAAATCTCATCAAAACCAACCATTTCACCCAACCAATAGTTTTCACACACACCTTTTCAACAAGTAGCAATTTTTTTTCTTTTAAGCACAACACTAGCAAGGATGGATATTCTTTTCTTTTTATTTCTTTTTCCAATTTTTTTCAGATTTTTTTCTTTTTAGTTCTTTCCAACCCTTGCCAATGCTCCTTCAACTACATCACAATTTATCAAATATTTTCCTCATTGGTTCCACTCAAAAACCTCCGAATATTTGAACCACAAACTCCACAATAATATACAATTATCCATTAAAGTGCTTAAGGAGTAAAGGGCCAAAAGAAAGCAATTTAGAACAAGTGGGTAGGCTTGCGATGTGGGTGCCAACAAAAAGGTCAAAGAGATCATAACAATCAAGTCCAAGGTGTATATATAAGGGTAGGCAAATCAAAAGAAGGCCTGTATCATTTCCCGACTAGACTAAACCTAGGATTTCGCTTTGCACACACGGAGGCAAGTTCTAGACACCAATATGCAAATATGGAGTAAAATAAGAATATGCCTCATAACACATTGCGCACAATCCACACAAAATGGCTCCATCACAACTCTCAATCAAGCAAACAGGGTGCAACTTGTGAAAAATTAAGTACTAATGCACAAAGGTTCACAACAAAGTCAAGTGAGTGGACTCAAGCATCTCAAGGGGGTCATTCCATTTTTTTCTACGCATGCATCACAATTTAAAACCAAAAGACACCACAAATAGCACATGCTCAAGTCCAAGTACATCGGTATCAAACAAATCAAAGGCACCTAGCATTCTACCTAATTCTTTCGTCTAGGGCCACCTATAACTAACTACTCTAATACTAAAAAGAAGGAAAATAAAAAACTACCCGGTTCAAAGGCCTCCCCGTGAAAAAGAACCGAGGTCATAAGAAAAACCACGGGGTGGATGACATATACCACTAATAAAGACTAAAAAAGAACATCTTTTTGCAATTTTTCATTAGTTTTCTAATTTTTTTCATATATTAAAGCAAGAAATAAATAAAAATAAAGTCAAGTGACAAAGGAAAAATCCTAACGGTACATGCATCCATAACCTCAAAAATAAAGGGGAGTTCCCCACCCCACACTTAAAATAAAGCAATGTCCTCAGTGCGACAACAAATAAAATACAAGGGGTAAAAGAACTTCCCTGAAGGCTCAAGTCCTTGGTGCTAGCATCCTTCACGCTTCCGTATAGTATGAGATACTCAGACTTCCCCCAACAGGTCATCAATATTAGGCAAGGGTGAGGACACCCCACACTTAAACTCAACATTACATGAACCTGCAATCCAAAGAAAAACAAAAACTACGTGACACTATAAATAAATTAATACAAGTACAAACTCGGGTTGCCTCCCGAGAAGCGCCTTAGTTAATGTCGTGGCACGACGACACTTTTAGCTCACTTCCAGCATTTATGTCTTCTCTTCTTACGACGAACCTTTGCTTTCTTCCTTTCTTTGAGAGAACCCATCTTCAACTTCACATGTGATGTGTCACTGCTATTTTGTTCCATATTCTGCTCACACATGTCATTTGGTTTACTTATATGTTCTTGTTTGACACATTCGATCATAGAGCACTCTTCAACCTTAGTTATGTGCTCCTTCTCATTAAAAACCTTGAAAGTAACCTTTTCTCCATGTGCTCTAACAGTCATCTCACCCAGCTCCATGTCAATAAGTGCCTTCGAGGTGACTAAGAATGGTCTCCCCAAAATGATTGGAGCTTCTCGGTCCTCTTCATAATCTAGGACTACAAAATCAGCAGAGAATGTAAACTTACCAACTTTAAGCAACACATCTTCCAACTTACCATCAGGGTGAGTGAGTGATCCATCCGCCATATTAGGAGTAACTGAAGAGGGCTTGATTGCTCCTAGACCTAACCTTTTGCAAACAGATAGAGGCATGAGATTTATGCTCGCACCCAGATCACACAATGCACCAGTGATATTATGCCCTCCAATGGTGCAAGGAATAGTAAACCTCCCAGGATCTTGAAGCTTTGGAGGTAACTTACTCAAGATTATGCTGCACTCCTCAACTAACTCAACTGTATCTATCTCATGAGGCTTTTTCTTCTTGACTAAAATCTCTTTTAAGAACTTCACAAAGGATGGCATCAATTCAAACACATCAGTCAAAGGAATGTTAACTTGAAGCTCTTTCAACATACTCACAAATTTTTGATACTAGGCCAAATCCTTCGATGGTATAAGTCCCTGCGGGAATGGTGGAGGCGGCAGAGGTGCCTCCTTTCTCTCTTCTTTCTTCCTTACCCTCTCCGCCTTTTCAACTTTTACTATTTCAGCTCTCTCCTCGGACTTGGCCATCAGCTCTCCACCTTCAATTAAAGTCACTGCAAGACATCTCTTAGGCCCCTTTTTAACAGTACTTATTTCTCTCACCAACTGCCCCAACTGGCGCTCCAGGTTCTTTTAAGCATTGGCAAGATCTTGTATGGCCTGTGCATGGGCTGCAGTGTCAGCTATCATTCTCTGCTAGCCTGCCATTATATGCTTTAGCATATCTTCAACTGAATTGCTAACCTGCTGTGGTGGAGCTGGAAGTGGGTGGTAATTATTTGGAGCTCTCGTATTGCCTTGATAATAAGCATTACCAAACTGATTTTGACCCTGCAGTCTATTTTGATTACCCACGTAATAAACTGACTCTAGATTAGAGGAGCAAACCTCTGTAGCATGATCTTGACCACAAACCTCACAAAAACTCTGGAGTTGTTTCACTGGAGACACTTGTTGCTGAGTCTTTGGCAGAGCTAGCTTGCTAATTTGATTGGAAATAGCATCCATCTTCTCCCTCAGCTCTGAAACTGCATCTAACTGAAGTACCCCAGCAGATTTCTGTGTAGTAGCTCTACTATCTCCCTGCCAGTCAGGATTGCTCTGCGAAAACTTGTCTAGTAACTCATAAATCTGGTCAAAGTTTAAGGCCATTACTTGGCCTCTAGCAGGAGCATCTACCACGATCTTAGTATGTGCAGTCAACCCCTCCACAAAAGTGTGTGCCAGTACCTCATTTGATTGGTTATGATGTTGACAATCTCTCAGTAAAGCTTTAAACCGCTCCCAGGCTGAATACAAAGACTTTCCTTCTATCTGCCTGAAGGACATAATTTCACTCCTCAGCCGGGCTGTCTTGGCAGATGGATAAAACTTAGCTAAGAACTTCTTAGCCAAATCATCCCAAGTAGTGATAGACCCTGACTTTTCAGCCTTTAACCACCTCTTTGTTGCCCCAATCAGTGAAAACAGGAACAATGTCAAGCGCACATAATCAATAGGAACTCCCATCGGTGTGTAAGTATCACTGATCTCCAAGAAATTCTGAATGTGTTGCTGCGGATCTTCATGAAGTAATCCATTATATTGCCCAGTCACATGCAGCAACTGAATCATGCCAGACTTAATCTCAAAGTGCCCGGTGATAGCGGGCTTAACTATGCTAGACGCTACCCCCTCCAGGCTGGGGAGAGCAACATCTCGCACAGCTAAGGTGCGTTCTTCTGCCATTCCTGCAGGTAAAGATCAAGCAGGACCTAATACCTGAAACAACACAAAACTCAAAATAAAAATTAAACCTGAATAGATAATAAGTAATCGTTAAAAAAGAAATCCGTCAATTATTAGTCCCCGGCAACGGCGCTAAAAACTTGTTGCTCCGAATGCACACGCAAGTATACGTGGTCGACAAGTAATAAAATGATAAGTAGAGTATCGTTCCCACGAGGACTATTCAGACTGACACTTAACAAAAAATTTCTAACTACTATCCAGGGATCTTTTTCCAATAGTGAGGGTTTTATTAACTAAAGAGCAATAATTAAAATGGTAGAAGTGAATTCAAACAATGGAGCAAAACTTGGTTGTGATAAGTAATAAGGAGACGGTCCAGGGTCAGAGTTACGGACAATCCAGTTGAGTTATCCTGTGGATTCCACTTCTTAAGTTCCAAGATTGCTAACTAACAGGTTAATTGTACCCATAAAAACCTTTCGATTCTTCACGGTCTATGCAGGCTACTCCATTCCCTCAATCTAAATTCAATATTTTCTTGCTCGATCATGCTCTTTAAAGCTCCAATTGCACTTCATAACAATCTACAATCATACGACATAAAATCAGTGCGAAATCACATTCATCACTTATAAAATGTGCGAATAAAGTACTCAAACGTGAGGAAATATTAAGGAAATATAGGCATAAAATGCAAAACATCACCGCCCCACACTTGAACCTTTGCTCGCCCTCGAGCAATTACCAATAACTTCCCAACCTAGGTATCATACTCTAAGCAACAAACAAAGAAAAGGACGAGTTGGGAAGCAATGGCTGGAGATTTCATCGATAGTTTTGGGCACAACACTGATGCTATACCTTACCGGTTCTATCTAGAAAAATTGAAGAAGAAGCCCACTGAGACTTTTGAGAGTTTGCAACTAGATGGAGGGCTGAAGCCTCCAATGTCCAAACTCCCATGGAAGACGCTGAGATAGTGGCAACTTCCATTCGCATATAAGATGTCTATTTTGACAAAATGCTGAATCTGCAAGATAAGAAGTTTGGAGAATTGATCAAGATTGGGGATATGGTTGAAGATGGAATGAAGACTGGAAGGATTGTTAGCTTGGCCGCACTACAAGCCGCTAACAAAGCCCTACAAGCTGGCAGCACTAATACCTCAAGAAAGAAGAAGTACGATGCCTCCTTCGTAGCCGCATCACTTGACCACTCCCCTACTCATAACCACTACTACCAAGCACCTCCTCCATCCTATCCATACATACCACCCATATCCACCTACCCAGTCTATAACACCCAGCCCATGTTCCAAAACCCACCACCACAAAGACCAACATACCCACAAAGTCCCATCTATCGAAATACCAATACCTATTCGCCAAGGCCTCACGCCAATAACAACCCAAGACCTAAAAGAAACTACACCCCGTTGGCTGAATCTCGCACTCAGTTGTTCGAGAGACTCAAAGCAGCTGGCCATATACAACCCGTGCCCTTCAAAATGCCTGATAGGATGACACCTTATTTTGATCAAATCAAAACCTGTGCCTATCATTCTGGAGGACCTGGTCACGATACTGAAAAGTGCTACGCCTTGAGGGACATGATACAAGATTTGATCGACCAAAAGGTGACACACTTGAAGACTCCAAACGGGCACAACAACCCCCTTCCTAATAATGGAGATAGTAGGGTGAACCTGATCGAATTGGATGAGGAATGCAACTTGGAAGGGACTATTGTTAAGGCAAAAGAAAAGGCACCAGCAGCCACTTCAATTGCTCAAGCCGCTACAGCACCAGAGCCCATTGAGGTGGAAATGGCTCCCAAATTCTATGTTGATGTGGTTCCCCCATACAGCAACAAGGCGGTACCATGGGATTATGAAAGGGAGAAGAAGAACAAGTCCATAGTTGAGACTGTTGCCGCACAAGGGATGACTAGGAGTGGAAGGATTTACACGCCCGAGCACCCTGTTCAAGATAGACTAGGCATTAGTGAGGAAGAGTCCGAGGGACTGTGGAAGAAGGTGCAAGCAAAGGAGTACTCCGTAGTTGAGCATTTGGGCAAAACTCCAGCACAAATCTCTATTTTGGCTTTGCTCCTCAAATCAGAGAGCCACCGAAGTGCTTTGATGAAGGTGTTGGACGAAGCACATGTTCCGGTGGACACTTCAGTTTAAAACCTGGCTAACATGGTTGGACAAGTCATGGAGGTCAGCCGAATTGCTTTTCACGGAGATGATCTACCACCTGAAGGTTTGAATCACAACAAAGCTTTGCACGTCACTGTCAAATGCAAGGAGTGGTTCGTAGGAAGGTTTTTGATCGACGGAGGTTCCGGTCTGAACATATGCCCGTTCATAATTCTAAAAAGAATGGGAATTGACCAAAGCAAGATAAGGGAGAGCGACATGAAGGTGAAGGCGTTCGATGGATCGCAAAGAAGCAACATTGGAGAGATCGACCTAACTATCATGGTCGGTCCCGTGGAATTTACTGCGGAATTCCATGTCATGGACATCTCTGATTCCTACAATCTGCTACTGGGAAGGCCTTGGATCCATATGGCTGGTGTGGTGCCTTCCACATTACACCAAACCGTAAAGTTTGAGTGGGATCACAAAGAGGTGGTAGTGTTTGGTGAGGGGAACAACTCTATCTACAATGAGCAAACTATACCAGCAATCGAAGGGAATACTCTTGATGGGCAGACATTTTATACTGTAGAACTTGTGGGAGCAGTGCAAGGCACTCAAGGAGGACGCCGCAAGAACTACAATTCAAGTTGGAACCCCACAAACATGGTCCAACGAGGTTACACTACACACTTTGCTCCCAAGCTGGTCAACACACCGCCTGGGGTTGAAGAAAAAAAGAGGAACTTTTACAGTGCCTATTGGGATAGCCGAGGCAAAGGCTACGAAGGGAGGAATTTGGTTTGGGAACCAGTCATGTCTGATTGGGGAGTGCCCTCACGCGAGTTTTGTGAGACCTGTTGAACCCCAAAAATTACCCCGAGAAGGATAATTCCGGAATATCGACAGGATGGACTAACTCTTTTGAAGTTTTTGGAGTCGCCACCCAATTTAAGGAAAACAGGGAACCAAATTAACAAATGCGTGCAGAAACTCCATTTTTATAAAAAGACCGTCTTTTCAGAGATTCTAAGTAAGAGGTTTTATTAATTTCGGAAGAAGGTTTTTAAGGCACTTCCAAAATTCCGTAAAATACGGTTAATCCGACAGGTTTCCAAATATTTACAAGTGTGCTTTTCTTTCGGAAAGAATTATTTGAATAATAATAATAATAATAATAATAATAATAATAATAATAATAATAATAATAATAATAATAATAATAATAATAATAATAATAATAATAATAATAATAATAATAATAATAATAATAATTAATTGAATAAGAAGCTTATTTGCAAAATATTCTTTTACTTGCACGCATTTGCTAAGATGGCCCCAATTTGCAATAAATAAAATAACGACTTCACAATAAAAGGTAATGGACATAAAGTAAAGCAACATACAAACAATCAAATATTATTGATAAATAAAAATATTTTACACATTTATTTGCATAAATATCTAAGGAAAGTAATGCAAAGTTAAAGATAGAACCGGGAAATTAATCAACTCGCGGGAGCCTTGAATTTTCTAAAATTCATAAGTCTTATTTCTTGAAGATGTCTGGTGCCCGCACGGCCTAAGCGGATTCCGGGTCGTGTCACTGCTGCTGAATTCTCTTCACCAATCTCTTCACCAATTCTTCACCAATCTCACTTTTCAAATTTCTTCACAAGTTTCGTTTAAAAATTGTAAGTATTCTATATTTCAATTTTACGTTATGCTGCTTTAAGACTGAATTTGAACTAAGTTCAATCAACGTGAACTGAATTCAGAGAAATTCGTTTAAAATTTACTAGTTTTACTACCTTGATGCGCCGTTGATGACTGAACTTCAGTATCGCCATTGTCGTGTTAAGTATCAGCACACTAGCACTGAAGTTTGAACTAAAATTCAGTTCATTATGACTGAACTTCAGTGTTAAGTATTCTACGTTTGAATTTTACGTTATGCTGCATTAAGACTGAGTTTCAACTAAGCTCAATCCATGTGAACTGAATTCAGAGAAATTAGTTTAAAATTTAGTAGTTTTAATACCTCGATGTGCGTTGATGACTGAACTTCAGTATCGCCATTGTCGTGTTAAGTATCAGCATACTAGCACTGAAGTTATAACTAAAATTCAGTTCATTATGACTGAATTTCAGTGCTTAAGGGCTGAAAGTTCATTTATAAACTGAAAAAAGCAACCTCAGGACTTTGCGATTACTTATTGGCATTGCCATGTTAAGTACCAGCACACTAGAACTGAAGTTTGAACTAAAAATTTAGTTCATTAGGACTGAACTTCATTAGTTCAATCCTTATGGATAGAACTTAAGTCCACATGAACTGAACTTTAATCCACATGCGGTGGAGCTTTCAATGGTCTTATGTTTAGAACCTACTCCAATCCTTATGTATAGAACTTAACTCCATTAAGACTGAACTTCAGTGCTTAAGGACTGAAAGTTCATTTTATAAACTAAAAGAAGCAACCTCAAGACTTTGTGATTACTTATTGCCATTGTTATTAAGACTGAACTTCATACTAACACAATTCTTTCTCTGATTTACTTATTCAATGCAGAATGGCTACAGTTTGTTTGGTTATTGCTTTCAATGGGATTGGACAAAAGATTACAAGTACTTGGATCATGAAACAAAACTTCTACTTGTTAATGATATGATCGAATTCAGAACTTTCATGCACAAGATTTATGAAGCAACACATTTCAGTGGAACTATCAATATATGGTTTGATATTAGAATGGACTCGAGCAGAGGAATGCTTGTAACTACAGAAGAAGAACTCAGGACATGCATGCATTTGTTAAAGAATGATCCGACTTTCAAGAATAGCCGTTTCGTGATTGAGAAGCTAGAGAATCAAACTCCTCGTACAGAAGTTTCACCCCAGGAGGGGACCCTGATAATGCAGATCGACTGCATTCAAGCAATTGAAAATAATCAGACTCCATGCACAGAGCTTCCACAACAAGAGGGAGGCTTGATAATGCAGATCGACTCCAACCTAGCACTTGAAACACCTGGCATTGCTGAGACACTGCAACCAAATAATACTCAATATCAGTCACCAGCGCCAACATTTGAATGCCCTAGTAGCACACCAGCTGCCAAGAGCAAACGGAAAAGGTCCAGGGTAAAACAAAAACAATCTCCAGCGATGATATTAACAGGATATGTATCATCGAAAGATGTAGCAGCATACTCAACATTTGACAACAAGGAAACCATGATGAAGTGTTTTGTCAAGATGGCAATCAAGGAGCATTTTGAGTTCAAGGTTATCAGATCAAATAGAACGAGATATGAACTGAAATGCATCGATCCAAACTGTCATTGGAACATTAGAGAAAGAAGGATAAAAGATTTCTCACTGTTTAAGGTAATTAAGTTTCAGAATACACATAAATGCTCTGTTGACATTAAGAAGGCTGATCAAAAACATGCCACACCAACATTGATAAGTGAATACTTTCTTGAAAACATCCGCGACAACAAAACAGAAGTTAGACCAACATTTATTGTCAACGAAATGAGAAGGATACACGGGGTTGAAATAGGATATCACAAGGCATGGCGTTCAATTCAAGCAGCAAACGCATTAATTAGGGGACGACCTGATGAGCATTATCATCTGCTCCCTTCATACTTGCATGTGCTGAAAGAGAGAAATCCAGGCGCTCACACAAATCTAAAGATAGACAGTCTTAATCGGTAAGCATTTCTCAAAAGAGAGTTCGATTGCTATACAGAAATTCAAAACTTTATAAGAATTAAATTTGTCCTATTTTAAAATGTTTCAGGTTTATGTATATGTTTGTTGCTTTCAAGCCATCAATAAACAGTTAGAGGTATTGTCGACCACTGATAGCAGTAGACGCGACATTTCTGAAGGCGAAATATCTAGGTGTTCTCATCATTGCTGTAGCAAAAGATGCAAATAATCAAATCTTCCCTCTAGCTTATGGGATTGCAGACTCTGAAAATAATGAAGCTTACACTTGGTTCTTCACTGAGCTGCGAAGGACAATAGGTACTCGTCCTGAACTGGTGTTTCTATCAGACAGAAACAAATCAATCGCGCATGGAATTGCACAAGTTACCACAGTGATAAGCCTGTTTCAAACTGCTGCAAGAGCTTATAAGCGTGAAGAGTTTCATTATTTCATGTCCCAATTAGAGGGAATGGATAGAAACACGTTCAACTACATAATGGAAGAACCACCTGAAAGATGGGCTAGATCTTACTCACCGAGGCAACGATATGATATGCTTACAATAAATATGGTTGAGTCGATGAATTCTGCATTACTTGAAGCAAGAGAGTTGCCCACTTTAAGCCTTTTGGATTTAATCATTGTTAAGAAGCAGAAATGGTTTTGTGAAAGAAGAACTACTGCTCAAGAGACTTTTCATAGCTTATCAAGGTGGGCAGAAGATGAAATGAACAAGAAGATTCAACTGGCCTTCACAATAAATGTAAGTATACAGCACTAGACTCGCGCCAAATATGCAATCCTAATAGTGTATAAAAAATACAGATAAAGATGGGTGAAGATCAGTCCATGTAGACTGAAAATTCAGGACTGTGAATAGAACTTAAGTAAAAAAGGGGAGAAGGGGTTCAACCTTTTGAGGATAGCACTTCTGTACATAAGGCACTGGGGGTGGAGTTCAATACTTGTTGATACAACTTCAGTCCATAACAGTAAGCAAGTTCAAGTACAGAGTATTCGATCTGACACGACCCAGAATCCGGTTAGGCCGTGCGGGCACCCGACATCCTCCCCTAGACCCGTCGGGCGAACCCTTACCAATTAAATTAGGAAAATAAATATAACTTCATAAATAAAGACAGGACTTAAAAAAACACACAGACATATTGACACCTATAAGCTGTACGAAAGAAAGTTACAACTGACTACCCAACATACTAGGTTTAGGGCTATCCAGACTAGACATCTAAGAGTACAAAAGAAGACAGGTACCTCTTGAAGGGGCGATATACAACTGAAATAATAACCAATAAACTGGTGGCCATCCGGAATAAAAGCTGGCTCACCCTGACAGCTGAAGTTGCCTTCGCTCCTTCACAACGTGGCGAACTCAATCCTGGAGCGAACCTGCCGAAACGAAATAGATAGACAAGAAACAAACAACAAACAAGGGTGAGTCAATAGGACTAAATAGTGGGGCAGACTAGCCACCTCAAAGAATAGGATAGCTAGCCAGGGAGGAGAAACAAATAAAAAAAATTCCTCTTATTTAAATTATAAAAGGCAGAGCCAGATAATAACTAGAAACACGTATGGAATGACAAACTCATCAACAACAAGGAACGTCAGATAACCAAAACATATAGGTATCCCGAACACATCAACAATCACAAATACATCCTGTTGCGGCGTGCAACCCGATCCATATATTCATCCTGTTGCGGCGTGCAAACCGATCCATATATTTATACCGTTGCAGCGTGCAACCCGATCCATATATTTATACCGTTGCGGTGTGCAACCTGATCCCCGCAACCCAGAATACGAGCCAGAAATATATAGACAAATAAGCAATGCACGTATAAGCAGAACAATAGTTATGTACCACAAGTCTACACAATGGTATGAAATGAGATGAAATGAAATGATGCAAAGGGTCACATGTGCCCGTAATCCCATCCCGAAGGGGAATACTCCTGCATCCGAGGGGAATCCAATCTGATAACCAACTGGAGCGGAATACTCCTGCTCCTGGGGCGGAATACTCCTGCACCCGATATAATATAAACCAGAGGCGGAATACTCCTGCACTCTCCTGGGGCGGAATACTCCTACACCCGATATAATGTAAACCAGAGGCGGAATACTCCTGCACTCAATATCTGACATAAGAGCGGAATACTCCTGCTCTTGGGGCGGAATCCTCCTACCCTCAATATGATACAATGGAGCGGAATCATCCTGCTCCTGGGGCGGAATAATCCTGCACCCAATATGATATGCAATGTAATGCATATGAATGGCGAATAATGCATATGAATGGAATGTGATGCAATAATAACCCTTCACCGGCACGGGACTCTCATCGACAGCCGGGAAGTAGATGCCAACTCAAAGCCAAAGTACAATACTCAGATTCTCAAAGCAATACCAATAACAGGATGTAACATATAATATAGAATGTAAATCCAAATCTAAGGCGTAATGAGTACGCCTATCGGCAGCTACACACGTAAGGAACACGTGGTAGAAAATCCACGAGGCCAGGTGCCTCCAAAGAAATGGATATAATCACTTACCTTGTTACAAAGTTAGCACAATTACTCAACAACCGCTTTGTCCTTTGAATTCATTGCCAAACGATCCCACTCTATTCAATAAGCAAAAAAATATATCAAATTAGGCTAAAGGCTTCATTCCTCACATCTTAGGGCAATCCAGGTAGGAACCAGATACACTATTCGCATACGCAATACGCAGGCCAGGACTATATACAGGATATATAATCAATTTCATAACTCACTGAGTACGAATATATAATCAATTTCATTATCGGGGTCCATTTGACCCTTTAAACTATCAATTTACGTCATTAGGGCGATGTCTAATATCCCTATTTTTACCGTAAAAATATATTCCAACATACGTAATAAACTCAAATAATATATTAAGATCATTACCTGTATGTTCTGGGGTGAAAATACTATTTTTCTCCGGCCCCTTTTCTCATTTTCTGGCATTTTTTTTCATTTCTGCGCCATTTTATTTTTCTCTGCTTCTGAAATTGTTTTGTTACTGCTTTTGGTAAGAGCTTAGCATATATGCACTTTCACCGCCTAACTTTTTATGTTTTGTCTTTTTCTCTTTTTTTTGTTTTATTTTATTTTCTTTTCTTAACGAAAATTAAAATGGTGCCCTACGATATTCGAAATAATTCCAACTTTTACATACAAGTTGTATAAAATATATGTAACATACTCGCGAAGGCGGATCTCAAATCAGACTCCCGAAACTCAAGATGCGAATTTAAATGAAAAGAAGTCAAATTATTTAACTTTCAGCATTTTAGCAGAAACTAGCCGAACAACATCGAAATTCACTTTCAAAAAATTACAAAAGTCACAAATAATCATACGAACCTAACGGCGCTTTTGGATTTCGATTCGGAGCTCGTTCGCCAAAACCGAGCTCGAAAATCCCTTTTTAATGTTTATCGACAATAAAAACTGAAACCTTCTTCCGATGCCTACCAAACGAGGTCTGATTTAGCTCAAATTTTTACAGACAGGCCCTAATGGACATTACAAATATTTTAAAATTATTAGCACGCCAATCGGAGTCCTAACTTCCGAAACGACTGATCGAGGTCGTTTCATTCTCCTCCACTTAAACTCTCGTTCGTCCTCGAACGAGCCTAAATCTAAAGAAGAATTTGCACAGATAGTAAAAGAACTTGCACGACCTTCATGAGCTACTCCACGGGCATTATTTCCTGATTACAGGATCAGAATTATATTAC
Organism: Petunia x hybrida; assembly: GCA_037355625.1. NCBI lineage: Eukaryota > Viridiplantae > Streptophyta > Magnoliopsida > Solanales > Solanaceae > Petunia > Petunia x hybrida. The sequence goes on from JBBBVM010000080.1 coordinate 1,690,283, forward strand.
GCGCATTGTACTTTTGGAATAAAATATATCTGTATAATATCATCACATCATTGCCCAACTTATTCTGATTTTGCTGACCCTTCCTCGATCATGAGAGAAGAATTCTATATTTTAAAAAAAAAGATATACGGAACTTTGAATGGGTTAACATGATTCAGCCGATAATTACCTCCTCGATATACCTTTCGATATAGAACATGTCGATGGAACTAAGAATTAGCGCACGCTTGATACAATAGGGAGAGCTTTTGAAGTACTTTTTCACTACACACTATAGAAGATTTGATGCAAGCTATATTATTTTTACGAATTCACTATGCAATATCTCAGTTGATTTTAGTGTTGTTCCGCAAGCTCCTTGTGGGAATGTAGTTACTCATATCCTAATGTATGTCAAAGGTTCATCTGAACAGGGTCTATCGTATAAGGATAAGAATCATATAACTACTACTGGATAGTATAATGTAGACCAAGAATGATCTTCAAACTGAACATCTACCTCAGGGTATTGTCTTTGAATTGGAAGTATTATGACTTGAAAAAGTGAAAATAAAATAGACATACAGTTGGACCATGAGCTAAGGCAGAATACCAGCAACAACGTTGATTACATGAGCACTTATAATGCTAAAGTAACTTCTCAAAGAGTTGAGGTGTGAAGAAGATATGCCAATGATGGTTGGACGATACGCTGCACTAGACCTTTAACTCTAAATTTTTATGAAGTAAAATAGCGTCAGTATAAGGATCCAGTTCTAGTTGAATACCGACAGATAGCCAGAAGAAAACCGGAGTCACCATACAGGGTTACTATTCACGGTGTTCTCATTTATAAAGATAAACTTTGTGTCCCTGATGTTACAAATTTGCGTGGACAGATTATGATAGAGGCACATTATTCCAATACACTGTTTATCCAGGTTCGACTAAGATGTACCATGATCTTAAGCAAATTTATCGGTAGGACGGAATGAAGTGTGACATAGCAGAATTTGTGGCTCAGTGTTCTAATTGCCAGCAAGTTAAAGTCATGTCATCTTCCCAGACTTTATACTTTCAGCCGATAGGTGTGGCTCAGTGTTCTAATTGCCAGCAAGTTAAAGTCATGTCATCTTCCCAGACTTTATACTTTCAGCCGATAGGTACGTATATATGATCAGGTTACCAGTTTATCTCTAGCATTAATAGATTACTAGTGGGTTTAGCAATGATCGACGCTTATTGTAGGTTTCTATCGTGGCCCTAGGTTGGGTCTTGACAAAAGTGGTATCAACGCCTTAGAGATTTAGTATTACCATTCAATATTTGGAGGAAGACTCCTCCACTTAAAGCACAAAGTCATGCAGCTATTTGAATATGAATAACCATCCTCGCACAGTCTGCTGGACTAAAGAAGATTTAGCTAAAAGTTGAACGTAGGCAGACCTAAGCTACCAACTACCCTTTCGAGTTGCCAAACAGCTGCAACTCTCAAGTTCACAACTCCATACCTTTGCCGTAAACACCACCACCTGATGGATGGTACTTCTCTATAAAACTTTCGGCAGAGTTTCCCCGGAAACTGGATGATCCGCAAAAACAGAACCAGCACTATACTATACATGGGAATGGATACCCGGATAAACTGATATCCAAAACAATAATATGCTTACCCGCCTACAATAACGCGTACTCTGGCTCAACACAGGGAACGTCACAAGCAGCTACCAATGGTCCAAGCTCACTAGTGCCGGACGAAGAAGAAATGGAAATGGATCGAAGATAGAAATAATTAGAGCTTCAGGAAGCTCATCTTCTTATTTGCTTGGCTACCAAAGCTAGACTACTTACGAGTCAAAGTAGCCCAAGAATCGCAATTGAAGAAATAGATATTAAATGAGCTTTACGGAACAACATCCATGCCAATTTAACCTTCTCATGAGAAGAGAACTCCAACAATTTATCAGAAAACCTTTTTTTATAACCCAGATAAGCTCATGGGATAACATGACTTTACTAGCGTTTTGAACCAAGAGGAGATACGTAGATCGAATACTACTTACTAATCACTTTGCACAGGAAGAAATGATAAAACTTTCTGATGGTGATGAATAAGAATCCCACCATCATACCAACACTTAGTTCCAAAGAGAGGTAAACTGACTTGGCATTATACCAGAAGGTGGCAGAACAGGATGCCAAGCAGACAATACTGACACTCTCTTCCAAGTTTCTCACATTTAAACAAGATAAACTAGTAGGGTCATCATAAATGCCAGGAATAAATCATATCATAAGCTCACCTCTCCACCGCAACCGATTCTTAATAGAAACGACATCCAAGGAAACAATCGAAACATGATAAGACACACCATTTCCAGATCGATCGAAAGAATCAAATATTACTCACATCTAAGAGAAGAAGAAATCTCAAGGTCTACTATATCGGATACTTCAGCATCCCGCCAGACAAGCAGTTCATAGAACTGCCTCTGCATCTGAGCTGAGCCACTACCTTGATAATTATTTCCATAAGAACCACGACCACAACGCTCTCGAAGTCTATTGGATGGTGGCATTTCTCTGGTTGATTAAGATTTAAATAAAATTTCCTACGACTGTACAGGTGCCTGATGACGAGAGAACGGACAACTGCCTACTTGCTGGAGTAAGGAAAAACTCCTCAAAGGATAACCAGACTCACGATAATGATAACAAGAAAACTTCTCAAAGGATAATCAGACTCACGACAATGATAACACCTTCTCATTGAAAATGGAGTATAGACAGATTTTTGATAGCTATAAAGAGAAAACTGGGTCTGATCTTGACGAACTACTGACGCACTATGAGAATCACGTGACACAAGCTGAGATAACCTGGAAGGTGACCTCCCAAATAATCAGAACTCTTACCTCCAAATAAGGTACCATGGTTACCCACTAGGGCCACGAGATTTCTTTCCCTCCAGCTCTAACTCTTCCCGCTCTAACTTATGGTATGCCTAATACCTCTAACCAATATCAACAACAGCATCAAATGAAGTCTCAACCTAAATTCTCTAGCCATCTGGGATCTCAAGGAAGGAGAAGGGTCATCAATAAATCTTTGAATCTCTCGAAAGGCTCGTGAACTAGTTTTAATGTATATCCAGCCATTCTATAGAATTCAATCTCACATTCTGAAACCAACAGGCTAACCGACATGCTACCCTGTCTAATCTATTCAAACTGCCAACACTTTTCATCTCGCTCGCTACCCGAAAGGAACTTTTCCACAAATTTAGAAGAAAAATCAAACCAAGTTAGCTAATAAGAGAGCGGCCCACCAATTCAGGGCTGGACCTTGAAACTGGAAAGAAGATTAATCAACACCATACCGCTCGATATAATCAAGAGCCTGAAGGATACGCTGACATCATTTTATTTTAAAAAGAATCACGAGGTTTATCTGATGCATTGCTTAAGAATATCGGAAGGTTCAACCACGTAAAATAATGCAACCACTTTGAGCACTCGGACCCAATAATTATATCAGTTACCTACCCAGCCAGAGCAACTGGAGGCACACCACATGCTGCCTCCGGAACATACTTTACGATGGCAATATTAAGAACTGGAACAAGAGCCCTCTAAGTCCGAACATCTGCATATGCGGTAACCTGATAAGCTGCCTAGCAAATAATAGGTTATTGCGGTATCTGCGTCGCCAAGATTCTCGTAAAAGCATCGTAGAGAGCAAAGGGAACCACAAGGCCCTGCTCCCTTTCCCATCGCGAGCTCGTACAATTAGGACCTCCGCAACTAAATCGTCAGCACGATCAAAACACTCGGGGCTTCGTCAGTACTAAACCCAGGCCAAACTGCTCGTCTTGAACTCATACCGTTTACTTATTTGTCGCACGAGGGTTCACAATTACCACGAAGGAATTAACGAATTAACGAAAATAGTTTTGAATCCTAGACCGACGCACGATCAGAAATGAAGGAAGTGAAACTTCCTAGATGCCATCATAGCCTCTCGTAGATAAGTACGGACCTATACGTACCCATCAACGAGACTCTACTAGACACTGTCTTAGTCGGGATAGACTCTAAACCGGGCTCTGATACCAACTGACATGACCCGGAATCCGGTTAGGCCGTGCGGGCACCCGACATCCTCCCCTAGACCCATCGGGCGAACCCTTACCAATTAAATTAGGAAAATAAATATAACTTCATAAATAAAGACGGGACTTAAAAAAACACACAGACATATTGACACCTATAAGCTGTACGAAAGAAAGTTACAACTGACTACCCAACATACTAGGTTTAGGGCAATCCAGACTGGACATCTAAGAGTACAAAAGAAGACAGATACCTCTTGAAGGGGGGCAAAATACAACTGAAATAATAACCAATAAACTGGTGGCCATCCGGAATAAAAGCTGGCTCACCCTGACAGCTGAAGTCGCCTTCGCTCCTTCACAACGTGGCGAACTCAATCGTAGAGCGAACCTGCCGAAACGAAATAGATAGACAAGAAACAAACAACAAACAAGGGTGAGTCAAAAGGACTCAATAAGTGGGGCAGACTAGCCACCTCAAAGAATAGGATAGCTAGCCAGGGAGGAGAAACAAATAAAAAAAATTCCTCTTATTTAAATTATAAAAGGAAGAGCCAGATAATAACTAGAAACACGTATGGAATGACAAACTCATCAACAACAAGGAACGTCGGATAACCAAAACATATAGGTATCCCGAACACATCAACAATCACAAATACATCCTGTTGCGGCGTGCAACCCGATCCATATATTCATCCTGTTGCGGCGTGCAACCCGATCCATATATTTATACCGTTGCGGCGTGCAATCCGATCCATATATTTATACCGTTGCGGTGTGCAACCTGATCCCCGCAACCCAGAATACGAGCCAGAAATATATAGACAAATAAGCAATTCACGTATAAGCAGAACAGTAGTTATGTACCACAAGTCTACACAATGGTATGAAATGAGATGAAATGAAATGATGCAAAGGGTCACATGTGCCCGTAATCCCATCCCGAAGGGGAATACTCCTGCATCCGAGGGGAATCCAATCTGATAACCAACTGGAGCGGAATACTCCTGCTCCTGGGGCGGAATACTCCTGCACCCGATATAATATAAACCAGAGGCAGAATACTCCTGCACTCTCCTGGGGCGGAATACTCCTACACCCGATATAATGTAAACCAGAGGCGGAATACTCCTGCACTCAATATCTGACATAAGAGCGGATTACTCCTGCTCTTGGGGCGGAATCCTCCTACCCTCAATATGATACAATGGAGCGGAATCATCCTGCTCCTGGGGCGGAATAATCCTGCACCCAATATGATATGCTATGTAAGGCATATAAATGGCGTATAATGCATATGAATGGAATGTGATGCAATAATAACCCTTCACCGGCACGGGACTCTCATCGACAGCCGGGAAGTAGATGCCAACTCAAAGCCAAAGTACAATACTCAGATTCTCAAAGCAATACCTATAAAAGGATATAACATATAATATAGAATGTAAATCCAAAGCTAAGGCGTAATGAATACGCCTATCGGCAGCTACACACGTAAGGAACACGTGGTAGAAAATCCACGAGGCCAGGTGCCTCTAAAGAAATGGATATAATCACTTACCTTGTTACAAAGTTAGCACAATTACTCAACAACCGCTTTGTCCTTTGAATTCATTGCCAAACGATCCCACTCTATTCAATAAGCAGAAAAATATATCAAATTAGGCTAAAGGCTTCATTCCTCACTTCTTAGGGCAATCCAGGTAGGAACATGATACCCTATTCGCATACGCAATACGCAGGCCAGGCCTATGTACAGGGTTTAAGGTCACATAACCAAACCCCAAATAAATTACATTTACATGTTGCCCATAACTCACTGAGTACGAATATATAATCAATTTCATTATCGGGGTCCATATGACTCTTTAAACTATCAATTTACGTCATTAGGGGGATGTCTAATATCCCTATTTTTACCGTAAAAATATATTCCAACATATGTAATAAACTCAAATAATATATTAAGATCATTACCTGAATGTTCTGGGGTGAAAATACTATTTTTCTCCGGCCCCTTTTCTCATTTTCTGGTATTTTTTTTCATTTCTGCGCCATTTTATTTTTCTCTGCTTCTGAAATCGTTTTGTTACTGCTTTTGGTAAGAGCTTAGCATATATGCACTTTCACCGCCTAACTTTTTATGTTTTGTCTTTCTCTTTTTTTTTTTTTTGTTTTCTTTTATTTTGTTTTCTTTTCTTAACGAAAATTAAAACGGTGCCCTACGATATTCGAAATAATTCCAACTTTTGCATACAAGTTGTACAAAATATATGTAACATACTCGCGAAGGCGGATCTCAAATCAGACTCCCGAAACTCAAGATGCGAATTTAAATGAAAAGAAGTCAAATTATTTAACTTTCGGCATTTTAGCGGAAACTAGCCGAACAACATCGAAATTCACTTTCGAAAAATTACTAAAGTCACAAATAATCATACGAACCTAACGGCGCTTTCGGATTTCGATTCGGAGCTCGTTCGCCAAAACCGAGCTCGAAAATCCCTTTTTAATGTTTATCGACAATAAAAACTGAAACCTTCTTCCGATGCCTACCAAACGAGGTCTGATTTAGCTCAAATTTTACAGACAGGTCCTAATGGACATTACAAATATTTTAAAATTATCAGCACGCCAATCTGAGTCCTAACTCTGAAACAACTGACCGAGGTCGTTTCAGTTCGATCCTTGTGGGATTTGAACTCCAGTCCATATGATTTGAACTTCAATCAGTCCATTAGAACTGTACTCATGAACTCTTGCTCTGACTTACTAGTAGCTGATTTTAAATACCATCTGTACTGACTCACAAAAGTTATTATTTTTCATTTCTAATAGGTATTCCCCACAGGTACAACAACATTCAATGTGCAAGATGAAGGAAAAAGCTTCAACGTCGACTTAAAGAAGAGGACCTGTGACTGTCTTCAATTCCAGACTGATGAACCCCCATGTGTACATGCAATTGCATGCATTGAGAAAAGACGCCTGCTAAAATCTATGTTCTGCTCAAAATGGTATTCAAGAGAGTTTTGGTTAAACGCATATCAAGGTGAGGTGAATATGATAGGGCACAAAAGCTCTTGGACTGTACCAGATACCGTGAAAAGCCAGAGGATAGAGACTCCTAATGTAAAAATACAACGAGGAAGAAGGAAAACAAAGAGATACATCTCGATTGCTGAGGTTGTACGAGTCAAATCAAACAAATGTAGTTGATGCAAAATCAGAGGACATGATAGAACCTCATGCACAAATACTCCAGCAGTCCGACTCTATTCAAGGATATAGAGGTACTGCTACTTCCTTCATTATCCATAAATTTTTTTTACTAAATATTTCCCTCCTAATAATTTGATTTTCTAACTTCTTTTTGTTTCATGAAACTGCTTGGCTATGAATGATGGTGCAGAAATACATGAAGATATTCAAATTGCTGATAGTTTCTTATCCAACATTCAAGATAATGAAGGTATTCAAACTCTGAATGCATTTCAGTTTATTTTTTTATTTGTCTGTATGTTAATAAGTTTGATACTAGTATTTGAATTTGAAGCACTTTCAGTCCATATAAGACTAAATTTGTAGGTACTTATGGAGTGTACTTCAGCCTTTCAATATGAAAAACTCTCAATCCTTACGATTCTTAAATTTATATTTTTTAATTGAACTTCAGTACTTATGGAGGAACGTGCAGCCTTTAACTTGTGTCCTCAGGGATATAAGTTAAACTTAAAATTTTATCGTCGAGGATAAAAGTTAATACTGGGATATAGGAACTTCATTCCATGATGATAAAACTTCAGTCAATGAGGGTAAAAAGAACTTCAGTCCATGTGGTTTGAACTTCCATACTTGGAGACATAAGTTTATTCCTGTTGGATAGAAAGCTCAAACTATATTCTACACACCAAAACACAGAAGTTTGAGCTTCCATCCTTGTGAGTAGAAGTTTGATCTCATGAATTAAAAACATCCATCCTTAAAAAGACAGAAGTTCAATCAATACTTAGAGACAAAAGTTCAAACTCATTGTTGCAGCATTGGTGAACTTGAAAAACAAAAAATTCTGAAAAACTCACAATTTATTACCAACAAAACATAAGAGACAACACAGATATTATCTTATCAGGCATCTTCAATATCAGACCCACTACTAAACTGGAACTTAAAGGTTCTGTAACATCCTGGCAAAATAGTAGCACTTAAAACCACACGATCTGAGGATTCAACAACTCTAAAAAGTATCCTAGTTCCTACTCCAAGATTATTACTACGGACAAACTCCCTCTATCCATTAGAGAACCACCTTTCTCTTCCCACTTTTAGGTAATTCATCCGAAAATGAGTACCACGGCAAATTAAAGTTGCTGGAACATTACGTATGGGAAACATAATTGCCAACAATGCTGGCAAAAACTTTGCAACAACAAAAAAAATGAACAATGTTATTTTATAATAACAAATAACAAAAATAATACTTTTGAAAGACAAAAATTGTATGAATAACTTACAAACTGATCTAATTCAGTATCCAATTCAGTCAAAACAGCATCAATGAGTGCTGCCATCTTAGAAATAGAAATTATTTGGTTGTTCTCTTCAATAATAGTAAGGTCTATTTCTATTGCTATAATTATAGAAAAGACATTCTGTATTTTTGTGTGTTGTCATTTTACTTTTGGATAAAGCTAAAGATTCTTTCTTCTTTTGTTTTGTAGTCTATCCCAGCACAACTGACAGAATAAATGACCCCACTAGGATTTAACTACACAAATCATAGAATACATGACTCCAGTAGAATTTAACAACTGCACTGCAATTTCAGTCCATGAGGGGTAGTGAAGTTCAGTCAATGAGGGGGGAGTGAAATTCAGTAAAAAAACTGCAATTAATAAAAAAAAACTACATAATCCCAGTAGGATTTAACAACTGCACTGCATTTTCAGTCCATGAGGGGTACTAAAGTTCAGTCCATTAGTGGGTACTGAAGTTCAGTCAATGAGGGAAGTGAAGTTCAGTCAAAAACTGCAATTAATAAAAAAAATACATAACCTTCTACAGACTGCAGTGCAATTTCAGTCCATGAGGGGTAGTGAAGTTAAGTCCATATGTGGTTAGTGAAGTTCCGTCAATGAAGGTACCGAAGTTCAGGTCAAAAACTGCAATTAATAACCATAACTGTACAGAAACTTTAAGACCATAAAAAGCATAACTGTACAGAAACTGTAACACCATAGGAAACATAACTGTACAGAAACTATAACAACATAGAAAACATAAACTTCTTTGACTACATTTAATGAACCATAGAAAGCATAACTGTACAGAAACTGTAAGACCATTCACTTGGCAGTTACTGATTTTTTAACTATAAATACCCCCTTTGCAGTTAAAGGAAACTACAAAGTTTATTCACTCTTCATCTGATACATACTACATAGTTTTTTTTTTTTTTTTCAGAAAACAAAATATGGTAGATGAAAACAATCGTGTGGAGGAACTAGGCAGTTTCGACAAGAAAATAACATCGTCTTACTTTTATAGAGATGATTTTGTATGTTAAAACAAAAGACCAGAGTATTTTTTATATTTTTCATTTAATTTTCTAGTGTTTTCTGATTTTGTTTATTAACTGTGAAATATTCTTGCTTTTAGATCTTTCCAGACAGTTGGAAGCAGAGGTTGCCAAGTATAAATGGACTGGCATGCATAATTTGTGATGGTGGAGATGATGATGTACATTTGATGAACTTCACAGTTGGGAAACACGTAAGGTTGTGTAACGGTTGGAAGGATATGGTTATTAAGAAAGGCTTCAGGATAGGTGATACGCTTCGTTTTGAACACCTATGGCACGAGATGATCGACGGTGTTCTATCTGTTGTTTTTGGTGTTTCTCTCATAAACAATTGGGCTGGTGAAGGATCTGTTGATGATGATTTAAGCAGTGATGATGATGATGATGATGATGGTGGTGGTGGTGGTGGTGGTGGTGGTCGAGCATTAGCAGACAATCCAATTTTAATTGAATAATTTCTAGTAGTTGTTTGTCGTTTTAGTTTAAGCAGTACTATTTGTTTTCTTATTATAATTTCTATGTTTATATATGAAATTTAATCTAATTATGTTTTATATATTTGCATCTCTCATTAATAACTGAAGTAGAAGCTCTGTGTTTAAGTAAACACAGAACTTAAATCATTATGGAACAGAACTTCTATCATCATGGACTGAAGTTCTGTCCATGAGGATTGAAGTTCTAGCCACTTGCAAACTGAAATAACTGAAGTAGAAGCTCTGTGTTTAAGTAAACACAGAACTTAAATCATCATGGAACAGAACTTCTATCATCATGGACTGAAAATCTGTCCATGAGTATTTTAAGTTTCTAGCCACTTGCAAATTGAAATAACTGAAGTAGAAGCTCTGTGTTTAAGTAAACACAGAACTTAAATCATCATGGAACAGAACTTCTATCATCATGGACTGAAGTTCTGTCCATGAGGATTTTAAGTTTCTAGCCACTTGCAAATTGAAATAACTGAAGTAGAAGCTCTGTCTTTAAGTAAACACAAATCATCATGGACAGAACTCCTATTATCATGGACTGAAGTCTCTCGCCACTTGCATTTGATTCTCTTCTTTCACAGAATTAAAAAAAGACTATACTTGGAATATATGTAAATGTAAAAAATTAACAATATACATGAATAACTGCTGTTACATATATAGTCGCAGAACTTATAAAAAAACTCTGCACCGTAGAAACTTCATACATATTCAGTTATGGAGATGGTGGTGTAAGAGCAGAAAGATCAAAACGAACATGTGCTGCTATAGCTTCAATACCCTGGGTGATAATTCACACTTGTCGCCTTTGGACGTTACGCAAATGTAAAATATCATTTTGCATTTCCTGTATTGCATTCTCCTGGTCCTGCATCTGATTCCTTAGGACTACAATCTCCCATTGTATATTATTTGGAATCCCTTTTGGTAGTAGGGCAAATCCTGGTGCTGATGGTGGTGCACCTGATTGTTCTACTTGTGGTGGTTGATTCACACTACTTTCAGACATTCTTGCACCTGAAGTTTAGAAATCTCAAAATAGATAATCCTAAATAATAAGATGATAAGAATTAACAATCAGTTATGTATTTATAGAAAAAATCAATAAAATTGTAACAGTTGCAACTTATAGTTCCAAAGGAACAATAAAATACTAACAGTTGCAACTTATAGTTCAAAATGCACAATAACATTTTAAAAGTTGCAACTTATAGTACAAAAGTCACCAATCCATAACAGGTATAATAAATATTGAACAGTCACAATGAGGGTAATGAAGTTCAATCAATGATGATAGAAGTTCAGTGCATCAATGACGATAAAACTTCTGTCCCTAAGGATAAAACTTCAGTCCATCCTGTAGATGGAAATTGAGGGCATATAGACTGAAGTCTAATCCATGTGTGGTAGAAATTCAGTCCATGTGGTTTGAACTTCCATCCTTGGAGACAGAAGTTCATCCCCTCCCCCCCTAGTGGACTAAACACACACACAGAGACACAGAGTTGATATAAAACTTCTGTCCATAAGGATAAAACTTCAGTCCATCCTGCGGATGGAAATTGAGGGCATATAAATTGAAGTCCAATCAATGTAGGGTAGAAATTCAGTCCATGTCGTTTAAACTTCAATCCTTGGAGACAGACATTCATCCCTAGTGGACTGAACACACACACACACATAGGGGGATAAAAAAGGTTCACTCCATGAGAATAGAACTTAAGTCCTTAACGGTAAAAACATCACTGCAACAAAATGGCATTTACATAAATCTATGCATAATAATCTGTTCATCTGTACATAATATCTGTTTCACCGTACATTACCAAAAAACTTTACAAAAAATACTACTAGGAATTCTGAAGATAAAAACAAAAATATCTATAACTGACACATGTCTTCATTATGTTCTCCATAATCATGCTCAACAAATTCAGGTGGAGTCTCAAATCCATCCCTAGCCTTTGCACGACCATGAGCCCAAAGCTGACAACCAAACCGCTCCCTGTAATGATGAATTTGATCTGGTTTAACATTTTCAACATTTTTACCTCTGGTCAGTAGATCAGCATACCATATTGCAAAAGCGCCACAACTATTCCTAAAAAATGAGGCACAAAAACAAAGAGTAAGACATATAAGTAGGCATGGGATATAAGTTCAGTCAATTATATCTAATTTGCACTAAAACTTGCACAAAAATGACAAGACTTACGAATCTAGTTGAGTCAGTGATAGTACCCACTGGGTTTTATAGGCTGCATTGAACTTATCGTTTTTAAAAGAATCATGTAGGTCCCCAAAGTTGACATACTTGAAAAGATGTGGGAGCACAACAGCATAACCCTTGACGTGGTCGAATTTATCTTCTGGTGGCCTTTTTGTTTTGACCATCGAATCATATACACGTATTTTTTTCTCGTGCATATCAAAGACTGCCAAAAAGTAATGTGTCACCGTTTGACCTGGTGCTGCTTGCAATCGGCACGAAAAATATAGTTTATCAACTCCACTCCAGGGAATTGAACACCTCCGTTCCATGCCATGAAGGTAATTGCAGATATACTGTCCAAAACCGTCTAGCCAGATTTCATTACCTGGTCTTTTTTATCTTTGAATTCTGACTTATAAATAGAGCACATATAACTATCAAAATCGATATAAGTAATTGACAGTGTATGAGGAAACCGGAACAAATGGTAGCATGCCCTCTTCCTAAGATAATACATCGCAACATCGATATGCTGCAAAAAAAAAAAAAAAAAAAGGAACCTGTTTAGTCAATACACAGAAAACTAATAACGAACACAGAACAAACCAAAGAACAGAATATGCACTAACATTATCAGTCATAGGGTAGGCAACATCTACAAACTTCAAAAACCACTGCTTGTCTGGCGTGATTGTTTCCAACTAATATGGATTACTGTCGTAATCATTATCGCGTATATAACAAGCACGGTTGTTCCTAATTAAAAAGATACAAAATACAAAACACATGTTACTTTTCCATAAGGAATGAACTTAAGAATATCATAGGAAATGAAGTTCAATCCTATAGGGACAGAACTTTCCACATCCTTGTGGACAAAAAGTCCATGGCCTTTTGATTGAAGTTCAATTCTTATAGATAGAACTTACTCTATATGCACAGAACTTCAATCCATAGGGCAGAACTCATGGGATAAGAAGTTTAGTCCATAGGGGATTGAACTATAGGTTTCCAAATTCATCCACTATGCGCTGAACTTAAAAAACTACAGACAAGAAATCATAAAAAAATACAAATAGATTTACTGTTCATGTTCAGTATCATTTCTTTGAAATAGCAAAAAAGATTTAAACTCATCCAACACTGCTGGACTAATCTTCAAGTGGTGGAATGGACAACTACGTCTATAATTACCCTTCCAGTCAGTTGTCTTCTTTTTAGTCCTAGTGGTATCATATGGAGATAGCAACCACTGACTTTGCTTAGTACCTAGAAGACCTTGCTGCTCCGACTGTTCTACCTTAGTACTTTCAGGGGCTTGGTCAGTTGACTTGGAAATCTCCCTAACAATCGGAACAGGCCTATCTTGTTCCTGTGTAAGCATCTCTTGTTTACCAGCTTCATCGACCGACTGACCTTTGCCCACAACAATTCTGTCAGCCTGTTGTTCTTAATTGAGCTCCTCTTTCTCCTGTTCCTGAGTCATTACTTCTTCTTTGCCCGCTATACCGACTGACTGTTTTTTGTCCGCAAGACTTTCAAAAGTCTGTTGTTCAGTCAAATAAACTTCTCTTCTTGTTTGCTCAATAGCCTGGGCATTCTCCATAACAATCACAAGAGGCATCTCTTGTTCCTGTGTCGTAACCTCTTCTTTGGGTGCTTCATCAATTGACTGACAGGCAAGAGCCTGCTGATCTTCAGTCATATCCCCATCTCTTTCAATTTGGTTACTTCTATCAGCATTCTCCATAACGACATCAACACGCATCTCCTTTCCCTGCGAAATCACCTCTTCTTCTACTGTTTCGTTGACCATCTGCCCTTTGTCCAAGAGAATTTTGAATGCCTCTCCTGTTTCTTCTCTTGCTGCTTGATAACTCACATCAACATTATCTATTTCAACGTCATCGGTCCTCTCCTGTTACAGAATTATGCCTTGTTCTTTTCCAAGTTCACCCTGCTGCTGATTTTTTGACATATCTTGCTGAATTTCTTCAGCCCTTGGTGTATCTTCAGCATCAGATGAACCCCCGCTACCACTTTTTTTTAGTCAGTGGCAGTATATTAAAATTAGGCATATCATCATGTGAACTATTTTTCTTCAACTTCTTCCTTTTCCTTTCATAGGTTTTTGGCTGGATGGGTGCAGAAGTTGCACCCGATTTCTCCACAATCATATCCTGAGGGACCAAGCGAGGTGTTGACAGATCAAGCTCTCCACTTATAACTTGCAATTGAATTTCAAGCACCTCATTCTCTGCCGGAGTAAACTCACCAAACATGTCTAATTCACTTTCAATTTGTTCAAGAATTTGTCTAGGCATTTCATTGACAAACACACCTTGCGACGCTCCATGCAATTGCATAGCTGAATTTAGACCTGCACCACCACCACTAACTTCTTTTCTTACATCTGAACAACTTTTAGATTTTCTAACTACACTTCCTTCACTGGAGTCTTGTCTTTCATTTGAAGGAGATTTTGATTTCCCGGATACAGCGCCATGACTGAAGTCTTTTCTTACATCTGGAGAAGACTTTCTCTTCCTTCCATCACTAGCATTGCCTCCACATGAATACAAGTTTAAGGAATTACGAAAGCTGCCAGATTGTTCCTTGCCCCTTCTTCCACTAACATCTTTCCTCCAACTTCCTTCCTTTTCCTCAAAATTTTTAGCAAACTTCTTCATAAAATCAAGAACACAGTCAACCTTCTTATCTACACTACGAATATACTCCATAATATACTCCCTAATATCCTCCCTTATGCGCCGTCATGACTCCGCAACCTCTTCCAGAATTTCATATTCACCTTCTGCAAAAACAAAAAAACTGATAGAACTGATAAAAATATTCAATTAAAAACACAAAAAGATGAATGCACATGATACTTGAAAACTCACTTTAAAATTGCATTAACTAAATCTTGATCAAGCTCTACACCATGTGGAGCATCGTGCCTATCATCACCAGCACCCTGACCCACATGATCATCATCCTCAGTCTCAGCACAATCATCCTCTGTCTCAGCACCAACATCATCACTCTCAGCAACACCATCCTCACTCTCAGCACCACCATGATCATTCTGAGCACCACCAACCTCACTCTCATTAGAGGTATCCTCACTCTCTTCAACAACTTCTTTTCCTTTTAAATGTTTAGATGCAACAACAGGTACAACAGGACCTGCTTCTGTCACATTCAATTCCACCGATCTTTTTTCTTCCTCAGACAGTACAGTTGGAACCATTTTAAATCTGTCAAAACTCTATAAAAAAAACCATGAGAAATATATTAGCACCTCAGTAAAATAAGAATAAAACTTCTATATGAAGAGATAAAACTTCAAATGCCATAAAGGTTTAAAGTTCAATCCTTATGAATAGAACTTCAGTAAGGCTGAAGAAGTTCAGTCCATGAGGGTAGAACTTCAGTACATGAGGGTAATGAAGTTCAGTCTATGAGGACAGAACTTCAATTAGTACTATTTTAGAAGTTCAGTCCATGAGGACAGACACAGAGATGGAAAAGAAGTTTAGTCCATAAGGATAGAACTTCAGTAAGGCTGAAGAAGTTCAGTACATTAGGATAGAATTCAGTCCATGAGAGTAAAGAACTTAAGCGCGCACGCACACACAGACAGATATAGAAACATACATTTACATTATGAAAATATTGCTCAACTAAAGTGTTATACTGAGGATTTTTGAAACTAATAAACCTAACCATCCTTGGGAAGCCATTACTATTAACTTTACACAAGTTAGAACGAACTGTTGGAAATAAATCAAGAAACCAAGCGCATAACACAAATGGGAATCCCAGCACATAATAATTTACACCACTTTTAAGAGGTCTCATTGCAGAGTTAACAAGTGCTTCAAAACCCTCACTCCCCCAAGGATAAACTCCACAAAGATCGTTGTTGTCAATGATATCCAAGTAATGCACTTCAACCAAGCTTGCTTTTTTGTTAGAACACAAAATGATTGACTGAAAAATATAAAACTCTGCAATCTTCACTGTATCATCTTCATCGACCAGAGATGACGTGGTGATTGATACTAAAAATTTACAACTGAAGATTGCTTTTACCACCGAAGTACTGCTTCAAAAGCCTCTGACCCATATTCATAGCAGGTCCATCAAACAATTCCTCACGGTTAGCAGAAAACCTCAAACCAGTGTAAAGAAGATATTCTTCAGGACCAAAATGTATGAGATGACCAAAAATATTAAAACTTAATCTATTCGGATCACTGCTCACAATGCGTGACAATAATAAACAATGCAGTAACCTCATAGAAGTTTTGTACGACTGCAACTTCAGAAAGCTTCCAAACACACCATCTGAAAGCTTCTTATACTGTGCTACACTGAACTTTGAAATTATATCATCCAATTTGTGCTCCCCTTGCCAATATGCATTCATGTTAAACCAGCGGTCAAATGGATACACTAGATTCCCTTCCATTCCAGCATCCATATTGCAAAAAGCTAACAATAAAAACAAACTATCAGTCACACATACAAAATAAAAAATACAGGTTTGAGAATACACACAGACACACACATACACACAGAAGTTCATTCCCTAGTGGACTGACATAACACACACACAGAGTCACACACATGTGGGGGGTGGACTTCAGTCCACTAGGAATGAACTTCCATCCTTGGAGACAGAAGTTCAATCCTAGTGGACTGAGAACACACACACAGAGTCAATAGGCTTCAGTCCACTAGAAATGAACTTCTGTCCTAGTGGACTGAGCACGCGCGCGCACACACACACACATGTGGAGGGGGGGAGGAGGGGTGGACTTCAGTCCACTAGGAATGAACTTCCATCCTTGGAGATAGAAAGTTCAATCCTAGTGGACTGAGAACACGCACACAGTCACTAACATGTGGGGAATAAGACTTCAGTCGACTAGGAATGAACTTCTGTCCTAGTGGACTGAGCGCGCGCGCGCACACACACACAGAGATTCACACACATGTGGGGAGTGGACTTCAATCCACTAGGAATGAACTTCCATCCTTGGAGACAGAAGTTCAATCCTAGTGGACTGAGAATACATACACACACACACAGAGTCACACATGTGTGGGGGGTTCAGTCCACTAGGATGAACTTCCATCCTTGGAGACAACACACACCCACACATAAGTTTAGTACAAACACACACTTGAACTTCAATAAAAAGTAACTACTAAATACGGAAAAAACATACAAATTTAAACTTAAATAACGTTACTTAACTTAACAACCACATATTTCATAGAAAAATACAAAAAAAAAAAAAAAAAACAAATGTCGTACCTGCCAAATACAAATTTCAGACTGCAAAGTTGAAGAGAGAAATGTTATTCAACGTACATAATGCAACTTGAAGAGGTATATGAAAAACTGAGCAATTTTTTGCATGAAGATACAGTGAAGAAAAGGTAAAAATGCATGAAGAAGAACGGTTAAATGAAGAAGAAGAGTTTTGAAAAAACCCTGTCAATTCAGAAAAGATGAGAAGTAATTTGGTCTTTTACATATACTCGTGTTTAGTGTAGTGGCACAAAAGTAGCCTCTAGTGTAATGCCACTGAAAATAGTGGCCTCAAACTAAATACCGGTATTAAAAGTGGCCTCTAGGCGAAATTTTACAAATATAAATATAAATGTGTATAGAAGGTATATATAAAATATCAATCTATTATATTTGATATTTTAATTATAAATTAAATTTTAAATATAAATATTGTGGCTAATTATGTTAATGCTAAATGACTTGTTAATATAAAATATTGTGGGCTATTTATATGGAAATCCCATGATTCAAACTATAATGGGCCGCCCAAAGTAAGCTAGGTGTTTTCTTTTCTGCCCAAGGAGATTGTGCACAACGAAAATCATATGGTTCAACACTTTTTGTTGGTCAAAGAATCACCTAAACAAAAAATAATCGGTAGTGTATTATATTTATAATAAGTGTATAATTAGTACATAGTTATTATATAACTAACTATACATTAATTATGCACCTTCGAGATTTTTTTTTCTTCAAACGATTGTCTGATTGACTATTTGTGTTATTTGTGCTTGTTTTTGTAAGGTGAGATTAGACATTGAAACCATAATTGTACTTTTCCTTTTCCTATTTGAAGCCAAAAAACTCACTAAATTCTTTAATCAACTACACCTTATACACGGCTACAACTAGATAAATTAAACTTTGGTGAAATGCAAATACACTTAGGAGACATTTGATTTGTGGTACTGAACTAAATAATCCAAGAATAAAATTGTGGATTGAGTTATTCCTTGTTTGGTTACAAAAAATATGTTAGGAATAACTATACATAGTTTACTTTATCCCCCAATTTTGTACTATTTTATCCGAATCCGGCACCAAAATGGGTCAAATATTTAAGAAGACAACAGAAATAGGGTGCTCAAATATATTATAACAAAAATGGGTATATCGGCATTATTTCCGCTGACTTACATCATTTAGTTTATGGCGCAGACGACAAAACTAACAGAACAAATATTTTTCACAAGTCGGCATTTGTTCTACCAACTTAATAAGTCGGCACAACAAATGCCGACTTGCCATAGTTTTTATTAGCAAACCGGCATTTGTTTTGCCGATTTACAAATGCCGGCACAACTGTTTTGCCACTAGTATTGCATTGATGGATTATAGCTACAACACTTTTTGGTTTGTCTCCTAAAGAATTGGCCAAGTACTGAAGGTATCAAGAAAGTAAATTGAGATTTTCCAGCTTAAACAAGAAAGTAAATGTACCCAAGATCAAATTATTAGCTAGATCTTAACTTTGTAAAGAAACAAAGTACTTCAGCCATTATAGTTACAAACTTGCAAAGTTGAAAACAAGAATCAAAAGGGTGTTCTGCAAAAACTTCAAAATCTTTAAAGTTTCATTCCTTTTTTCACAGTATATCACACCCTTCGAATGCTTTGTGTATCGTTCTTTTTACTGTATATACTCAGTAGCTCAGAAGCAGAGAGTTTAAGCTAAGTTTCTGGTGAAGAACAAATGGGAACATTAAAGGGGAAACAGCTGGAAGCTCAAGGGTCATACCAAATTGATTTCATTTTCAAAATTTAGGATTAGCTGCAAGTTGCTCTCAGCTTATCCAACAAATCTGAAAACTTTAAAGAAAAGTATATATTTGAAGTTAAGACACCAAAAGTATAAATAGTTTTTCTCTATTATATTACTTTAACTTGTGATATAGGTTATTATCATTTATGAGATGTTATAAATTATTGCTCCCATAGATATTTACATCACTGCATAAAAAACTAAAACAAATGAGCAGTGACACTTTACTACTAGGATTTAAGCAAATCAGCCCAGTGACACTTTACACTGAGCTAATACTACAACAACAAGAACGGGAAACCATAAAGAAACTAACATTGCACCTTGCGTCTGGATGAGTTGATAGGCGATGATGGAGTTAGCACTGTTGTTGGGTTGGAGATGGTGGAGTTTGCGCCGGTGGCGAAGTTCGCGCTGGTGGAGATCGAAAAGGGTAAAGAGTTGAGGTGAAGCGAATAGTTTACTGTGATGCGGTGTAAAATTAGTTGTAGGTCGGCGTTAATAATGCCGATTTGTTAATAATAACATAACAGCAAGTAAGTCGGCAGAACAAATGCCGACTTGTGAAAAATATTTGTTCCGTTAGTTTCGTCACCTCCGCCGTGAACTAAATGATGTAAGTCGGCGGAAGTAATGCCGATATACCCATTTTTGTTACAATGTATCTGAGCACCCATTTCTGTTGCCTTCTTAGATATTTGACCCATTTTGGTGCCGGATTCATTTTATCCCAAGACCCACCTGGGATTGCAGTATCAGGTTTCACAATACCTGGAATAAATTTTATAATGACCAAACTACCCTTATTTATACTAACCTTTTTAATACTACGTAGAAGAATTCCTGTTCTTTCATAAACTTGGAAACGAAATAGCTCTTCTCTGTGGTGATGAACTAGCTACAGTGCTGGAGGAGACTTTGAAGCATCTTTCTGTGCTCTTTTGCCTTCGATTATTTGATATTCTCAACAAGGCTAGCACTTTGATCAAAATCCTAGTTCTCTTCTTCATTCTTCTACCATTTTTTTTAATTCAAACATATAAATCTATTGTTCAAAGAGGGGGAAATTATGATAAATTACCTCAACCTTTCAACAAGTGATTTTGGGTAGAGGATTTTGGTTAGACGTATTTGATAACATAGACCCCAAGATTACTAAAACTTGGTCATAACCGAAACTTTGGATCCCTCGGCAAATTGACTTATAATTATATTGATATGTGCGAATAAATTTTAATTTATCCCGAAATAAGGATAGCTCATCAACATATGTTGGAAAGGAATGAGCTTTTCCTCTGCTTTAGAAATTTTTAAGCTTGGATGTACTACGCGAAAGGAAAAGTTGTCTATACAGGAAATAAAGAAAACCAATCTATTTGTTTCACTTTTTAGTATTGAAACTTACTAAATTGTGCTCATATAGAACTCCTAGATTCTTGTCTATATGTATTGATAAGTTAGAAAGAGAAAGAGTCAAATTCAAAGAACACATAGTTATCTTTAGCAAACTTTTGAACAGTGAGTAAGTTCTTAGTTATTGCAGGGACATGAAGAACATTCTGTAGATTGAAGTAATGAGATTTAGCGTAGAAAGAAGCTGGTAATATTCAAAATTGTTACATAATTGGATGTGTTTTACCCATACTTTGGTGTATTCTAGTGATGTTTGATGTTAAAAACGTGATGAATTGAACTAATTGGTTGTATTTTGATGTATAGGAGGTTAACGGTGCCAAAGGAAGATGAATTGAGCAAAAAATAGAGCCAAAAAGCAAAATATAGAGAAATCTAAGGGTTCTGTGCGTCGCATAATCATAGCACAACCTTTAGATGAAATTTTGATGAAGAAAAATGATTCTGAGGTAGTGACCTAACTCCCCATCGCATAGTTATCGCGTGGGAGAAGAGAAAAATGATCCTGAGGTGTTTTGGAGTGGTTCTGCACAGAACTATGAAGGAAGTTCCAAGAATCTTGTGCTATGGTTGTGCTTCGCGCAGTTATAGCACCAGGGCGAAATTTCTGCAGTTTTATAAAGAGGCAGTAGGATTATTTCGCTCAGGAACGTGATATAAAGGCCTAAAAATTGATTTTTAGAGGAGTGCTTGACCTAGCAAGGCAGTAGGATTATTTCGCTCAGGAACGTGATATAAAGGCCTAAAAATTGATTTTTAGAGGAGTGCTTGACCTAGCAAGAAAGAGAAGAAGGCAAAAGCAGCGGAGAACAAGGATTTAACAAGTTTTTCTTATCTCTTTTCATCTTTTGTTGTAATTTACTGATTATGGTTGTTTATGTCATGAATCTTGTGAACGTGAGCAGCTAAACTCTTATTCTAGAATATTGGTGGACCCTAATACTGTGTGAACATATTGATAGTATTTCTATAATCGAATTGTGTTTTTCCTATTTGTTCAACGACATTTTTAATATGGTTAGTGTATGACCATCAATTAATTGTGCCTTATTGCCTTGTATTGCTTGGAAAAGAATATAGTGTTGAGTAGTTATTGAGCAACAATACTTCTGAGCGAGACGTCAGAAGATTATTGCAAAGACTTAAATGCGTGATTAGGAATAACGAATCTTTATTATGATCTTAGTAAGCGGGCTGAACAATTACCTATGTTAGTTCGAAAAATAAATTAGAAAATTATCGTTCTTGATCGGAAGATGTTTTTGTTAACTAAAGAGATCATGATCAATAGGAAGTAAGTGGCGAGATAGTCGAAAATATGTCGGATTATATTTGCAGCGATCATTTATCTTGAGAATAAGTTTTGGGAGTGATGAGAAGCTATACCAGAATTGTGAATGGGCAGACCTTGACCATTACCGGTATGAAGTTCGTCGGGTCCTTTGTACTCTTCATAGCTGGAAAGACTTGAAAGATCTTGTGTGATATGGTGCGATGCACACTACAACATTTTGTATCTGTTGCTACGAAATATATCGTAGCTAAATATAAAAAAAGTCGTGGCTAAACACTTTAGCCACAAAAATATTCTCCGTAGCATACCGTAGCAAAAAGTGGGGTGGCTAAAAGTTAGCTACAGACTTTACATGTCCCGTGGCTAAGAGCGGATACTTATTGCCACGAAAATTTTTGGTATTGTAGCTATTGAGGTTGAACTGTTTTGCCACAGAAAACATACTTGTAGCAAATGAATTTACTCTTTTGCTAGGACTAACAATATTTGTAGCAAATGATTTCATTTATTTGCCACGCAAATTCAAATTTTGTGGCTAATTTTATAGTTTATTCTCGTGGCAATAGTATTACTATTTAGCTACGAATTGAAAAATTTATAGCTAAGAATTGAGGTATTTGCCACAAACATTTATGTAGTGTAGCTAAGGATTCGTACGTTTTGCTATGAAATTTAAAGAATTGTAGCAAAAAAATTTCTTTATTTGCTGCAAAAAGTGAAGATATATAGCCATGAATACATATATATTCATATTTTTACCATGAGATATATATTTAGTTACAAGAACAGATTTTATTCTATTAAATTTCAATAAATGTAGTAATACATTAGTAAGAAAACATAACTACGATTCATCAATATCATTACAAGACAAATTAAAATAACGAAACATTGTTCTATTAAAGCATCTTGAAGGATACACCGGGTATATTATTGTTGTTGTTGTTCTACTAAAGCATATCAATATGCTCTAACAAAATGAAAAAAAAAAAAAAAAAAACCAGTCATTCATGTCTCAACCAATCTTGATGTTTTCATGCTCTTCCTCCATACGCTGCAATAACAATTCAAAACAAAATAGATGAGCTTATGGTGAAAAGTAGCTGCACATAAAAATTTAAAAAATAAAATAAAACAAATAAAAAAAGTTTCCTCAAAGATGAGTTAGTTACACGACTGGATTCATATCAACTGAACATTGTTGACCTTAAGCTGTAGGCATCACCCTAAATTTTCTTTCCATGGTCTATCAAACTCTGTTGAGTCATTATTTATTTTTTCAAACTTGTTCTGTAGCTTCTCTCTAACTCTCTAGGAACTTGCTGCATTTTATTTCTCAGAACCAAGTCACTTGTTGCACTAGTAGCCCTTTTACCATTATGCAAATTAATGTATGAAAACATAATCCATACAAGTAAACAGAAATGCAGAAGATCCTAAGAACGGAAAGAACAAAGTGAAAAACAGAAAGCACTAAGAAATAGTCCTAAACAAAGAGGTAGATTTTTCTCATAAGATTCATTCAAATGCTGCCTATATGAACCATATTTAGCAGGTAAATAAAGACTAACTAAAAAGTGCAATAGAGCACTTTTATACATTACCTGGAACAGCAAAGATGTTGAAAGAATCTCAACATCTGCCAATTAGAGTTGAATGGCTATAGCAGCAGGACATGTCATATAAGAGGAGGTTTGCAACTGGATCCTTTAGACCACAAAGAACTGCTCATGCTCTACCGTATACTAGTCTACACTAAAAGAGAGGAAAACCCTCAGTGATATTCACTGGTGCTAGAAGTAACAATAAGGAAAATGTACATAAGCATCAAGTTTCATCTCTGGAAGTATAAACCTCCGAAATTATGGTCACCTCATTAATAGAAAAGACATTGAGGGGTTACACAACCACAGATATATAACATGCCTGATATCATGTGGATTCTTGTCATCAAACCCTGCACCCAAGAGTGAAACACCAAAAGGCCTTGCACGACTGCAAGGAAAGAGCACAAAATGAAGAGGTTAGAAAGAGATTTCACAAGACAAGGATTAGCTCTTTATTGAACATCCAAAAGAAAAACACATAGAAGCTACCAGCAAACCTAATCAACAAGAACAGATAATCAACTTAGGTAGCTTTAACACAAAGTAGTAGTCAAGTTTATTTTCTATAGCTTTAAGATAAATATTTATAAAACTTTTCTTTATGATGCATGTATAAATGATATAGTTTCCCATTAAACGAGAGAATTACTCTTTTACTCCAAAAAGTGGCAAGTCCAAAATTGGTGGTACAAATAATTTAAGAGCAATTACACAAATTCACAAGTAGGACAACAAATTGTAACAACAACTCCTATCCAGAAAGTGGCATATCCATACAATGACAAAAAATGTAGGTTACATGAGTATCAATGGCGTTTTCTTGACACATTTCTGTTTTATACTCAATCTCTGCTCTTTCTAGTTTGGCTATTCAAATTTTTCTTCCAACTTCAAGACATTATTTCTCAATCTCCGACAATTAAAGCATTGAAGGAATTAACGATGTGAAATTAAAGCGCTAAATTATAAAAACTGAAAATAAAACAAAAAAGCTTAGAGTTCCAAGCCCTAATAGTTGCTTTGATTATTGCTTCTTAGATTTTCCCTGGAATTCTCATATTTGACTCAAGTTCAAAGATTCGACGAAGCACTCGAAGAAACATTCATTCATACACAAATAATTGCAAATCTAACAATTTTTTCGTATGTTTAAATGAAAAATGAAAAATATACGCTTAAAAACTTAAATTAAAGGGGTAAGAAGCTTACTATTTCAATCCCTAATGAGGGATAGAGGAAAGCTCGGCGCTGAATTGGTTTCCTAGTTAGCGTTCTCGCCGAAGTGAAAGGAATTGGGAACAGAGAAAGGGCTATTTAGGAAAAGAAGATTAAAACAATTGGGCCAAAAAACAAGCCGACTGATAATTGGACTAAGGAGGGAAGTTTGCCGCCTTAGTTTTTGCACAAAATTGAAACAATACTTGAACACTAATCTTTGTGTCACAAACAAAATTGAAGAAAAAATTTCAATTATCTTACCCATGGATAAAGTATTTTTTACCACCATGAAAATATATTTTTCCAATTTTAATTAGAATTTTGAATCATGGATATATGATTAAAATACTTGTTTTCAAGAAACGAGATCATGATTAAATGTATACTAATTATAAATACACCACTGAATAAGTGATTTTTTTTTAATTTTGTTAATAGTAACTAATAACATGATAGTTGTTGATGATTATATACCGAAAATTTAAATGAAATTTTTTTGGCTTATTGATATTACTATTAGCATCCGTTTTACAATAAGTTTTTTGTACTTTTTTTAAAATAAAATGATAACAATTGGTCATTAAACTTTTTTCAAAAAAAAAATTTTATCTTTTTCCACTCATAAACTTCAATTTTCTTTCAAGCAAAATATATGGTTGAACTTCGAACACAACTTCAATTTGTAAAATATTTTTCAATTCATCTTAAAAATGTTACTTTTTCAAGTTTCGACCAAATTTATGTTGAAACACCAGTTAACAGTATCATGACTGAAAGTTGCTGCAAGTATTAAATGATCATACGAACCTATTGGAATAGAGGGATTCCCTATCGAGCTCATACCCAAAATGATATGTTACATTCATATTTGACTTATCGACGTCACAAAAAATGAAATATTCTTCAAAACCCAACCTACTGACATTTGAATGACTTCAAATATTTGGTCAAGTTTCAAATGACGTTTTCCAAACTACCAAAATTTTCGACATGCGAAATGGGGTATTGGTTCTAGAAGTTGATTTAGAATTTCAAAAGTATAGGTTCACCACTATTTGGAGCACAGTTACAGCGTCCCAATAGTAGTAGACGAACAATCTTCGTTGAAAAATTTATTATTTATGCAGGTTAATTATCATTTTATATGATAATATATTATGAAAAAATATTTATACATATTAATTATCATTTTATATGATGATAAATTAAGAAAAAAATATTAAAGGACATTTAAATGATGATCCCCACTCCGAAGTGAACCACCACTTGAACAAGTGAACCATTTAAAATTTTATCGTATAGGTTCTCAAACATCATACTAGACATATTTTATAAAATATGTGTATTATATACCTAGTTTCGAGTGGATTCACCCCTGGCTAGTTCTCAAAATGGTGCACTAACTCTCCTTCTATTTTAGTCGGTGACTAAATCAAAATCAAAACTTTGTTCCGAAACATATCAGACGGCCTTCCGAATTGACTCAAATTTTACAAGTGAATCATAAACTATCCAATGGAGCTAATAAAACTACTTGTACGCAAAATGGAGCTCTAAAAATCAAAACAACATTTTGAGTCATTTTAGTTTTATCCTTAAAATAAGTAATTTAGAATAACTTAGAGCTCATTTGGCTTAGCGGATAAGCACTTAGTGCCGAAAAGCACTTTTAAGTATTAATATGAATTAATAAATGAACAGTTACTTGTTTGGATAAAAGATGTTGAAACTAATTAATCTATGTACTTATTTGAACATAATAAAAGAAACCAAAAATACATAAATATTTTTAACACTATTAATAATAAGTTGCAATATAATAAAATATGCACAAAAATGATAAGTCCAAGAATTGCTTGATTAGCTTGACCACCGATAGTTAGACATCTGATCTATTATTGAGGATATATTTCGCATGGCTAAACTATCACAATTACTATTCAGAATTCAACTTCAGAGAAAAAACTTTAGCTACAAAATTTTTTATAGCTAAAATTTTGTGGACAATTATTGTTATTGGTCCCAATTGGTTTTACGAGTGTATTAATTGAAGCAAAATCATTCTTCTAATTATAAAATTATGGACAGACTAATATCTTGTGCTTAAAAGCTGCTACGGTGATGTTCAATCGTAACAAAAACTTATGATTAGCTACAAGTATTTTTGTAGCTTTCAACTCGTAGCTGTACCATTTTATCATTGACAACTAATTCTGACTATCGAGCCAATTATTGCCATAGATTTTATAACTTGAAGCAAAAAAAATTATTTAGCTACAACATTTTGTTTTGAATAATTTATTGTGGCTAAAAGATTTGTATTGCTACAGTGACTTCAAACTCGTGGCTAAAAACTGATAATTAGCTATAGATTTGCAGCGTAGCAACAAATCTGTAGCTATTTTAGTACTTATTGCCACGATACTTAGCATTTATAACAAAAATAAGGAATTAGCTATGTCAATTTGATTTTTGTGGCAAAGCAATTTTACGAAATTATGAATAGCTACAAATATTTAAATTTTGTGGCTATTGTTAGGTAATAGCCACGCTATTCAAATTTATAGCTGAGATTTCGTAGCTATAAACACATTTTGTTGTAGTGGCACCAGTGTCGGGGAACCAGTTCTGGGTAGATGGAATAGAAGCTTGATGAGAGAAGTGAACTGAAGAATTAATAGAGTGGGAATACCTTTGTAAATAGGAAGGGTCGAGATGGTTGGAGCCATTAGAAATTTGGCAGCAATACCTGCTATCAGATTGCCAACCTTGGTTATTAGTGAAGGACATCTTAGTGGTGTTGAATCGACCACCATGACCTCCCCTACCTCTAGTATTGCGACCATGACCTCAGAATTGGTAGGAGGGGCTGCCACAATCAGAGTTGAAATTCTTGTGAGCAAGGTTAGCTGCTAGAGAGGGAATGGGATCATGAGATGAAGTGGTGATGGAATAGGGATGAAATATCAAATCCATGGATGAATTATGGGTCAAAAAAAAATTGGAGTTCAGAATAGGACACTGCGTCAGGCCTTGCAGACAAGGTAGTCACAATGTCTTTGAATTTTTGGTAAAAACCCTTGAAAATGTAGATATTAAAGTCAGATAGGGATAGCGGCTAACCTGCTGCTGCTAACTTATTAGAGAGCAATTTGACTTTTTGAAGGAATTGAGCCATAGTTAGGTCATCTTGGATATGATGAGACTTATCACAATTGGGAGGGTATCTTCAGATAGAGAAGAGAACAAGAGACTCATAATGAGTTGATATTGTTGAACCCATTGAACATACTCAAGGTTGAGTTTCGGTGGTGCAGTACCTTCTGCCTGAGAGACGGATGATGGGCTATTCTATCAATAAAGTCATGAAGGTTTTGACCTTTAAGGAAGGG
Source organism: Petunia x hybrida (assembly GCA_037355625.1). Classification (NCBI taxonomy): domain Eukaryota; kingdom Viridiplantae; phylum Streptophyta; class Magnoliopsida; order Solanales; family Solanaceae; genus Petunia; species Petunia x hybrida. The sequence continues at coordinate 1,718,714 of JBBBVM010000080.1, forward strand.
AACTAGTTGGATTCTCCAAAATAAATAATTGGTTGACATTAGTTTGATAGAGATGAAGTGGTTAGCGTGGGAGAGTGAATTGGAGGTGGAAAAAGCATGAGAGTTTTGGGAGGAGGTCGATGAAGCTGCCATTGATGTCGCTGATAACATATTAATACTCAAAACATAGATAATAGAATGCGGTGCAAACTCTTAAACAAGATTTCATTCATACGTTACATTATACATAGTACAAGGGATACAGTAGGGCTAGGAGTCCTAAGAGTACAAGATATACACTAGATACATTTGTAGAGACACAGTAGAACTTGTATACTCTAACACTCTTAACTAAGGATTTTGGGGTTTGACTAATAGCAAATATATGTCAAGTAGTGAACAACATGCTTTTTTTTTTTAAATATCTTGGCTCATCATGAGGAGAATAGAACTCTATTCTTCTTTAGCTCTTCAGCAAAATGTACTTGATAATAATTTTTCTTTGGCGTTTCTTGGTTAGAATATAAGGCACATTAAATTTAATTAGACCATTTCCTTTTTAAATATAGTTAGAGACGAGACTTTCAGTATCACTTTGGTCATTGGGTTATTCTATTACTTTATTCACAATACAATAGACTTTTTCCTCATCCCTTTTTTATCGATCAAGTTTTGTGCGGTTGGTTTTATACATAGCAAGATTGCTAATGTTTACTAATGATGATAATTAAATTTTATAGTTGAAATGAATAGCCAAACATGTCCTAATCAAGCATCTAAAAGATCAAGAAGATAAACACATATGCCCCCGAAAGAAATGGACACTAAGAGAATAGCATACTCTCATTGATGGATTAAAAGAATTGTGTGCTAATGGCTTTAAAACCGATGATGCCACATTTAGGCATGGTTACTTGATAGAGTTAGAACACTATTTGCGTGAATGTCATCCTGATTGTGATTGAAATCCGAGCCACACGTCCGGTATAAATTAAGAACGTGGAAAAAAAATTATGCAACTATAGCTTTATTGAAGAGCCGAAGTGGTTTAGGATATCAATATAATGATGGATCTATAATAATCAAGGATCCGAAAGCTTGGGATGACTTTGCAAAGGTAATTAGTCACTGTTTTTTAATCTGATAAGAAGTTTTCCTTTAACTCGTCTTCCTTTTCTTGTTTATTAGCGTGGAGTGGATTATGGATGTTTTCTTAGCCTGCTTTGTGGTAAAAGACTCTCATTTTGTACTAATAATGTTCAATATGGACATCAACATTTCATAATTGGAAATATTTTTAATGAGAATTCTTAGAGGGAAAAAATATTATTAGTAAGAAAAGACCATAAAGTAAGAAACTAAGCAACTACTTTGAATAATTGAATGGAGTTATTGACTGAATTAATTGATTATCTAGTGTATTGGATAAAAGCTGACAGCACCTGAAAGATGACACGTGTCAACCAAGTGGCACGGGCAGAAGTTCTACAGGACAGATACCCAACGAACATACAGTTATCGCGAACAGATCCAAAGCAATTATGAAACGCCCCATCAGTCAACACGATCTGAATGAGTAGTTATTAACCAGATCATGTGCAATCATTCAATTAATAGTCATAAAGGCAATCATTACAACCCGGCGGTTACATATCCAACGGATACGTGCCCAGCGGTTAAAAAACCCAACGGACGCCTATCAGACCTATAAACAGCATTTGTTCTAAGCCATTGTAACACAACTTTACTTCTTGTCTACAATAACAATAAAAATACTCCATCGCTCTTGCTAAAATACTACTCTTTACTTATATACATCCAGCACTTCGTTTCCTAATCTTCTAAGTACGACCAGTACCGAAGAACTCTCATCGGGGATAAGCGATATAGCGCGGTTATTTTTATCTGTCTTTATTTACGCTTTATCTTTGTTAATTCCTGTTTATATCTCGTTCCCGTGTCATTTACAAATCTTACGCTGCTTTAGTTCGTCATTTAAATTCTTAATCTAAACCATTGATCGTGACCCCGCAAATATAAATTTAATTGTTAATCGGCCTAAAATCGGATCTAGGTTAAACAATTTGGCGACCACAGTGGGAGCCGATCAATAGCCTTCGTAGGTTTACAGTTTATCTTTTCTGATATTATATTATACCTCTTTTCGTCGATCTTTTTGCTCTACAACTAACATGGCAGAAAGCAGTTCACAACGAACCATCATAGGCGGAAGTCAGGTAAGTACTCCTCCATCCAGTCCCAATTATTCTCCCGACTATTCGTCCGATGGGCAGCAACAATCTTCCCAAGGACCGGTCAGGCAGCAAAATGGGCGTATGCGCTCTCAGAGCACTACCCCACCCAGGAGACGACGCCATAGGAGTCTCTCCCCTGGCCAAGGGAATCTCCAGGAAACACTCTTTACATTCATGCAGGAACAGGCAGAGGTGAACCGAGGGATAAACGAGGCGCTCAACTCTCTTTGAATGAGCAACCCTCTGACTGCAAGAGCTGATGCTGCAACACCTGGTCGTGACGTTCCTTCTTCACATACCTCAAGGCAAGGTGAAGAACGAAACAATGGTGGGACTGCAGATCCAACGACCCAAGTCAACCAGAATCAGAATGGAGGATCTATGGCGTCTACAGAAATGAGCATTGTTGTGGAAGCTCTAACCAAACAATTCAAGGAAAGCCAGGAAGCACTTCAAAAGTCTCTCCACGAGAGAATTTATCAGATACCAGGTGCTCCGCCCACGCTGAAGAAAGTCGATGTCCAACGGTATTCCCAGCGACCTTGGAAGAAAGAGGTAGCCCCAAAGGCGATACCTAAGACATTCAAGATGCCAAACATTCCGAGATATCGTGGAACATCTGATCCCAACGACCATCTTATGATGTTCAGCAACTTTATAAAGGCTAGCGATCTCACCGACGAGGAGATCGAATCTGTTCAATTGAAGAAGTTCGTGGAAACCCTAGCAGATGGAGCTCTACGATGGTACTCAATGTTGCCACCAAACTCCATTGGGTCTTTCTCGGAGATGGCTGAGTTGTTCGTGAAGGCACACACAGGCGCTCAGAAGATAGAAACCCGCGTAGAGGATATCTTCGAAATCAAACAAAGGCCCGACGAGTCTCTCCGCAAATACGTGGATCGCTTCCAAAGAGAGCGAATGATGCTTCCCAAAGTACCGGACAGATGGGCAGCAATCACGTTTACTAATAGTCTGGATATTAGGAGCTCAGAGGCCATACGCAGACTTTACGAGTCTCTTCGTGAGTTCCCAGCAGCCAGCTGGTCGGACGTCTACAACCGTTACAACTCAAAGGTACGTATTGATGAAGATAAATTGATTGGAACAGGTACCCGAGGAAGGACGCAGGCACGCAATGGTGACCCCGACGAAAAAGCGGAGACAGAGAGATCAGACGTACGGTACGAGCCGTACCTTGACTAGTCACCCAGCAATTCCAAAGGATGCAACCGCAACAACAAAGGACTGTCCCGGAGAGATGATTCAGAATCAAGCCTCCGAGGAGCCCCGAGCCTGCTGAACTTCAACATAGAAGTGTCTGAAGTGGTGGCAGCACTCAAAGACATGGGAGAAAGGTCAAATGGCCAAAAGACATGAAGACCGACCCAAACAAGCGAAACCAGGACTTGTGGTGCGATTTTCATCGCGACCACGGTCACACCACCGAGAACTGCAAAGCCCTAAGGTATGAAATTGCTCATTTGTTGAAACAGGGATTCTTGAAGAAGTTCCTGATCGAGAAGGGGAAGCAGACTCACGCGAAAGCACAGCAAAACAAACCCGGCCCTCCACGAGCGTCTTCTCCAAGGAGGACAGTTAATGTTATTTCAGGTGGAATCGAGGTGGATTCCGTCACCTTCACAGTGAAGAAGTATGCCAAGGTCAACATCACAAACACCAAACGCCCACGATCAGAAGGAATAATAACATTCGAGGACTCCGATGCAGACGGTTCGCAATTCCCACACGCTGATGCGTTAGTAATAACGTTACGCATGGCGGAGTTTGACATCAAGAGAGTACTCATCGATGCAGGCAGCTCTGCAAACATTATCCAATCACGGGTTGTGAGGGAGATGCAGTTATCGGATAAGATCGTACCAATATCTCGAGTTCTCTCCAGTTTCAACAATTCGAGTGAGAAGACTCTTGGCGAGATTACCCTGACAACTTTCTCCGAAGGAGACAACTTTTCATGTTGTTGATGCAGATCTAGCCTACAACATCATCATGGGGAGACCTTGGGTCCATGATATGCAAGCTGTTCCCTCAACTTATCATCAGGTATTGAAGTCCCATCCGAATGGGGGTACGTGAGGTCCGAGGAGAGCAACGCTCTGCCCAAGATCGCTATTCAGTGGCTCTCAAACTGCCTGAAGAAAACAAATAGCAATTACAGCGATCGGGACCAGACGTGCCACATGAAGAAACAAAGTACGAGGTCCCGAAATTCATCACGAAGATGGACGAAAGAGAAAACCACATGCCGACCGTGGAAGCTTTGGAAACCGAAGAATTGTTCGCAGATAAGTCGGAACGGAAAGTATACTTAAGGACCAAATTGAGCGAACGTCTACGAGGAGATATCCTCCAGTTCCTCAAGGAGCGGCATACAACGTTCGCCTTGTCTCACGCAGATATGGCAGGTATTTCACCAGACATGATTACTCACAGGTTGAACGTCGATCCCTACCATCGCCCGGTAAAACAGAAGACGCACCAACAAGGAGCTTTTCGGAACCAGGTCATTAACGACGAGGTCGACCGGATGTTAAAAATTGGATCTGTACGCGAAGTCAAATACCCGGACTGGCTAGCCAACGTGGTCGTTGTGGCCAAGAAAAATGGAAAATGCGAGTCTGCATTGACTTCACGGATCTAAACAAAGTCTGCCCGAAGGATTCGTATCCCCTTCCCAGGATAGATCAACTGATCGACGCAACAGCCGGGCACGAGGTGCTCACCTTCCTAGTGGCATATTCCGGATATAACCAGATATTGATGGACCCAAAGGACCAGGACAAAACAGCGTTCATAACCTGCAGAGGTACGTACTGCTATAAAGTTATGCCATTTGGGTTGAAAAATGCAGGTGCGACGTATCAGCGCCTAGTCAATCGAATGTTCCATGACCATATCAGAAAGACTATGGAAGTGTACATCGATGACATGTCGATCAAGTCAAAATGAGCAGAGGACCATCTGACGCATCTAAAAGAAGCTTTCCGGATTCTGGATCAGTACAACATGAAGCTGAACCCAGAGAAATGTGCATTCGGAGTCGGATTGGGGAAGTTCCTAGGCTTCATCATCTCTCAGCGTGGAATTGAAGTCAATCCTGCTCAGATCAAAGCCATTGAATCAATTCCAGACGTACTCCACAACCGGAAGGACGTCATGAAATTGACAGGAAGAGTGGCAGCCCTGCGGAGATTTATTTCCCGATCATCCGACCGATGCAAGAGTTTCTTCGACGTTTTAAAGCAAAACAACGAATTCGAGTGGACCCTGAATGCCAACAGGCATTGAAGGATCTGAAAAAGTACCTGTCCAATCCACCACTGCTCTATACACCTCAGCAGGGGGAGCAGTTGTTGATTTACCTGGTAGTCTCAAAATCGTCGTAAGCACCGTTCTAGTTCGGTAAGAAAAAGGTAAACAACTTCCTATCTATTACATCAGCAAAGCTCTAATTGACGCAGAAACGCGCTATCAAACTTTGGAAAAATTGGCATTAGCACTAGTAACTGCTGCTCGTAAGTTACGCCCTTACTTTCAAAGTCATTCAATAGCTGTGGTAACAACCTTTCCTTTGCGAAATGTTTTGCACAAACCTGAATTTTCAGGAAGATTAGTAAATTGGGCTATAGAATTAAGTGAATTTGATATCACCTACCAGCCTAGGGTAGTAATAAAGTCACAAGTTTTAGCAGACTTCGTGGCATATTTTAGAGCTAATATATACTCTGAGGCAGAAAAGGAAGCTGTTCTTTATGCTGGGCAGGCTCCTGGCGTGTGGACCCTTTACGCTGACGGCTCCTCGAGCATCAAAGGGTCCGGTCTTTGATTGGTTCTCGTCGCTCCGTCCAGAGAGACGGTCAGGCAGGCTATCAAGTGCCCATTTATTACTAACAATGAGGCCGAATATGAAGCCATTATTGCAGGATTGGAACTAGCCCGAAGTTATGGAGCAACCATCATCAAACTCAAAAGTGACTCTCAGCTGGTAGTCAATCAGATAACTGAAGGCTTCAGTGCACGAGAATCCAGGATGCAGGTGTACCTCGCCCGAGTGAAAGAACTCCTAACACAGTTTGATGAGTGGGAGGCACTTCAGATTCCACGAGAAGAGAACCATGAAGCTGATGCTCTTGCGAATCTAGGGTCGGTGGCAGAGATGGGAACAACCAGCTCTTCAACTGTTGTTCAACTCCTCTACACAACCATAGACCGAGAAAAGTTCGAAGTCAATACCATCAACGCTACTTGGGACTGGCGGAATGAGATAACAAACTATCTTCTCCATGGAACTCTACCCGTTGACACAAAAGCCGCTCGCAAGCTCTGAATAAAAGCTGCTCGATATACAATCGTCAACGGCGACCTCTACCGCAAAATGTTTGCAGGACCTCTCGCAAAATGTCTCGGACCAAATCAAATCCACTACGTGATGAGGGAAGTCCATGAAGGCTGTTGTGCAAATCATTCCAGGGGCAAGGCGTTAGCCCGAAAGCTGATTCGCGTAGGTTATTATTGGGACAAAATGGAGAATGATACGAATGAATTTGTTAAAAAATGCGACAAATGCCAGAGGTTCGCACATCATCTCCATCAGCCAGCAGAACCGCTCCATTCAATAATCTCTCCGTGGCCCTTCATGAAATGGGGGATGGATATAGTTGGTCCTCTTCCCACAGCGCCGAGAGAAATGCGTTTCTTATTAATCATCACTGATTACTTCACCAAGTGGGTCGAAGCGGCAGCACACACAAGGATATGACAAACAGAGGTTGTCGACTTCCTCTGGCATTTTGTCGTATGTCGCTTTGGAGCACCTAAGGAAATAGACATGGATAATGGCCCACAATTCATCGGCCAGAAAGTGACTAGGTTCCTCGACGATCTACATATCAAGAGGATCACTTCCTCTCCGTATCATCCTGTTGCTAATGGACAAGCAGAATCTACCAACAAAATCATCGTTGAATCCCTCAAAAAGTGCCTCGAGCAGGCAAAGGGGTGTTGGGTAGAAGAGTTACCTGGTGTATTATGGGCTTATCGCAAAACGATAAAAATGAGTACTGGAGAGACTCCTTACTCATTAGTGTACGGTGCATATGCTTTAATCCCATTCGAAATCGGCGAACCCAGCTTCCGATACGCACATGCCACTGAAGAATCTAACTCAGTCAACCTCTCCGAAGAGCTGGACCTCCTCGAAGAACGAAGGGAGCTAGCCCTGGTACGAGTGATCGCCCAGAAAGAACGAATTGAACAATATTACAATCGGGGACTGCGCGTACGAAGCTTCCATGTTGGAGATTTTGTACTAAGGAAAGTCTCCCAGAACACACAAGAAACAAATTCTGGGAAGCTTGGCCCTAACTGGGAAGGCCCATACAAGGTAATCGCTTCAGTCGGCAAGGGATCTTATCGCTTGGCACGACCAGACGGCTCCACTGTCCCGAACAGTTAGAATGTGATTCACCTCAATAGGTATCACTTTTGAGTGGTAAAACGGTTAGTTATCTTAGGCTTACCTTTTACTTTCACGAAAGTTCTTACTTTTATTATATTTTCTCTAAATGGTACTAACGGCCTGAACAAGGCCAGATCCGTTTAGCTCAACTGCTAGAGCTCGAAGCTCTTCAACTTTGCGGCTGTGTGTTCGAATCCCACAACGGACACACTCCTTGTTTGGTTATATGTGTTCTTCTATATGCAGCTTGCCTCAACCTTTTTTATGTTATCACTTCCCCTGTTCCAACATAAAAACAAGGAGGGTGGTGAGAGGCCCCTGTAGGCCAGATAAGACCTTCATAAAGGCAAAAGACCTTGCCAAAAGGCAAAAGACCTTGCAAAAAGGCAGGTTTTTGAAGTTTTTCAAAATCTTTTACATGACAAACTTCCACGAAAATAAGAGAAGTCGTTCACAAGGCCAGCGACTCGGCTAGAGCCAATCTACAAAGTCATGCGACGACTTTCGATTATCAAGACGATAAGCAAAGTTATGCGCAAAGGGCAACGATTCGGCCAAAAGTCTAACGACCACGACTCGGTCAGAATAAAAATATCTGCGCAGATTATTCATAACGTACGACCTCTTCCTGAGGAAAGGCTAAGTTAAAACACTCGGGCAGACTTTTGGAGACCAGAACTTAATAAAGTTCAAACTTCAAAAAGCTCCTAAACATAAGGCACGAAGGCCACAATACATACAAACAAAAGATCAAAAATTCAGACTAAATATAGTCATTGAATAGATCTAAAATCATATATATATATATATATATATATATATATATATATAATCCTGTAAAATGACAAGATGCCGAAAACGGCTGATAGAAGTTTACAGAGTGATCAAAGGCCAAATAGAACCGGCCATACAGAGATCAGAGAGTCTTTACAAGACCTCTATCCACAAACAATTAAATCCGGCTCTCGCCAGATAAACAAACCCAAAGATTGGGGAGAGGCATCAGCTTTTGGGGCTACGATTAGAACCCGACGCACTAACTCCGTCGATTCTGCCATCGTCCCCCAAATTCTCGCCATCGTCTTCATCTTCACCTTCAGACTCCTCAGGAGAAAGATTCAGTGCTTGTCTTATTCTGCGAACAGCGCTCTTCGTTATCTGCACTATCTCTTCAACATTAACATGCTTAGCTTGAATCTGCCCAAGCAATTAACGTTTAGCTTCGAGCGCAGGAATTAACGTTTATTCAAGTCTTTGGATAGTGCGGTCTGAGCACTCATCGACTGAGCAACCTGATCCTTGGCAGCCTGGAGCTCAGCTCTGGCCCTAACAGATTCTTCATTAGACCTTTGCAGATTCATCTCAAAAGATGCACGATCATCAATAGCACTGTTCAGTGAAGCCTTACATTCTTCAAGTAGACTCTCCAGGACCTGGGCAGAGCGTGCGAACCCTTCTTTCTCTCTAAAAGAAGGTCCTTCTCCTTGGTGAGTTCGTTAATCTGCTCAAGTCGCTCATTGTGAACATCAGTTAGTCGATTAACTTCACTCCCTAGGAGACCATACTGCTCTGCCAGGATTCTATTTTCCTTCAGAGCATCCAGCAACTCTTTCTTTACCTTGAGTACTTGATCGACGTTGTTGATCATGGAGCGGAACATGAGTTCGGCAGCCACCATACTTGACTTAAAAAAAACAAAATAAACGAAAGTTAGAAATTTGAGGTCGAAGTTATTCCCAACGCAGAGCGGTAAAACACTTACCCGGGCAGAATCAGCAGCAATCTGAAAGGCTAGCTCCTCATCACTCAGTTCCCTCATCACCCATTCTTCCCGGGGGCCGATGAGTGAAGAGACAGCCTTGGCTAAGCCACCCGGCCCGGATATGAAGTTAACATCAGGGGACAGTTTGATGGTATGTTTCCTCTCACAGTACTTGGGTTCCCAAGCCTGTTCAGAAGGATAGTTTGGCCCGAACTTGTAACGTACACCCCTCATATCCTTCAATCCGGTTTGGCCGTCGATGACTGACCGCCAAATGAGCCTTGTTGTTGTTAAGTTGGAGTCACCTTCCACTCCGGGATCTATCGTGTCACACTCGCGAAGACCGACAGGCATAGCCCCCTCAGTGGCCACATTTTCCAGGTCCTCGAAACGAAAAACACGAGGACCTCGGCCATTCTCTTGGGAAGCCTCTTCCCTCGCTTCTTCTTCTTTTTCTTCTTCTTCACCTATTTTCCTTTTCCCTTTGTCTACACGGGAAGGAGCCGCCTTCACCCCTTCATCAACTCGGGGACTCCTCTCCGGAGTATGGGCAGCCTCCTCGTCAACCTTCCTCTTATCACTGCGAAGATAAGGTTTTCGCGTAAGGGGTTCATTAACTTCGATCTCAGTATCTGAAAGATTGATAACCTCCTTGTCTAAACCTTCTCCCCGTGCAGACTCGGGGATTTCGGCAATAGTCTTGACATTCTCTTCTGCAGACTCTGGTACATTGGCTCTAGGCGAAGGCTCACCCCCAGCAGTTGAGGCTTGCCCGGCAGCAATGGAAGTCTTACGAACAGACCTTTTTTGCGCTCCGCCCTCGTCCTGGCCCTTCTTCTTTATTTTCAAAGAACCAAGGCCACCGGACAAGAGTTCCTCGCCACCCTCCCTGCCGCGCAGTGCCTCCACTGAAGCTAGTATAGATGCGGCCTCAGCATCTGGATCAGCGACAGGCTCGGAAGGTACGTCCTGGGGGGAGCAGGAAAGAAGTCCCCTTGAGTACCCAGACCTGCAAAAGATAAAACCGTCAGACACGGAGAAGTTACAAATGAGAGGAATAATCACAAAAGAAGAAATACTCTCACCATGAGTTTTCACGATCAGACTCTTCTGCGCAGCAAAATGCGCCCATTTTCTCCTCTCAGGAGAGAACTCCTTCAAAATTGCCTCGACCCATACCGTCAGCTCATCAACAGATATGAGCCCGTCGTAGGGTCTTCTAGCCGCTACAAAAAGGAGTCAAAAGAAGTAAGCAGATAAGAAGAAGAGGAAGAGCACGAAAAATCTCAAAAATACTCGGGGACTTACCCTTCTTGTTCCAAACTTCGGGAAGATAAGTCTTAGAATTAAAAGTCAAGGCTGAGGTGCGCACAAACACATACTGGTGTAACCAACCCCGGTCACCTGTGTCTTCAGAACTGCGGACCAAGCCCTTGCTCCCGCGCATCCTGGCGTTCACATAGCCATCCTTGAAAATTTGTATACTATACAAAGAAATGAAATGTTCATATCCAAAAGATTGGTCGGTTTCCGTCATAAACCAATCCAAAAGCGTAACTATTCTATATATACTGGGGCACAGTTGCCCCGGACAGAGTAAATATTCCCTGCAAAGCCTTTCCAGTACAGGATGCAGGGGTAGTTTACATCCCCAGCCCTGTGGGAGGTAATATTCTCCTCTTCAGAGACCGGCAAGAGGGGAATCCTATCATCCCAGCGGCAGTCCGTCCTAACTCGTGGGATCAGCTCCGACGTGATCCCAGATTTAAATTTTTACGCCGGCCGGTTGCGCGTATCCCCATGATGATTATTGAAGGCCTTGATGTTGCAGTCTGCCTCTAACTCACCCCATTTTTTTAGGATAATCTCCGCAGCGGTAGCCTGAGTAGCCCTGGGCCTAGGAGTGGCAGCTGAGGAACTACCTGTCGTGTCTACATTTTGATTTTTCTAGCTCTTGAAGACATGATTTCAGAAGAGTTAAGAAGTTCGCAAGAAGAATTGAAAATTGTTCAAAGATTTTCAAGAATTAACAGAGAAGAAATAAAAGCAAGTAAAAGGTTTCTCATTCAGCAAACCCCTATTTATAAGAGTAGAAATTCGACCCATCAAGGTCCTTTGAAACACGTGGAGGTTATCCAAGAGACCATGATCAGATCCGACCGTCAAAGAAGGAATAGGTTTCGCCAATTTTTATAGTATCATCATTACCCTGAAGTGCAGTGGTCACCTCACGATCAAAAGTCGACGTGTGCATGTGATTGAGGCGGTTAAGATCATTATTTTTACCCTTGAAACGCGCAGTAGTCACTTCAGAGTGGACTGCAAACGCGCAGGCATGCCAGCTGCAGTTACTTTTTTATACAGCGCATTTAATGCGCACGTCATAAGGGTTTGTCACGTAACTGATAAGATACATACGTCACTAAGCTTCATCACACAAAGATTGGATTTTACAAAGTAGAAATTCCCGCCAGAATTCATATCCACTCCTCGAACAGATACTCTGCTCGAGAAGTGCGGGGACTATCTGTATTGGATAAAAGCTGATAGCACCTGAAAGATGACACGTGTCAACCAAGTGGCACGGGCAGAAGTTCTACCGGACAGATACCCAACGGACATACAGTTATCGCGAACAGATCCAAAGCAATTATGAAACGCCTCATCAGTCAACACGATCTGAATGAGCAGTTATTAACCAGATCATATGCAATCATTCAATTAATAGTCATAAAGGCAATCATTACAACCCGGCGGGCAGAAGTTCTACCGGACAGAAGTGGCACCTGAAAGATGACACGTGTCAACCAAGTGGCACGGGCAGAAGTTCTACCGGACAGATACCCAACGGACATACAGTTATCGCGAACAGATCCAAAGCAATTATGAAACGCCTCATCAGTCAACACGATCTGAATGAGCAGTTATTAACCAGATCATATGCAATCATTCAATTAATAGTCATAAAGGCAATCATTACAACCCGGCGGTTACATATCCAACAGATACGTGCCCAGCGGTTACAAAACCCAACGGACGCCTATCAGACCTATAAACAGCATTTGTTCTAAGCCATTGTAACACAACTTTACTTCTTGTCTACAATATCAATAAAAATACTCCCTCGCTCTTGCTAAAATACTACTCTTTACTTATATACATCCAACACTTCGTTTCCTAATCTTCTAAGTACGACCAATACCGAAGAACTCTCACCGGGGATAAGCAATACAGCGCGGTTATTTTTATCTGTCTTTATTTACGCTTTATCTTTGTTAATTCCTGTTTATATCTCGTTCCCGTATCATTTACAAATCTTACGCTGCTTTAGTTCGTCATTTAAACTCTTAATCTAAACTATTGATCGTGACCTTGCAAATATAAATTTAATTGTTAATCGTTCTAAAATCGGATCTAGGTTAAACATCTAGGGGCTAACTATTTTGAAAGATTGATTTTAGTTTGAACAAGTCAGTATAGTCCTTCAATCTTGGATGTTTTTCTTGTCAACATGTTGATCATTTTCATATTCATCTTCTCTATTATTATTGCTTTCATTACCATCAATATTATCATCACTTCCAGTTCTTGACCCTTTTTTATTCTCGGACGAGTTAGAAGTTTTTTAATCATCAAAATCATTCAGGGTACTGTTATTATGTAAAGAGTGTTCACCATCTTCTATTGTCATCATTCAGGGAAAGATAATGCTTTGTTCTTTTTCCTTTTCTAGAGCCAAAGGAAATGATTGAAAGAAATGACCACTTTTCGAAGAGTGGGAGAAAATCTTTAAGAAAGATAGAGCCACAAGGGAATTGGCAGAAGGGCCATTAAATGCTGTTGAAGACATGAATTTGGGATTTACTGTTGATCTTGATGGGGAAGAAGAAGAAATTGATGCAAGACATGAACCTAATGTAGCTACAGGAGACGCCAAAAATATTTATAATAGGCCTAGTGCATTTGATGGAGCATCTCAAAGTAATATGTTCGACATGAACAACCCCAAGAACAAGGTAAAAATAATAAAAAGCCATTTTCTACTGTAAATGAAAAGGATAAATGCAAGAAAAGGAAAATAAAAAACAGCTGAGTATGGAGACGACCCACTTCTTAAGGGTTTGATAGAGGTTATGAAACAATTTACTGAATCGTGTGTCAAAAGAATGGCTGCATTGGTTGACAAGATTGGGAAACGTGACATATCTAATCTCCTTGAGCAAATTTATACCATCCCTAAGTCGCCTGTATTTGAGCTATACACTCCAGAGCAGCGAATCCAAGCAACATTAGTTCTTTGCGAGGATATCATGAAGATAGAAATGTTTTTGGGTATGGGTAAACTTGATCGAAAAACTATGATGTTCATAATAGTAAGTGGTAAACTGTGATACATGTGAAAGATGATTTTTGTGTATATAAGTGGTGACGCTAGTTTGATAATTTTTGCTTAAGAACAACCTTCAAAGGTTTGACTATATTTATTGCCACTTATTTGTACATCTGCTATGACTTGTTTGAGCATGAGGATAATAGATTTTTGTGCAACTAATGTCAATTAGAAAGCTTCACTCTAATATAAATGATCTTTGTATATGTAAGTGTCCTAGTTGTGATAAAAGTAACTCGTCTTAGAGCCTGTTTGGCCAAGCTTCTGGAGAGCCAGAAGTGCTTATTTTCCTCAAAAAGTGCTTATTTCAAATTTTTGTGGTGTTTGGCCAAGCTTCTAGAGAAAAATAAGTGCTTTTGAGTGGCAGCAGAAGCTGTTTTTCTGCTGTGAGGAAGAAGCTGAAAAAAGTAGCTTATTGAAAAAATAAGTGCTTTTGATTATTTGGGACAAGAATACCCATTTTAAACTTCCATATTTAATCAAATTAATATTATTATATATCTAATTTCGTAATTTGATAATTTTTTTAAATATTGGTCAAACAAAAATTAATAACAAAAGCACTTCTCTAAAATTTGGCCAAACACAAACTGCTTATTTCACAAAGCACTTATTTGAAAAGCACTTTTGATAAAAAGCACTTCTCAAAATAAGCTGATTTTGGCAGCTTGGCCAAACAGGCTCTTAATTTTTTTTTATTTATTGTTCTATTTGGTTAGTACTTTCCTCTCTCTCTCTCTCTCTCTCTCTCTCTCTCTCTCTCTCTCTCTCTCTCTATATATATATATATTCATGTAATTCAGGTGAAATTTGTCTTTACAATTAAAAATTTTCCTCTTTTAGGATTTCTTCAATATCTTGAGTCAAGCAGTATCTACTTTATATGTGGAAAAAAATGCGCCATCTATGGTTATGGGGATACGAGCCCAGCTAGCGAGACTAGACTTATCCTATAAGTCACCTGGTACAAAGGATACACGTCTATTCTATGAGTTATCACAGTTTAGACAGTACAGGTGTAGAATGCAAGGCATACATCCTGCCGCCTTAGAGTTATAGTCTCCTAGTTAGAGTTTCGTATATACCACCGCGTAGAGTTTATAGACTCATGCGCCTCATTAGTCTTTGTATTTTATCATAATCAGAACTAGGTAATCATTACTATAAATACCCTCTTACATTGTATTGTACATCAAGCGATTCACCACTGAATCTGGCTGTTCTCAACGAATAAAATTCTTTACTTTCTTGTCTATTATTTCCTCTCTATTTATTTACTTTTCGGTTGTATATTACCGTATTGCTTGTGACCCATCCATAAATTTAAGTGTTTAACGTAGACGTATAATTTTAGGCATAAACAGTTTGGTACCACCGTGAGGCCCAGATAATTGTAGGTATTTTACAAGGAAAAGGCGCGTTATGTCAGACAGCAACGACAACACCCCAAAAAACTGGCGATGCAGTAGCCGAGTCTGTACAGGAACCTGGTGATCCCACTGTGCAGCCAAAGGATCCCCCCAAGAAGCCAGTCTATGTGCCCAACGACGGTGTAGGCGATCAATCACGTGAAGGTAATTCTGATCTCAGAGGTTTCCTTGTTAATCTCCTCACAACCCTGTCAGTGCAGGCAGAGCAGAACTCGATCAACATGGTTGAGGGTATATGTCAAAAGTTAGGAATAATGTATGTTGGATCATATTAGAGGCCAGTATCCCCGCGAGGACCAGCGCCCATGAATGATACTCCAATATCTACTCCTAATCGCAGACTCAACATGAACGCCGCTTCTGGAGGTTCAACGAAAGTCAACAATCAAGACCTCGAAGGAATACCTGTCATTCAGGACATCCTAAAGGAGATGAACGCCATCCACGATCGGATAAATAACGTACCGGGTGCACCACCTCAGGTTACCACCTTAGTGTTGACACCCAATTTTATCCCTCTTTTTTATAAAATTGGCTATAAACTTAAGGGTGCAATTTGGCTATTTGTGCAAAATGTGCATTAGAAATCATGCATTTATGTGCGTTATCCTTTATTTATATATTACATACCTAAATGTGGCAATATTGCATAATTTTGCATCATTTAGGTTATTTGTCAAAACTGTGACTATTTGTGCAATTTAGTACATTTATAATATCATATAATTGCATTATTTAGGCTACATGTCAAATTTGTATAAATTTATGATCGCTTGTGCAAATTGATAATTATTTGTGATTATCTATATTTAAATAATTTTAATTGAGTTTATTTAATGATTATTTGTGTATTTTATACAATATGTATATCTATATTTTTTTTGCACCTTTAAGTTGAATATTGACCAATTTAAAAGAAAATGTCCAAATTCCTTTTTATTACATCCTCCATATTTCGAAATTCCCATCAATTTTTTTATTTATTTACAGTTATCTTTATTGACTTTTTGAATTATATTTTCTCTTTTTGAACCTACCCTATTTTTAATATCAAATACATTCCTTTTATTTGAAATTTAAAAGTGAATATTCTTTTGGAAAGATCCCTTAAATCACCCTCCTAATTTTTTCCTAATCTCCTAATCCTCAAAATTTCTCTCAAAATCCCACAATTATCTCCAATCCCCCAACAACTCTTTTTTCCTAAAAATTTGATATATACACAATACATCATCAGTACATAACACACGCACAGATACAGTGCACAGGCAGACCACTTCTCCCTTCTCTTGTCTTCCTCTGGGCCCCATACAAATACACCATTATCTTCTCCCCACACAAAAAAAAAAAAAATGGAATGCACACAAATGTTAATCAAACAAGAAACAATTACACATCCATCAGTGGCAAAGACCACCCATCAGACAACACATTCATCCTCACCCCTCTTTGTCTTCTTCCCTAAACACCCTCAATTACACTGTACCACACACACCATTATCGAAAACCATCTCCTCCTTCCTGGAACTACACAAAGATCAGAAATACAAACACCGAAAACTGAAATACAATACACACACATATCTAAAACAAGGGAGATAGAACGGGAACCAGTGAAGGGGAAACGGGAAAGGGGAAACACCAATAGCCTCGACAGAGAAACCCATCGCCGCTGGGTCTCTTTTCTTATTTTGATCATTATCGCTGGTATTCGTTTCTATTATTATGGCTGAAAATCAACAATGACAATGAGGAGTGGCAGTGACGCCACCAATAAGCGGTCGGCGCCGCTCCTCCTCTCACCTGAGAATTTGCTCCGCCTATATTATTATTTGATCGGGGTATCCATACCCCTGTTGTCCTCGCGACTGCTAGGGATATTTGGGCGTGTTTTGCTTCTGTTTGCAGTTGATGGCTTTTGGGGACTTTTCCCTTTACTGAATTGAGGAGTCTAACTGTGGAATTACTACTTTGGGGCCCACACTTTCTTATGTATTGCAATTGTTATTCTAGTTTGTTTCTTTTGCTATTGTTGTTAACGATTTACTACTGACCATATTTTTGAGATTTGGCAACAACTGCAGGACATCAATTGATACTGATTCGGCACTTACTATTACTGATAGGCCAAGGCAAATAATTACATACATTTATTTGAGGCCTATGCGTTGATTCGAACGGATACTATACTAAAACCGTCCCGTACCACGTGTCCCTAAAACAAAAGGCGATGATGACGTATATGAGCTTCAAATTGCAAAACGAGCCGGCGATGCAGTGGTGGGACCGGCACTTTGCATGGCAACATGACCGACCGGCGTGTTTGCAGCCGTACCGACGTCTCTAACTTCCACCCGATTCATATATACCTGAGCCTACACTTTTACGAAATTAATTTTCCCTCTTTATTTTATTATTATTATTATTATTATTGATATTTTACACTATTATTTATTATTATTTTTATTAATACTAACTTTTTTTTATATTTTTTGCGAGATAAAATTGGATGAGAGACGACGGTCTAGCTTGAAAAAGAACAACTAAAAGAAAATCCTTTTATTATTATTTTCGTTATTATTATTATTATTATTATTATTATTATTATTATTATTATTATTATTATTATTGTTATAATTATTAATTGACGTACCAATTCATTTTCACATTTTTTGCGAGGTGTAATTCTCCAAGGAAGAAGCCAATTAGAAAATTAAAATCTTTTTATCTTTATTATTACATGCATATAAATAGTCATTTAATTATTCGTCTACTTTTAGTTAGTTATTTTATCCGCTTTTAATTACTTAGAATCCCCAATTATTTAGTCCGGCCGGTAACCATATTTGGTGGAGCCTGAGAAGTGCCTAACCTCTTCCTCTCGGGTTAACTTGAACCCTTACCTAGAATTTTTGGTTCGTAGACTAAGTTTCCGAGTCAATTATAAAATTAGCTAGAAACAAAGTAGGTGCCCTAATACGCCTAGTTAAAAAATATGTTAGGTGGCGACTCCAACTCTTTACCCGTTAGTTACCCAATAAGTCGAGCCCTATTTCGAACTTTAACCGGTTCGGTAAAAAATAGGATGCGACACTTAGATGAGCAAAATTTCTATAAGCATGCATACAAAGCAAATGCCGCACCGATCCGCATACCAAAGCACTTCTGCTTGCCGGATAACTTGAAGTACGATGGAACAACGTATTTGGACGAGCATATCGTTGCATATTACACAGCCGTCAAGAGCAACAAAATTTCAGAGGAAGAAATCCAGTCAGCTCTGGTGAAGAGGTTTAGCTCAAACTTGACTAATGGTGCCCTTGCATAGTATCAGCTACCGATGGGCTCCATCGAGTCATTTACCCAAATGCAAGATTTATTCAAGAAAGTGCACTCTGGCTCCTGTAAACTAGAGAAGCGCATGGAGGATATCTTTGAGATTCGGCAGCGCGACGACGAGCTGTTGAAAGAATATCTTGAAAGGTTTCAGAGGAAACGCATGGAGCTTCCTCCAGTCCCTGAAAGTATAGCTGTGGTAGCCTTTGGCAAGACCCTGAATTTAAAAGGGTTGCTGGCTACCAGGGAGTTGCAATGGAGTTTGACCCAACACCCTGTAACAACATGGAACGCTTTGCATCAAAGGTACAATGAGAAGTTGAGCTTGGAGCCCGAACATTCCTTGGCTCCTGTCGCGGAAACTCACCCAATCGTTAAAGACATCACCTATCAAGGACACAAGTGGGGATGTACAAAAGAATCAAGAGCTGGAGACAAGGGAAAGCGAAGCAGGAGAGACTACAGGGATGACTTTCCAAAGCCGGTTGAAAAGCGAGACGATAACAGAAAAGCTCTGATGCCAACTCATAAGGGATCCCTCAGCATAGATTGGGTGCCCGATAGGTTCGAAGAGTTAGGACTATGCATCAACACCGTGGAGTTCATGTGGGATAACATGAAGGACGCCCAAAGGCGGTGGCCCAGCAATATGAGGGCCGAACCTGGTAGTAGAAAAAAAACATGTATTGCGAGTTTCACAGGGATCATGATCATGAGACCGCCACTTGCAGGGCCTTGATTCTGGAAGTGATGAACATGCTCGATAAAGGTGATTTAAAGGATCTACTTACTGAAAGGGGAAAGCAAACCTATGCTAAGAACGAGATCTCAGAGGGACCCCCAGACCTGTCGGAGCCTAAGAGATCCATTAAAGTAATAGTCGGTGGGCAACTTTGCTTGGTGACTCGAAAGACGGTAAGGCAGTGCCCGATGGGGATCACGAAGGTGGAGAGATGATTTTTTTAGTGATGAGGAAAGCACTAGCTGCAACACTCCTCAACATGATGCTTTGGTTATAACGCTTTGGATAGAGGATATAGACGTCAAACGTGTCTTAGTCGATGCCAGCAGCACTGTGAATCTCATTAAATGGGACACCCTACAGGCGATGGGAGTTGAAGATAAAATGGTTTAGAATATTTACACGATGGTGAGCTTTAACAAATCACGTGAGAATTATGTCAGTGAAATCAACCTTGCTACATACAAATCGGGAGCAAATTATGTTTCTTCTTTTTAGGTTATTAAAGGAGGCATTGGATACAATGCAATCATAGGGCGATCGTGGATTCACCAGGTTAAGACAGTGCCTTCTACCTGGCATAAAAAACACAAGTACCCCACCAAGTGGGGAATAAGAGAAATCAATAGTGATCAGGAGGCAGCAAGGGAGTGCTACACCACAACAGTCCTAAGAGCATCTGACCCCAAAGAGGCACAAAAGGCTGACTTCCATGAAATTGATGAAGACCTCAAAACCTCAATCAACCAAGATTATGATACTGATTGTTCAGTTTATTGACGTGTCTTCGGAGGGGGGAGGGGGAGTAGGGCACCTGGAAGTATATTTCTTTTCATACCTTACTTTTATTTACTTTTTAGTTTCTTTAAATTTTGATCATAGTATTTACATACTCATCAGTCATGTTAGAGGTCTTCACCCAAAACAGGCCCTACGCCATTATTCACCAATAAAACTACTATTTTAATTAGTTAGTTTTACAATAACAATTTAGATCCATCTACGTTCCAAATATTCATAGCCCAGGCCAAACTCAAGTTGAAGTAATACACTCACTTTTCATGACAAAAGTAAGGTAAACTACTCGCTTGGAGTTAGACCACGTCTAACTCAGCCACCAGGCATTATTCGTAAGTTAAACTCGTCAATTTAACAAATTTGCACCTACATGTCGTTGGGGACGCTCGCCCGCATGTGTCAGAAAGTCTAAAAATACTCGAGTAAACAAGCAAAGACGTTCTGTATCAGAACGCAAAAATGTGTCATTTCCATACGGGCTAAAGTCGTCCCATTGTGGGTACAAAACAGCCGTCTATCACGGACACAACATAAACCGCCAAACACTGGCGCACACAACAAACGTAATTGCCAAAGCAGTCTCACTGACAAACGTTCCAAATGCTGAAACATACAGGACGTCCGAAAGCCGCTTAACCTTTAAGCACACACGCTCATGAAGGCTCAGTTTAGCAAGGACATTACTTGATTGTTTACGGCGGAAACTAAAATAGTCACAAATAAATTAACAAGTAATTCTAGTTAAAAGCCTCAAAATGGGCCCAAAATCATATTATAACACCCGGATAACTTGGGAAATTGTTCAAAACATAGATGCAAAAAAGCTGCAGAACCTTGGGCGACTCACTTTAGCGGCAACATTCCGCGAAGATCCTGCTTAACAAGCTGCAGATCCCCCAGCAAACGCGTTGTTGAACCCTAAAACAAAACCCCAAAAGGCTAAATTTAGGAATATCAACTGAATGGACTAACTCTTTTAGAGTATTTGGAGTCGTCACCCAATTTAAGAAAAACAGGGAACCAAATAAGCAAATGCGTGCAAAAACTCCGTTTTTAGAAAAGGCAGTCTTTCAAAGATTCTAAGGTAAGAAGTTTGTTAATTTCGAAATAAGGTTTTTAAGGCACTTCCAAAATTTCGTTAGTAACGGTTAATCAGACAGATTTCCAAATATTTACAAGTATGCTTTTCTTTAATAATAATAATATTAACAATAATAATCAATTGAATAAAAGCTTATTTGCAAAATTTTTTTTTTTACTTGCGCGCATTTGCTAAAATGGCCCCAATTTGCGATAAATAAATAACTACTCCAAAAATAATGGATAATGAACATAAAAGTAAAGCAATATACAAACAATCAAATATTATATATTAATAATGAAATATTCTACATGTTTACATAGATATCCTAAATAAAGGGAAGACAAAGTTAAGGATAGAATCCGGGAAAGTTGACAGAACTCGCGGGAGCTTTTAATTTCTAAAATTTCTAAAGAGTCTCATTTTTTTAAACTTGAGCCCGAGCTTGACCCCAATGAGACTTCAAGCCAATGTATATGCCCTCCTATCGTGAGTGTAGCCGACTTATTCCCAAGTTGTTCATGCCAAATGTACCTCGCAAAAAATATGAAAATGAGTTAGTACGACAATAAAGTAAAATAAATAACAATAATAATAAAGTAATAATAAAGTAAGGGGTTTTATTTTATAAATTTTAGCCTCAGGTTTGTATGATGGGTCGAGTAGAGGCTAGGGATGTCGGTACGGCTGCAAACACGCCGGCCGGTCCTGTTGCCGTGCCAAGTATTAATCTCGTTATTCTATTCCCGACTTGTTTTGCCTTAAAGTGCATACATTCATCATCGCCTATTTTGTTTTTGTAAGGGGAACGTAAGGGACATTTTATATGTAACGAGACGGGACTTATTTGCCTCTAAACGTCATTGGCCTAAGTGTAGTATCGTGTTCAAATCAGTCCCTAGGCCTTAATATATGTATATGTATTTTTTCATTGGCTGTTTTAGCATAGTACTGTTCAGATCTTAGCAAAGCCAGGAAAATGATCCACTGCCAATTAGGTGATAAACCTGCTGAACAAATTCTTTCAACAAAGAACGGTCAAAGCAAGGATAAACATATCAATAATAATCCAGCAATTCGAATAAAGGTAGATGAGTCAAACAGCTGCATAAGCAAATTCAAATTGCAATAGTATAGCAAATTAAATCCAAAACCAGTGGGTTAATTTTTCCATAACAGAGAACAAATTTAATCCGGATCCACCTCCTAATGAATCAAATCCCATCATCAGCCAAATAGCCAACTGTACCAGAAGCAACAAGGTCAATATACTGGACTAATATTTCGGTGAAAACAATAACCAAAACAACTAGCGGGACAAAAATGATGGAGAAAACATAGCAAATCGAACAAGAGAACCAGCCGATAATGGTATAAGAAATCGGGGAAACAGAGCAACCAGACAAGCGGCGAAGGAGCAACTACCACACAAGCGGCGTCACTGCCACTCCGCTACCCTTTCTATTTTATCTAGTTTCCAACAACTCGTGGAACGAAACAAAACAAAAGTAACATAACCAAATCGCCATGGCCGGCGTTTAGATTCCCGGCCATGTTTCGGCCACTGCTAGTGGCGTTTCCCCACCATTTTTCCCTTTCTCTCTTTGTATCCTCGCTTCTCTCTTAATAGTTTGTTCGATCTCCCATTTTACAAGAGTCTTCGATCTCCCTCTACTTCTGATTTTTTGTCTCGTATGGTATGGGTCTCCCTTCGTTTTGGCATTGCTCAGATTCGTATCTAGTTGTGCTGTTTTGTATCTGTTGGGCGATATGAGGATGAATGGATGTGTAGTTATTAAGGTGGTGTTTGTATGTGAAAAATGGAGGAAGTTAATGTGGGTGCGGTGTTTGTACTGTGTGTGTTCTTTCTATGGGTTGAAGGAAGAGAATGTAAAAGGGGGTTGGGATCTGTTTTTGTAATTGTGTATGTAAGGAGATCTGATTTTTTTGTAGGGAAGATGAGAGGGGTGGGGGTAAAAAATGAGTGTGAGGGTGTGGGAGGCTAGGGTTATGGATAAGTAGTAGTGTGTGTGTATATATATGGGTATTTGTGCGAATAGGCTGAGTTTAGGTCTAATAACACATATAGCCTCCAATTAAATTTATCAAAGAATTGCATAGTACGCCGCAATTGAAGGGATGCCTTGCGATTTCGGCCATTTTTCTTTAAAATTAGCTATTTACTTGCAATTTTATAAATTGAACTTAATTTAAAATAATTATACATTTAATTGAAATCCGGGACAAAATTGGGTGTCAACAGCTGTCCTTCTTTACCCGAAAAGGATGAAAGAGTTTTCAGGGTAAAGAAAGTTGACGTGAAAGCCAATTTTATCACGGTAAAGCCAAGACTCTGATTCCTACAATCAAAATGCGAGGCTTATAGATATGGCTGAACTCCGGTTTTCGAGTTGCCTACATATCTCAGGCTGAAAGAGAATATGGCCATATGTAGTTCGACATTGTGCTCCAGATACTGTTGCGGTCCTGCTAAAGTCCTGTTAGATCTCGACAAACAGTAAACGAGTGACTGCAAACAAGACTTGATAAATGTGATGTCTTCGAATCAGCTGGTGAAGTAATCCGGCTTTGTGAGGCAAGATGACTTCGGGTCCGTTGGTAGACTGAAAATAAAGCAATAAAAGCTTCAATTAATAGGAACATAAAGTGAAATTTAAATATAATCATAAGGGTAAAAAACGCCGCCTTTTCGGCTATAATCCATGATAAAGCATAATGCTTTAAATCATAAGGAGTCAATTTGAATGCAATCTTGGATTGTACTCCAACCAGAAGTAAGAATACGTCCGAAGTATTCACATTATTCTGCATGCCTTAACAAACTTATTGGCAATGTAAGGCTATTAAAATATGTATGTGAAATATAAAGACGCTTATCCAAAGCATAAACTCATAAAGACGCTTCTCGAAAGCGTGAACATAAAGACGCTTCTCAAAAGCGTAAACTCATAAAGAAGCTTAAGACACTTACCGAAAGCGTGAAATATAAAGACGCTTATCGAAAGCGTAAACATAAAGACGCTTATCGAAAGCGTAAACATAAAGACACTTATCGAAAGCGTGAAATATAAAAGACGCTTATCGAAAGCGTAAACATAAAGACACTTATCGAAAGCGTGGAATATAATGACGCTTCTCGAAAGCGTGAACACGTGAATATGTTGTACTCTTTGAACTCTTCCACTGAGGAATGACCTTGACTATAAAACAAAGTGAGCCCCCAGGATTGGTAATATCTGTAAATCATAAAAAATGGAACGTTAGTAAGCGTTCTCATAAAGTGAATGAGAAATAAAATGGATATGCGTAACAATTTGCAATAATTATGGAAAATAGAAATGCTGCCTTTCGGCAATGACTCATGATCAAGTCTCCAGTTTTCTACAGTAAGTTTCTTAACAATATCGCCTTCGATTGTTTACGATAGGCTTCATAATAAGGCCTCCAATTGTATATGGTAGGCTTCATAATAGTGACGTCTTCATTTATCCACGATAGACTTCATAATAAGGCCCCCGATTGTCTACAACAGGCTTCAATGATAAGGCCTTCGATTGTCTACAATAGGCTTCACTAATAATGTCTTCGATTGTATACGATAGACTTGATAAAGAACTACACCTCTGATTGTGTATGGTAGACTCGGTAAATGTGATGTTTCCGATTGTTTACGGTAGACTTCATAATAGGGCCTCCAATTGTCTATGGTAGGCTTCAAATGATAAGGCCTTTGATTGTCTACGATAGCCTTCAATAATACTGTCTTCGATTGTATATGATAGACTTGATAAAGAACCACGCCTCCGATTGTCTACGATAGACTTGGTAAATGTGATGTCTCCGATTGTTTACGGTAGACTTCATAATAGGGCCTCCAATTGTCTATGGTAGGCTCCAAATGATAAGGCCTTCGATTGTCTACGATTGGCTTCAACAATAATGTCTTCGATTATATACGATAGACTTGATTAAGAACCACGCCTCCTATTGTCTAGGGTAGACTTAGTAAATGTGATGTCTCCGATTGTTTACGGTAGACTTCATAGAAAAAAACGTCTTCGATTGTATACGATAGACTTCATAAAGGATGCCTTCGATTGTCTACGATAGGCTTTAATAATGTGGCCTTCGATTGTCTACGATAGGCTTCAATAATAATGTCTTCGATTGTATACGATAAACTTGATAAAGAACCACGCCTCCGATTGTCTACGGTAGATTTGGTAAATATGATGTCTCCGATTGTTTACGGTAGACTTCGTAATAGGGCCTCTAATTGTCTATGGTAGGCTTCAAATGATAAGGCCTTCGATTGTCTACGATAGTCTTCAATAATAATGTCTTCGATTGTATACCATAGACTTGAAAAAGAACCACACCTCCGATTGTGATGCAGCCCGAACACGTGTCGATCAAGTGTTAGATCCACCAAGACCAATGACACGAAGCCAAGCCAAACTTCTGCACGATGTTCATATTCACTTGGCATGGCCGAAAGAAAGCAACTACTCCGAAGCTAAGTATTCGAGATCAAGAACCGAAGGCTTCATCTAAAAGCTTGAGCTCAAAGAGGGGAGCGACCGAACCCTAATCGAGCACTCAACATCGGCGTCGAAGTAAATTCAATTAACCGAAGGAAGGGCGATCGATGTCAAGAAAGAGCCGAGCAGAACAACTGAGCACCAAAGTGAAGAGGCTCGAAGCTCAAGTGTTTGAGGTCACGTGTTCGGTTGAAGGAGTGACCGAACACTCACTAAAATAGTCCTGCGTGGCTTACTCCTACTGGTCAGTTGTGACCCTTTACTATTTTGCCCTTAGCCTAGCCTATAAATACTCCTTACATTTCATTGTAATAGGAAGTTGTTGTTGAATGATCAAACATAGCAAGTGCTATTGTGAGTCTCCGATGGAGCCAAACCCCGACATGGGATTTTAAAGAACTTGTGTCATTCGGTGTCTTCGACTGAACATTTTCTTCTTGGTCATTCAGTTTGCAAGAAGATTGTCTTCTTGAGGATTGTTGCATAGCGTAGGTGCGTCTTGACCTTCATTCGATTGAGCTTTGATACAGGTTCCTCACTGTTCTTTTGAATCGAAGCAAGATTTGTCTTGCTTCTATCTTTTATTCTTGTTTTTTTCTACGTCATCTTCGTGTTTAGCTTTCCCTCGGGTTTGCTTGCACCATCTTGGTATCAGAGCAAGGTTTGAGTTTGTTCTTACAACCTCAAATCCTGTTCGTTTATTCATGCTTGTGTCTCCAGTTTCAGCTTTCTTCCTTGTGGATTGTTGTTGCTGTGGTGTTTACAAAAAACAAAAGGTATAAAAGAAAATTTCAAAAAAATTTTGGTTGATTTGTTGGTTGTTTGAATCAAACAACCATTGATTCTTGTTCACCACTGTCCAAGGAATGATTTGAGTACCCGACGTACAAAAATTGTGACTAGGGTTTCTCGACCAAATTTTGGACCGTTTTGAGCTTAGTGGTGACTGATTTTGAACCCCAGTGTGATTTTGGTTGTTTCTGATGAAGACTGGTAGTTCTTGATTGATTTGGGTTTGTTTTGTGCTTAAATTTTCAAAGTTCTATGATTTGAAAATGTGTCCGTACGCCGAAAAATTGTTACTGTTGTGACAGTGCACGAACACGAAAGAGCTAAGTCTTAGCTCGAAGAACTTTGAACTGATTCCCTCCGTTGTTGTTGTTACCGGAGTTGAAAGAAGCAACCCAAACTCTGTTGAAATTATTGGTCAGTGAATGAAGTTAAAATTGTCCGTACGCCGGAGCCAAAACTTCACTGTTCCATTGAAGAAGAAAGGGGTAAAGTGTAAAGATCAAAACCCCAGGTGAAAAGTTGTCGGCTAGAAAAGGGAATTGGATAAGGTGAAACCCTATCCGTACCAAGGAGGGACCACTCTTGTACGGACAAGAGTTGGTGTATTGGAAAGAGATTCTGAAGAGGAATCAAAGGGTAGATTCTCCTAGGTTTTCACTTTTCTTGTGTTCGATAAATCTAGTTAGTAGATCTCTAGAGTAATTCTTCCTACTCGAGGTCGTACTAACTCATTTAAGCTTATAAGAACTCGTGCGTGGATGAACGAAGTCCAATTTTCGTAGAAAATTCTTTGACTCCCGAAGCGCAAAGTAAATAGCTTCCATTCCATTGAGTCATATCAATTCACTCATCCCGAAGGAGACATTGTAACTTGTCAAATTCGAAGGAACTGAGAGAAGTTGATCAACCGAGGAAGCCATTGGCTACAAGTTCTTGAGTGACCAAAATCGAACCCATAAATTGAGTGGACCCGAGTGCTACCCATCAAAGGTGAGGGAGCGTGTGAGGTGATTTCTAACCTTAACATTTTGTTTGGTCTTTGATTTGTGCAGGTACCATGGCTGGGAATGGAGGCGATGGCAAATGCATTGAGAAGCCCGAAGTGTCGTTAGCCGATCTCATGGCTGCGATACAAGGCATCAGTGCCGAAGTAAGAGGAGTGAGTGCTCGAGTAGCTCAACTCGAGCAAGGAAGTGTGTCCGTGGCCTTACCTAGGTCCGGCGCTAGAACTAGCAACTCCACTTCGATGAAGCTTGAGCTGTTTGCTGAACTCATTCGACAACACCAGTTGAAGAGTGATGCAATTCGAAGAGAAGTTTTGGGCAATCCCCAAACACAACTAAACTTGGGCAATCCCCAAGCTAGAAATCAACACTTGGGCAATCCCCGAAGTTAAAGAATACCACTTCCAATGGCCCGCAGACAAATTGAGGTCGTTGATGAAGAGGTGGATGAAGGAGAATTTCCTGATGCAGAACCTGAATATGAGCAGCCGTTCGCTCAACGAAGGCAAGCTCACCGAGGTTGTGGAATTTTCTGAGGTCAAGGCCGAGGCGCAAATATTGATCGATATATTGAGCGTGAGGCTGATGATCATTATGATGAATATCCCGAACATGTTCGTGGTGTTCGAGATTCAAACTTGAGTAGTGTCAAGATAACTATTCCACCCTTTAAAAGAACTAGTGATCCGGATGAATATCTTGAATGGAAGCTTAAAATGGAGCGAATCTTCGAAACCAATGAGATGACCGATGAGAGAAAAGCTGCCCATGCCATTGCTTCGTTCGAAGCATATGCATCTATATGGTGGGAAGCTGACCAAAGGCATAGACGAAGGATGCCTATCCCGAAGTCATTACTTGGTCACAGTTAAAGAGAGCAATGGATGCTAAGTATTTGAGTGCCAAGTATAGGCAAACTCAGTTATAAAAGCTCTATGAGTTAAAGCAAGGGTCCAAGTCAGTCCAAGAGTATCATGATGAGTTCGAGAGAGTTCGATTGAATCTTGATCTGGTAGAAGATAAAGAGCAAGCCACTATTCGATTCAAAAATGGCTTAGCTCGGGATGTGTCATCTCAATTGAGGCTACACGTGTACCACACGTTGGAAGATCTGTTCGAAGCTGCCACCGAAGTTGAGAAATTGGTGAAGGACGATAACGCAAACCGGTATTGAGGAGTCACTACTTTTACTCCTTTGAACCGAGGTAAAGAATGGAAGAGTCCTAATCCAACAAGTGCCAACACTGTTCGAGAATCGAAGAAACCCTTCGAAAGGGGTGTGACCGTTAACCAGTCGAGAGAAGTAGGAGGTAAAGTCCAACTTAACTCTCCTAGTGCTTCAAATATTCAGTGTCATAAATGCAAAGGTTATGGTCACATGGCAAAGGACTGTCCAACTCGCAAGGTTATGCTTTTGCTCGAAGATGGAACCGTCCATGAGCGAGCGAGTGACATCGAAGAGGAATTTATTGAGGAGATTGACCGAGCTGAACAGTATGATGCCGAAGCTGACCATCCAAAATTGTTTCTTGTGGTTCGAAGGAATTTGAGCTGCATGACTCTCGAAGAAGAGGACAACCAATGAGAAAATCTTTCCATGCCCGATGTCGAGTGAGGGGAAAGGTGTGTTCGATGATCATTGACTCGGGTAGTTGTGCAAATGTAGTGAGCCAAACCTTGGTTTCACAAATGGGACTACCTACTTTGAAACATCCTCACCCTTACAAATTGCAATGGTTGAATGAGTGTGGAGAATTGAGGGTTGTCAAATAAGTGTGGATCAAGTTTAGAATTGGCGAATATCAAGATGAGATGATGTTCGATGTGGTGCCGATACAAGCGTTTCATTTGCTATTGGGTCAACCATGTCAGTATGATCGGCCGGTTGTTCACAATGGAAGATCCAACACTTACACTGCCATGCTCGAAGGGAAGAGTTTTATACTCAAACCCTTGTCTCCAAAACAAGTCACCGAGGACTATAAACGGATGAAAGAATTGAAAGAAGCAGCCAAAGCTAAGCTTCCGATGGGAACAAAAATTGGGGCCGAAGACGCAAACTCATTTTCCGAAGTAAGAAGTGTCTGTGCAATCATGCAACAGGGTGAGATTCTACGAGGCAACGACAATGATCAGATGATGATTTGCCTCGTACACAAGGATATCTTTCTAAACTTAAATGATGATTTTTCTAATGATAACCCTTTGCCTAGTGTTGTACAAAGTGTTTTGCAGGACTTCGGAGACATGTTTCCCGAAGAAATGCCAGGTGGATTACCTGCGTTGAGAGGAATCGAGCACCAAATTGACTTCGTACCGGGGTCTCAAATCCCCAACAAACCTGCATACCGGTGTAATCCCGAAGACACCAAAGAGCTCCAAAGGCAGGTTGATGAGTTGCTGAACAAGGGCCTCGTTCGAGAGAGCTCGAGTCCTTACGCCGTTCCTGTTATACTTGTCCCAAAGAAAGATGGAACGTGACAAATGTGTGTTGATTGCCGATCAGTCAAAAAAATAACGGTAAAGTATCGTCATCCTATCCCTCGATTAGATGACATGCTAGACGAGTTAAGTGGTTCTTCATGCTTTTCGAAGATAGACCTCAGGTCCGGTTACCATCGATCCGAATGAAACCCGGAGACGAGTGGAACACCACATTCAAGACCAAGTTCGGTCTCTATGAATGGTTGGTGATGCCCTTTGGCTTATCCAATGCACCGAGCACATTCATGCGACTGATGAACTATGTGCTCAAACCGTTCATAAATAAGTTTTTTGTCGTTTACTTCGATGACATACTTGTTTATAGTAAAACTGTAGATGAACATGCCGAACACCTAAGGCTAGTGCTTGATAAGCTTAGAGAAGAGAAGTTATATGCTAACTTCAAGAAATGTGCCTTTTTGTTGAACGTGTAGTCTTTCTAGGATTCGTTGTCAGTGCTAATGGTGTCGAAGTCGACGATTCAAAAGTTGAAGCCATCAAAGATTGGCCAACTCCAACCTCGGTATCACAAGTTCGTAGCTTCCATGGCTTAGCTAGCTTTTACAAGAGGTTTGTTCGTGACTTTAGCACCGTGGCAACTCTTTTAACCGAGCTGATAAAGAAAGACCATCCATTTGTATGGGGAGAGTCCCAAGAAAGGGCTTTCCAAGAGTTGAAACGGAGGCTTTGCTCTGCCCCGTTGTTGCAACTCCCTGACTTCGGCAAAGCATTCAAAGTCGAGTGTAATGCGTCCGGAGTTGGGATCGGAGGAGTGCTGATGCAAGAATCGAAGCCGATCGCTTACTTTAGCGAAAAGCTTAAGGGTGCAACCTTGAACTACTCAACGTATGACAAGGAGTTGTATGCCCTCGTTCGAGCACTCGCCCATTGGCAGCATTATTTGTAGCCTCGAGAGTTTGTGATTAAAAGTGATCATGAATCTTTGAAACACCTCCGATGTCAGGAGAAATTGAACCGAAGGCATGCCAAGTGGGTTGAATCTATTGAGAGTTTTCCCTATGTAATTCATTAAAAAAAGGGAAAAGACAATGTTGTGGCCGATGCGCTATCAAGGAAATTTGGCTTAGCGACCACTCTCGCCTCTAGGCTCATGGGATTCGAAAGCATCAAGCTGATGTATGAAGACGATCCCAAACTGAAATGCGTTCGTGACGCAATCGTGAGGGGCCAAAGGGTTGAGAAATATCAATGGCACGATGGCTACCTCTTCAAGAATGGGAGGCTTTGTGTGCCAGTGTCATCGTGGAGAGAGCTCTTAGTTCGAGAAGCTCACTACGGAGGTCTGATGGGATACTTCGGTGTCGACAAAACTCTTGGTATCTTAACCGAGCAGTTCCATTGGCCCAATATGCGACGAGATGTGGAAAAGCTTTGCAACGCTTGTCTCGTTTGCAAGAAAGCTAAATCAAAATCCAACCCTCATGGTTTGTATACCCCGTTGCCAGTACCTGATCGACCTTGGGTTGATATTTCCATGGACTTTGTGCTGGGGTTACCAAGGTCGGGGGGTGGACATGATAGCATCTTTGTCGTAGTCGACCGTTTTTCAAAAATGGCTAACTTTATTCCTTGCAAAAGCTGTGATGATGCACAACATGTACCTACTTTGTTTATTTCTAATGTGTTGAAATTGCATGGTGTGCCTCGTACTATTGAAGTGATCGAGACTCAAAATTTTTGAGTTATTTTTGGAAATGTTTGTGGGGTGACCTCGGCACCAAATTACTATTCTCGACGTCTCACCATCCTCAGACTGATGGACAGACCGATGTAGTTAACCGAACCTTGGGGTCTTTACTTCGAGCAATGACCAAAGGAAAGGTCGAAAGCTGGGCTGATCGTTTGCCCATGATGGAATTTCGATGCACCGTTCGAATGTGTGTATGGTTTTAATCCTTTGATTCCACTTGATTTAACCCCATTGCCTCGAGATTCTGTTATTGATTTTGAAGGTACTCAGCGAGCCACTTCCTTGATCGAGTTGCATGCAAAGGTGAAGAAGAACCTCGAGGAAGCTTATGCAAAGGTTGCATCAAAGAAAAACAAGGGGCGTAAAAAGTTGGAATTAAAGAAGGGGCATTGGATTTGGGTTCACTTCCGAAAGGAACGTTTCCCGAACCAAAGGAAAGGAAAGGAAAGTTGGCCCCTCGAGGAGATGGACCATTTCAAGTGTTGACCAAGGTCAACAACAATGCGTACGTGATCGACCTCCCTGGTGAGTATAACGTGTCCAACACCTTTAATGTTGCTGACTTAGTTCCTTGTGTTGTAGGTCAAACTTCGGAGAACGAGGAGGGCTCGATTTCGAGGACGAAATCTTCTCAAGATGGGGAGGATGATGCAGCCCGAACACGTGCTGATCAAGTGTTCGATCCACCAAGACCAATGACATGAAGCCAAGCCAAACTTCTGCACGATGTTCATATTCACTTGGCATGGCTGAAGGAAAGCAACTACTCCGAAGCTAAGTATTCGAGCTCAAGAACCGAAGGCTTTATCTACAAGCTTGAGCTTGAAGAGGGGAGCGACCGACCCCTAACTGAGCACTCAACATCGGCGCCGAAGTAAATTTCAATTAATCGAAGGAACGGCGATCGATGTCAAGAAAGAGCCGAGCAGAATAACTGAGCACCGTGAAGAGGCTCGAAGCTCAAGTGTTCGAGATCACGTGTTCGGTTGAAGGAGTGACCGAACACTCACTAAAACAGTCCTGCGTGGCTTACTCCTACTGGTCACCTGTGACCCTTTACTATTTTGCCCTTAGCCTAGCCTAGCCTATAAATACTCCTTACATTTCATTGTAATAGGAAGTTGTTTTTTAATGATCAAACATAGCAAGTGCTATTGTGAGTCTCCGATGGAGCCAAACCCCGACGTGGGATTTTAAAGAACTTGTGCCATTCAGTGTCTTCGACTGAACATTTTCTTCTTGGTCATTCAGTTTGCAAGAAGCTTGTCTTCTTGAGGATTGTTGCATAGCATAGGTGCGTCTTGACCTTCATTCGATTGAGCTTTGAGACAGGTTCCTCACTGTTCTTTTGAATCGAAGCAAGATTTGTCTTGAATCTATCTTTTATTCTTGTTTTCTTCCGCGTCATCTTCGTGTTTAGATTTCCCTCGGGTTTGCTTGCACCAGATTATCTACGGTAGACTTGGTAAATGTGATATCTCCTATTGTTTGCGGTAGACTTCATAGAAAAAATGTCTTCGGTTGTATATGATAGACTTCATAAAGGATGCTTTCGATTATCTACGATAGGCTTTAATAATGTGGCCTTCGATTGTATACAATAGGCTTCAATAATAATGTCTTCGATTGTATACGTTAGACTTGATAAAGGATGCCTTCGCTTGTCTACGATAGGCTATAATAATGTGGCCTTCGATTGTCTACGATAGGCTTCAATAATAATGTCTTCGATTGTATACGATAGACTTGATAAACAACCACGCCTCCGATTGTCTACGGTAGACTTAGTAAATGTGATGTCTCCGATTGTTTACAGTAGACTTCATAATAGGGCCTCCAATTGTCTATGGTAGGCTTTAAATGATAAGTCATTCGATTGTCTACGATAGGCTTCAATAATAATGTCTTCGATTGTATATGATAGACTTGATAAAGAACCACACCTCCGATTGTCTACGGTAGACTTGGTAAATGTGATGTCTCCAATTTTTTACGGTAGACTTGATGTTGATACTTGTAAAATAAATGGTAGAATTGCCTGCAAAATAAATTTTCATTAAATTCATATAGACATGAAAATGTCAAAGATAAAGGAGATATAAAGTGAGAGTTTAAACCGTTCGGCTTATATTTGGTGAAGCCATAAAGAGTTGAGTGTTCTCCTTGAGTAAAACTGGAGTTAATTCTTAATTCCTGCAAAGTGTAAAGTAAAGTTGTCAATAAAGCAATAAAGTTTTGACTTTGCAAGGGCAGAGATAGAGAGAGAAATAAGATCGTTTTTGTATATGCAATGAGTCAGATAACGCCTCCAATCTCGGTCAGTTATCTTGGCAACATTGTTCAATGTATATGACAAATACTCTATGAGGAATTGATAGTTGCTAGTTTCCACATCTTGTTGCTTTGAAAATTCCTGCACTCAAAGAAAAATCGTTAGTTTTGGGAGAGAGGGGGGAGCGTTTGATTTGCGTTGACTTGGTCTTGAACTTGCGGCTCCTGCTGCTTCCTTGTCTTCCTCGGACTTGCATTTATGAATCATGGTCAGAAACTTGGCTCATGAACTCAATAGCATAGATGTTTTGAAAAATAGAGGCAACATAAAATAATTTAATGCAATATAGCAAGTAAAACAAGCATGCAAATGAAGTAAAAATGTATTTTGAAAAATTTTGCCTTGACTTAAACTTGTAACATATTTTAAAATAAATTGAACGTCCATTGTCTTAGACGTTGCACTATTCGTTTAGCCAATTCTCGAGATCTTGCCAATTCATCTTTTGATAATCGACGTTGTTTCTTGCAAAATTCTGCCCCAGTTATTATCTTTCACATCTTCAACTCGTTGTTTCAAACATTACCCTAGTGGTGAAATCCAATACTTCAAATTGATTTGTAAAAGCTGCCCCAGTTGAAGTTCTAACAGTATTGATATCCAAAAAGTGCAAAAAGATAACTTTTCAGCGCATTATTCTCAAATTGTTCAGCTGTTTCGTTATGTCACAAGCAAAGTCTTGGAAGGTTTACCAATTTTAATTTTGAAATATAAATAAATATAATCGAAAGCGTCAATAATACAATAAGAATGCGATGCATTTTATTTCAACTTTCATAAAATTTAAAAAGAGTTGATTTACATAATCATAAGCTTTAAAGTACAATGCAATTCAGGGCCTCAAGCTGAATTAAAATTGAAAATAATGCTACTAAGTTCAATTGCCAAGTTCTTTCAATCAATGCTATTAAGCTTCTGGTGCTGCATCATTCACAAGCTGGAGCATTGGTCATCAATAAGATCTTCAGTCTTGCGGGATGTGAATGGTCAACCACTTTACGATTCAAACTTCTGCTAGAGAAATAAACAAAACAAAAGAAACCTCAAAGGGCATCTATGTTAGTTTGCATGTCGTAAGATTGCACACAAGCAAACAACACCTAGTATTTAACGCATTTTGAGCAAATAAAGCAAGGCAAGCAATTAACATGTGACAATCACAAGTAGTTGAGCGTAAATAAATATGCAAATGCGTCCTACCTTGTAAGGTACCTCTTTGTGCTAGAGGTAAGCCTAATCGCGCAAACAAGTGGTAACGAAAAATAGTTCATGCCAGTTCTGAGCAATTCAGATTTAGAGTAAGCAATAAATAATAATAATAATTGATAACAATCATCTCTCCACCTTGACACTGCAAATTCCGTTATCCCAACTAACTTCCAAAAGTTGGCGTCAACTCGAAATTCTAACACAACTCATGCTCTCCACAACATCTGCACAAAATTCTAAACCCAAATGCCTAAAACCTGAAAAAATCCTCCATATCTTTTGCAAACATCCACACTCCTCCAAGCACAACTCCCAATTATTTTACAACATCCAGGAGTGAAATTTTTAACTACCTTCACAATACCACACTGCAAATCATAAAAGGTTCCAATTGACCTTTTCAAAATAAAACCTCACTGGTCCTTGGCTTTGGACAAGCCTCTCAACTTCCTAGATTTTGCAAGGCTCACAGACCTTGTTCATAGGGCTCCTCACTGGTCTCGGCTTTAATCAAGCCTCTCAGTTTTTTAGGTAACCAAGACCTCATTGGTCTTTAAGGAGGGGCCCTACTGGTCATTCAAAGACACAGGGGCTTCACTCTCCTAGTATGCGACAAACATACTTCAATTTTCATAAAGCTGCAGCTGGCCAACGTAAACCTGCACACACACAGGTCTTCATAAGAGAGACCCCACAGATCTTTTAAAGACACCAAGGCTTCACCTCTTAGATCTCACCATACCAGACCATCTCCAAAACACAAACCAACCAAATTTGCCTAACTTTCCCCCAACTGCAATTCTGTCTTGTTCACAAAATTCTGCACTATGATCTCAAATTCTCTGTGGACTGCTATGACCACATAGATTCTGCTAAATTCTTCCATTTTCTAAACTAAAAGATAAAATAAGAGACAAAATTCTAAAGCTGATTGTGCTCAAAACATGGCTAGGACTGAGGATTCGTTATCACACAACACATAATATGCATTGCCGTTGGGTTTCAAGAACTCGCTGATGTAAGGGTGGTTTCCTAACTATGGAGGTGGTACCAAGGACCGGGTCCAGACTAAAGTGTAAATTCATGCATGCTCCTAAAGCTCATTCTAAGAGTGGGTTAACGGTTGAGGCTTACAGGTGAGTGGCAGGTGGCCTCGTGGTCGAATTACTCCCACGACAATCCGCTGGTACAACTCGTCAAAGGGTTCTTTAGTGGAAGAAAGTGCGGGTGCATATGCACACACCTCGCGGATATTTGAGTGAGAATGCAAGAGGTTCCCAGGAGTGGGGAAAATATGAATGGAATGCCAGTTTATATATATGCACAAATAAGGGTGTAGTGACATGCTTTTCGTGGCACATAAACAAACAGATATAATAAAGCAAAAAAAAAAAAAAATTAAGCATGCTAGTTACAAATAATTGGAAACCTTTATGGTCAAAACCTTTATTGCATCCCCAGCGGAGTCTCCATGCTATTGAACCCCCAAAAAAATAACCCTAAAAAGCTAAATTTAGGAATATCAACTGAATGGATTAACTCTTTTGGAGTTTTTGGAGTCGCTACCCAATTTAAGGAAAATAGGGAACCAAGTAAGCAAATGCGTGCAAAAACTCCGTTTTTAGGAAAGGCAGTCTTTAAGAGATTCTAAGGTAAGAGGTTTTGTTAATTTTGAAAGAAGGTTTTTAAGGCACTTTCGAAATTCCGTTAAAAACGGTTAATCCGACAGGTTTCCAAATATTTACAAGTCGCTTTTCTTTAATAATAATAATAATAATAATAATAATAATAATAATAATAATAATAATAATAATAATAATAATAATAATAATAATAATAATAATAATAATAATAATAAATTGAATAAAATCTTATTTGCAAAAAATATTTTTTTTACTTGCACGCATTTGCTAAAATGGCCCCATAAATAACCACTCCAATAATAAAGGATAATGAACATAAAAGTAAAGCAATATACAAACAATCAAATATTATAATAATGAAATATTCTACATGTTGTTTACATAGATATCCTAAATAAAGGGAAGACAAAGTTAAGGATAGAACCTGAGAAAATTGACAGAACTCGCGGGAGCCTTGAATTTCTAAAATTTCTAAAGGGTCTCATTTCTTTAAACTTGAGCCTGAGCTTGACCCCAATGCGACTTCAAGCCAATATATATGCCTCCTATCGTGTGTTTAGCCGACTCATTCCCAAGTAGTTCATGCCAAATGTACCTCGCAAAAAATATGAAAATGAGTTAGTACGACAATAAAGTAAAATAAATAATAATAATAATATTAATAATAATAATAAAGTACTAATAAAGTAAGGGGTTTTATTTTGTAAAATTTAGGCTCAGATTTGTATGATGGGTCGAGTAGAGGCTAGGAATGTCGGTACGGCTGCAAACACGCCGGCCGGTCGTGTTGTCATGCCAAGTACTAATCCCGTTACTCTATTCCCGACTTGTTTTGCCTCAAAGTGCATACACTCATCATCGCCTATTTTGTCTTTGTAAGGGGCACGTAAGAGACATTTTATACGTAACGGGACGGGACTTATTGGCCTCAAAACATCATTGCCTAAGTGTAGTATCGTGTTCAAATCAGTCCCTAGGCCTTAATACATGTATATGTATTTTTTCATTGGTCGTTTTAGCATAGTACTGTTCAGATCTTAGCAAAACCAGGAAAATGATCCACTGCCAATTAGGTGATAAACCTGCTGAACAAATTATTTTAACAAAGAACTGGTCAAATCAAGGATAAACATATCAATAATAATCCAGCAATTCGAATAAAGGTAGATGAGTCAAACAGCTGCATAAGCAAGTTCAAATCGCAATAGTATAGCAAATTAAATCCAAAACCAGCGGGTTAATTTTTCCATAACAGAGAACCAATTTAATCCGGATCGACCTCCTAATGAATAAAATCCCATCATCAGCCAAATAGCCAACTGTACCAGAAGCAACAAGGTCAATATACTGGACTAATTTTCCGGTGAAAACAACAACCAAAACAACTAGCGGGACAAAAATGAAGGAGAAAACATAGCAGATCGAACAAGAGAACCATCCAATAATGGTATAAGAAATCGGGGAAACAGAGCAACCAGACAAGCGGCGGAGGAGCAACTACCAGAAAAGCGGCGTCACTACCATTCCGCTACCCTTTCTCTTTCATCTAGTTTCCAACAACTCGTGGAACGAAACAAAACAAAAGTAGCAGAACCAAATCGCCATGGCCGGCGTTCAGATTCCCGGCCAAGTTTCGGCCACTGCCAGTGGCGTTTCCCCACCGTTTTTCCCTTTCTCTCTTTGTATCCCCGCTTCTCTCTTAATAGTTTTTCCGATCTCCCATTTTACAAGGGTCTTCGATCTCCCTCTACTTCTGATTTTTTGTCTTGTATGGTGTGGGTCTCCCTTCGTTTTGGTATTGCTCAGATTCGTATCTAGTGGTGGTGTTGTGTATATGTTGGGGGATATGAGGATGAATGGATGTGTTGTTATTAAGGTTGCGTTTGTATGTGAAAAACGGAGGAAGTTAATGTGGGTGTGGTGTTTGTACTGTGTGTGTTCTTGCTATGTGCTGAAGGAAGAGAATGTAAAAGGGGGTTGGGATATGTTTTTGTAATGGTGTATGTAAAGAGAACTGATTTTTTTTGTAACAAGATAAGAAGGGTGGGGGTGTGAAAGGCTAGGGTTATGGATAAGTAGTAGTGTGTGTATAAATGTATGGGTATTTGGGCAAATAGGCTGAGTTTAGGCTAATAACACATATAGCCTCAAATTAAATTTATCAAAGAATTACATAGTAGGCCGCAATTGAAGGGATGCCTTGCGATTTCGGCATTTTTCTTTAAAAATTAGCTATTTACTTGCAATTTTATAAATTGAACTTAATTTAAAATAATTATACATTTAATTGAAATCTGGAACAAAATTGGGTGTCAACACGCGACATCTCATTTCTCGCCACTAGCCTCTTCAGAACCTTCTTTAAGGTGGGACCCCAACTGAGTATCTGCTTGGGCCATAAGCTCGGTCAACGAAACAATCCCAGCCTCTAGGTCTACACTAGGGTCGTCACGAACCCGAAGAAAGGTGGCGAGAGCAGCTGCGGTGTTAGCACGATCCACTTCAGCTATGCGGCGAGCATTCAAGGCATTCATTTTTTCGTCCCTAAGATGAGCGTTATTGCAAATTTTGTCGCGAGCCTTCTCCAGGGACGCAACTTAGCTTTTCAGCCTATTGTTCTCATCCTCAAGGAAGGCGGAAAGGCCCCTAGCGTCATGGACACTCTTTTCAGCAGCTTTAATCCTCTCCTCCACCCCAGATAACTTCTATTGGAGAGCTTCCATAGCTGCTTCCAGGCGGGCCACATTCTTACGCTGAAGTTGTTCTGCAAGTTTGGCCTCCATAAGAGAAGATTGGAGTGCTTCCACGGTCTGTTTGTGCTTATGAATCTCATTTCTCAAGGCCTCGTTAAGATTCTTGCCCCTTAGGGATTCCTATTGATAAGCTCTTTGCGTAGTATAATGCTCCCCTCTCAGCCGTTCTGCTTCCTCCATGAAAGGCTGAAGGCTAGCAACTTTCCCCAACAGGGCCTCATGCTCCTCTCTCAGGTTCTCATCTGAACCTCCTTGACGGAATATCTCATGGTAAACCATCAACCCATAGACAACTATCGAAGAAGGTACTCAGCGGAGAGAGAGTAAGGACTTTCCTTGCGGGATGTTGAAAAATAGAAAAAGGAAGTTTACCCAAAGAGAGCAACCACTGTCAATCTCCAGCAGTTTCTGGCGACTGCAGCCAGCAAGATGTCTTTGTTCATTAGGGCCGATCAACTCAGTGGTATGGTCTGTCACAATCCTCGGGGTCTTAAACAGGTTAACTCCCGCAGAAATTGAAATAACAACCTCACGGGCACCGTCCACGGGTTCATCCACAACATCCGCATCAATCACCACCTTCTTACCAAGGCGGCGCTAAAAAGAGTCAGTCGCCTCAGGGGCCGGAGTCACGACAGTAGGCTTTGCATATATATGAAAAATATATTAGTTTATGAAAAGCAAAAAAAAGTGTGTTGGTGATATATGGAATGAAGAACGAACCTGGTGACTGAGGCTCAAGGTGAACGGTAGGAAGCACCGCTTCGTCTTCCATGATGGCTTCTTCACCGGCCTTAGGAGACTCATCTATCAGGAGTCTATGCTTCTGGTAGACGAACCAGACTCAGCAACAACAGAAGAAGGGGTCTCAACAGCCTCAGGCTCATGCACTCGGGGGACTTTACCCTCACCATCAGAAATCACTAGGGGTTCACTAGCAACTACCACGTTATCAAGTCTGGAAGATCTTTTTCTCTTTGAAGAGTGGGAATTTCTCGCCCTCTCAACAATTCTCCCTCCAGACGCTCGCACATCGGGCAAGGGAGCAATATATGGGGCATCGATTTTTATCTTCTTCAGCGGGGACATCTCACGGTAGGAGAAATCTAAAAAGGGGAGGTAATGAAAGCAATGAGAGCTACAGATCAAAAGAAGAATTCGGAAGAGATAACTTACCATGATCCTTTGTACGCCAACTATTTGCATTGGCTAAAAATGTAAAAGTCAATCAATCAGGGGGATTTTTTGCAAAGATGGCAGTAACCCACATGGTTAACTCATCATGTGTTAATTGTATACCAGTCACAGGGTTCACTGAGGAAGATGCGAAGTTAGTTCAGAATAGTAACGGACGTAAAATTTATGAAGTAAGAATGCACGAACTTACATCTCCTATTGAAGGTTTCTTGAAAAGGAAGAGAAGATACAATATTCGGCATCCTTACCGCTACATACCGATGGACCTAGCCGCGATCTTTGGAGTCTTCACTATTGGAAACCACGCTTCTCTTTCCTTTTAATGAACAATCGCATACCCACCTTGTGGAGACGGGGAGAGTAGAAAGCAAGGAGGTGCTAGAAGGAAAACTTTACCCTTGCATGATTCGCTAAGTGATCCAGTACAACCACTAATCGCCATACAGAGGGGCCAACTTGACCTAGACAGATATTTTATTGGCGGCATATCACTTCAACAATCAAATGAGTGCGCCTGTTAAGACACAGAGTAAAAGGATACGTATGGACCATCGAGTAACCAGCGCGATGGAAAGAAATTCTTTTTTTTAATAGAAGGAACAATGATGTCAATCACTTCAGACCACTTATAACCAAGCCTGATACGAGTTATATAATCCTTCACAACCGCAGATAGATAACACTCAAATGGAAAGGTTATTTTTGCCTTCTTGCTTAGGTGTTTGACCCTGCATTCGGCCATCACCTTCAAAGTTAAAGATGGCAGGAAGATAGTCTAGGGATCTGAAGTGTGTGGGGGAGAAATTTTGTCCCTGTGCCATAGCAAAAAGATGGAACTATTGTTAAGACAGAAAGAAGGTTTTTCTTTTGGAGGAAAAGACTCAAAAACTATTTGAAGATCGATGAAAAAGCCTCTACATATATGGTGTATATATACACACTGAAGAGGATTCTTGAATGAGAAGCTAAACGATCTTGGTCACGTGGGATCGTAATTATGAGAAATAATGATTACTGCGGTTTACGTGATGTGTATCCCCATAATTACAGGACATGAACAGAGCAGTGAAAGCATTGGGAACATACGCGGAAAACCCCTCCAATCGTGGAGGAACACGTTATTGTAATAAGGAATTTATATTCAACGCAATGCATGCGAAGAGGCAGGGGACGAGTATTGGTACAGTCACACCTTTACGTCTTCTATCACAGTTCTTTCACTTCTTGACTGCTTACGTCATCACGCAGCAAGTGGAGAGACTGACTGTGTGGGCAAAAATGCGCCACCTATTATTACGGGGATACGAGTCCAGCTGGTGAGACTAGACTTATCCTACAAGTCACCGGGCACAAAGGACACACGCTTGTTCTACGAGTTACGACTGTTCCGGCGGTACGGGCGTAGAACGTTGCCGCCTTAGGGTTACAGTTTCCTAGTTAGGGTTTTATATATACCACCGCATTGAGTTTATAGGCCCATGAGCCTCATTAATCTTTGTATTTTACCATAACTAGGACTAGTAACCACTGGAATAAATATCCCCTTACATTGTATTGTACATCAAGCGACTAACCACTGATTCCGGCTATTCTCAAGGAATAAAACTCTTTATTTTCTTGTCTATTATTTTCCTCTCTGTTTACTTACTTCTCCATCGTAGATTATCATATTGCTTGAAACCTATCCATAAATTTAAGTGTTTAACTAGACGTACAATTTTAGGCATAAACACTTTAGATATCTAAAACTTTGTG
This sequence comes from Petunia x hybrida, assembly GCA_037355625.1. NCBI lineage: Eukaryota > Viridiplantae > Streptophyta > Magnoliopsida > Solanales > Solanaceae > Petunia > Petunia x hybrida. The sequence goes on from JBBBVM010000080.1 coordinate 1,761,411, forward strand.
CATGTGTTCTTTTGTTCCTTTTCTATTTTGAGGCCGTAGGGTGTCTAAAAATCTATGCATACGAATAAGAAATTTATGTTTGAAAGCATAGTTAAGTTTCGAATTGGTTTTAAATCACTCCAAATTGTGTCATGTAATTGAAAGATGACAATGATGTTAATTGTTTACTGACTCGTGAGCTAGGGCATTATGAAGGTTAGCTCATTAACTAATCACTCAATTAAATAAAAATAAAAAATTCCTATCAATATTTGTAAACAGAAGTTTACACAGGTTTGTACCAACACTAGTTTAAGTTAGGGATAATTTCAGAAACCTCCCTTCACGTTTGGCTTTGTAACACTGACCTTCCCGTGGTTTCCGATATTATTTTCACCTCCGTTATTCTATGTTTTTTTGTAACAAGTGTTAAATTTATTATTTTCTAATGTAAGATATTTATGATATGAAATTACCCTTTATTCTATTAGTATTTGTTCGGTTAATAGTTATCAGACAAGAATGACCAAACCAGTATCCTTCTTCGCCCTTCTTACAAAACAGATTTTGCATCTAATTTGCCATCTATTCGCAATAACAGTAAAATCCTTCTGCTACTTTCTATCATTGAGACCCAAATCCACCTAACCTAGTAAATTAAATCGTCCGTACATGAATAAAGCTCTTTCAATACTTGGCAAGAAAGATTTGCCAACAGAATTGCTTTCATCAATTCTGCATCTATTTTGGCCTTCTTTTAAAGCTTTGTGCACTTCTCCTTTTATCTCAATTGATTCACAAACTAAAGGAAAAGAGTGATACTTGGCAAATATGATAATTTGATGCTAATTAAAAAATTATGAGAAAATGTACTGGTGTGGGGGGTGGGTACAGAACGTAGTGCATAGGAGTTGGGCTTTGATTTTACTTTAAAGTACTTATTTTATATTTATATCTATCTATACAATTATAAAAACACAAAGGCTTTAGTGAAATATCATTCTTTTATATTGGATAAAAGTGGAATTTCAATTATTATAATTATTCTGTAATAACTATTTGTTATTCAACAGAACTTATTTGGGACTTTAAATCAACTAATTTTTGCTAAACACAGTAGAATGTCAATCACGGCGATAGAACTCAAGAGACCGAAGCTTGAGGCAAAAGTTTAGGTAATTATCAACCAATGTATATGTGAATTCCTAACTTGATGCTAACACAATTGTCATATAGTCCCTCCGTCCCAAATTAGTTGACCCTTTAGCAAAATTCGTTTGTCCCAAATTAGTTGACGCTTTAGGATTTCAAGACATTTTTTGCTCATTCTTTCCAAGTATACCCTTAATTATTAAAGGTATTCTCAAAAAAAATTTAATAGTCATTTATTAAATAGGGGTAACATAGTAAATTGTATAGTCTATTTATTGATTTTCTTAATGGACGTGCAAAAGCTAAAAACGACAACTAAAATGGAACGGATGGAGTATTTAATACTATTATAGCAACGACATATCAAGGGATTCTTTTGGATCAATTACATTGTGATTTTTCTTATTTGACGGTTAGTGACACAAACAACCTGAAATATGAGTTGTGATTTTGAATTAATTTAAAATAGAAATGGAAAAGTTATTTTATAAATTTGCTAAAAAATCTACCAACTTTGATTTTTGTTATAAATCTACCATTAATACAGTAATTTTTTTGTATAACATTATGCAAAAAAAAAAAAAAAGTAACTAATTTTGTTTCTTATAAATTTTGATTTATAATTTTAATTATTGAAATTATCTTCTCGAGACACTTATTTATATTTCTAAACTTTAATTTGTTGCATAAACTCTTCGACTATTCATTAATGATGTTGAATCAATGAGTTTATTTTAAATTATTGGTTTTCTTTCATTTTTCAGGATTTTGATACTTTACAAAGTCATAAGATAATATTCTTGAATATCATTTATTTAATTTATTTTATTCTTTAAATTAATTATAAATAATTAAATGAAATATTTATTTAATAAATGACCAAAAAGTACACTCTATAATAGTAGCTACCGGTGTTAGTAAAAAACTAAAAGAAAATAAAAACAATAAAAAAAATTATTAAACAATTTAATGCACGGAAAATATTAATAATATATATATATATATATATCAGCTATTATTTACGACAACATATGATACAACACAACTATCTGAAAATAAGATATGAATCAAGACAGATAACACTAAAAAATGGCAATAAGCAGCGCTTTTTAGCAGTGGTTCACCCACATGCTAAAAAATAACCCCATATAAGATATTATTTAGATCAACTTATATCCAAAATAATTCTATTAAAGAAAAAAATAATTCGATCAACTTCGGTCCACTCCAACCACATGTTTTTTATTTTAAAGAAAAATAATTCTTAGAGTTTGAATTTGAATACTAATGTGTGACCTATTAGATCAACACATAAAAGTGACGATTAAGCTTAAATATAAATCTTGTCAAAGCAAGCTATATATTGGACATCTTAGCGAATTCCCTCATGAACTACACATTTAAAAGTTATCTATAATGATAACCACAATGTAATTGAGGCGCTATCATATATTAGCTTCACTTTTATATGGTAGAAATTTCAAATATCACATATTTCTTCTTCATTTTCTTTGCTACTACTTGCTATGGTCTTTTTTGATAGTAGAAAAATATAATAGTGATAACTGAAAGCATAGATGAACTAAACTGTAAACCAAATAAGAAACCAAATTCTTATACAAAAACAATGACTTAATAAATCTCAAAGTAATTAATTTTTTCTTTTTGCATGACAACATTTGGAACGGCAATATGAAAATAAAGAATGCCTCACCATAATCCATTTGGATAATGAATTCATAATAAATGAAGAATGATCTAATGATCTTTACTTTAGCACTCTATTTAAGTAGGTTTGCGATACAAATGATTCCTACTCTATTTAATCCATCAATATTATGTGAAAAACTTTCATATTCCTATTTTAATTTTATTTCTCTCCGGCATTATAAATTTGAATATAACTTGTAAACAGAATGTGCACTTCTATTCTTGGAACAACCTCCTTATGCTTTGAAAGTTTTCGAGCTTCAGAATAGAAACCTGAAGAAGTTCACCCACTCGACTTTTTAGATTATTAACATGCATAAATGAAGACACGAACTATAAAAAGAAATACTCTATTGAACCCCATCATTTGGTTCTCAAAATTTTAAAAAGTCGAGTTGTTGTTTGCTATTGGCTGCTCCTGCTCTTAATCTGAAATCTTGATATATCTACCTTTTTTTATGGCCTTGCCATACCCTACTTTTATTCCTAGCATATACTGTTCACCAGTCACCACACATATCAAGCTAATATTCATTGCTACTTAATTCACAATGCAGTGAACTACTAAAAGGGAATGCGGAATATGTAGCCCAACATCAAGAACGACTTATGAAAGAAGCTATTAGCTACATATTCAGTGGAACATCAGAAAAAGAACAATACGCCGAAATAATTATGCTCAAATGTAAAGCACAATGAATCCTCATATTCTATAACTCAATGTATAATAAATTTTCATATCCTTATACAATCATTCATAATTATTTTACCAAATTTTATTTGATTGTAGCAAAAAGTCACACATAAATCAATGATTAATCATTAACAAATAAACTTAACTCCAATCCACTACATCTAATAAAACAGTAAAGATCATCGCTAAAGTCCAACCCGATAGAGATTTGTCAACAAAGATATATCTAACATCAATTAAATCATAACAAAAGGATAGAAACATCAAATGTTGAAGAAATTGTAGCATAGAAGAGGGTATATATTACTCCTCATGATGCAAAGTCTTATCCAATCCTAATAAGCTCAAGTACTTTTGGTCATGCATTCTTTCCCGTCTTGTTGCCTAGGATCTTCGCGACATCATATTTATTAACTTGGAGTTGTCACAATTCCATATTGTAGATGTATGGGCCTAAATCGTTTTTAGGTACACAAATCGAATTTGGATTCGAATATAAGCAAATCTTTGTATCAAAGCGGTAAATAATACACGGAATAGACGAAAATGCGTAAACAACTTGCTTTCAATATAAAGATGTTCAATATAAATTTGGACAGAGTTTTGGTATGTATTTCTGGATGTCTATAATACAAAATGAACTTCTATTTATAGGCCTAGGGGCCTTGCCCACGTTCTCCATCACCAGCATGCCTTCCTCCCACGATCTGATCAGCAACATGGATGAGTTAGTGGGGCAGAGTAGTGGGCTGCAGAAGCCGTTGGGACCGAGGTGTCAACCGAAGTCTTGCCACAAGGCTTCGGTTGTCTAACCTTGCTATCCGAGTGGGGTGGCGCGCCCCCTTAAGCTCAAAGCTTAATTTCTCTTCGGTTGAGCCTTCGGGCGTTGACCTTGGTGATTCAGTCACGAGATCGATTATTTTCCCTTCGGAGCGCCAGCTCGTTTTGTCTTCGGTCTACCAACTCGAGGTGTTGACCGAAGACGATAAATTTTACCCAATACAGATAGTCCCCCCACTCCTCGGTAGACGCCGAAGTCGCCGAGGAGTGGAATGAGTTTGAGCGGGAAGTCGACGTGGCGGAACCCTATCCACGAATTTTCAAAAAGTTGCGCATCTGTAGGGTCGCCGTTCCGCGTTACGTGGCGGCTCGCGATAGGTCTCTGAACGGTCACGCCGTCTTTTTGTTTTCCCCAACGTTTCAGTCATCATTAGCTTCTCCTACTTGCACGTGTGCAAACACTATAAATACTTCACTTCTGTCATTTTCTCCTTCATTCGATATTTTGCCTTTGAGAGAAGAAGAAGCGACTGAAAGTCTCTAATCGTTATTGCTGCCACTGTTCACGGCTTCCCAAGAAACTTTAATCTTTACTTCCTGTTTCCCATCATGTCTGCTAACGTTTCTGCCACCATTTCTGGTCAAGGCTCGAGCGATTCCGGCGAAAGAGCGGAACGTTTCGCGGCCATGGCAATGAATGATGAAGCTACTCCCTCTGTGCCACCATTGCAGGTGGCTGGAGTGGGGGATGGTGGCGAGGCCACGTCGGCTGCCCCCACTCCTTTGAGGCGTAAAACGAAAGCGGGTCGCGGCTCAGCTGAGGTCAGCGAGTACGTGGACTTGGATGTAGTTGGCGACATCGAGGGTGGTGATGCCACTGATGTGAGAGAGGTGGGTGCCTCGGTCGGAGGAGCAGAAGTGAGCGAAGTGAGTGGCTCAAAGGGTGAGACCGAAGCGGGGCCTTCAAAGAAGTCAAAGAGAAAAATCCCTCTCGAGGTGGAGATCGACCCTCAGTTGGTCATCCCCTCGAGCTTTAATAATGAAAAGGATCTGAAGGTCCATGCCCAATCAGATGCTCAGAAGGGGAAGAGAAGGAACATCCCCGTTCACGTTACCCCGAGCATCGTGACCGAGGAGAGGATTGAGGCAGTTCGGGCTGACTGCCGCTGGGGGCCCAAAGTGGAGATTAGGATCCCGGCGCCTGGCTCGGCCGCATCTACGCACGTTGAAGGATACTCCACGGTTTTTACTTACCCCTTCACCATAGGTTTTGATTTGCCCGTACACCCCATAATTGACACGTTTTGCAGATCATATAACCTGTGTCTTGCCCAACTTGGGCCCGGGGTTTGGAGGGTCGTCCAAGCCCTTGAATATTTGAGTGGTGCCGCGGGGATGCCATTCACTTTCCAGCACTTGATTTCACTCTACTACCCCTATTTCCACAAAGCCGGGGTGGTCGCTCTCTTGCCTCGGGGTTCGTATGCAATCTTAAGCAAGAGCGAGGATCATGGGGACCGAGGATGGAACGATCGGTTCGTGCTCATTCCCACGAGCCTGCTGTCCGCCGAGCCTGGATTTCCCGAGGCGTGGAATGCTCAGCGTAAGTATTTATCTTCATTCTTCCTTTGGTTTGCAATCATCGCAATTGTTAACCGACCTCTCTTTCCTTTTTTATCCACAGCTGAAAAAGTGGTGGTTGTGCCTCCGAGTAACCTGCTCGGGTGGGTGACTGAAGTCATGCAGCCGAAAAAACGCCCCGAGCGGCAATGGATGGTATTAGCCGCTCTACCTGAGAACCGATGGGCGTGTAAGAGGCACGGTGAGTCACTGACTTCGGGTCGCTGAGTTTCGTTTTGAATTAAACTAACTTTTCCACTTTGATTACATAGGTCTCCCCAGCAAGGCCGTGAGGGAGGCCGACGAGGAGGAGGAAGCCGAGGTGGAGGCGGAAGGTGGAGAGGAGGAGAAGAGAAGTAAGAAAGCGAGGAGAAGTGAGAAATTGGTGACCGACGTCACCGAAGGAGTCGCCAAGATGGCGGAAATGGCGAAGAAGCTTGTCGAGGAGAAGAAAGCTAAAGCCTCCTCGAGCCAAGGGACCTCACAAGGTGAAATTTTCTTGGGTAGGTTCTCCTGTGTTTCTACCGCCACTCATACTTACGTTAGACAAATTGCTCCTCTTCCTGCCCCAGGTGCCAAGAGGAAAAGGGCGACTTCGAAGCGAGCTACTAAGGCGAAAGGTCCTCGAGTCGAGGAGGTTGCCGCTTCCGCTGCTGTGGCTCCCGTCGCTCAACGCCGAGGGCTAGTGGACGAGCCTAGTGACGAGGAACTGCCCCCTCCGGTTTCCGAAGAAAGGCCAGATCTAGTCCCCGAGCCTGTTTCAGAAGGGGTTGAAGTGGGTGGATCAACCGAAGTCATACATGTGGAAGAATCCGACCAAGAGGCCGCGAGGAGGAAGGGCAAGGCGAAGGTGAGCGGAGGGTTGATCAAGAGTATGGTCAAAGCTTCAAGGGATTCTTCGAAGCCCACCAACATTGCAGCTCGGGCTTTGGAGATATACCCCGATGCTAACTTACTAGATGCTACGAAAGAGGACATCATGTCTCTTGACGGCTTGCTCGGGCCAGCTGAAACTCATGCCCTTCGGAATCTCAATCCCATGAGTTTGATGGGTGTTTCAGCCGCTTCCGCTCTTCGGGTAAGTCTTAGTGTCCTTTTTAACTTAATATGCTTTACCAGACTTTGAGCGCTGACATGTGTTTCAAACGCAGAGCTTTGTCCTCGCGCTGCGAGCTGTTCACCTCGAGCGAGATCGTGCTCAAGAACTTCAAGCAGCTGCTACCGCTTGGGATGCTCAGAAAAAGGTCCTCAAAGGGCAGGTCGCCGAGTTGGAGGCTCGGTTCGCAATTTTGAACAGCGAACTGGAGCGTGCCAACGAGGCGGCGGCAAAAGCCGAGGATGACCTTCGGGCGGTTGCAGAGTCCTCCGAGGCTCGTGTTCGAGCTGTGACGGACGAGTTTACTGCTGAACGCTCGAGGCTCAGTCTTGAGAATGCCCGCCTCGAAGCTGAATTGTTCAGGGCGAAGACCGAAGTCCGTGAGGCGGGGGAGAAGTATCGTTGCGAGCTCTTTGAATATAATGCTAAACTTCTTGAGCTGCAACGCCAAGTGGGCGAAGTGCCAGCTCTTCGGGCCAAGGTATCCAGGCTTGAAAGGCGAGTTGCCCACCTTAACGAGCGGGCCGAGGTCAGATCAACAAGGGCCAAATTTGAAGAAACATGGGCCGTGGTCAAGACTAGGCTCGATGTCCTCGAGCAAGTTCAGGCCGGGCAGATCGCGCTCGAGGATGAGATCGTCAAAGCGAGGGAGGCTGCTGCCGAGGCTCAAAGAATTGTGGACGAACTTCCCTCAAGTGAAGAATCAGATGATGAGAGCGACAGTGCCGAAGAGGGCAGCGAAGATGCTGATGGGGCGTTGCCTTAGTAGACTCTTGATGTCTTTCATTTTTTGAGGCCCTCGTGCCTTTTTTGGATGTTGGCCTTCGGGCCTTTGTACTTATGTTTGTTTGACCTTCGGGTCATTTTCGAATGTGTATAGCTTCGGCTTTCGGGCTTGTAATGAAAGATCGCTTTGTGAATTTTGCGTGTATTTTTCATGTGTATCGAACAGTTTTAAAAGTAAATGACATGCTTGCAAGACTTTAAGCGAAATTTGACCGGTGCGAACTTAGGACGACGTCTCGTCCTCGAGTCGATGCAATGCGCGGCTCAAGTAATAACACAAGTAATAACACGGATAGAATGTGAATACCCGAAGTCGCTTTGCTAATATCAACGAGCCAAGAGGCTATGTACATAAAACCAAGTCGGGATGGACCTCGGGTGAACAACGAATTAATGAACAAACTAAAGCGTAATTTCAAACTAAAACATGCCGCTATCGGGCTAATTTACAATGTACTAAATCTAGTCCTCGGGCAACAGTCCCCGGTTGTCGGCTAGATAAGCATCGGTTGGGAGGCTCGATGTCGACCTCGGTGTCAACCCTTCTCACTCCCCCCCAGTGTTCGGTTGTGAATCTTGATGAGGATCCGAGCACTGGAATCGGTTCGATTTGCTTCCTGAAAAGGTCGAGCAAAAAAGGTGGAACGAGGAGTGAGTTAGTACATTGTTTATCAATGCCATGGGAGCGTCGTTCGGCTCGGGGCTGTTTAATTGATAGAATTGAAGGATATTTACCTTGGCTAAAAGTAGTATCGCTTTAGATGAGAGATGTTCCAGTTCAGCGGTTCGGGCTCGCCTTGAAGAGATTCGATTTGATAAGAGCCTTTTCCAACGATTGCTTTGACCCTGTAGGGTCCTTCCCAATTTGCGATGAGCTTTCCCCCGTTCTCTTCTTTGGTTGATTGATTCACGGTTTTTAACACATAATCCCCGACCTTGAAGTCCCTAAACTTAGCCTTCCTGTTGAGGTAAGCCTCGATCTGTCTTTTTTGGGCAACAAGCCGAACCAAAGCTAATTCCCTCTTCTCTTCGAGCAAGTCTAGCTCGATGCGCATCGCCTCTTGGTTGGCATCTTCGGTTGTGTGAGCATACCGAAGACTTGGTTCGCCCACTTCCACTGGGATGAGAGAATCCATGCCATAGGCTAATGAAAAAGGGGTTTCACCGGTGCTGTTCTTCTCCGTAGTTCACATGGCCCACAGAACCCCGGGCAACTCCTCGGGCCAAGGGCCTTTCTTTTCATCGAGCCGCTTCTTCAAATTCTCAATTATGATCCTGTTTGAAGATTCGGCCTGGCCGTTAGCACTTGGATGGTAGGGAGTTGAGGCTATCCTTTTGATTCCCCATTGTTTAAAAAAGTCAGTGATAGCCGCCCCCATGAATTGTTTGCCATTGTCGCAAGCGATTTCCTTTGGGACGCCGAACCGGTAGATGATATTCTTTTTGATGAAGTCCTGCTTCTGTTTTACCTCGGTGAGCGCTGCGGCTTCCACCCATTTTGTGAAGTAATCAGTCAACACCAAGATGAACCGAACACCACCTTTTCCTTTGGGTAGTGGTCCGACAACGTCCATTCCCCATTTCATGAAGGGCCATGGTGATACCACCGAGTGTAGAGGCTCGGCCTGTTGGTGGATCATTTTCCCATGGCGTTGGCACTTGTCACACTTTTGCACGAAGGCTCTCACATCGGCGCTAATGGTGGGCCAATAATACCCAGCTCTTAATAATTTACGCACCAACGATTTTCTCCCCGAGTGATTTCCACACTCGCCTTCGTGTACTTCGGCCATCACGTACCTCGCCTCGTCGGGGCCCAGGCATTTGGCCATCGGGCCGCAGTACAACCTCTTGTATAAATTGCCTTCGATCATGTGATACGAGGCCGCTTGGGTCCTTAGTTTTTTCGCTTCTTTCTTATCTTGGGGAACAGTCCCCGAGTCGAAGTAGGAGATGAACTTACTTCGCCAATCCCATCGATTGTCAACCGAATTGACTTGCAACTTCATCTCTCTCATTTGGGCGGACAGCAACCGAACCACCGAGTCAGTCCCCGAGTGAGTTTCATCAATGGCCGAACCAAGGTTTGCCAAGGCGTCTGCCTCGGAATTTTCTTCTCGAGGTACTTGTTTGACACTCCATTCTTGGAATTGGGCTAGGGCCCTCTGTGCCCGATCCAAGTAAAGCTGCATTCTGGGCTCTCGAGCCGTGTAATCACCGAGGATTTGGTTGACCACCAATTGTGAATCACATCTCAGTTCGATTCTATCAACTCCCATTTCTTTAGCCAGCTCTAAGCCAGCTAGAGCCGCTTCGTATTCTGCCTCGTTGTTGGTGACCTTTTTGAATCGAACTGAATGCCTAATCTTCTCCCCGGTGGGTGTTCTCAACACAATGCCTAAACCCGAGCCTTTTGAATTCGTTGCCCCATCGGTGTGCAGTACCCACAGCCCCGAAGGGGATCCCTTCGCCTCGGAGCTTTCCTTTTCCGCCTCGGGCAGTATCCCAATGCTGAAATCAGCCACGAAGTCTGCCAAGACTTGAGACTTGATGGCAGTTCGAGGTTGATAAGTGATGTCATACTCACTTAGCTCAACCGCCCATTTGGACAACCTCCCCGATAACTCAGGCTTATGCAATATATTTCTCAAGGGGAAGGTTGAAACTACTGCTATTGGGTGACATTGAAAATAGGGCCGTAGTTTCCGAGCAGTAATGAGTAAAGCGAGTGCTAATTTTTCCAAGTGTGGGTACCTGGTCTCAGCATCAAGGAGCGTCTTGCTCACATAATAGATGGGCTGCTGCTTGCCATCTTCTTCCCGAACCAAAACAGCACTCACCGACACCTCGGACACTGCCAAATAGACAAGCAATGTCTCCCCTTCTTTTGGCTTAGCAAGCAACGGTGCGTTAGCCAAATATTGTTTCAAGTCTTTCAACGCTTGTTTGCACTCCGATGTCCATTCGAAGTGAGTGTTTTTTCTCAAAACGGAGAAGAATTTGTGGCATCGCTCCGAGGACCTTGAGATGAAACGACTCAAGGCAGCGACTCGGCCAGTTAAGCGTTGAACTTCTTTCACCCCGGTAAGCTCCTCGGGGATTTCCTCAATAGCTCTGATTTTGTCAGGATTAGCCTCGATGCCTCGTTCAGAGACAATGAATCCCAAGAATTTGCCAGACCCAACACCGAAGGCGCACTTCTCAGGATTCAATTTCATGCCATATTGTCTCAACACAGCAAAGGCCTCCCTCAGATGATTTAAGTGGTCCTCCATTCGGATTGACTTGATGAGCATGTCGTCTATGTAGACCTCCATAGACTTTCCAATATATTCCTTAAACATGCGACATACCAGCCTTTGGTAAGTCGCCCCGGCGTTCTTGAGACCGAAGGGCATGACCTTGTAACAGAATGTACCTCGGTCAGTGATGAACGAGGTTTTTTCTTCGTCCCCAGGGTCCATGAGGATCTGATTGTAGCCCGAATACGCATCCAAGAAAGTTAATAGTTTGTGTCCAGCCGTGGAGTCTATTAACCTGTCGATTTGTGGCAATGGGTAAGAATCTTTGGGGCAAGCTTTATTCAGGTCGGTGTAGTCTACACACATTCTCCACTTGCCATTTTTCTTCGGCACAACTACCACATTTGCCAGCCATTCGGGATACTTCACCTCCCTAATGAAACCATTTTCTTGCAGCTTCGTGGTCTCATCTTCAATCGCCTTCTTTTTCACCCCGGCGTGAGGTCTCTTCTTCTGTTTCACCGGGGTGAACTTTGGATCTACATTCAGCTTGTGAGTCATGATCTCCGGATCGATACCCGTCATGTCTGAATGAGCCCAAGCAAAGCAGTCATGGTTGGACCTTAGGACTTCCATAATTGCCTCTTTCGACTTCGGGTCCAACTCCGAGCCGATGTGCACTTTCCTCTCTGGGAACTCTTTCGATAGAATGAAAGAGTCCAGCTCCTCAATGGTAGAGTCCTCGGCCTTTTGCTTCCGAGGCTCTTGCACGCATGCCGGGATCTTTTCAAATTCATTTTGGAGGCTCGCCTCGCTCGACCCCGGTTGCGTTGGTTGCTATTTTTTGGGCCCGCTCGGGGCGACTCCACTCTTCAGCGCTACCGAGTAGCATTCCCTCGCTACTCGCTGCTCCCCCTTAATTGACCGAACCCCCCACGGCGTTGGGAATTTGATCACTTGGTGTAAAGTGGAAGGAACAGCTTCCATGGAGTGGATCCATGGCCGCCCGAGGATTACATTATAGGCCAGGTCCTCGGGCATCACTTGGAACAGTGTCTCCTTGGTGACACCCTCAGCGAATGTCTTCAGCGTGATTTTACCCAACGTCTTCTCTGTTGAGTTGTTAAAACCAGCCAACACTGTTGATTTGGGAACGATTTCCCCTTTTAGCCACATCTGCTTCACCGCCCCGTAGCTGATGATGTTCACCGAACTGCCGGGGTCAATCAATACTCTCTTGATGTCGGCGTTGTTAATTCTTAGCATGATGACTAGAGCATCGTGATGGGGGAACATCATCCCATCACAGTCATCCTCATCGAACACGATGTCCTTGCCCGAACCTCCAACTCGGGTCCTCTTCTCCATGGTGATGGAGAGCTTAGCAAATTTTTTGGCTGCGGCGAAGTTCACGCCGTTTACTTCTGATCCCCCGGTGATGACGTTAACTACTCTCTCCGGAGGTGGAGCCCGAGGTGGTTGCCCACCGCCTCGGTTCTTTGAAAAGTTATCTTTCCCCTTGTCAGTGAGGAATTGAGCCAAGACTCCTTTTTTTAGTAGGTGAGCCACCTCGAGGCGTAGAGCTTTGCAGTCCTCGGTCTTGTGACCATAATCTGCATGAAACTCGCAGTGCAAATTCTAATCCCTTTTGTCCACCGGGGTCCTCATATCTTTGGGAATTCTTACCCCGGCTGTCCCCTTGACGACGTCGACCAGCTCCGAGGTCGATATGTTGAAATTATAATCTTGGATTCGGGGAGGATCCTTTTTGGGAATCGAAGCGGAGCTCGAGGGGTTCCTTTGGTTCACATTGGTTTGAACCTTCCCTCCAAGCCTTTGGCTTATGTGAGACGTCGGGTATGAGTTACTGGGGTTGTTTCCCAGCCTTTGAGTAACATGTTGCGTTGGCGAGGTATAAGGTTCATACCTCCCTTTCGAATTATTTCGTGGCGCCTCGGCGCGATTTGGAATATCACCTCGGTTTTGGTAACCTCGGTTTTTGAACTCCGCCTCCTCCAATCTGATTTTGGAGTAAGCTCTTCTATGTAGATCCTCCCACGTCAGGACCTGATACTGTTGCAACTCCTTTCGCAATTCAGCAGCAGCATTTGAATTGCGACTGTTGATACCTTTCTCGAAGGCCATGATAGCCAAGGTATCATCCATTCGAGGCAACTCCATGCGTTCAGCGTGAAATCGCTCGAGGAATTCTTTAAGTGGCTCGCCAGACCATTGTTTTACCTCACATATATCCTCCTTCCTCTGGAGGATCTTTTGCGCGCTGGTGTGCGCCTTGACGAAGGCGCTGGATAGCTCTTTGAACGAGGAGATTGACCCCGGTGGCAAGCACAAATACCACCGAAGGGCACCTTTTTCTAGCGAACTACCAAACTTTTTTAAGAACATGGATTCGAGCTGCGTGGACGTCAAGTCGTTGCTTTTTACCATGGACATGTACTCCCTGACATGCTCCTTGGGATCAGTTGTCCCATCGTACTTTTTGAGGAATGTGAGTTTGAAACCCACGGGAGTTGGAGCGGGTGCTGCTTCGGGCTTATAGGGCTGCTCCCTGTATTGCTCGATGTCGAGGTCATCCTCCTCCTTGCTTATCCCCGGGACGCGCTCGAGGCGTTTTTCGAAGCGCGCCTCGATGCGTGCCTCGATTTCTCTACTCATTTTTTCAACGTCAACCGATGACGTTGTTTCCGCCACGGAGGGAATCGTCCCGAAGTGGGGCATGGAAGATGGATTACTCCCCGACCCCCCAGACGCGGTTCCGTTGTGAGGTCCCCCTGTTGTCGCGCCCTGAGGAACGAAAGGCGGGGTGCCTCCACCAGGAGCCGAGGGCTGGGTGCCGTTTGGAGCGGCGCTGTTTCGTCCTTCTAGCGAGGCGCGAAACTCGGCATTGATACTAGCTTGCTCATCCTGCTTATTTTGGAGAGCTTTTAGCGTGGTAACCACGTACATTTGAAATTCTTCGGTAGTCATTGGGGTGAAGGATTGTTGGTTCGTCGGAACGTCAACCCGATCACCATTACCACCATTGTTGTTATCAGCCATAGTGTTAGATCACAAATTTCTTGACGAGGAACAGATTTCGAACTTTGGAACAAAGCGTTATTGCTTATATCCCCACAGACGGCGCCAATTTGTATGGGCCTAAATCGTTTTTAGGTACACAAATCGAATTTGGATTCGAATATAAGCAAATCTTTGTATCAAAGCGGTAAATAATACACGGAATAGACGAAAATGCGTAAACAACTTGCTTTCAATATAAAGATGTTCAATATAAATTTGGACAGAGTTTTGGTATGTATTTCTGGATGTCTATAATACAAAATGAACTTCTATTTATAGGCCTAGGGGCCTTGCCCACGTTCTCCATCACCAGCATGCCTTCCTCCCACGATCTGATCAGCAACATGGATGAGTTAGTGGGGCAGAGTAGTGGGCTGCAGAAGCCGTTGGGACCGAGGTGTCAACCGAAGTCTTGCCACAAGGCTTCGGTTGTCTAACCTTGCTATCCGAGTGGGGTGGCGCGCCCCCTTAAGCTCAAAGCTTAATTTCTCTTCGGTTGAGCCTTCGGGCGTTGACCTTGGTGATTCAGTCACGAGATCGATTATTTTCCCTTCGGAGCGCCAGCTCGTTTTGTCTTCGGTCTACCAACTCGAGGTGTTGACCGAAGACGATAAATTTTACCCAATACAGTAGATTCAAAAAGGTTCTTGATAGAGTAGGCGTCCTATCTGCATTGGAAGAAATGTGATATGTAATAAAAAGAATAGATTAAAAAATAAACAACTTTTTTTGTTCTTAAAGTTTTCAATAGGACTTGTTTGTTGTTTACCAAGATTCTCTTCTATATAAATTGGGAAGATGTCTTCTGTCTATATTTTTCTTACCAGCACTCTTCAAATTTAGATTCTTCAAAATCACATTATCCAGAATATATAATGGAATCATCTCCTCTTCCAAAGTCGGTTGATTATCTGCCAATTATGAATCTGAAAATTGCAAGAAATAAGCATGAAATATTTAAAGAGATAATATTAGTACAACAGCGTAGGAGCTTGTGACTTCGTTCTCGAATTGACTATTATATTAGGATCCTAGTTTGCTCAAATCGTTGCTACTTAAAAAGACTAACCTCAATCAATATTGTACCAAATCTTCTTTTTCGGATATATTTATTTTTCAAGATTTCTTGGCCATAAAAACAACACACAATAGATTATTATTTAAGCTAAACTAATTGTTCAGTATTCTTCATGCAGAAACACGGTTCTAAGAAAGTAAAATACATGACCAAATTATTCGTCTACATAACTTTAGTGCTCACATAGCTTCAGTGATCACACAACTAAGAAGAAACAGATCCCATAGTAAAGGTAGAAAAGATGAAAACAACTTTCATTTATAATTCATTCAAAAGTAAATCAGAAAGTTAAATATATAAGAACTTACCCATCAAGCTTACACATTATTCCCCTATATGAAGTTGTATCATCCTTTTTTTGAATTTTAATTGCTATGTAAAAAAAATGTAAAGATACATGTAGAACTAATACTAAAAAGATTATATAATACCTCTAGAATAGAGTAACAATTCAAGTCGCACAACTCAAACCCTCAAATTCTATTAATAGGGTATTCTAACTTTGATGAGTCAACTTGTAGAAAATAAAAAATGGTGAGAAAGAAGATATAGAGAAAAAAACTAAATCGCTATATTGTTTCAGTGCAATTATGAGAAGAAGTTTTTTTTTTTTTTTTTTTTTTTTTTTTTTTTTTTTTTTGCAAAACACTACAAAAGATTAGTTCACATATCACAAAGTAAAAAGAAGTTCTAGTCCATACAAAAACTGCTTCATGCCACTATTATTTAACCATGTGTGGTAGTTATTTTGAGTAACTTCTTTTAGATAATGATACAATACGAAAAAAATAGATAGTTATCTCAATTCAAATACTTGCTTAATAACCACGAGGTAAGGTAGTTATCTCATTTTGAAAATTCAAAACGAAAACAAAATCCTTAAACTGCTATTTACAGATAAGATTAAGATAAGGTAGTTGGTTATATTTTCAAAAATATTTACTATGTTTCCATTCAAATTAAAAATACTTAATCTTATCATCCTATTTGAATTTAAATCAAATGTCATTACAATTGTTGTCCTAATTTCCTATTCTACATTTTGTCCTAAACGTTCTTTATATATATATATATATATATATATATATATATATATATATATATATATATATATATATATATATATATATATATATATATATATATATATATAAAACTATTTTCCTTCGGAAAGTTCAATGATTTTGTGTCTTTTTAATTAATTAATTAATTAAAGAACCCCAGTAGCAATCAAGTTCTAACTCAACATGGATGTACAAGAACAATTAACCATAATTAGAGTTCTAAATAAGCACTGCCTTTGTGAATTGTTATGCAGATTTGTTCCAAACAAGCCATCGATCAAACCTTCATCAGTTTTATCTCATATCATAAACTCAAATTTTTCTCTCACCAACAGGTAGTATCTTTTTACTATATTCTTAACTGTTGCGTTAATCTAATATTTACTAGAAGTTTGACCTTTTGATTTGTTATGCACCAGGGCTCCACATCAAATTTCAAAAACCGTTTCGCCTTACATTATTATCTTGATCTTGCATCTACCGTTGAGGAGTAAATCAGTAAGTTTGAGTTAGAATTCAATTAAAATATTGTTAAACAGGTAACTTAACTTGATTCAGTATAAGTATTGGCATCTTCGGAATAAAGGTGCCTACCTCAATTAGTTTTATCATTTCTATTTGTTATACTTTATGCACCTCCTAGAGACACTAGAAGGGGTTGAATAGTGTCCTCCGATTTTCGTTGCAAGAACCTTGTTCTTCAGTAGTAGAACAGGGTTCTTCAGTTCGTTGTTATGCAGCCTTCTACCTTAGAACACACCTCCAAACACTCACCAAAAGACACAAGGATTTTTACGTGGAAAACTCCTTGCTCAAGGGAGAAAAACCACGACCCACACTCTGGGATTTTAACACCGAATCCACTAACACAAGAGCAATGTTTCTGATTACAAACTCTGTAACCAAGGGGCTACACCCTAGACCCTAATCACTAATCAAAGCTACACTCTAGCTTTTCAAGTAATTCACAAAAGTAGTTTGCCTAATACATATGCTTCTGAGATAAGCTAATAGACAAAACAATGAATACTTGTAACCGAGACAACTTACAACTCGATAGACCTAGACAAGAGTTCTAGACTCAATTACTCTGCATGCAATCAGTTGTCTTCTTCAGTTTTCCCACGTAGACAGTTCTTCAGATCGCCTTTATATGCTCTCAACTCTCTGTGTGAAAAACCAACTTCGGCTATGTCTTCTACTTGCTTTTATACGAGTTTTGCAACCCTAGTTGAGTCCTACTGGGAATCCTCTTTAATTATGGTATTTGAAGATTCGCAATAACTCTTTTCCATGTTGAGGTATAACTCTTGTTCACACTCCAAAGACACAGCCTGGACACCGTCTCTTTTAGTCTGACTAGGATATGTCTTCAACCACGCGCCTCTACTCCTAGTTCCACAGGGATTTGCAACCCGTAATCTTTTCGATCAAGCGTGCCCTTCAACTCAAGGACTAGGTTCTTCTCATGAACCTCAGTGTCCTTCCTGTTTGTCATACTTCAAAACCAGCTCTCAACAAATTCCCCCTTTTTGATGATGACAAACAAATATTGCTCAAGAACCTGAATAGACATAAACCAAGAAAAAACAAAACTAACAGAACAATAAAAACAGATGAGTTAGGTCACAAACACCCCAACACTCTTTCTTCCCCCTTTTGGCATCATCGAAAAGATTCAAAGACCTGCAGGAACCTGTCAGATTTATCTAGTCTAGAGCACAAGGCAACTCATCAGTGTCAAGAACATAGGTATATCAAAATAAGGGCCCAACAAGGAACCAAGTACTGAAACAAGAAACAGTCGCAAACATAAGAAATTTAAAATCAACATCCAGAGGGTGACAGCAGCACCACTCTATTTAGTTACACAACAAAATAGAAATTGTCTTAAACATCCAAATCATGCAATCAAGGGAGAATAGGAAGGAGTAAAGATCAGGTGGGGTAGGAAGAGAGAAAGATAGGAGGACAGGACTGGAAGAATCACGGCTGAAGGTTGAAGTGCTTAACGAGTGCCTCAAGTTGCTTCGTATTTTTGGCCCTCTCCATCACCAGCTCGGCCTCATACTTGTGGCAATCAATCTTCAAGCGATCAATTTCTTGATCCTTCACCTTCAACTGTCTGTGCAGTTCTGCATTTTCTTCATTAACTTCAAGAACCATTTTCTCCAGTTCCTGCACAGCACCAATGGCCTCATCAGGTCCATATTCTTCACTGTCCTCTGACTGCTCCTGCTTGACCTGCATTGGCCTTTTGGAAACCCTGCTTTCCTGGAAGAAGTCACAGTTTCTCAGCACATTAACCCCAAACTTCTGATGGATGGTAGGCTTCTTTCCTGCTTCTAAGGGCACTCCAAAACGCTCAAGAATCTGATGGATGATGTAAGAGTGCACAAGAGAGTGTGGCTTCTGATCAGTATCACAAATTCTCTTAATGTGCCTAATAATGAGCCCAGGCAAATTAATTTTCACCCCTCTGTCCATCAGATCCATATATGTCAGGTCAAGAGCACTAGCCTCACAATTCCTTTCTCCCATAGGTAGAAGAAACCTATGCACAAATTCAAACAACAGCTGATGTGCAGGCTCCATCTCCTTCTTCTCAACTTTCCTCTCCTTCCTCAATCTGGGTTTCCCTGAGAACTTTCTCACAACATCTAAGGGAGTAACTCTATCTGTTCTCTTTGGCCATTTTAGTTTGACATACCTGCAATACCCTTCAGCAGGTACATCCAGAATTACTCCCAATTCAGGTCTCCCAAATTCAATCTCCACTCCTTTCACAGTGGTAAACACCCTCCTGGCTACCACCCTGCAATTTGTATAAAACTCCCTGACTTCATCCACAAACAGCTTCCTGTCTTTGTTGACAAACACACTCAGCCAACCCTGATTTCCTATCATCCTCAACAAGGGTTTCATATAAAACTCCTTTTCATCATCCAGAATGCTGCCTAGCAGCACCTGATGTTTAGAGAAAAAGGCTTCCCTATCCACTTCTTTTCTTTTCTTCTTACTCTCAATCTCACTGTCAGTGTCAGAATCACTGGGTTCCACATAACTCCCAGCCTCACTCTCTTGCTCTTCTTCCCTAGCACCCTTCTCCTCTTCTTCTTTCTTCTTCTCTTCTTCCCTTATCTTCACATTTGTTATTGTCCTTCCCAACTTTTCAACCTTCTCCATCTG
This sequence comes from Petunia x hybrida, assembly GCA_037355625.1. Lineage (NCBI taxonomy): Eukaryota > Viridiplantae > Streptophyta > Magnoliopsida > Solanales > Solanaceae > Petunia > Petunia x hybrida. The sequence continues at coordinate 1,780,882 of JBBBVM010000080.1, forward strand.
TGTCTTCAAGGCAGACCTAGTACCCATTCTTCTAACAACAGGCTCCCTAGCCTCTTTGTCACCTCCTTCTTCACTATCTTCATCTACCAACCTAGTTTTCAACACAGGTTTACCATCTCTCACCAATCTTCTTCTTTTTTCAGGTTCTATTCTATTTTCTTTTACAAACACCACCTCATCTTCTTCTTCCTCACCAGTCAACTTCTCATCCTCTGCCCCAAACTTTCTTTTTCTTCTTGATTTTTCTTCTTTCTTGTCACCCTCTTGCTTTTCAACAACAACTTCCTTGTTCCCTTCCTCATCAGATTCTGTCCAGCTAAATTCTGCATCCTCAGCTCCAGTGGGGTTTTGACAAGCAACTGACTCTTGTCCCACACCCCCAGAAGCTTCAGCAGTGGCAGGTCCAACACACTCCGGACCTTTAGGCACAGAATCCTCTAAACACACCCCTGTTCCACTCACATCTTTACTTGACTCACCAGCATCTTTTCCCAGAGATTCATCATTATCTAGTTCCCTCAACTGTTCTTCTATTTTTTCGGCTATATTTAACTCGCCTCTAGACACACCGTCTACAACACCCTGCACATCTTCTCTAGGTTCATTCTCTTTAGTTTCTTGTTCCTCCTCACGAGGGTTCCCCCTATCTATGTTGTCCCTCTGCTCAACATCTACTATTTTATCTAATTCAGCAACTAGGGTTTCAGTTTCTACAATGCCAGGACTGGCTATATCAACTGAACCAACAGGTGTAGATGGAATAGGATCAGGAATTACCTCAGGTAACGGTTGAGATGAACTTTGAGTAGTGGGTGTCGAAGGAACGGCTCTTGATTTGAACTTCTTGATCAGTTTCTTGTCCCCCTTTTTGAGAAATTTTAGGCGAGCCCTCGCAATTCTTTCAGCAAGAGTGGATGGAGGTGGTCTTTCAGACATCTTGAAGGATTTTGTAAAGATTTCTGAGTTTGTTGACAGTTTGTCTATTTTAGGGCTTGAGAGAATTTTGATGTTCAATCGGAAGTGGTGGATGAGATCATGAGAGATTGAAGGAGTGCTGTAGAAAGAGAAGGGGTTTTGGTGAAGTGACAATGTCTAGGGAAGGCAAAAAAGTAATGAGTATAAAGAAGGGCAGCTTTTTGAACTTTTTGAGAACCGGGAGAAGTTAAGAGATTTGACGGTTATGAACTCAATTTAAATATACCCTTTTCAAGAAGTGGGGTCCAAGCAATTTAAAAGGAGTTCTATCCTAAAAAGGAATGTGTTCCTATAATTTTGGACAGTTATGAGAATATGGAGAATCTCCCATGATGCACGTACAATAGACAATTTTAATTCCAGTTGTGACAACTAACAAATAGAGTAGGTTGACTGTACCTGGACACGATTCCTCACGTTAAGACTGGTTCCTCCTCAGTACACAGTAGGTTCTTCATGGGATCACATTATTTGTACCTAATGCTCAAAACACTAAAAACGAGTGTACTTACTCAAGTACAAATTTAGTCCAGATAGTAATGACAAATTCCTAACAGACACTTTTACTACTAAACTAGCCAATCACCAGGGGATTACCTGCTGGGTCATCCGTGTATTTTGGTCATCCCTAACTCCAACCTGTTCCTCTCGAACTGCACCTTGTTCAAAGCTTTGGTAAATATGTCAGCAATTTGGTCTTCAGTCCTGCATGAATTCATAGTGATTAGACCTTTTTCTACATTGTCTCTCAGAAAATGATGTCTAATATCAATGTGTTTGGTCCTTTTGTGTTGGACTGGGTTCTTGGCAATGTTCACAGCACTAGTGTTGTCACAAAAGATGGGCACTGCCCTACACTTGATGCAAAAATCCTCCAGTTGCTGCTTGATCCATAGCAATTGTGAGCAGCATGAAGCAGCTGCCACATACTCAGCTTCAGCAGTTGACAAGGCAACAGAGTTTTGTTTCTTTGTAGCCCATGACACCAAGCAAGGACCTAAGAAGTGTGCCATCCCTGAAGTTCTTTTCCTATCAACCAAATGACCTGCATAATCTGCATCAGCAAAACCAATTAGTTCAAAAGTTCCACCTCTGGGATACCAAAGGCATAGATCCTGAGTCCCTTTCAAGTATCTCAGGATTCTCTTCACAGCTGTCAAGTGCGATTCCTTAGGTTTTGACTGAAATCTGGCACACAGTCCTACGCTGTAGACTATGTCAGGTCGACTTGCTGTGAGATAAAGAAGTGAGCCAATGATTCCTCTATACTTGGTCTCATTTGTCGAAGGACCAAGTTCATCCATATCGAGCTTTGTTCCAGGAGCAATAGGAGTAGTCATCTCCTTAGCTCCTTCCATGTTAAACTTCTTCAACAATTCCTTGACATATTTTTGCTGGTGTATCATAGTTCCTTCCGGTGTCTGCTTTATCTGCAACCCAAGGAAGAAATTCAATTCACCCATCATGCTCATCTCAAACTCACTTCCCATCAGGTCAGCAAAACCTTTGCTCAGCTCCTCATCAGTGGCTCCAAAGATGATATCATCGACATACACTTGAACTACCAGTAGATCCTTTCCTTGCTTCTTGAGAAATAGTGTGTTGTCAATTTTACCTCTTGAAAAGCCATTTTTCATCAAGAATCCTGAGAGTCTTTCATACCAGGCTCTAGGAGCTTGCTTCAAACCATACAGAGCCTTGTCCAGTTTGTACACATGATCAGGGAATTCATTGCTCACAAAACCTGGAGGCGGCACTACATAAACTTCTTCATTCAGGTACCCATTCAAGAAGGCACTCTTCACATCCATCTGATACAGTGTGAATTCCATGTATGTAGCAAAAGCAATCAGCATTCTAATGGCTTCCATTCGTGCCACTGGTGCAAATGTTTCATCATAATCTATTCCTTCTTCTTGACTGTAGCCTTGAACAACCAACCTTGCCTTGTTTCTTGTAACTATGCCATGTTCATCCAGCTTATTTCTGAACACCCATTTAGTTCCAATTATGGATCTGTCCTTTGGCTTAGGAACTAGGTGCCACACCTTGCTTCTTTCAAATTGATGAAGTTCCTCCTGCATAGCCATAATCCAGTCTGGATCTTCTAGTGCTTCTTTGACATTTTTTGGTTCCAAGGCTGAGAGGAAAGCAAAGAATACACAAAAGTTCTTTAATGCTGACCTGGTCATAATTCATGTATCCAGTTCAGATAGGACGTTCTCCAAAGGGTGAGAACTTTGGTGTTTCCATGGCTTGATCTGAATCTGATTAGAAGAACCTGCAGCATCGTCTTGAGTAGATTCTTCTTGACTCTCTTGATCTTCAGCTTCATCAGAGGTTCCCCCTGTCAAGTTGACTCCTTCATCTGACATAACTTTGCTCTCCTTTTCATCTGAGTCCTCCAGTTCATCTATGCTTTCTTCTCTTCTTAAGCCAATCACCTGATCATCTGCATCATCTTCTCCTATTTCCTTATCTGATTCATCGAACACAACATGCATACTTTCTTCTACTACTTGTGTCCTTTTGTTGAGTACCTTGTATGCCTTACTTTGAGTGGAGTATCCCAAGAATATTGCCTCATCACTCCTAGCATCAAACTTTCCCAAGGGTTCCTTGCCATTGTTGTGAACAAAGCATTTGCACCCAAAAGGCCTTAGGTGTGCAATGCTTGGCTTTCTACCTCTGAGTAACTCATATGGAGTTTTGTCAAGGATGGCTCTGATGGAACACCTATTTAGCAAGTAACATGCAGTGTTTACAGCTTTAGCCCAGAAGTTTCTTGCTAGTCCACTTGACAGCAGCATGGTTCTAGCCATATCCTCCAACGACCTGTTATTCCTCTCGACCACCCCGTTTTGTTGGGGAGTTCTTGGTGCAGAAAAGTTGTGATCTATGTTGTTCCCTGCACAGTACTCAGAAAATTTTGAGTTTTCAAACTCAGTTCCATGATCTGATCGAATACTGATGAGTTCAAGACTTAGCCTTTTCTGAACCACACCAGCCCAGTCTTTAAAATTCTCAAAAGCTTCATCCTTAGAGGCCAAGAACAAGGTCCATGTGTACCTTGAGTAGTCGTCAACAATCACGAACACAAACCTCTTTCCTCCTCTGCTCTTCACTCTCATAGGTCCACACAAATCCATATGTACCAGCTCCAGTGGCTTAGATGTGCTGACCACTTTCTTTGACTTGAATGACGTTCTTACATGCTTTCCCTTTACACAGGCATCGCACATTTTTATGTTTTCAAACTTCTTTCTTGGCAATCCACGAACTAGTTCCTTTGAGGCCAGCTTGTTTAATTGAGTGAGACTTGAATGGCCCAGTCTTTTGTGCCACAGCTGAGAGTCACTATCTTGCACATTCAAGCATGTCAGATTGTTTTCAGGTAAGGACTTCAGTGATGCCTTGTACACGTTGTTCACTCTTTTTCCTTCCATCACCACTTCTCCACTCTGTAGGTTCTTCACGATGCACCATAAAGAGGAGAAGCTCACTTCGTTTCCTCTGTCACATAGTTGAGAGATACTTAGTAAATTGTGTCTAAGACTATCCACACAATAAACATTTTCAATTGCATGCTCCAGAGATCTCCCAATCTTCCCAATGCCTACTATCTGACCACTCTTTCCTCCTCCGAAGGCAACACTGCCTCCTTGGAATGCTGCGAGTGAGAGAAAATTTCTTCTATCTCCTGTCATGTGCCTGGAACAACCGCTATCAAGAATCCAGCTTGAGTTGTTCTCCCTCACTCCAGCCTCAGCTGAATTTCCTGTTTCCTCTCCATCAGTTGCCATAAGAGTAGAGTCCTTTTTGATGTTGTCAGCAATGTACAATTCCTTCAGTTTCTTCCATATTTGCTTGGCAGATTTGCACTCCAGTATCCGTGCATGCACATCCTCAGTGAGTCCTCTTCTTAGATACCCCACAGCCTTGGAGTTTGCTTGTAACCAGTCCAGATCTTGAGGGTCTAGTTCTTCCACTTTCTTTGGCACTAGGACACCATTTACAGCTCTCTTCACCGGAACATGAGGTCCTCTTTTCACAATCAGCCACAAGCTGTAATCAGTTGTCTGTAGATAATTTTTCATCTGCTTCTTCCAGTGATTGTAATGAGTCCCATTGAACACTGGTGGTTTTGATGGATCTCTTCCTCCTCTAAATTCTCGAGGATCTTCTTCATCACAGCTGACATCTGTCATACCTGCTAGTGCTAGTGGTGAGTCATCCTCAGCCTCTTTTTCATGATCCGACTCACTATCAGTTGGTCCCCATGTGGCATAGAAAGCTTCCTTTTTTTTTTTCATTCGCTCTGCTCTTAAGTTTGGGGGCCGTCTTGTCTTCCTTTTGTCTGTATCATATTCCTTAGTGGTTTCCTTTTCCTTTTCCTTAGCAGCTCTGTTCTTCCTCCATTCTATTTCCCACATCGGGCAGTCCATGACAGCATGGTCTTTCTTGAAGCATTTGAAGCACCCAGAGTAGTCAGGACTGTCAACTATGTTCTTCCTACTAGAGCTCTCCCTGTTTCCTCGTTTGAACCCTTTAAACCTTCCCAGATTGAGTTTTTGTCTTAACGCACTTACCATTGCAGCTTCCACTGATTGAAGATCAACATAGTCATCAGTTTCTTCTGTTGCTTCCAGTGCAAGGGTCTTTTCCTTCTTTGCTGCAGGTTTAGCCTTTGAGTCTTTCATCATCTCATGCGTCTTCAGACTTCCAACCAGTTCTTCAAGCTTAATGGATTTCAAGGGCTTTGATTCAATGATGGCTGTCATTTTTGGTTCCCATGCTTCAGGCAGCACATTTAGGATTTTGTCAACCATCTCTACTTCAGGTAATTCCATCTCCAACGATCTCATTTCGTTTGTGATCATGGTCAGTCTGGTCATCATATCCTGAATTGACTCCTTTTCACCCATTGTAAACAATTCAAATTGTCTCTTCAACATTCTTCTTTTTGAGTCTTTTACTTCTGTGGTTCCTTCGTGTGCAACCTGCAAGGCATCCCATATCTCCTTAGCCGTCTTATACGATGATACTCGATTGAACTCTTCTGGACCAAGACCACATATGACCAACCGCTTGGCCTTGTGATTCTTTTCAATCATCTTATAGTCCGTCTCATCAAACTCTTCTTTCAGTTTGGGTTCTTTTGTAGCAGTGGTTCCTTCACCGACTATTTTGGTGGGAATCAGATTTCCTTCTGAGACTATCAGCCAGAGTTGATAATCTTCAGCACATATGTAATTCTCCATCCTGTTCTTCCACCATGCGTAGTATTGCCCATTGAACTGTGGAGGCCTCAGAACCGACTGTCCTTCAGTAATAGTGGGTGGTGCACTCATTCTGATCCTTCTCAAGGTGTTAGCCTTACACGAGAAGACCTGCTCTGATACCACTTGTTATACTTTATGCACCTCCTAGAGACACTAGAAGGGGGGGGGGGGGGGTTGAATAGTGTCCTCCGATTTTCGTTGCAAGAACCTTGTTCATCAGTAGTAGAACATGGTTCTTCAGTTCGTTGTTATGCAGCCTTCTACCTTAGAACACACCTCCAAACACTCACCAAAAGACACAAGGATTTTTACGTGGAAAACTCCTTGCTCAAGGGAGAAAAACCACGACCCACACTCTGGGATTTTAACACCGAATCCACTAATACAAGAGCAATGTTTCTGATTACAAACTCTGTAAACCAAGGGGCTACACCCTAGACCCTAATCACTAATCAAAGCTACACTCTAGCTTTTCAAGTAATTCACAAAAGTAGTTTGCCTAATACATATGCTTCTGAGATAAGCTAATAGACAAAACAATGAATACTTGTAACCGAGACAACTTACAACTCGATAGACCTAGACAAGAGTTCTAGACTCAATTACTCTGCATGCAATCAGTTGTCTTCTTCAGTTTTCCCACGTAGACAGTTCTTCAGATCGCCTTTATATGCTCTCAACTCTCTGTGTGAAAAACCAACTTCGGCTATGTCTTCTACTTGCTTTTATACGAGTTTTGTAACCCTAGTTGAGTCCTACTGGGAATCCTCTTTAATTATGGTATTTGAAGATTCGCAATAACTCTTTTCCATGTTGAGGTATAACTCTTGTTCACACTCCAAAGACACAGCCTGGACACCGCCTCTTTTAGTCTGACTAGGATATGTCTTCAACCACGCGCCTCTACTCCTAGTTCCACAGGGATTTGCAACCCGTAATCTTTTCGATCAAGCGTGCCCTTCAACTCAAGGACTAGGTTCTTCTCATGAACCTCAGTGTCCTTCCTGTTTGTCATACTTCAAAACCAGCTCTCAACACTATTAATCTTCTTATTCTCTGAAGCATGTGATTTCGTTTTTCTACCTTTTTATTTTGTGCTTACGTATTTTGTTATGATTGAGTTATTTTTGCCTTTTTTTGTGTTTATAAATTATGGTAGGATGATTTTATAATGTATCACTCTCAATATAAATTCTTTTTTTTTTTTTATAACCTCACCCATTCCCCTCTCTCGAAACAAATAGTGGCGCTCCCACTTTTTGCTCCTACAATGACTCGAACCCACAACCTCTTAAAATAGGTAAAGTGTGTTGCCCATCTAAGCAACCATCACTTGTCTCTCAATATAAATTCTTGTTAAGTTGTGTGACTTTTTCTATTGGTCTCGTTGTGACATCACAGATCTACATAAAACTAATTATGAAAATTTGTATCATGGCATGGATGGACATCGGACTCGTGGATTGACAAGTAAAACGCATTTTCTCTTCATCACATATTACTCTTTTATGGTCAATCTATTTGTGGACATGTACTTCTGGAGTAGTAGCCTAATTAATTTTTCATGATTTCTTAAGACTTTCTGCTTATAGTGAATATTCATATTTGATTGCTTTAATTATATCTTGCGGAAAAGAAGTCTCTGATTATTATTAGGAATTTTGGAGTGTCTTATTAAATGGCCAAGGTTTGGATCATGCTTTTTTCGGTTAGATTCTTTTCCGAATGAAAAATGTCAATCAATTATTATATTTTCATATGCTAGATTGAAAGCTAAAAATTTTGTGCTAGATCTTTTAAAAATTAAATATTGATTCGTTGCTTCGGGAGCTAATGATGTTAATATATATTGGATTTTTCCTTTTCTGATACAACTATAATATTTATATGTGGGCTTGATAATATCACATGAGGTAAACAAAAAGTGTATCTCAATGTTTTGCGACAATAAAAGTCCTTTTTTGCTATTTCATATACAATATAATGACTTTCAGCCACAATTCAAAATCATTGTTTGACACGGAGTTGAAACCTAAATTGTCAATCTTGCAATCCTCCGAACCGATGTTTCAGTACATCTTAGGGTCATAGTCACCTGGAGAACTGATGCCCATAAAAAAAATACATCTCAAGGTATGTATTTACTTTCCCATGCTTATGTGTTAATTCTCTTAACGAAAATATTGATAGTCAATGTTTTTAGTTAATAAGATACGTGTATCAATTACTAAAGAATATACTAAATGAATGAGTATATTTTCATATATTAAGGACATACGATTATACATAAAATTGCATTATAGAATTATTTTATAATTAAATATTGATTGTTTTTCTAATTTTTAGAAGAGTCGATTAATTATTCATATTTATTTTGACTATTGAGAGGTCAACAATTTAAGGAAATATTCAAAACACTGCCGGAACAGTTCTCTATGTTGAACGAAACTTCTAGGATTCTATGGGAAAAATCATTGGATTGTCTCATGAAATAATTTTTAAGGAGATTTGTCCTATTTTCGTTTATGGGCTAACCTATATAGTATGGCAATATTTATGTATGCTAATATACCATTCAATTTGCGACTCTTATGTATCAACTCATGCTCACCTATCAAATTTGAGCTTATAATTTCTCTGTCTCTTCAACTCTATAAATTTTCCATATCATTATTTTTTGTTCTTAGGTAGCTAAATTGAATCAATGTTTACTTTTTTCATCAGTATTTATTTTATAACTTAATTCAGAGTTTTTTATTGTCAATGTTCCCCATATAGTTTAAATGTCTTAAGTTTAGCTTATAGAAAATCATTGTGGAGTTCAAGTTAAAATTTAAAAGCACTTGTTTTTGAATTTATATGATCACGTATAGCAATTTGATATTTGAATTGGACATTTATTACACTTAAAGATTCTCAATCAGAATAGGAATGGAGCAGTTTTTACATCAATTGAATTTGTATAAATAATTGTATGTGGGTATTTAAAATTTTAAATATTATTCGTACGGATACTGTACAGAAAAATTTGGGTGCAAAAACGTACTAGGTAAGATATTCTTATTTGGTATCTTATGGGAACATGGTATGTAGTTCGCTGTGTGTTGTTGCTTGGTATTCAGGGTGGTTTGGCTAAGCACCTCCGCTTACATCATTGTGTAATTGTTAATTTCACGAGACACAATTAACAGTAAACTTTGTTGATTCATGGTATGGGACATTAGGAACGTTATTAATGCACACGCGTTTTCTCTCTAAACATGTCTAAATGTATAGTGAATGTATCAAAAAGAAACCTACTCATCTCTTATGTTAGCAGTGGTCTTTGAAATTTTATGCATATAGTTAACCATATGGTTATGTATTATGATGTTTCTCGGTTGCGGATTCGTATGAAGTCGTGGAATTTAGTTTAAAGTCATGAGTGTAAGGAATTGTTTTCGTAGTTCTTTGAATATACAATGATCTACATTCTCATTTGAAAACTGAGTTAAAAAGTCTCTATTTAAGTAAGAATCATTTAATTTAAAGTTTTATATTTAATAGGGAACTGGCCCGTCTCTACCAATGATTGTTTATAGAGGAACTCATTGAAAGCTTTGAATACATGAATTCAAGATCAGGACAACTTTTGAACCATACTTATGGTGGAATTCGACGGTACTATATGCAAGAGGAGCATAACGTCGAAATATTTTCTACCTTTAATATATGCTTGAAAATTCTTTTATTGCAAAAGATTGTAAAACAAAACTTCCCGATGTTTATAGGATAACATAGAATGTATGGATCTGCTTAGTATTAGTATGATTTTCCTTCTTGTGACGACGAGAAGGATGGAATTATAACAAGTTTCAGATAAGGATCCCACAAATAACATCCCTTCTACTTCTAATTCTACCAATTCAATTGTTTACCCTCAACACATCAATATGTTAATATGTCATTAATCTGATAATAACATTAAAACATGTGAAACAGCCTTACTTTTCTTCTCCCTTTTTTGTGCCCCTATGTTCGTATTTTTATCTCTTAACATAAAATATTCTTCGTGATATGGTTAAGTTTTGTTTAAGTGATATGTTCTTTGTTAAAGTTATATTAACTATCTTGACATATAACATTTTAATTATTTATGAAAAACGATACGTGCAACGCACGTACACTAAAACTAGTAATATACATATGTTCAAAGTAAAATTATAAAAGAATAAAATTAGAAGAGGCAAAATAGTCAAATTGTATATATCAACATTAATAGTAAAAAGATCAAACACTTGTTACAAAAAACTTAGATCAAGGAAGATGAACGTAATATCCGAAACCATAAAGGATGTCAGTGTTATGAAGCCAAACTAGAGGGGAGGTTTCTGAAATTAACCCTTTTATATCTAATTCTTAATACAATAAACAAAACACATGATAAAAACAAGGGAAAATAACATCTAGTGTCCAATTAACCCTCCCCATATTTTTTTTAGCTCCCTCTTTTTAAAATAACCCTAAATAAATCATTAGCCCACCTTCCTTACTTTTTGTAGCCACCTGGGTTTTTTTAGTATTCCCTTCCTTCTTTTCCTCTCCACCAGCGCCGGCCCCATCCCTATCTCTTACCTCTGACCACCAGCGAGAAACCCTTCCCCCAAAGTCGCCGACGACGTCATCCCCATGCTCCGCTATACTGCTGCAGATCTGATTTCTTCGGATCTGTGCTTTGCTGCAGCTCTCCCGTCGCTGGACCGATGCTGCAGCTCTCCCGTCGCTGGACCGATGCTGCTCCGCCAGAATTTTCTCCATTTCCACTGATCTATGTTCACTGCTGCTGATCCGGTTTGCCGGACTCTGCCGCTATCTTCGCCCCTCTTATATTTTATTTATTTTTTTGGAAAGATTAGATGTATAAAAAATTTTGTTACACTAAAATGCGTATTGTATTGGGAAAAAATTCCATCGCCTCGGTGCAAAGGCTCAAACCACGAGACAGTCGTCTTTCATCGTGGACAGCTTCCCGAGGGAATGGTTTCCACCTCCACCTCGGGTAAGACCGAGCCAAGCATAAGGATAAAACTCGGAAAGAATGAAGAATAATCAATACGGCGTCCCCTCGAAGGATCATATTACCTCGACAAACAACCACGTCTAATTATAACCGTTGACCGTTGTATGACCGTTACTCGAGCATTAAAAGGAGAGATCGTTAGCTGGCAATGAATGAATACGGAATAATTACCATTGAATGCGATTGTAATCTTCTCATTCCTATCAACTATAAATAGGACCCCTTTGTAATCAAGGAGATCATCCAGAAATACAATACTTGACTTATACTCTTTTTCGTAAGCTTTGTCTTGTTTTATATACATTACTGCTTGTTTATTTCTTTCCTAGTTTATTTCATTTCTGATGTTTGGCATTTTATGCCTATATTTCCTTAATATTTCCGCATGTTTGAGCTTGTTTTGCACTCGTTTGATAGTTTATGAATGTGGTTTTACACTAATTTGATGTCGTGCGTGTGTAGGTTGTTACGCAATGGATTTGGAGCTTTTAGGAGCTTGATTGAGCAAGGAATGACTGGAAGTTGATTGACGATTGGATTGAGCACACGAGAGCACGACACGAGCAAGATTTCGGACCAAGGAAAAAGGTAAAATGGCTGGGCGCTTTGGGGCACGCGGGGCGCCCGTTATAGCGCCCAGTGCCCCAGCGCTTTTACCCACGCAGGGCATGCTAAAAGCGCCCAAAGTTGGGCGTGTTCTGTCTTTCCCAGCGCGTTCCGAGGCGCGGGGCGCCCGTTATAGCGCCCCTTGTGCGCGTTTTTACGTCCTATTTCGTCTAGGATTGGGTCTAACTTATTACTAGGTGTTTGTAAACTCTATAAATACTCTTTTACTTAGTTTTTCATGGGAGTTCAGACTTTGGAGCAAGTTTTGGAGGAGAGGGGAGGAGCCCTAGATGTCTTCTACACAAGTTCTTTCTCTTATTCTTCTCTTTAATTCTATAGTTTGTTTGTTCTCGGGTTTGAGTAAATACATGAAGGTTGATGTTTGAAAGTTGATTTCTATATATTGATTTACCATTATAGATTGTTTATTCTTTCTTGATCATAATTGTTTGATTATTGAGGCCTGATAATTGAACACTATCTATGGTTTTTAGATTGAACTCGAAAGAGGGAATTTAATTACGCAATAAGAAAGAATAGAACTAGTTTGTGAACCCGGGCATCGGGGAACCAATTTGTGAGTAGGATAGACATATACTTGCTCGCCTAGTTTAACTCATTACAGAATTCGTTAATGCGTGCACGTGATTCAACCCATAGACATATAGGGATTGGAGTAGCCTGCATAGACCGTGAAGAATCGAAAGATTTTCATGGGTACATTTAACCTGTAGTTAGCAATCTAGGAAATCAAGAAGTAGAATCAACTGGAAAACTCAACTGGATTGTTCGTAACTCTGACCCGGGACCGTCATCTTTTATTGATAACAACGTAAAATTTGCTCTGTTACTTGATTTCAATTACTTGTTTTTATTACTGCATTTAGTTAGTAAATTCTCAACCATTGGAAAAAGATCCCTGAATAGTTTTAGGAAATTGTTTGCTAGAATTCAGTCTGAATAGTCCTCGTGGGAACGATACTCTACTTATCACTTTATTACTTGTCGACCACGTATACTTGCGTGTGCGTTTGGGAGCAACAAGTTTTTGGCGCCGTTGTCGGGGACTAAATTGACTGTTTTCTTTTTGAACAATTTATTATTTTCTATTCAGGTTTAATTTTTTTTATTTTATTTTTAGTTTATTATTTTATTACTAGTTTACATGGCATCTTTTAATGAAAGTGGGTTGAATGATGGTTAATCAAATTTTATTGATTCTTGTCTACTTTGTGGAGGACATCACTTTTGGGAAAATTGTCCGAGTCTTTCAACCCTGCGAGACTGGTTATGTGAATTTTCTACCACCTTTGATTGGAACTTTTGTAAATTGTGTGGTGGTCGGTGGAATGATTGTCCTAAGTGTCATGCTCCTTCCCCCAATAATTTTTGTGATGATTCTAATGATGTTTGTGAGTTTGACAGGAGCGATAAAGTGCAGGTTGTTAGCGAAACTTGGCTAATGGAGCAAGCCAAACTCTTAGAAGCTTATGGGGATTTCAGGAGTGAACTTACAAATATGACGAGGCAATTTATGGAAGAAAGGGTTGTGCTCAGGCAAGAGATCGACGAATTTGGCTTGACTATTCACGACTTGGAGGAGAATTTGGGTGATATGGTTGAGGTGTCTAATGCCCAATTATCAGTTGTCGTGAATAGTAGATTTGAGATAGAAGAGCTTAGAAGCCAATTTGAGGAGAAAAAAGTGGAATTCCTACCACTCGACCAAATATTAGTTGATGATGCCAAGGTTGAGGAAATCACATTAGAGTCAAGTGAGGAAATAGAAAATATCATATGTGAGGACTCTAGTGTTTGTGCAAGTGAGGGTGTCAAAAGTAATGCAACTTTTGAATTGAAGCGCATTGGACCTCATTCCAATCATTCTTCAACATTGTGTTTGGATGGTGACATGAACCACCGGAGCCTATGAAGAAACCAAGGGAGGAGGAACAAGGTGCTTATATTTTAAAGTTTGTGATGCCGAGGAGACAAAACGACATCCCTCATGTAAAGGCCAAGAAGTGCAAAATGCGACATTGGTTGCTTGGTCCTTTTGTATTTTTTCCACCACCCCAATACCATATTCGTAAACTTGAGGCAAAGTTGGGGATTCAATTCATTAGTTCAAGGTGGAGGAAAAAGTGAAGAAGTTGTCTTCGTCGTGCCACGACGTTAACTAAGGCGCTTCTCGGGAGGCAACCCGAGTTTGTACTTGTATTATTTTATTTATAGTGTCACGTAGTTTTTGTTTTTCCTTGGATTGCAGGTTCATGTACTATCGAGGCTAAGTGTGGGGTGTCTGTTGAACTCCAAAAAAATTACCCTTTCTTTAGGAAAAGACAAGTTTCGGGTATAATGTTCAACAATGTGGGACTCCAAAGGACTTTCTTTGGAGTCGCCACCTAATTTAGGAGAATTAGGAACCAATTAATTAAATAATGCGTGCAATTCCTCCGTTTTAAGGAAAATGGTCTTTTCAGAGATTCTGAAGTAAGAGGTTCAGTTATTTTCGAAAGAAGGTTTCAATTTGAAAGCACTTTCGAAAATCCGTAAAATTACGGTTAATCCTTCGGTTTTCACAAAATAACTCAAAATGTTAACTTTCAATATGTTGATCAAATGGTTTAAGATTAATATTAAAAATCTAAGATTATAATAAATTATACTTTAAAGAAATATGAATTTAAATAAACTTAGACTTGAAAAGGAAATAAAGAAAGAAAGGAAAATAAATAAATAAATAAATAAATAAATAATTTTTGCTAAAATAGGAGAACCAATTAATTGGAAAGAAGTTGCACTTTCACGGATAAAAATGAGTTACTTTTTATTAATTTCGAATTTTAATTGCACGCATTATTTAACTAAAAGATGCACAATTCGTAAATAAGATGGAGATTCTAAAGAAATAAAATATTCACAAAATAACTAGATAAATAACTAAACATTCATTCATAATCAATCAAATAAATAATTATCTACGGGGAATTCCTATAGACATGCAATTTCTAAGGATGGGAAAAGAGGAGGTTTAGAAGAAGAACCCGGGAATTGATAAAACTCATGGGAGCCTTGAATTTATTTAATTTATACAATTATATGCCCATGAGCCTAAGTTAGAATAGGCGGCTCAACAAAGCATTTTTTAAATTTCTTAGATCTTGAATCTTGAGCCCGGACTCGACCGCAATGCAACTCCAATGTCCACAAGTCATCCCATTTTGTGAGTTTTCCAAACTCGATCCCAAAGA
Source organism: Petunia x hybrida (assembly GCA_037355625.1). NCBI lineage: Eukaryota > Viridiplantae > Streptophyta > Magnoliopsida > Solanales > Solanaceae > Petunia > Petunia x hybrida. The sequence goes on from JBBBVM010000080.1 coordinate 1,796,058, forward strand.
GTGTTTCCATGTCAAAGATACAAAGGGAGAAAAGGATTAGTATGCGCAAAAGGAGATTAGCCAGGAAACAAACAAACAAAAACTCATGATTTATGTCATTCTATGAACTATGGTTAAGGCAACAAGTTTCAGATTTTGGTGAAAAGTTAGTTTTAGAAACTATTGCCGGACAAGAAACTTAATGATAAAATTCAGCAAATTATTTTGAAAGTATTCATGACCTTTAACCAGAATCGAACCCGCAACTTCATTACAGAAAATGAATTATATAAATGGACTAACTACTGATATGCATTCCAGAGGGAAAAACAAGTATTTCAAAGAGAATGATGCAACTATGGCTAGGCAAGTTCAACAGAAGACATAAGAATGAAATAGAGAGCAGACCCTGACTTTCGGCAGTTCATCAACAAAAGAACCTACTTCTAAGACTTTGTGTTGAATGAAACTTAAAACAATGCAATCAGTTATAGTATTTAAGAGGAAAACCTGACAAACACAAGGGAATATAGCTTCAACTATTCATGCTCGAAATACCAGACATAACCAATGAAACATGGAGCATAGTTTACCCTAGTGAGATCTAATTCAATTAAGGACCTACTCTATATAAAGACCCAAGCAGACATGATCGGGTGCATGAATGGACAATTTTTATGTAAAACAAGGTTAGATCAAACTTGCTCATAGCTGGAATGGGAATCAAGGAATTTGCATTAAAGCACTAGGCCTTTGAGAGGGAATTAGGTCATTCAAATGGCCAACCTGATTAAACTAGACACTACTTCTAAAGAAAGCTATTGGCTTCAGCAACTACTAAATATAACCACTATGGACAATGAAAAAGAAAAAAAAGAAAAACTGACTGCAAAAGGAATAGACTAACATTCACAACAAAAGCCACAGACTACTTAGAGCAGACCTTATACACCCTAAGCTTCTAACAGAAGATGGAAGCTCAAGCAACTGAACTTAGACAAGAACAGGCTGCTAACAAATTCCTGAATCTAGACATCACTCCTTTATGCTGCAAGCTTAATGAGCTCTTCTCAAGTCTATTAAGTCTAAATAACAACCTGAAACAAACCCTTTACCAACTTACAGCAACATGCAATACCTCCCTAAATGCCTCTACTTTCCCCAGAACAACTTCAGAATCAGCAGCCTCATCCTAAACCCTCACTGCCTGAAACCAAACTACAAACTTACAGACCTGCCTAAACTGATCCAGGCTCCCCTGAACTGATTCCTACTCAAACTCTCATTCAAACAGCATCTCACAAACACCCACACTGCCCTGAACAGCTTAACAGACTACTACACTTCTTCTCGCACCATAAAGCAACTTCACTTATCTGACCAAAAATCCCTACAAACTGCAGGTCCTCCCTGAGCTACCAGGGACAGCCTCAAGCTCTTACAAGCCTACCTGAACACCTGATACAACCTGCAGCACCAAGATAAGCCCCTGCAGACCACCAAACTTCTTCTAGGACCACCTGAACAACTCCCTCAAACAAAATGGAACTCGCACCTCAGACCCCTGAAACTACAGCATCCAGGCCTATATCCTAACATACACACAAAAGCACCAGCTCCTACAGCTCCTAATTACACAGAACAGCTCTCCACTCCAGAACTAACTACTCCTTCTATCATGAAATAGACAGAAACTTCAGCAACTACACTACTGCATCTAGGACCAACTCCAGACTCCCTCAGCTTAACAGAAACTCCTATCACTCACACAGGAACATGAACAACCTGAAAACATCCCCTGATCCACCCCTTCAAAACAACTGCAACCCACTGAACATTCCCTCAGCTAACTAAACCTTCTTTAACACTAGGAACATCCATTCTCCAGGCCCTGGACTCCCTCATAGACAAAACAGGGCATCAGCACCCTCCTCCTGCCTGACCACCAGGCCATCTAAACCAATGCAAACAGCCCCTATACAACTCACAGGAACAGAAACAGACCATCTATACCATCACAACTATACTACAGACCTAAAGCCTGCTATACCTGAGACTAAACCAAGAACCTCACTGCCCTGAACTGACCCCAAAATCAGTTAAGATCACAGCCCGGCTCCCTTTTAAACCAACCAAAAACAATACTTCAAACATACTCCTATGCTCCATGAATTTCACAGACCAGAAACCACAAAACATACTCCTAAATAATTCTAAAACTAACTACCAAGCTGCTACTCCCTCTTCTCACACATACCCACATCCGGAACTAACTAGAAAAGCTCCCTCAACCTCCTAACAGCCAAGAACACAAACCTCCAAAGCACCTCTAAACAGCTCCTGCAGACTCCTTGCAGCAACACAGAACCATCCAAACAAAGATCCAGACCATAATTTAAACTGACTTCTTATACATTATTCGCAAAGATTTACCACTAAAAAATATACCTTAAATCATTCATTTAAACTACCATATCAACTAAAATACCAACTTTAACCGTTACAAATACATTATAAAGAAACTGGAATCGAACAAAAGATAGACATTATAACTAGATTAATCAACCTCAAACATTTATCAACTCTAATAATCAAACTCAAACTAATCCATTACATAGCAGATTTTATAGTTTATGAATAACATAAGAGTGAAGCTGAGACGTCAAGAGGATAGGTTCATTACCTGTTGCGACGCAGCGAGCTAGGGCGATGGTCTGAAGAATGCGCACTCGAACTGAAGCGACTCGAGCGAGGTCGACGACTCGAACAAGGTCGACGATACAAATAGCGAAGCGATAGCACAAGACAAAAAATGCAGAAACAGTACCAACACTTCTTGAACTTTAAAGAAAACTGAAGAAATTTTTTTTTTAAGTTTTTGATGCTGCCGTTTCTATGTATGTAAAATTCAGAACCCCCCCCCCCCCAAAAATGAACCAAAATAAGAATATATATACCTGAGATTAGGGTTTCGGATTCTTTTGTGAATTTCCCACAATCTCCAAAGAAAAAGCTATTCCCTTTACAAAATAAGGGTCAAACTTGTCCAAAATTCCTAGAATTTGTACAAGTTTTATCCTTACATGTAAGGATTTGCCCGTTGGATAAAGTTAATGGTTCGGATCGATTTGCTTTTGAAATGAACGATCGAGATTGATACAGCTATATCCTAGTACGAGAAGATGATGTGGAGGATATGGGGGACCATGAAGTACGAATTCTTGGACTGATTTGGCCAAGTTTTGGAGGGAATTTGAGGATCAATTGCGGGTCGAAGGGTTGGAATCGGGTCGCGGGTAAGGCTTTCTGACAATAGGAATGAAACACGCATGTTGTTATGTATATATTGTTTGCAAAAGCAGGCCATTGGAGTGTAGGGAAGGCAAATTTAGCCCTCATCTATGGGTTAATTCAATTAATAAAGGGATTGCACGGGTAGGAAAGAAATTAGGACACGTCTTGCAGTTTTAGCCCTTTCTTTTGAAATAAATTAATTTACTATAGCTAATTTTAATTAATTAATTTTAATTTTAATTTTAATTTTATTTTAAATAATTAGTTTTTCATTTAAATAATTAGTCATTAATTAAGTCTCGGGACGAAATTGGGTGTCAACAGCTGCCCCTCTTTACCCGAAAAGGATGAAAGAGTTTTCAGGGTAAAGAAAGTTGACGTGAAAACCAATTTCGTCACGGTAAAGCCAAGACTTCGATTCCAAGGACCGAAATGCGAGGCTTATGGACATGGCCGAACTCCGGTTTTCGAGTTGCCTACATATCTCGGGCTGAAAGAGAATCAGGCCATATGTAGTTCAACGACACTTAGACACGAAAACTCACACGATTGATTGAAAAAGACGCACGAATAGGAAAGAATTCAAACTGACCCCTAATCTGGAATGAAAGATTAGGTAAGAATTTGCTTGTTCGAGTGCGATTCTTCAGATCCTCGTTGACGAGTCTAGCTCATATCAACGATTGCCCCAGTTCACTGCTAAGAAAAAGTTCCACGTTATGCTCCAAATGCTGCTGCGTTATTGCCAAAATTCTGTAAAGACTTAACAAACGGTAAGCGAGCAACTGCTATTAAACTGTAATAATTGGAATAAGAAATAAAAGAGTGGTAACATAAAATTATAAATGCGGGTCGTGATATCATCAATAAGTTCTTCCTTCAATCAACTGATGAGGCGCTCCGCCCGGGGAACCTCTAGGCTGATCATTATTCTAAGACAGTAAAGTAAAACAATAAGTCAAGTAGGAACGAATTGCAAAATATAAGGCTGTTAATAAATAAGTCGACTAACAGGACATAATGCCTCAAGTCGACTTGGCTAATCTACATCCTACGCAGGTAACATAACGTTCATTTGTAAGGCAAACGAGCCTAAAACGTCCAATTATAAGGCGAACGAGCCTAAAACGTTCGATTATAAAGGGAACGAGCCTAAAACGTACGATTATAAGGCGAACGAGCCTAAAACGTTCAATTATAAGGGGAACGAGCCTAAAACGTTCAATTATAAGGCGAACGAGCCTAGAACGTTCAATTATAAGGCGGACGAACCTAAACCATTAGGCAAGCAAAAGAGGCAAAATTCATTAAAGCAAGTACTTCTTTAGATTTAGAAATATCTGCAAATCACAAAATGAAATTTTAGTAAACGTTCCCATAAAGCGAAATAGAAATGAAACGGATAGGTTTAACAATTTTCAAGAATTACATAAAATAGAAATGCCGCCTTTTCGGCAATAAACCATGATAAAGCATAATGCTTTAGATCATGAATAGGTAGTCTACAATGCGATCTCGGAATGTGCTCCATTCTATTGATAAAGCAGTGAGGCGTCCGGTCTCGAAGCATCCAACGTCCTAGCGCAACTTGAAAACCTGCATATCCCGTTTACGGGTGGGTTAACCCGAATTGTTCATTTATAAGGTGAACAGGCCCAAAACGTTCATTTCTAAGGCGAACGAGCCTAAAACGTTCATTTATAAGGCGAACGAGCCCAAAAACGTTCATTTCTAAGGCGAACGAGCCTAAAATGCATAAGATAAGGCGAAAAATACAAAACTCATTAAAGTGGGTGCTTCTTCAAACTTAGCAATATCTGCAAATCACAACAATGGAATTTTAGTAAGTGTTATCATAGTGGAATAGAAATGAATCTGCTTTCAACAATTTGCGAGAATTATAGGATATAGAAAGGCCGCCTTTTGGCAATAAACTGTGGATAAAGTGGCGGTTTGCGATTTAATCTTGAATTGTGCTCGAATCACTTGTCCAGGCAAATGAGACGTCCAGTCTTGAAGCATCCAATGTTCCAAAACGACTCGAAGTAAATCTGCATATCCGATTTACGGGTGGATGGACCCGGATCATTAATTTATAAGGCAAAAAGGTCTAAAACATTCAATTATAAAGCGAACGAGCCCAAAACGTTCAATTATAAGGCGAACGAGCCTAAAACGTTAAATTTTAAGGCGAACGAGCCTAAGACGTCCATTTATAAGGCGAACGAGCCTAAAATGTTCAATTATAAGGCGGACGAGCCTAAAACATTCGTTTATAAGGCGAACGAACCTACATTTGATAGTAACCTGCAAAAAATAAAGTTGTAAATTGGATTAATTAAAATAATGCAAAATAAATGAGCAAAGCTAGGTCGTGTTGCTTGTATTGATAGAGCTGCAAAGCGTGGAATGCTGCCTTTGGTCCATATTGAAACCGATGTTCAATTCTATTCTACTGCTTTTGGAATTCCTGCATGCAAAGGAAAATTGTGAGTTTTAAAAGATGGGCCCAAAAGCCTCAACGTTTTGTTTTGCTCCTTCTGTCCTTATGCTGAACTTTACAGTAGCACCAAAACGAATTTGCCCCCTGTTTTCAAAGGAAAAGTTGTTAGTTTTTGAACAAATAGCGGTTGGCTTGATTGAACACCTAATGTGGCTTCAAATCTGCATCTTCTTGCATGGAAATCAGATGTATTGCTGCTGCGAGAGTCTGATGCTCTTGAAATTCTTCTTTTGCACAAAAGGATATCATCCATAATTGCTTTTGGCTTGGCTTATTTGGGGAAAATGGATTTTCATTGCTTTCGGGATTAAAAGCCCCATAAAGGGTACAAAATAGTTCATTACATAAAACTTCAAAAGAGTAGGCAAACATAAGATAGTTAGGCAAGGAAACGCCATTTTCAAAAAAACAAAGTATTGTCATTTGATCTTCTTGCTAAGCTTCGCGCTTCCTTTTCAAATGCCTTGGTGCCAATTTTGATGAATCACCTCTGATGATAATTGCATTTGCTGCCGAATGACCATAGTTGCTTGCTTGCTCTTGCTTCACACTTATCTTGCCTTTTTCAATCATATTCTGGATTTTGTGCTTAAGTGCCGAACATTCTTCTTTATCATGGCCTTGAATATTTGAGTGGTATGCACACCTCTTTGATAAATCAAATCCTTGAGGGGGATTCTCAGGAATCCATCCCCTCTTTGCTTGTAATAACCCTTCTGCTTTCAATCTCTCGAATATGTCTGACAATGATTCATATAGAGGAGTGAAAGTACGAGGCCTAAACTTGCTCGTGCTTTGATGACCAGATGGTGCCTGATAAGATCGATGCTGGCGACTTGAATTTTGCATATCATGATTGTAGTGCACTTGCGAAGGCTGAGAGTCTTGAATATTTCCAGGTGCATCAGAACAATTGAAAACTGGCATTGTAGTGTCATAGTCAATCAACCTTCCGGTTTGAAACTTTTCTTCCAAAATCTTTGCATACCGAATTAAACTGGGAAAATCCTTTAAATTGGCAAAAAGTAGCTTTTCGTAAAATATGCCTTCTTGAAGGTCAATGAAAGTTGCTATCAGCTCATCTTCAGGTAATGGAGGATGCATCTTAGAAGCCTCTAGCCTCCATCTCACAGCAAATTCTGCAACAGATTCGTGCGGCATCTTCTTGATTTTACGCATATCAATTAGATAAGGATCTCTTACTATGTTGAATTTGTATTGTTCCACAAAGTCTCGAGCCATGTCTTCCCATGTGTGCCATTTGGTAAAATCTTGCTTAGTGTACCATGCAAGTGTCATTCCTGATAAACTCTGAATAAACAATCTCATACGCAAAGCTTCATCCTTGCCAATTCCAATTAATCTGCTGCAATAATCTTTCAGATGTGCATAGGGGTCTCCTTTTCCATTGAAAGTGTTAAATTTTGGTATTTTGTACCCACTTGGAAGCTCAATGTCCGGGTGAATGCATAAGTCTTCATAGCAGAAGCTCTGAATATTCCTAGAGCGCAATTCTTTTTGCATGATCTTTCTCAAAATTTGTTCATCCATATTATGAGGATAAGCTGTCTCAACTTCCTTCTCAGGAAATTCTGGTGAACGCACTATCAATTGATTTGATTGACTCCCCACATCAGGCATATTGATAAATGGTGGTTGGTATAAAGTTGCTGCTGGCCAAGCATTTGGATTGGTAAGATATTCTTGTGGGATTTGTGGATATATAGTATGTATAGGCATTGGGTAATCAGGCATTGTTAAGTAAGGCGGATTGGAGGTAAAGCTTGTATTTGGCAAAGGTTTGCTAGTACTGACAAAGTTGACAATCCTATTCCTTTGGACCACATGTTCTTCAACATCATCATTCTGCGCTTGCAAGATACCCATACCAGAACTGGTTGCCTGAAGCTGCTTTGCCATGTTGTTTTGTCCTTGATGCAGATCTTCAGCCATTTCAGTGTTCAATGCTAGCCAACCTTTAACAAATGAATTCTACACATTGAACAAAAGCAAGTTAATACGTAAAATGATAATGCATGCATAAAATTTCAAACGTAAAATAGGCCATTAGGCCGAATGGATGGGACCAAAATCTCGACTCAACACATGAGTAAAATATTTAAGAGTTCGAAACTTGAGAAAAACAACTTTGAAAGTTTTTACTAAATTAGTATGCGTGCTAGACCATTTTCACACAAATTGCTAAAATGGTCGGCTTATTTTGAACATCAATGCTTTGCTCGGTTATCGATTCTTGTTTGTCGCATAACAATCTGTACCAATTCATAGAAAACCTGCTTCTGATAACTATGAAATCAACATCAATGTCTTCAATTTTTTCTTTGCACAATTTTGCCCCAGTTATAACTTCAACATCTCAACTTGCTTTGCGAAATTGCCCCAGTTATGACTTCAACATTTCAACTTGTTTTGCAAAAATTGCCCCAGTTATGACTTTCAAAACTTCAAACTGCTTATCAAAAGCTGCCCCGGTTGCAATCTCCCACGTCTTCTACTTGCTTTGCAAAATTTGCCCCAGTTTCTATCTTTGGAAAAATTAAAATTTAAATACTAAAGGGTCGAGCCCGATGGAGGAGCCTACGTATCCCTCCTTGGGAATCAGACCGTGCGTAGTTCTGCTTACACAAAAGAGAATTTTCAAACGCTGGTGTAACCGAAACTCGATATGAGTTGCCTACGCTTCCCGCCTTGGGAAACTGGTTACAGTAGTTTGCTTACATAGAAATAGATTCAAACATTCATAATTTGATATTCTTTCTTTTCTTTCAACAAAACTAACAAAAGAAAATTATAATAGCTACTTCTTACTAATGCAAATAACCTAACTTCTGCTTCTGCAACTCTACTGCTTTTCTGGAACTTGATAGGTACCTAAATGCCCTTCTTCGAGGAAACTCCCTTTGCATATGGAAAGATTGCGACAAAAGGTTCGTCAGTGCCGTTTGTTGGTAGAACCTTGATCTGGCCAGAATTAATCAAGCTTTCAACTTTCTCCTTAAAGGTAAAGCATTCCCCAATATAGTGCCCATGCATTCCTGAATGGTAAATGCAGAATTTTCCAAAGTTCTCGGGCTTAAGGAACCGACATGATTTTGGTTCTATAGGATGTACCAAATTGAACTCCTTGAGCCTTTCGAATAGTCGTGCGTAAGATTCTGGGAGTCGTGTGAATGCAAAAGCAGATCTTTTGGCATGGTTTGACTGTGAGCTTGGATTGACAATTACTTGCGCATTGGCACTAGGTTCCCCTGCTATGGCTGGCAAAGGTTTTGACATGACAGCTTTTCCTTTGTCTTTGGACTGTGCCTCAACCAATTTACACTTTCTCTTGTCAGAAGTTATTGCAACCGGCTCTACTTGAAGCTCTGCAGATTTTCTTTTCAATGGACTGCCCTTTTCCAGATCGGGTTCGAGAATTCATAATGCGCGACAAAGTCCCGGGCTAGTTTATCCCAATTGTCCAATTTCCAAGGACCTCGTATGGCGAACCATGTCAAAGCTGGTTCCTTAAGTGTCCTAGCAAACATCATCAACTTGGTTTCATTGCTTGGTCCATACCTTACGACCCAGCCAAGGTAGGCTTTCAACTGATCGCGAGGATTTCCTTTTCCGTCATACATTGGTGGATCAGCTGAGTCAAAAACATCCACATGTTCAGCTTCTGCCTCACCTAAGCTTACTTGTGATAGTAGAGCATTCTCATCTATCATTGTGCCATTGCTATCTTTAGCATTGGGAAGCCCTTTCCCGTTGCTTTTCTCATTGCTCATCTTTGAGGAGCCACCAAATTCCTTTTCCAACATGAATGCATGCAAGTTAGGGAACTGTTGAGCATCACATTCAAATGCTGGAGCTACTTGCATTGTAGGAGGTGCAACAGTATAAATAGGAGCAACAGGAGCATTTGGTCCTGGGCTTGGCACGTTACGCACTGGATTGTGAGCATCCATGAGCGCGATAACCAATTCAGTAAGGCTAGTGAGTCTCTTTTCCAAACTTGCCACGGTTGCTTCAAGCTTGTTAACCTTGTCTTGGTGGGATCCATCATTTCCAGTCAAGTCAATCACGACATTTTGACGAGCCATATGTCCTGACCTTGATATTCAAAATAATTAACCCTTTAGCAACGCATACTGAATTTAATAAAATTTATTAAAAATGAAATTTGACGGATCAACGTATTCCAAAATGGAGAAATTGAGACCGTACTAAAAGACCCCAAAAGTTTAAATAGGGCGTTTGTTTCGTTAAAGAAAACTGGACAAAACAATGCTTATTAAATTCGGAGAAATATTATTTATTAAAAGGATGGAACACTTAAAATTTGATGCTAAAACAATATTTTGTAAAATTAAGACAGACCAAATAAAGATTCAAAAAAGTATTTTTAGAATAATAATATGCTTGCTTTCATATTATAAGTAAATAAAATAATTAAATGAGTAAAGAGAATGAGCGGTTAATTCCTGCAAACAAATACAATGTTAGTCAAATACCAATACCAAGCAAATTGAGTCACCCAATAAACAATGCAAAATGAATTACCGGCGATTAGCACATAGCAAATAAGCATTTAGCAAGCTATTGCATAGTAGACAAATAATTGATATGTGGCAAACACAAGTAATCAAGCGTGAATAAAGATGCAGGCGGGTCCTACCCTGTGAGGTGCCTCTTTGTGCTAGAGGTAAGCCTAATCGCGCAAATAAATGATAACGAAAAGTAGTCCACACCTGTTTTGCAATAATCGATTTTAGAGTAAGCGACAACGACAATAGTAATAATAATAGTCTTCCATTGATAATAACTTGCTTTTAGTACATCATCATCATTACATGGAGAATGAAAAGTGCTAGAAAGTAAATACATCAATTAAAGACATAGTCTGAGTACAACATTTCAAAAATTTAAATAACTGCTATTTCTAAACTGCATCAAACTGGAGGAAGTGCTGAAGCTGAAGTGCTAGCATGGTTTGGATCAATCCTGGCTCGTTTCACAGTCTCTACAACTTCTTCCATGAAGCTCCACTCAGAAGGAGTGAAAGTGATGGAGCTAAGCTTGACCTTCATCCCATAGGTTAGATCTACATCTTCTAAACCTTCTTTTCCTGCTGGACTAGGAGTGATGGCAATGTCTTCTTTAATCCAGGCATAGTATTCAGGAGTCCGGCCTGCCGGATGAAAACTAGCGCGTTGGTTCACCATTCTGTCCCAATCTTTGAAAATTTCTCCGACCCTTGGAACTTTTACTTCTTCGCCAAATTCAATTTCATAGGATCTAGTATATGCCGTGAGGGGTATGACTTGTTCTATCCCAAACTGACGAAGGACTCTTAAAGGCGCATAGTGATGAAGGCCAGTCAACCCGATGAGCTCGATGTAATACTTCTCCTTAGATCTAAGATAAACGCCCTCCTTGATTGCAAGCCACCACACTTTCCACAAAATATGGTCTTCTTCAAGCTCAGCTAAGTATCGAAACCAATCATTAAGGCCCACTGGTGCAACAAACTTTTCAAGTACCCGTTCTTGATAGCTTCTGATTGGGTTGCCCCCACATAAGGCTATGTCCACTATGGGTTTTCGATTAAAAAGGTGTTCCATGGCCCATAGTTGAAGAAGTAGATTTGAGCCCTCAAAATACCTCTTGCCCTTTTTTCTGCAGTTAGTTAGAGCTCTAAGCATTTCTGCCAGAATCATCGGGACCGCAGTGACTTCTTTGTTATCAATCCCTTCAAACAAAATACGGACCACTGAACCAATGCTGGTGCTAATCTTCCCTTCTTCCCGCGGAAAAATCAGAGTTCCAAAGAAGGAAATGACAAAGGCGGTGAAGCGCCTTTTCTTCCAGGTATCCAAAGAACAAGCAAATTCCCGAATATGGACAGTATGGCTGTCCCCAAGTGCAAACCTCTCATAAAGATAGTCTAAAGAAACCCATTCCTTTGCAAAGCATCCCAACTTCTTGTTGTTATGTAACCCCAAATCATCTAAGAAATGCCTCCCTCCTTGTTTCCTTGGAATGATCATCTCCCGACCCTTCAAAGGCAGCCCGGTAAGGTCGGCCATTTCCTCTAAGGTCGGTGTAAGCTCAAAATCCTTAAATCGAAAAACGGCCCTCGAATAGCTCCAGAAAGGCAAGAGTACCTGAATCAAGTAACGATCATATGGAATTTCTAACAAATGGATCAAATTCCCCAACTTCTTCTCAACCCATCCCGCCTCTCGTTTGTCATCTTGTTTCATGTTCCTCCACCATTCTTTCAATTTCTCAGGAACCTTAACAACCATTTGGACATTCTTGAATTCTGACATCTTTTGACCTACAAAGCCAATGACAAAATGTTCTAAACCCCATTCATTGCAAAACTTGGTTTGGACTGTGAGTTTCGTTATCATATAAACACATAATATGCATCGTTGTTGGGTGTTAAAACCCGTCAACGAAAAATGGTGGTTTTCCTAACTATGGAGGCGGTACCAAGGACCGGGTCCAATCTAAGGCTTATGCATGCATGTTCCTAACGAAAACTCTAGAGTGGGTTTACTAGACACAAGGCCGTTTTGAGTGGCAAGCGGTCACGCGGTAGTAAAACTATCCGCTCACCCCGCAGGTACGCGCACTCTTTCTTAAAGGGTTTTTTTGTGAGTTGCGGGTGTATATGCATACACCTCGCGGGTATAAGTAACCATGAAGAAGCTCCCAGGAGTGGGGGAAATATGAACGGAATGCCAGTTTTATATGTGCGCAAATAAAAGTGTAGTGACATGCTTTCAGTGACAAACAATTGCAAATAATCAAATTAAATAATCATGCTATTTTTGCAAATAATATTAAACAAATAAAGAGTTATCTTGTGAAAACCTTGCGGTTAGAACCTTAAGGTAATCCCCAGCGGGGTCGCCACGCTGTTGAACTCCAAAAAAATTACCCTTTCTTTAGGAAAAGACAAGTTTCGGGTATAATGTTCAACAATGTGGGACTCCAAAGGGCTTTCTTTGGAGTCACCACCTAATTTAGGAGAATTAGGAACCAATTAATTAAATAATGCGTGCAATTCCTCCGTTTTAAGGAAAATGGCCTTTTCAGAGATTCTGAAGTAAGAGGTTCAGTTATTTTCGAAAGAAGGTTTCGATTTGAAAGCACTTTCGAAAATCCGTAAAATTACGGTTAATCCTTCGGTTTTCACAAAATAACTCAAAATGTTAACTTTCAATATGTTGATCAAATGGTTTAAGATTAATATTAAAAATCTAAGATTATAATAAATTATACTTTAAAGAAATATGAATTTAAATAAACTTAGACTTGAAAAGGAAATAAAGAAAGAAAGGAAAATAAATAAATAAATAAATAAATATATAAATAATTTTTGCTAAAATAGGAGAACCAATTAATTGGAAAGAAGTTGCACTTTCACGGATAAAAATGAGTTACTTTTTATTAATTTCGAATTTTAATTGCACGCATTATTTAACTAAAAGATGCACAATTCGTAAATAAGATGGAGATTCTAAGGAAATAAAATATTTACAAAATAACTAGATAAATAACTAAACATTCATTCATAATCAATCAAATAAATAATTATCTACGGGGAATTCCTATAGACATGCAATTTCTAAGGATGGGAAAAGAGGAGGTTTAGAAGAAGAACCCGGGAATTGATAAAACTCATGGGAGCCTTGAATTTATTTAATTTATACAATTATATGCCCATGAGCCTAAGTTAGAATAGGCGGCTCAACAAAGCATTTTTTAAATTTCTTAGATCTTGAATCTTGAGCCCGGACTCGACCGCAATGCAACTCCAATGTCCACAAGTCATCCCATTTTGTGAGTTTTCCAAACTCGATCCCAAAGAGTGTTTCCATGTCAAAGATACAAAGGGAGAAAAGGATTAGTATGCGCAAAAGGAGATTAGCCAGGAAACAAACAAACAAAAACTCATGATTTATGTCATTCTATGAACTATGGTTAAGGCAACAAGTTTCAGATTTTGGTGAAAAGTTAGTTTTAGAAACTATTGCCGGACAAGAAACTTAATGATAAAATTCAGCAAATTATTTTGAAAGTATTCATGACCTTTAACCAGAATCGAACCCGCAACTTAATTACAGAAAATGAATTATATAAATGGACTAACTACTGATATGCATTCCAGAGGGAAAAACAAGTATTTCAAAGAGAATGATGCAACTATGGCTAGGCAAGTTCAACAGAAGACATAAGAATGAAATAGAGAGCAGACCCTGACTTTCGGCAGTTCATCAACAAAAGAACCTACTTCTAAGACTTTGTGTTGAATGAAACTTAAAACAATGCAATCAGTTATAGTATTTAAGAGGAAAACCTGACAAACACAAGGGAATATAGCTTCAACTATTCATGCTCGAAATACCAGACATAACCAATGAAACATGGAGCATAGTTTACCCTAGTGAGATCTAATTCAATTAAGGACCTACTCTATATAAAGACCCAAGCAGACATGATCGGGTGCATGAATGGACAATTTTTATGTAAAACAAGGTTAGATCAAACTTGCTCATAGCTGGAATGGGAATCAAGGAATTTGCATTAAAGCACTAGGCCTTTGAGAGGGAATTAGGTCATTCAAATGGCCAACCTGATTAAACTAGACACTACTTCTAAAGAAAGCTATTGGCTTCAACAACTACTAAATATAACCACGATGGAAAATGAAAAAGAAAACAAGAAAAACTGACTGCAAAAGGAATAGACTAACATTCACAACAAAAGCCACAGACTACTAAGAGCAGACCTTATACACCCTAAGCTTCTAACAGAAGATGGAAGCTCAAGCAACTGAACTTAGACAAGAACAGGCTGCTAACAAATTCCTGAATCTAGACATCACTCCTTTATGCTGCAAGCTTAATAAGCTCTTCTCAAGTCTATTAAGTCTAAATAACAACCTGAAACATACCCTTTACCAACTTACAGCAACATGCAATACCTCCCTAAATGCCTCTACTTTCCCCAGAACAACTTCAGAATCAGCAGCCTCATCCTAAACCCTCACTGCCTGAAACCAAACTACAAACTTACAGACCTGCCTAAACTGATCCAGGCTCCCCTGAACTGATTCCTACTCAAACTCTCATTCAAACAGCATCTCACAAACACCCACACTGCCCTGAACAGCTTAACAGACTACTACACTTCTTCTCGCACCATAAAGCAACTTCACTTATCTGACCAAAAATCCCTACAAACTGCAGGTCCTCCCTGAGCTACCAAGGACAGCCTCAAGCTCTTACAAGCCTACCTGAACACCTGATACAAACTGCAGCACCAAGATAAGCCCCTGCAGACCACCAAACTTCTTCTAGGACCACCTGAACAACTCCCTCAAACAAAATGGAACTCGCACCTCAGACCCCTGAAACTACAGCATCCAGGCCTATATCCTAACATACACACAAAAGCACCAGCTCCTACAGCTCCTAATTACACAGAACAGCTCTCCACTCCAGAACTAACTACTCCTTCTATCATGAAATAGACAGAAACTTCAGCAACTACACTACTGCATCTAGGACCAACTCCAGACTCCCTCAGCTTAACAGAAACTCCTATCACTCACACAGGAACATGAACAACCTGAAAACATCCCCTGATCCACCCCTTCAAAACAACTGCAACCCACTGAACATTCCCTCAGCTAACTAAACCTTCTTTAACACTAGGAACATCCATTCTCCAGGCCCTGAACTCCCTCATAGACAAAACAGGGCATCAGCACCCTCATCCTGCCTGACCACCAGGCCATCTAAACCAATGCAAACAGCCCCTATACAACTCACAGGAACAGAAACAGACCATCTATACCATCACAACTATACTACAGACCTAAAGCCTGCTATACCTGAGACTAAACCAAGAACCTCACTGCCCTGAACTGACCCCAAAATCAGTTAAGGTCACAGCCCGGCTCCCTTTTAAACCAACCAGAAACAATACTTCAAACATACTCCTATGCTCCCTGAATTTCACAGACCAGAAACCACAAAACATACTCCTGAATAATTCTAAAACTAACTACCAAGCTGCTACTTCCCTCTTCTCACACATACCCACATCCGGAACTAACTAGAAAAGCTCCCTCAACCTCCTAACAGCCAAGAACACAAACCTCCAAAGCACCTCTAAACAGCTCCTGCAGACTCCTTGCAGCAACACAAAGCCATCCAAACAAAGATCCAGACCATAATTTAAACTGACTTCTTATACATTATTCGCAAAGATTTACCACTAAAAAATATACCTTAAATCATTCATTTAAACTACCATATCAACTAAAATACCAACTTTAACCGTTACAAATACATTATAAAGAAACTGGAATCGAACAAAAGATAGACATTATAACTAGATTAATCAACCTCAAACATTTATCAACTCTAATAATCAAACTCAAACTAATCCATTACATAGCAGATTTTATAGTTTATGAATAACATAAGAGTGAAGCTGAGACGTCAAGAGGATAGGTTCATTACCTGTTGCGACGCAGCGAGCTAGGGCGATGGTCTGAAGAATGCGCACTCGAACTGAAGCGACTCGAGCGAGGTCGACGACTCGAACAAGGTCGACGATACAAATAGCGAAGCGATAGCACAAGACAAAAAATGCAGAAACAGTACCAACACTTCTTGAACTTTAAAGAAAACTGAAGAATTTTTTTTTTTAAGTTTTTGATGCTGCCGTTTCTATGTATGTAAAATTCAGAACCCCCCCCCCCCCCCCCAAAAAATGAACCAAAATAAGAATATATATACCTGAGATTAGGGTTTCGGATTCTTTTGTGAATTTCCCACAATCTCCAAAGAAAAAGCTATTCCCTTTACAAAATAAGGGTCAAACTTGTCCAAAATTCCTAGAATTTGTACAAGTTTTATCCTTACATGTAAGGATTTGCCCGTTGGATGAAGTTAATGGTTCGGATCGATTTGCTTTTGAAATGAACGATCGAGATTGATACAGCTATATCCTAGTACGAGAAGATGATGTGGAGGATATGGGGGACCATGAAGTACGAATTCTTGGACTGATTTGGCCAAGTTTTGGAGGGAATTTGAGGATCAATTGCGGGTCGAAGGGTTGGAATCGGGTCGCGGGTAAGGCTTTCTGACAATAGGAATGAAACACACATGTTGTTATGTATATATTGTTTGCAAAAGCAGGCCATTGGAGTGTAGGGAAGGCAAATTTAGCCCACCTCTATGGGTTAATTCAATTAATAAAGAGATTGCACGGGTAGGAAAGAAATTAGGACACGTCTTGCAGTTTTAGCCCTTTCTTTTGAAATAAATTAATTTACTATAGCTAATTTTAATTAATTTTAATTTTAATTTTATTTTAAATAATTAGTTTTTCATTTAAATAATTAGTCATTAATTAAGTCTCGGGACGAAATTGGGTGTCAACAGTGTCCTCACCCTTGCCCAATATTGATGACCTGATTGGGGAAAGTCTGAGTACCTCATACGATATGGAAGCTTGGAGGATGCTAGCACCAAGGACTAGAATCTTCAGGGTTGTTTTCTTTACCTTGCACTTTCTTATTTTTAGCACTGAGGACAGTGCTTAGTTTAAGTGTGGGGTGGGGAACTACCCTTTATTTATTTTTGAGGTTAGGGATGCATGTACCATAGGATTTTTCTTTTGTCACTTGACTTTATTTTTATTTGTTTCTTGCTTTAATATATGAAAAAAAAAATAGAAAACCAATGAAAAATTCCAAAAAGATTTTTCTTTTAGTTTTATTAGTGGTACATGTCATCCACCCCGTGGTTTTTCTTATGGCCTCGGTTCTTTTCCACGGGGAGACCTTTGAACCGGGTAGTTTTTATTTTTATTAGGATTAGGATAGTTAGTTGTAGATGACCCTAGACGTAGGAAAAAGGTAGAATGCTAGGTGCCTTTGAATTGTTTGATACCGGTGGACTTGAACTTGATTGCATGTACTATTTATGGTGTCCTTGGGTTTTAATTTGATGCATGCCTAGGAAAAATTGGAACGACCCCCTTGAGATGCTTGAGTCCGCTTGCTTGACTTGATTGTTAACCTTTGTGCATGAGTGCTTAAATTTCCACAAGTTGCACTCTAGATGCTTGATTGAGAGTTGTTGATGGAACCTTTTTGTGTGGATCATGTGCAATGTGTGTTGTGAGGCATATTCTTATTTTGCTCTATGTGTGCATATTAATGTCTAGAACTTGCCCCGTGTATGTGCAAAGCGAAATTCTAGGTTTGCTCTAGTCGAGAAATGATACAAGGCCTTCTTTTGATTTGCCTACCCTCACATATATACCTTGAAAAGAAAAATTGTGTTGTGATTTCTTTGACCCTTTTTGTTGGCACCCACACCCCAAGCCTACCCATTTGTTCTAAATTGTCTCTTTTGGCCCTTTACTCCTTAAGCACTTTAGTTGGTATTGTGTTGTTATTTTGGAGTTATGGTTGGATATTGGGAGGTCTTTGAGTGGAGCTAATGAAGGGGAATAATTGTTAAAATTGTGAAGTAGTGAAAAGCATTGGCAAGGTTGGAAAGTAATGAGTTGAAAAGAAAAAAAATAGCAAAGTTGAAAAGAAAGAAAAAATTTGTGAAAAGAAAAAAAAAAAGAGAAATAAAAAGAGAAAAAGATATCCATTCCTTGCTAGTGTGTGCTTAATAGAAATATGCTACTTGTGAGAAGGTGTATGTGTAGAAGTGTTGATTGGGTGGCTTGATGAGATTGATGCTTAACTTGAATGTGATGTATTAAAGTGCTTAGGGAGGTAGTCACTATTCCCATATGTATCCTACCCGCCCCTTAGCCTATATTACGACCTTTCTAAAGTCCTAGTTAATCCCGATTGGAGTGAGCTTACATTAGTGGAGTCCTACACTACGGGCAAGCCTATGGTACGTTGTGTGTGACATGTGAGACTTTCATGAGAGTGAGTGAATTCATTTGTATTGCCCCCATGCTATTCATGTTGTTGATTGTTGTGTGTGATTTTTGGGGGGCACTCTTTTGCTTCATATTGGTGAGGGCACGTGGTTTGCATGAAATAGGTGAAGTTGATGGTTCTTGGTTGAGTAGATAGGTGTGATTTTGTGGGAGCATGGTTGCATTAAGTTGAGTTTGTGCACTTGAGCTATTTTGGGGTGCTTGTTCTTATATTTTTGATTTTGATAATTTGTTGGCATGTGTGGATCCATAGTAGTCATGTGTGCATTGGTTCAATGGTCGGTATCAACCATAGTCATAGGCAGACCTGTTTTACCTAGGTTGGGAAGTGAGGTGTGACTTGCTCGAGGGCTAGCAAAGGTTCAAGTGTGGGGTGGTGATGTTTGGCATTTTATGCCTATATTTCCTTAATATTTCCGCATGTTTGAGCTTGTTTTGCACTCGTTTGATAGTTTATGAATGTGGTTTTACACTAATTTGATGTCGTGCGTGTGTAGGTTGTTACGCAATGGATTTGGAGCTTTTAGGAGCTTGATTGAGCAAGGAATGATTGGAAGTTGATTGAGGATTGGATTGAGCACACGAGAGCACAACACGAGCAAGATTTCGGACCAAGGAAAAAGGAAAAATGGCTGGGCGCTTTGGGGCACGCGGGGCGCCCGTTATAGCGCCCAGTGCCCCAGCGCTTTTACCCACGCGGGGCATGCTAAAAGCGCCCAAAGTTGGGCGTGTTCTGTCTTTCCCAGCGCGTTCCGAGGCGCAGGGCGCCCGTTATAACGCCCCTTGTGCGCGTTTTTACGTCCTATTTCGTCTAGGATTGGGTCTAACTTATTACTAGGTGTTTGTAAACTCTATAAATACTCTTTTACTTAGTTTTTCATGGGAGTTCAGACTTTGGAGCAAGTTTTGGAGGAGAGGGGAGGAGCCCTAGATGTCTTCTACACAAGTTCTTTCTCTCTTTTCTCTCTTTAATTCTATAGTTTGTTTGTTCTCGGGTTTGAGTAAATACATGAAGGTTGATGTTTGAAAGTTGATTTCTATATATTGATTTACCATTATGGATTGTTTATTCTTTCTTGATCATAATTGTTTGATTATTGAGGCCTGATAATTGAACACTATCTATGGTTTTTAGATTGAACCCGAAAGAGGGAATTTAATTACGCAATAAGAAAGAATAGAACTAGTTTGTGAACCCGGGCATCGGGGAACCAATTTGTGAGTAGGATAGACATATACTTGCTCGCCTAGTTTAACTCATTACAGAATTCGTTAATGCGTGCACGTGATTCAACCCATAGACATATAGGGATTGGAGTAGCCTGCATAGACCGTGAAGAATCGAAAGATTTTCATGGGTACATTTAACCTGTAGTTAGCAATCTAGGAAATCAAGAAGTAGAATCAACTGGAAAACTCAACTGGATTGTTCGTAACTCTGACCCGGGACCGTCATCTTTTATTGATAACAACGTAGAATTTGCTCTGTTACTTGATTTCAATTACTTGTTTTTATTACTGCATTTAGTTAGTAAATTCTCAACCATTGGAAAAAGATCCCTGAATAGTTTTAGGAAATTGTTTGCTAGAATTCAGTCTGAATAGTCCTCGTGGGAACGATACTCTACTTATCACTTTATTACTTGTCGACCACGTATACTTGCGTGTGCGTTTGGGAGCAACAATTCCATTAAGCATTCGCCTCATTTAAATTCCATCTCAGTTCGATCCTAACTCTGATACAAGCAAATTATCAATCAACCCAAAAATAAATTCAATTTATTCTCCAAACTCGATTTAGGCCAACACAAATTGCAATCGTCTATGGGAAAGTGGTAATAACGCTTGTTCCAAAGTCAATTTTATTCCGACTCTTAGCAAAATGTCAATCCTCTCAATGTCACGAAAATCTGTGAGCGTCATAACCGGAGACATAGAAGTAAACAGAGTCAATCTCTCCTTGGTGAGGAAGTCTGCGAAATTCTCAATAGATACGGAAAGAAGGACTCAAGTTGAAGGAAGCGATAATGAAATCATTTTTGACAAGGAGGATTGCCACGAAATGGTGATCCCCCATCACGATGCTCTGATTATCACCTTGAGGATCAATGACTCAGATGTAAAGCGAGTCTTAATAGATCCTAGGAGTTCTGTGCATATCATCAGTCATAGAGCCATTGAACAACCGTGGTTAAAGGATCTCATCATTCATAAAACAATAATTTTAGCAGGTTTGAACAACTCTTTGGAAAGAACCTTAAGGTAAATCACCCTTGTAATCACCGGCGAGAGGGTTGACAAGAAAATGACTTTTCAAGTAATGAATGAGGATATTACTTACAACTTTATCCTCGGAAGGCCTTAGATTCATAAATGGAGGCCGTACCATCAACCCTCTACCAGGTGATCAAATTTCCCACCCCATAGGGAATTCGTACAATTCGAGGTGACCAATTAAAAGCTCGGAGATGCTATTCGGTCGCCGCAAAAAGTGGGAACGCCCCTACCGGGCACTTGAAATTACAATCAAGCGGCTTGGAGCCCCGAAAAGAGGGGAGCTCGATTCAAGAGGCAGCTCATCCAAAGCAGGAAGAGAAGATACCAACTTTTATTTTGGAACCTCAGAAGCAAAAAACCGAGGACTCAACGGTGGAAGAGCTAGAATCTTACGCCTTGTCAAAAGAGTTCCCAGCAAGAAAAATATTTGTAGGCTTAGAGCTGGATGCTGAGTCTAAGAAAGCTCTCATCGAATTGTTAAAAGCAAATGATGATTGCTTTGCTTGGTCTTATGCAGACATGGTAGGGATCGATCCCAAAATAATGACACACAAGCTGAATGTAAATCCCAACTACCGCCCGGTGAAACAAAAGAAAAGACCCCATGCTGGAGTAAAGAAAAAGGCGATCCAAGATGAGACCAAGAGATTGCTCGACAATGGATTCATAAGAGAAGTCAAGTACTCAAATTGGCTTGCTAATTTGGTAGTGGTACTTAAGAAAAATGGCAAGTGGAGAATGTGTGTCGACTACACCGACCTGAATAAAGCTTGCCCTAAAGACTCATACCTTTTGCCCCAAATAGATAGGTTAATAGACTTCACAGTTGGACACAAACTCTTAACCTTTTTAGATGTATATTCAGGGTACAATCAGATCCTGATGGACCCCAGTGATGAAGAAAAGAATTCTTTTATCACAAATGAAGGAACTTATTGCTACAAGGTGATGCCCTTTGATCTCAAAAATATCGGAGCAACTTATCAAAAGTTGGTATGTCAAATGTTTAAGGATTATATTGGAAAAATAATTGAAGCATATATCGACGATATTTTGGTGAAATTTGTCCGATTGAAAGATCATTTAAAACAACTAAAAGAGGCCTTTGCGATTTTGAGACAATATTGCCTAAAGCTTAACCCCGAAAAGTGTACTTTTGGGGCCAGCTCGGGCAAATTCCTAGGATTTATTGTCTCAGAGAGAGGCATCGAGGCAAGTCCTGACAAGATCAAAGCTATACAAGAAATCCCCGAGGAATTGTCGAGCCCGAAGGAAGTCCAACACTTAACTGGCCGATTAGCCGCCTTGAGTCGATTTATTTCAAGGTCATCCGAGTGGTGCCACAGGTTCTTTTCCATCTTGAAAAAGAAAACTTCCTTTGAATGGACTCCCGAGTGCAGGGAGGCTTTTAGAGAGTTGAAACATTATTTGGCCAAAACCCCATTGTTGGCCAAACCAAAAGATGGTGAGACGTTGTTGGTATACTTGGCCGTCTCCGAGGTATCGGTCAACGCGGTTCTGGTTCGAGATGAAGAAGGAAAGTAATAACCAATATACTATTTTAGCAAGGCTCTCCTCGATGCTGAAACAAGGTATCCCTATTTAGAAAAATTAGCGCTTACATTAGTCATTGCTGCTACAAAATTACGCCCTTATTTCCAATGCCATCCGATAGCCATAGTAACAACATTCCCCTTGAGAAATATATTACATAAGCCAGAGTTTTCGGGGAGGTTATCTAGGTGGGCGGTCGAGCTGAGTGAGTACGACATTGTATACCAGCCCGCACAGCCGCAAAATCCCAAGTGTTAGCTGATTTTAGTGCCAAACTGCTTTCCGAGGCAGAAAAAGAGAATCATATCTCAAAGGGTCCCACACATGGAGTATGGAAGCTTTACACAGATGGGCAGCCAATTCTAACGGCTCGGGGCTCGAAATAGTGCTCGTAGCTCCCACAGGAGAAAAGCTAAGGCACTCGATAAAATTCGAGAAGCTAACCAACAACGAAGATGAGTACGAGGCCGCCATAGCAGGATTAAAATTGGCCAAAGAAATGGGAGCTGAGAATGTAGAGCTAAGATATGACTTGCAACTAGTGCTGAATCAAGTCCTCGGTGGATATTCAGCTCAGGAGCCCAGAATGAAACAATTCATGGTAAGAATGCAGCAAGCGCTTGGCACCTTTCAAGAATAGAAGGTCATGCAAATACCACGAGAAGAAAATGTCGAGGCTGATGCCTTGGCAAACTTGGCCTCGGCAGTAGGAATAGATGACTCGGGGAGTGACATCACAGTTAGGATTTTCACGTCAGCAATGGGAAAGATGCAGCTGGAAGTAAATGTGGTGAATCGACATTGGGATTGACAAAGTTCATCTCCTATCTAGAGTCAGGGGTTCTACCACCAGACAAAAAAGAAGCGGCAAAATTCAGGAAGCAAGTAGTTCCATACACAATAATATATGGACAATTGTACAAGAAGCTTTATTGCGGCCCGACGGACAAATTTCTAGGCCCGGCGGAGTATGAATACGTGATGAAAGAAGTACATGAAGAAACGTGTGGTAATCACTCTGGAGCTAAAGCCCTCGTGAGAAAGCTCCTCCCATATGGCTATTATTGGCCCGAAATGAGTGAATATGCTAAAGTATTTGTTAGAAATTGCAACAAATGTCAACGACATGCCTCCATGATCATCAGCAGGCCGAGCCCTTGCACTTAGTGGTCTCACCATGGCCCTTCATGAAATGGGGAATGGATATCGTGGGACCATTCCCCAAAGCGAAAGGAGTGTTAAATACATCCTCGTACTCACTGATTATTTTTCCAAATGGATCGAAGCAGAAGCTTTTCCTAAAGTCAGTGACTTCATATGGAAAAATATCATATACCGATTTGGAGTTCCGAGGGAGATCACTTGTGATAATGACACACAATTCGTTGGCTCGGAGTCACAGACTTCTTTGCAAAATGGTGGATCAAAAGGGTGACTTCAATACCCTACAACCCCAGTGCCAATGGACAAGTTGATCCTCAAATAGAATAATCTTCGACAATCTGGAAAAGAGAATAAACAAACCAAAAGGCTCATGGCCCGATGAGTTACCAGAAGTGTTATGGGCAGTGGGGACCACAGAGAAGAATAGCACTGGCGAAACCCCATTTTCTCTTGTTTACGGGGTAGCTTCGCTAATTCCTGTACAGGTTGGTAAACCAAGCCTTCGCTACTCTCATTCAACCGATGAGTGAAATCAAGAAGCTATGCGAGTGGAATTTGATTTGCTCGAAGGACGAGAGATGGCCTTGGTGCGGTTAACAACTAAAAAATGGCAAATCGAGGCCTTCTTGAACAAAAAGGACAAGTTGAGAGAATTCAAGGTTGGCGACTACGTCTTGAGGGCCTCAAATCAAACGACCAAAGTGAAAAATGCAGGAAAATTGGCCGCCAATTGGGAAGGACCTTATCGAGTGAAAGCAATCGTAGGGAAAGGGTCTTATCAATTGGTAGACCTCAAGGGGAAACAAGAGCCATTAAATTAGAACATATCCCATTTAAAGAGATACTATTTCTAACATGTACGAGATATCGCTCCGAAGTCAATAGTGCTCGAGTCCTCATCTTTCACACTCAACCACTGGGGGTGGAAGGGGATGAGATCAGTCTGCAATCGACTCATAGACTAGCAGTTCAGGTTCTTTGAAAAATAGCTCAAACTCAGGGACTTAACTCGAGAACTACGAAACAAGGAGATCGCCCGAGGCCTAGCTGAACCTACACTAGGGACTGACCTCATAGTAATACGTTGGATTACTCATATTCATTGCCCCGAATGGCTTTGTAAATTAAATTTGCCTAAGTACAACTAGGCTCTATGTAAACCGGCTTGATTTTCAACAATGGAATAAAAATTGATTCATCATCTATTTATCCATTAAGCCTTATTTAAAGCCTCGGCTCCAGGACAAGACGTCTTCCTAAGCTAGCTTCGTGATATACTTAAAGTCTTGCAAGAAAATAAAAGCTCGAAAAGATGTTGAAACAGTTAACATTCAATATTTATAGATTCATAAGGCTCGAAGGCTAGAATAATTACAAAGGAAATGGCCCGAGGGCCCAAAAAAAAAACGAGCAGTCAGCCATTAGCCTCGCTATCACTACCCGAAGTCTCTCCTTTAGACGAGCTCTCACTGCTCGAAAGAAGTTGATCTAAAAACTTTCGAGCCATAGTGACATCTATCTTAGCCTTGACAATCTCGTCATCCAAACTAATCCCCTCTTTACATCGCTCGAGGGTCTTCAGCTTGGTCTGAATGATTGCCCAATTTATGTCGACATTGGCCCGAGTAGCTCTCGAGTTCAGCTTAGTCTTGAACTTGGACTTCAGCTCAGAAGAAAGGTTGGTTTTTTGCCTCGAAGGGTCCTCATTTCAGCTTCAAGAATCTCGTTCTCGGCTTCAACCTCTTTTATCTTCGAGACAAGCAGCGAAGATCTCTCTTCGAATTGCTCAGTTAGCCCTTTGAGCAATGCATCTGCTATATCGGCCTGCTTCTGAAGCTCGGCTCGATGGTTCTCCTCTTGAGACCTCTTCTTAGCCCTAAGATTGGCGATTTCCCCACGAGCCTGAGATAGTTTAACGCTCGACTGCTCAACCTCTTTCTGAGCTCGGCCCAATTTGGCTTCCGAGTCAAGGAGTTGCTTTTCGAGCTCAGAAACACGAGCTTTGAGCCCCTTCCCCCTTCGATCCCACTGATCCCCGACCTGCTTAAGGTACGCTGCTCATTTGGCTTCAATCTCAGCTGCTTTCATAGCATAGACGTAGCCCTACAACCAGAAAAGAAGGAATCAGAAGTGGGAAAAAAGCAGCTAAACAAAAAAAAAGCAGTAAAGCAAACAAAAATCTTTACATGAATCGCATGTTGAGCCGAAAAAGACATCAAATCATCAGAGGGCGCGTTTTTTAGCCGCTCGTTTTCTAAAGGCCCAAGCAGACCCTTGCAGCTAATGGAAACCCCCATGCTGTTGTCCAGCATGGAAACATCGATCAGAACTGGGATTATCCTAATTCCTTGAGGAAGGGTTGTCTCAGCTCGAGTTAAATCGACGCCCGCTCCCTTTACAGATGGAACCCACCGGCAGGCTTGGCCCCACTGGACTCAAGCTCCTCATGAACCTTATCAACAACTTGGTTCGGTTCTTTAATGCTCGCCGCCTCGACCTCGCCTCGAACACAGATATCGTTCGGCTCGTTAATTAGTCTTCGTCGAGGAATTTTAGCCTTTGTTGGCTTCTTCGGCGTATCCCTTTTCTTTTTCGAACCTGAAGAGAGAAAACACGTCATTCAAAGAGAGAGAAAAAAAAGCAAGAAGATATACGAAGGATATCTGAACAGACTCCTCCAAGGACGGCAAACTAGCCTCGACATCAAGGACCTCGACGACATCCTCTCGTCGTCGCTGCTTCTTCTTCTTCATTTTCTTCTTCTCTTTCTTGTCTTCCTCCCTTTCCGCCTCGGCAGGCAACTCGTTAAAATCTGAAAAATAAGAGGAGTAGGACCAAGAGAGGACACATTGGGAAAAGAAAATATCGAATTTGGAGGCATACTAACTAAGTCGCTTGCCTGACCAGCTGTTCTCCCTACGAGCAGCCAAGACCATCCAATCCCTTCCCGGCCTTCACTCGACATTAATAATAGCTTGCACCCAAGCCGTTAAGTCCTTGGGAGGATTGATTGGAAGCTTTCTAGCTAAAAGTACAATGAAAAATAAGTTTTCGCGCACTTATAGGAGCCAAGTAGAAAACAAGACCAGAAGAAAACTTATGTGGTATGTTCCACATCTTGGGGAATCCAGGCCTGCAGAGAGAAGAAGTGGGAAAAAGAACAAACCAATCACACCAGCTATGATCCTCGGTGTCGTCGCTCTTGGTGATGATGGAGAGTTGGCCTCGTTTGTTTAACTGCACAATGCCATCTTTGTGCAGAGAGGGAGAAAACAAAGAAATCAAGTAGTCATACTCAAATATGACCCCAGCTTTACGACTAATATAGTCGAGGCACTGAATGACCATCTAGAAGTCGGGGCCTAGCTGAGCTACGCAAACTTTGTGGGACCTACAAAAAGTATCCACTATAGGATGAAGGGGAAGAGTAAAACCTATCAAAAACGGGTAACTGTAAACAAAGGATTGCCCCGAAACACTATCGCACGTGCGGTGCTTGGGGGCAGGAATCGAAATTGGAACCTCGAGGCCCCAATTACACCCCTCTCGAATCAAGGCTATGTATTTTTCTAAGGCAATGCTCGGGGAAAGTTGAATGGGGAAGTTCCTTTTCCTCCTAATATCCGCGGCTATTTGCCCCCAAATCCTAAAATCTTTGTTGGAATCAAACTTCTTTGGGATAACCCATTGAGGTTGGAGTTCCCCCAGATAAACTCTCTTCTTTTTCTTCTTTGGATGCAAGGTCTCGTCTACCTCGTTGTCATCATCATCGTCGACAGCCTCTTCAGTCGCCGCCTCATCATCACCAATAGAAGGTTCTTGACTGGCGACACTATGACTATCATCCGAACGGGAAGAAGTAGCCGATGGAGGAGAATTTATCAAATCATCGGTGAAGACATGGTAAAATATTTTAGAAGAATAAGGGAGGCTAGAAAAAACAAGAACGGTTCAAGGGTAATTATAAAATGATGAGGATGATGACAAAAAGTGGCCAATTTATAGCAAGATGCAAGTGGATTGAAACACCATCATGACATTTACATGGGGAAGGTAAAACGAAAGTTGCAGCCATTCAAAACAAGGCCACGTACAGGGGATGCGACATTGAAGTGACGCTCGCCTTTTCAAATCTCCTGGCCGATAACGCGCCACATCAGTCTCCCGCGTAATTCAATTCCACCCCTTAGAAAATTCTGGCATTTGTCCGGGAGGGGGGGGGGGGACTATCTGTATTGGGTAAAAACCCCAGTGCCTCAGTGCAAAGGCTCAAACTTCGGTTTCCACCTCCACCTCGGGTAAGACCGATCCAAGCATAAGGACAAAACTCGGAAAGAATGAAGAATGATTAATACAGCGACCCCTCGAAGGATCATATTACCTAGACAAACAACCACGTCTAATTATAACCGTCGACCGTGGTATGACCGTTACTCGAGCATTAAAAGGAGAGATCGTTAGCTGGCAATGAATGAATACAGAATAATTACCATTGAATGTGATTGTAATCTTCTCGTTCCTATCAACTATAAATAGGACCCTTTTGTAACCAAGGAGATCATCCAGAAATACAACACTTGACTTATACTCTTTCTCTTAAGCTTTGTCTCGTTTTATATACATTACTGCTTCTTTATTTCTTGCCTCGTTTATACCATTCCATTAAGCATTCGCCTCGTTTAAATACCATCTCAGCTGGATCCTAACATTGATACAAATAAATTATCAATTAACTCCAAAAACAAATTCGATTTGTTGTCCTATCTCGATTTAGGCCAACACATGTATACACGGTAAAAAAAATGTGTATACAGCAAAAATAACTGAAAAAAGCGCCCATATACATTGCGTATACCCCATAAATCTGATTGTATACATAATTTTTTTAGGTGTAGCCACTGTGTATACGTGAAGAAACTTTTTGTATACCTATGCTTTCGTTTGTATACCATTTGTATTCGTTTTTGTGTATACTGGCTATTAAAAGTAAGGGCTAGTCAAAAGTAAGGGGAGAGAGTTGACTGGCTCTTTTGGTAATTATCCCTAAAAACGATCCCTGTATTATTTGTTTCCACACCAAATGGCCCATTAAATTTCTCTGTAACAGTCATTCTCTGTAATTGTACTTCGCTGTAACAATTAAACATTTTTAAAAACGATTCTTTATATAATGTCATATTATATAGGAGTATTATTTATGTCAATATCTCACTATACCAATGAAAAAATATTTAGACAAACAACATCATCAAAGAGGTCTAACTATATATAACCTTAATTAACTTATGGGCCTAGGAGTAATAAAAATAAGAATGTCAATAAGTTAACTTATACCTTTAGTTTCATTTATTTTTCCAATAGGACTAATTAAATCATTTTTTACTGTTGGGTTTATCTGATAAAGAGTCCACCCATAAAGGGGTGCTCTTACAGACTATCCAGGTAAACAGATAAGTTACCTGATAGAGTACTATAAGAGTACAACTACTGTATTATTTAGTTATATATACAGTAAAAGGCTCAGATAAAAATACGGACTTTTTTGCTATTCTCCCTATTACTCCACTCCACAAATAAGCTGGTGTTTAGACTGTGAAAAACGGGGTTGATCCGTCGAGCACGTGACAACCACCGACGATCAGTAATTCGAGCCGTGGTAAAGATCCTACTATTTCCGCTTACGAGAATAGCAAGTAAGTTCTCGATTTATGTTTAAATAATCTATTTAGTATAGATTTGTGATAATATGAATATATGAATCCTTCATTGATATCAGATGTCATAGGCTGATTTTCTGGTCTGAATAATCATTAAAAAAAAATTAGTTCTTTTTTGTTTCTTCGTAAATTCATAACTACATGTATAGATTTTTTTTTAATGATTTCTATGCCTTATGGGATAGTTAAAACGAAATAATCTTGTTCTAGTTTTTTTCTATCAGTAACATAAAACTTAAACTAACAAGCTTTGAGGCTTTATCAATCCATAATATATACTGCTTGGAAATACGCTCCAAACAAGTTTGGTAGATGTCTTAAACAATATGATTTATTTAACCAAAAAAAAAAAAAAAGAAACAAAGGCTTCATATTGCCAGCAAAACAGTAAATAACGAGGAGAAGAAAAGCAAGGGTTTCACTTTCAATCCCATAATTTATTTGGGAATCAGTTTTTCAAATCATCTGAATCTAACAGATCAATAAATTATTTCCGGGATCAAAATCTTTTAGATTAGACTAGTTTATAAAGAATATAAAAGAAAAATTGGGAATCGAATTTAAGTTTTGAAATCCCACCCGAACGCCGCCATGAAACACCTTTTCCACCGGAAAAAGGTAAAGAGCTTGATGCTCCATTGCCATGGCAGATTCTAAAGAAAAAGAGAATATTTTCTTCTTTAAAAATTAGATCAGCCCCATCATTAGGTGAAACTCTAATTTTTTTTTCATAAGTGAAAAACGGATGATAATTCATGGACATGACTATGGCATAAAGGGAGAAAAGAATAAGTTTCATTCTTCCAAAAACATAGAGACATAAAGTTTTTACCTCCATATATTTACTTAAATTCGCTAATAAAATTTAAAGTGTTTTTAACATGGGTGGCGGCTGTTTCATAAGGGAGAAGAAGAGATTAAAACCTAGGGTTTCTCTTTTAAACATAACCTGACTTTGGGCAAATGGCTCATTACAGATTGCCTACTCAAAATGTTTTCTTGTTTGGGCTCTTTACATCTATACCGCCCATAAAAAAATAATTACTTTTAGGTGTCCATAACTTTTTGTATCTAAAAATTTAATACATATTAAATATATTCCTTAATAATTAATATTAATATTTATATATTATGAAGCCCCGAAAAATAAGTAAACCTCTATATCTAATAGTATATTTTGATGTTATTTAACTCTCTTAATTAAAGAAAACAATCAATGGTAAAAAAATAGATTACCATTAAATATGGTAGTTGCACGATTTTAGGCTTAATTATAGAGTCCCATCAACATAATAATATTTAAAATATTAAATATAAATAAATAATATTTAAAATATTAAATATATTAAATATATATTTAAAATATTAAATATCAGTAATATTTATCAATAATATTAAATATATTAATTATCAATAATTAAATATATATTTAAAATATTAAATATATATCAATAATATTTAAAATATTAAATATATTTAAAATATATTTAAAAAGGGTAAAATGTATATGAAAAGAAAGAAACAAGAAAAGGTGTACAGAAAAAGTAATTATTCTTGGTCAATATTCATGGGGCGTAAATTTTCCTTCTTATTTTTAGCATAATATTTGTTGATCTAGAGAAAATGGGCTAAAGGCCCAAGTGAAAAAATTAAAGGCAGATTTTTTGATTTGGTCAAATGGTCCAGTTTCAAAACTTTCTTTAAATAATGGTATTATTTATTTTGACTTATGGCAAGATGCTATAAAAAATTATACAAAGATTTGTTTTTTTATTTATAATTTTAGAATATGAAAATTAGTCAAAAGGACTTAATTTTTAATATAAATTTAGTATTATATTTTACATAAAATAAATATTTATTACTCCCAATTTATTTTTGAAATGTTAATTAGTTTAACATTAATTAGTATAGTTAATTTGTTTAACATGTTTAGAAATATTAATTAGTTTAATATTTTATATATTTGTTAATTAATTTAACAAATGCATAAATATTAATTAGTTTAATATTTAACTTATTTTATTTAATATTTTAAATAAAATTAAAAAGAAATATAAGTTGATTTGTTAGCTTAGATCCATATGAGATTATAAAATCATGAAAACAAAATATTGTTTTAAAACATGATTAAGACATTAAGCTAGGTAGTTGACTAGGTTAATTTTCATGTGTTTAATTTTTGGATGATGACTGCGAATATAGTGAACTTTCGACTCCATTATTAATATATGTGTTTATTAACTTAATCAACTTAGTGCTTATTGTCTGAATATGTATGTATGCTGAACATAGAACTTGCTTTTAGAAATTTCCTTCTTTAGATCCTCACTATTTATTTTTTATTTGTTAAAAGAATGTTTACTGTTGCTAAAAACATTGTTGCTAAACTCAACAAAGGATTGAAACTAATTGGTGACAACTATGAGACCTGGAGCTTAAAAGTTCAATATCTGCTTGAAGAGCAAGAGGCTCCAGAGGTAATTAACATAGTCATGGATGAGCCTGAGGAAGGCACCACGGCTCAACATAGGTGTGACCGTGCGGCTTATGACGCTTGGAGAAAGAAAGACTGCTTGGCTCGCATTACGTTGCTGAGCACCTTAGATGATGACATCTTAAGGTAATTTAATGATCACGAAAGAACAATGGGTCTTTGGGTTGCTTTGAAGAATAGGTTTGGTACCTCTTCTATTGAAAGGCTTCGATCCTTAGCAATCAAGTTTGATTCATACAAGAAGCGCCCAGAACATTCAGTGAGAACACATCTGAGGCTTATGACAAACATGATTGGGGAGTTAAAAGATGTTGGTAATGTGTTGACCGATGAACAACAAGTTCAAGCTGTCATACGGTCCTTACCTAATTCTTGGGATCATATGAAGATGCATTTGACCCACAATCAGCTAATAACGACTCTGGAAGATGTCCGGAGATCTCTTGAGCTGGATGAGGATCGGCTTGAGGCTGCCAAGCCAACAGCTGAGTTGCACATGGCAACATCCTCTAAGGCCAAGGCTGGCTCAAAGAAAAAGAATTGGGGTAAGAAAAGAGGACCAACTCAGTCTCAGCCTGCTAAAAGAGCAAGGGTAGAACAACAAGGCAATAACAAACTTCCCAAACGTGTCAATGTTGCAAAGATGAAATGCTTTAACTGTGACAAAAAGGGTCACTACGCTAAGGATTGCGCTGAGCCTCCTGCAAAGGTATTTCACAAAACCCAAACTAGTGAACTTTGTGTTTTTAGTTTAGTGTTTTTAACTGAATCTACTCATTTGTGGATTGTAGACTCGGGAGCAACGAACCACATAACGAGGGAACACAATATTTTTGTGGAGTTTCGGCGTATTTCACGTGGAACAAAGTGGATTTATGTGGGCAACAACAATAAGATTATTGTTGAAGGGATCAATACATGCAAGTTAGTTTTGCGTGGTGGTTGACACCTACTACTACATGATGTCCTCTATGCTCCAGGAATTCGTCGGAATATTATTTCTGTTATTGTTTTGCTTAGGCTTGGATTTAGCTTGTTTTTCCATGACAATTCTGTCAAATTGACTTTAGGTTCAACTTTACTTGGTTTTGGTCACGTGATCGGAGGTTTTATTATTATGGATTTGGATTATGATTTATTTAATAATAATGCAAGTTTTTCTATGTTTGCTTCTTCACATAAATATGATAGTGATGTAAACATATGGCATGCTAGACTTGGTCATATTGACCAACAAAGAATGCAAAGGTTAGCGAAACAAGGTTTGCTTACTGGCATTGAACATGTGGAATTGTCCATTTGGGAAAGTTGTCTAGCAGGAAAATCAGCAAGAAAACCATTCGGTAAAGCGACTAGAGCTAAATATTCATTTCAATTAGTCCATTCACACATATGTGGGCCTATGAATGTTAGGGCTAGGCATGGAGCGTACTATTTCATCACATTTATAGATGACTACACTCGTTTCGGTTATGTCTATTTAATTTCTCACAAATAAGAAGCAATTAGTTGTTTCAAATGCTATATGAGCTTAGTGGAAAATCAGTTAGACAAGAAGATAAAAGTTCTTCGAACTGACCGAGGTCGAGAGTACTTGTCAACTCAATTCAACGAGTTATGTGATGAAAAGAGAATTGTTCATCAGTTGACTATCCGAAATACTCCACAATAAAATGGTATTGCGGAGAGAAGAAACAGGACGCTTCTAAAAATGGTTAGGTCAATGATGGCACAAGCTAACCTCCCAATTAGTTATTGGCGTGATCCATTGCTTACTGCTACCTATGTACTTAACCGTGTGCCTACAAAATCAGTTGCAACCACTCCATATGAGTTATGGACTGGAAGAGCACCCAACCTAAGTGTATTAAGACCTTGGGGTTGCGCTGCCTATACACATGATTCTTCTCACAAACATGGAAAATTAGGCCCGAGAGAAAAGAAAAATATCTTTATAAGATACCCAGAAACCTCTAAGGGTTATGTGTTTATAGGTCAGCAAGACAGTGGGAGAGTAACTGAACTTGAATTATGAGATGTCACATTCTTAAAGGATGAGTTTCCTAAAAAGGGAGAGGTAGGTCTAGACCTAACCTTGTTTGAGATAGAGGATCAAGATGTACAAAGATTACTTCATTTGAGTGGGAGAAATTTAACAGATGATGAATTAGTTTCACAACAACAACCGTCATCGGATGCGAATGTAAGTAATCATTTGACATCAAACCGTGACCAAATGGATCTTGTTCTAAGTGGGAGTAGGGTAGATGTTCTTGATCCAAGTGGGAGCAATGTTGATCCAAATGGGAACAACGAAGAAGAATCATAAAAAGGACATGTTTTACGTAAAAAAATTCCCCGCCAACGTAAAAAATGAGCCTAAAAATGCAAAAGAGACTCTCATTCCCTTCTAAGGAAAAATGGATAAAAGCAATGGAAGATGAAATGAAGTCAATAAGAGTCAACAAAGCCTGGGAACTAGTTGATCTCCCGAAAGAGGGTAGAGCTACTGGGAGCAAATGGGTTCTCAAGATTAAGCTCAAGACTGATGGCACAGTTGAGAGATATAAGGCTCGATTGGTGGGGAAAGGTTATACACAATAGGAAGGAATAGACTACGAAGAGACTTTCTCACCTGTAGTGCAATTTAACTCAATTCGCCTAATTCTAGCTATAGTAACAAGTTTAGATCTTGAATTACATCAGATGGATGTAAAGACTGTCTTTCTCAATGGAGAATTAGATGAAGAAATTTATATGGAACAAACTGAATGTTTCACTGAAAAAGGCCATGAACAAAAGGTTTGTAGACTTTTGAAGTCTATTTATGGCCTCAAACAATCTTCAAGGCAGTGGTATATACACTTTCAAAATGTGATCATATCCAATGATTTTACTATGGTTGATGAAGATCACTGTGTTAATACCAAGAGATCAAGAAATAAGCTTGTAATTCTGACATTGTATGTCGATGATATACTTATAGCTGGAAATGATAAGGAGTTATTAAACGAGGTAAAAGCCTGGTTGTCGTCTCAGTTTGAGATGAAATATTTGGGTGAAGCTGCATATATTCTTGGAATCGAGATTTCAAGAGATCGTCCTAAGAAATTATTGCATCTCTCTCAAGAGTGTTACATTAGGAAAATTCTTAAACGATTTAATATGCAAAATAGCAACCCAATTGACACTCCAATGAGCAAAGGCCATAACTTGGAAATCCATTTGTGTCCTCAGACTCCTGAAGAGACAGAAAAGATGAACCGAGTCCCTTATAGAAGTGCAGTCGGATATCTAATGTATGCTATGGTGTGTACTAGACCTGATATTTGTCAAGCAGTTGACTTGCTAAGTAGATATCAATCCGATATAGGTCTACCACATTGGCAAGTAGTAAAGAGGATCATGATATATTTGAAGGGAACAAAACTATATTCTTTGATAATCAATAAAGTTGATTTATTTACATACATATTCATGATTTATTGAGTGTTTAGTACATTCTTCAATTATATTTTAGTATGTTAGGCTTTCTCACACAGGCAACCGCCTCCCTATCTTAGTGATAAGTGGAGATGAGACTTGATTTTAAGAAAATAAATTATCAAATGGGTAATTTGAGAGCTATATGCTTAAAATCAGTAAAGTCGCTTAAATAATAACATAAGGTTATTAAGGTGAAAGAATGTTCACCTAGTCTACTTTGTGAGCTAGATGTGAGTTTAAGGAACTCGAATTTAGATACATATGGTGTCTGAATTTCATCTATACAACATTATTTATAAAGACATACGCTCCTTAAGGAAAGGAGAAAAATATTGTAGCACGTGTTTCATACCATGTGTGCTAATGTCGACCATGGGTTAACATAAGTTTAATCTCAACTTACTGTTGCGTGAGACCCAGGGCCTTATCGTGGCCCAAAATGTGTACCCTCAGTGACTCCGATCAGATACTTGAGACTTAGTCTAATGTTAACTATCTTAGTGTGTTTCCAAAAGACCATGAAAATGGATGTGGTCTGGCGGGACATATCTTGAAAAGCAGTTGAGCTAATGTTAAAAGAATCGTGAAAAGAGGAAGATCATTAATGGAATCTCATTAATTTGTGTTCACAAGTGCACCAGTTATAACTTTTGAGGTATAATTGTGAATACAAGTAATAATGATATTTGAGATTTGAGAGAATATCAAAATGTGATTCATATGATCTAGGGTATTGCATACTTTATAATCTACTTGCAGGTTTGTACTCTACGAGAGGCTATATACTCCTAACAGATGTATAACACGTAACTCTCATAGTATGTTGGTCGCACGGTCTATGTCACTGTATGTATATTTGTAGAGACGAGATGAGAATATGTTTCTCACATTATAAGAGCACTCTCATTATGTGTGAGTGGGAGATGTTGGGTTTATCTGATAAAAAGTCCACCCATAAAGGGGTGGACTATCCAGGTAAACAGATAAGTTACCTGATAGAGTCCTATAAGAGGACAACTACTGTATTATTTAGTTACATATACAGTAAAAGGCTCAGATAAAAATACGGACTTTTCTACTGTTCTCTCTATTACTCCACTTCACAAATAAACTGGTATTTAGACTGTGGAAAAAGGGGTTGATCACGTGACAACCACCGACGACCAGTAATTCCAGCCGTGGTAAAGATCCTACTACTTCCGCTTACGAAAATAGTAAGTAAGTTCTCGATTTATGTTTAAATAATCTATTTAGTATAGATTTGTGATAATATGAATATATGAATTCTTTCATTTATGATTGAAAAACTTTCGACGGTTTGTGAGGTATAACTTGAAAAGCTACAGCTAACCCTCGATGTTAACCCTTAATTTGAAAAGCTACAGCTTTAATTTTCACTTCAAATCAAAGATTATGTTACCAAAGTTTTTTAACATTAGGAATTTAGCTCTCACCACTAGAAGATGCTTTAATTCATCCTCAGCTAGTACTCCAGTCGTCGTGTAGTTATAGTCCAATTGAGACCACCTTGGGTTGCGTAGTGCAAAAATATATCCTCATGTCTCTGCAGGTCCCATTATGTAGTACGTGGATACCTCTGCAGCTGCCTCATAATTTTGCTGGCAATTTGCATGCAGCTTCTGAGCTATCCCACTACGACGCCTGGCGTCTCCTTTACCCTGCAACTGTCATATATTGCCACACCGATATTCCCAATGCATTCTTTAATCTATTCGGTCATGCTTATCTCCATTTCCTAAACAAACGCTTTTCACGCTATCAAGATTCTTATCTTTTTACAAAACTGGTTTATGTCATGACATTCATGAAGTAGTTGAACTAGTACTGCTGTATAAACTTGCACTTCTATCTTTCTTCAGGTGTGTTTAAGTTTGTTTCGTTAATTCCTATGTATGTTTCTTGCTTTTTTTGTTCTTGAATTTATGATTACCAAATGGAATTTGCTATAGCTTTACTGCAACCTTTTTAGGAGTAGTTTCTTTCAATGTCTGTCGGAAATAGCCTCCCTGCCTCCCTCAAGGTTGGGATAAGTTTTGCGTACTGTCTCACCCTCCTCATGTGGCACGTATGTTATCATTTGTTGGTGTAGTTTCTTTTAGTGGAGTATCCATAAAAATTTTCTTGATTTATAGCTTGGTTTCCCTCAGAACCGAAATGGGAATTTACTATTTGTACTAATCTTAATTTGTTCTTAAAATTCTTTTATATGGGCATGCAAGCAGGATGTGGATGTAGAGTGTAAATATATGGGTTCCGCTAGTCTTGACGCACGCCCTTGTATATTTGTTAAGAATTCCGCGAAGCAAATAGTTTTAATTTTTGAACCAAGTTATTAGCACTTGAGGTTGCTGTCCTGTAATTGTGAACCCTTAAAAGTTCAAATTTTGGATCTGACTGAAAGCTCCATCAATGAGATATTAGCTGTAGTTTATTGTTCTCTTTTTTCGTCGTTTTTAAGTAATAACCCCAGCGTCCCAATTTATTGTTTGTTTGATTGGAGAAAGAGTTTAGGAGAAAGAGTTTAGGAACATAAGAGAACTTTTGAAATTTGGAGTCTAAAGCAAGCCATAAATATTTGCGTGGCTATTAAAAAAAGAGTGTCATATAAATTGGGACGAGAGGTAATTATTTTTTGGTTCATTTTCAGAAATATTTGCTGAATTACTGTCAATTATGTTTTGTTCTGAAGTGTGATGATGTTGATTTGCAGGATGGAAGATCAAATTGTGGAGTGGAGGATCGTGGAGCATACTTCTTTGGAAGAAGAGGAGGAGGAAGAAGAAGAAGAAGATGAGCGAGAGGTGAAAGAGAGTAAGATGAGATGGATTGTGAACAAAGGATTGGGATTTGGAAAGATGGTTATGATCACAGGTTTTGTTATTACTTCTGCACCGGTGGTTCTTCCTCCACTTTTTGCTATCTCTGTGCTTGGATTCGCCTTGTCGGTCCCTTTTGGTCTTGCTTTTGCTGGTTATGCTTGTACGGAGAAACTGATGAACAAGTTGCTTCCAAGGTCAGAGGCACCTCTATTGTTGGAGTATGGGGAAATGTATGGAGATGAGGAGGAGCTTGATGAACAATTTGGAGGAAAAGGTCCTG
This sequence comes from Petunia x hybrida, assembly GCA_037355625.1. Taxonomy (NCBI): domain Eukaryota; kingdom Viridiplantae; phylum Streptophyta; class Magnoliopsida; order Solanales; family Solanaceae; genus Petunia; species Petunia x hybrida. The sequence goes on from JBBBVM010000080.1 coordinate 1,834,657, forward strand.
ATTTTGGTGGAGAAATGCTGATGGAAGAGGAGGAAAAGAAAGAAATGAAGGACACAAAAGAAGGGGTTGAAATGAGGATTCAGTTTGTGATGGATGACAGCCGCGGATACGAGGAAGAACCTACCCTTGTAGAAGATCTGGATTTTGGAAGAGCTGAGGAAGAAAGAGAGATCAATGTAGATGAGGGCGGTAAAGAGGAAGGATATGAAGAGGATGTTGGTGAATACTTGGAAGTTGAGAATGACAGACCAATGAAGGAAATGAATTTGGAAACCGAACGAGGGAGAGGAGCAGAAAACTGGGAGTTTGATGAGAAAATTAAGAGAACTGAGGGTTTGGATCTGGTGGCCAGAGAAGCCATGGGAGAAAGTGAGGGTGAAAAAGATGTTACTTTAACACCAGGTTTGCCAGAGACAAATTTGGTTGAAGTATATGTAGGGGATGCTGTGAAGGAAGATAACCGCAGCTTAGAGAACTTAGTTGGACTTGAGGGAAAAGAGGAAGGAAAAGATACTAGAGGTCCAGAAGTAGTAGAAAAGCCATTGGAAAGCAAAGATGAGAAAGTAAGTAGTGTTGTTAGAGAGATTCAAGGGGCGAAAACCGAAACTCCTGAGGTTACTTCAGTAGAAAAGGTGAGTGTAGAAGTAACAAAGAAACAAAATTCCAGCAAAAGCTCAAAGAAGCACCAAAAAAAGAAGAAAGGAAACGAAGAGCAAAATGCTGCAACTTCAGAGAAAGGGGAGGGGTTGAGCAACAAACAGCAGGAACATAATGGTGTCAAAATGATTAAAGTAATGGAAGAGGTGAAGGATGAAGGTAACGTGAAGCAAGATGAGAAGTATTTACCAGCGAAAAGGGAGACCAGGAGAAACGAGGTTAATCAGAGTGGTGCTACCAAGAATGCCCAAAAAGCTGCCGAGATGGACAAAGCGCTGCCTGGGAACAGAGATGCAAGACATGGCAGGGATGTTGGCCAAGCTACGAAACCGACTAAGGATCATAAGGGTGTCTCCAACGGCAAGAATGCTCCTAAAGATGCGCCTGGCCCATTGGGTGACAAGGATACCATGGCAGTGGGAAAAGAGGCTCAAATGAAGGCACCTGATGTCCATGGGATTCATTCCTCTGAAAGAAAAAGGACAACTGATCAAAAGAAAATTGTGAATGAGAGTGCTTTCAATCAAGTTTCTGGAAGATCAGGGATTACCGGGGCTAAGCCTACCAAGGTCAGTTCTAAGTTTTCAATTCTGCCACCTTAGGTAGCGAGATTTTGTGGAAGTTTTTTGAAAAAGAACTTTCTCACAGAACTCAAGGAAAGGTATTTCTTCTCATCTTTCATACCTGGTGGATTGAAGTTCTGGGAAGATAGTTCATTTTGATTGAGAGCATATCTAGCTTACACTGGCTGGCCCTGTTTCTTATACTTGCTTTTAATATCTGTTGTGTTTGCTGTCTTGATTACTGTAGTGTAGTGTTTAATTATCGGTAGTTACTTGAAAAAGGGTGAAGGATCTTTATCCGAGCAAGAAGGCCAGTACTCATAAACCCCACCATGTAAAGAAAGATTAGAAACTACTACGCATCTGGAAAACCACCAGAATTTTGTCTTCCATCAAATAATTTACCAAATTATTTAATCTGGTGGATGGTCTCTCTCCAGTAGCTTTGCTGTGTCCAAGCATAGACTATACTTAACCTGAAAGGGTCCACAAAATTCTAACGTTCTCATCCAAAACATAGTGGGGTTCAGTATGTGCGTTGGAGGTTTCATATTTCAGATTTCATTCGTAGCATTACAATGCGAGTTGAGTGCAGTGGTGGTCACGGATAAAAGCAGTTCTCTCACAGGAAGCATGATTTCAGCTAATTGAGCCAGTTTTAAGAATGCTCAAAGAGCAAAAGAGTATATCAAGAAAGGGTTTAGTCGTCTTCTTTCAGCATCTCAGTAGGCTGTTTTAACTTCCATTTGGCGTTGTATTTTGTATCACGTCGTGTACTATCCCGGTAGGTGGTTCTATTTATTTGCTGAGGATTTGGCTTAGGACTCCTGTTAGGCGCGTGGTCAGTGAGTAGTGGTTGGTTCGTGTTATTGATCCTTTCTTTCTTGTGCTCGAACTGTATTTTGTAAGTTTGATTGTCGGATACTAGTTGCCTCCTAGTACAACGGGCAGAACGAAAAGTTTTGATTTTCAAGTTTTCCTTCTGTAGGTCCTCCTTTGTTTTTCCAGTGGTTCCTTTTCTTTGTTTTTTTTGGGGGGAAGGGGGGGGGGGTGTGTTTGATGGTGGTGAGGGAGGTTGAGTCTACTCTTAGGTGATGAACAGTTATCTGAAGAGGCGAAAACTATGATCGTTGGGAAAGGTATCCTCTCCCATGGTTCCTCAGGAAGTGTAAATGTTGATGAAGGGTCTTGCATGAAAAATGCGACTGTTTGCTCTTTCCAATTTTTCTGGAACTTCTCTTTTGAGGTTCACTGAACTCAATAAGCACTGTCCATATCTAGGCCAGCAGAATATGTCGGCTCTTCACTTGAACATAAGTTTGTTTAGAAGTAGTTTATCAACTCCAAATCATTCTCTCAAAGCCAAGTGTCTTTGTTTTTATATAGTTGGCACGGTTTATTCCCTGTAGATTCCCTGATAACTTTTTCATCTTTGTTAGCTCCCTGGTACTATCTTGGCCTACTTGTAATGGAGCTAAATGTATGCTTTTAATAAAGGCCCACATTATGTACTGTTTGCATCTTCTTGATGTCATCGGTGACGAATCTTACTTCATCAAAAAGAAGTTTGTTTAGAATTGGTTTTGTCCCCTCTTAGATGTTTAGAACTCTTTTCAGATTTCCTAGCAGAAAATAGATCTCCATATGGCGGTATATGCTCCAAGAATAGCTAGAGCCTGCACTCCTGGTCTTTCCGGTTAGGAATTGTGGTTTAAGGATTGATTGTGTTAGGTAAAATCATTCAAAACCTTGAGTGTTAGAAAAAACTTGCAGTGCTTTATATCATGTTTGCTTAAGCTTGTGCATCTCTGTTTGAAGTGCACTTGGTGTTGCTGATCGAGCCTAATATACATATAATGCTGAATAGAGTGTTCCTATTAGGCTGAATATAGAGTTATAGGAACAGGTGCTGGTTGACTTATTGTCTTCGACGTGATGTATACATGTCAAACATCGTCAACAAACTTTACTGTGATCCCAAATTAGATAGGTGGGGGCATTTCACAGATCCTTTTTTATCCTGCTACCATTGCATTGCTATTGGTACTCAGTCTTGCAGCTTTCGTGTCCACAAGACTAATACATCTGTCTCTTCAGTACCTGCTGCTTGTCAACCAGCATTCAGTGTTTTTTCTGGTATTCAGTTTAGAGAATTTGTTCTATGATTCTCATTCTTCAACTGCTTTAAAGTGGTGTGTTGGCTGGAATTGAGACTACCAATTATCAGGAGCTGAATGAACCGTCGTTAGTAGTGTTTGCCTTAATTTTTGGTTTAACTGTTTGGTGCTGTAATTTTTTATGTATGTTTCTGTCAAAGTTGCGAAGATTCATATTTCTTTTATTGGTATTTTGCTAGGAGTTCTACAGTGAAGAAAAGATATGGGAGAAGATAAATGCTATGAGAACAATTGTGGGATATGCAGCTGCGAAACAATCTTTGTTGATAGATGAACTGAAGGCTTTGTATATCTTTACTGGAGTTGAGCCACCATCCCCGTTTGTTATCACATCCGATTTGGCAGAAGTGAATGACAAGCTTCAGTTCCTTATGTCAATTGTAGGAATAAAGTAGGACCTCGTGCTTTGCCAGGGTTATACTTTTATGGGTGATGTATCATTTTACTATTAGCAGACCTGGGGATGTTTTATTTTACTGATACTTTCGTCATGGATATTTTACCGCTTTATTTTTCCTTGCATCTCTGGTATTGGGACGGTGTCGGTTCTGGTACGAGTGTGTAATGTCATGGTGAGATTTGAGAAGTGAGTGTAGGAGCCAAGGAGGAGATCGTTGATGTGAGGTCGCCGTCTTTTTGTAGTTGTTTGATGAATGACTTAGTTGATGCAGGGCAAGGCTGAAATGCTGTCTTGTGGTTATTGCGTTGCCGTGTGCTCATGTTTTCAAGTTTTATCGAGTTAGGTCGTACATGTGCTCCTGTTCTTCAATTGGCCCATAAACTTGAAGACATTTGGAGAGACCGTAGGCGTAAATCTCAAATGAACATACCATTTGGGCAATGTAATGTTAAAACTAAAGGCATTTGAATTATTCTTGTGGGTTACAAGCAAGCTGCGCCCGGTTTATCTGTTTGCAACTGACAAGCTGCACCCGGTCTGTATCTGTTTGCATCTGATTGTGCAAGTAGCTTAAAAATTGGAAACGAAAATCTTGGGAGGAAAAGTGAAGAAGCAGATGGTCGGTAGGGGTTTTCTTGGCGATGCAATGGTTGGATTGTTCTCACGGCGCAATGCTCTGTAACACTCTAAATGATCAAACTGTGTTCGTGTGTTCGCCTTTTCTTATTTGTTAGAACGGCACTTGCTTTAAATACAATTTCTGTAGTTCAAAAGAGGTGAAATTTCATCAAAGTAGGTTAGTCATTGAGGTTCAAAAATAGATTAATAAAGTAGGGATCATTGATATAGTTAATTCAGCGGAGATGATTGCTTAAAACAAGGTTTTCAACAATTTAATAGGAGGTAAAGAGATTAAGGACCAATAAATCATTCTTTTTCAACTTTCAATTAGAATCCTGCATATGAGCAGATATAAAATGTTCCCGATTGACAGATTGACAAATTGGAATTAGCCGAACATAACTTTGGAACTTGGAACGCGGTCTCTTCAAATATTTCACTATTTAAAAAGAGGTGAAGGTTCAGCAAAGTAAATAAGTTTTTAGCTATCCGAGTAATTTTCCTTGAATCTATACAAATAAACAAGTTCATAGACAAAATAAAAAAGTTAAAACTAATTAGGTACAATTAATACTTAGTAAATATTATGCACGTTAAAATTAATGCAGCAATGACCTCTGGCTATCTCTTCTTCCTAAACCTAGGCCATAATGTCAACAATTCAGCTCGAGGAGGTAAACTTGTTTTGAGCCGATTAGAACACTCTCTGATTGCATTCTTCCTCACCGAAAATGGCCAAAATTCATTGTTGAAGGATGATTTTGAAGATGAAAAAAGACCTGATTCTATGTGGATTAGGAAAAAGTTCACAGTTGACAACGAAGATTTGGCTGTTCAAAGTGTTTTTCGAGTTTGAGTCAAACAAGAAAAAAGGGAACAGCTGGAGTTGAAGTCTCAATTCAATAAAAAGAAAGAAAAGCTTTCAAGGCGGTGCGGAAGAAGAAGCTGTTTCCTATGCGAAGAAGGATTGGAGACTTAGGCAAATCAACTTAGGTTTCATATAAGGCAATATGGGTAAACTTTATTAGAAACTGACTCCAAGCAGAAAAAGGAGTTTTAAGTTAATTATGGAAAAGACTTTCCATGAACTCTACAAATACAAAGTTGTTTTGACCTAATTACTTTACGCACTCAAGAAATTTCAATAGTGCAAATAGAGAGCAAATTGATTGTGAGAGTTTTTGTGTGCAAGAGCAGAAGCAAGGTAGCAGAACCTGGAGGAGTTCGAGTTTCATTAGATCTAGTCTGTTCTCTTAGTTTTCTGTTATAAGCTATAAAGTTGTGATCATTCAGCTTAGTTAGAAGCATTATCTTGTGATTACATTTTGGTGAGATAGTTCAACCTTACAAGTTATAGTGAGGTTTGGAAGGTTCTAGGTATTAGTCATAGTGAGGCTAGTTCGTTGATTGCATTGCGTTATAATCTAAAACTTGCTCAGTTTCTTTGAGTCGAAAAGTTTAAATCCCAAGAGTGTTGGGTCGTGGTTTTTGATCCTTTGAGCAAGGATTTTTCAATGTAAAAATCCTTGTATTCTTTACATTTTCGCATTGTGTTAAGTTTCAGAGATAGGAGAAACTTGCAAGGAACCTGGTTCTTTGTGAGTTAGACGTATAAAGTAAAAACCAAGTTTTAGGATTTTGAAAATCGGGTAAGATACTATTCACCCCCTAGTGTCTTACGAAAGCGCACCAGGTGCAACAAGTGGTATCAGAGCAGGTTCTCTCATATTTAGATTAACATCTTGAGAAGGATATGAATAATGAGTGCACCACCGATTGTCACTGAAGGACAATCCATCAACAGGCCTCCTCAGTTCAATGGGCAGTACTATGAATGGTGGAAGGGTAGAATGGAAGATTTCATTCAAGCTGAAGACTATCAGCTCTGGATCATCACGACTGATGGACCTCTTATTCCTACCAAGACTGTTGGTCAGCCACCTAATTAGGAAACTGTTCCTAAGGATAGATCTGAATACACTGATGCTGATTTCAAGATGGTTGAAAAGAATGCTAAAGATAAGAGGCTTATCATATGTGGTCTTGGCCCAGATGAATACAAAAGAGTTTCTTCATACAAGACTGCCAAGGAGATTTGGGATGCATTTCAAGTCGCTCATAAAGGAACTACACAGGTTAAGAAGTTAAGGATTCAGCTGTTGAAAAGAAAGTTCGAACTGTTTGCTATGGGAGAGACCGAATCCATCCAAGATATGATGAACAGGTTCACAATCATAACCAATGAGATAAAGTCCTTGGGTATGATTCGTACTAATGAAGACTTGGTGGAAAAGGTTATAAGGATTCTCCCAGACTCTTGGGAATCCAAAGTCACAGCTATCATTGAAGCAAAGGAGTTGGACAAGGTTCAACTGGATGAACTTGTTGGTAGTCTAAAAGCTCAGGAACTGATGAAACAGTCAAGAGTAAAAGTGGAACCTAAGAAGGAGAAACCTTGGCTTTAGAGGCTACTGAAGGATTAAGGTATGAAGTTTCTGAACAGGAGATAGCTTTGGTAAATGCTGTAAGAAAGTCATTAAGCTTAGAAAAGAATAGAAGGTCTGCCAAAGCTAATCCAAATAGGAGGAACATTGTTGACAATCCAGACTACCCAGGTTGCTTCAAGTGTCACAAAAAGGATTATGTTGTAAAGTACTGTCCTGTGTGGGAGATGGAGTGGAAGAAGGAGAGTGCTGCCAAGGATGGTGAACCTAAGAAGACTAAACAACCACCCAACTTCAGAGCCATGAGGAGAAATATGAAAGAAGCCTTTTACGCTACATGGGGACCATCTTAAAGTGACACTGATTCAGGAGAAGAATAAGAATCAGAGGATGACTCTCCTTTTGCACTGATGGCTCTGGATGAAGAACCTCCCACTGATGACCTGCATGAGGTAAGTCTTGATGAGCTGAAACTGAAACTTCCTACTTATTCCTTAAGTGAATTGAACATGCTTGCACTTACTTTAATTAAAGGAATTGAAAGTCTTAGAGTTGAGAAGGAATATTTGCTTTCTGAGAAGGACCATCTGATATCAGTTGTGTCTAATTATAAAATTAAGAATACAAACTTAGATGAAGCCAACACTGAATTGAAAATTGAATCTTCTTCAATTAATGGACAAGTTTTTCAACTTAAACAAAAAGTCTCAGCTGTTGAACTTGAAAACCTGAAATTAATGGAACAGGTACTAGAGGAGAAAAAGAAAGTTTCGACTTTTTAACTAAATAATCTTAAACTAGAAAAAGCCCTTGGTAAGCAAGTAGATGGTGAGGCTCAAATCAACTTTGAATCTGAGCTTAAAAAGAAAGACAAGGTTCTGCATCAGGAAATTGAGAAGAACCGTGTTCTTCAATGCAAAGGTTGATAAGGCCAACTATGAACTTACCAGGCTTACTAAATGGAATAAGTATTCAGAAGCTTTGAAATGGTTGCATGAAAATCATAATAGAGGTCAGAATGACTTAGGACATAGGGAACCTTTACCAGCATGGAATCCTAACAGTAAGTATGTAGGACTCCCTTGCAATAAACTTTGCTTTCTTTGTGGAAAGGCTGGGCATTATAGAAAAGAATGTCTTATTGCATCGAAGGCTGTTAAAAAGAACCTTAAGTCAGTTTTACTTTATTGAGCTAGAAAAGATTGATTCATCCATTCTATCACAAAAGGGGACCCAAGCTTGTCTGGGTTCCTATTACTAACCCCTGATTTTGTTTTGTAGGCTGGATGAGAAGGAACAACCCAAGCTGGATTCTTGATAGTGGGTGTTCCAGGCACATGACAGGAGATAGAAGAAACTTCTCTCACTTGCAGCGTTTTAAGAGGGGTAGTGTGGCTTTTGGAGGAGGTAAAAGTGGAGAAATTGTTGGTATTGAAAAGGTTGGGAGGTCCCTCAATCATGCAATTGAAAATGTACTGTGTGTTGATGGATTGAGGCACAATCTACTAAGCATCTCCCAACTTTGTGATTAAGGAAATCAAGTTAGTTTCACGTATGTAGGATGAACTGTTAAGAACCTGCAGACTGGTGATATGGTACTAGAAGGGAAACGAGAAAAAAATGTGTACAAAGCTACGTTAGGCTCTCTTCCAAAAAATAATTTGACTTGTCTGAATGCACTTGAGAATGATGCAAAAATATGGCACAAGAGACTAGGACATGCAAGCTTGACTCTGCTGAATAAATCAAAGGACCTGGTTCATGGATTGCCCAGCAAAAAGTTTGATGACATCAAGATATGTGATACTTTTGTGAGGGGGAAACATGTAAGATGTTTATTCAAGTCAAAGAAGGTGGTTAGTACTTCTAAACCACTTGAGTTTGTTCACATGGATTTGTGTGGACCTGTGAGGGTTAGGAGCAGAGGAGGAAAGAGGTTTGTAATGGTGATTGTTGACTACTCCAGATACACGTGGACCTTGTTTCTGAGATCTAAGGATGAAGCTTATGACATATTTGAAGACTGGGCAAAGGTTGTTCAGAAGAAACTAGGATTTCAACTTTTGTGTATTATGTCTGACCATAGAATTGAGTTCGAGAATGCTAAGTTTACTGAGTACTGCAATAAATATGGTGTGGACCATAACTTCTCTGCACCAAGGACCCCTCAACAAAATGGAGCAGTTGAAAGAAAGAACAGGTCCTTGGAGGATATGGCTAGGACAATGCTGTTATCAAGCAGTATGGCTAAAAAGTTTTGGGCTGAAGCAGTTAACACCGCATGCTACTTATTAAATCGATGTTCTATCCGTCCTTTGTTAGAGAAAACTCCCTATGAGCTGATAAGATGAAGAAAACCCAATATTGCACATCTAAGAGCATTTGGATGCAAGTGTTTCGTGCATAATAATGGGAAGGAACCTTTGGGGAAGTTTGATGATAGAAGTAACGAGGCCATCTTCTTGGAATATTCTTCACAAAGCAAAGCTTACAAGGTGCTCACCAAAAGAACCTTGACTGTAGAAGAGAGTGTGCAAATGGTATTTGATGAATCTGGAATGATTGCAAAGAGAGTTGAAGATGATAATCAGGAAATTGGGTTAGCTTGAGATGAACCTGCTGAAGACCCTGTGAGACTTGAAGAAGACATATTTGATCAAAGTGAGGATAAGGATCAGACTTAGGGGGAACAAGGGGGCAATCAGACAAGGGGGAACAAAAGAACCAGAAGAAGACAATACTAATATACCTGGTCCCTCTAGTACTACTACTCAGCAGATTCAGCCCAAACTATAGAAACATCAAAGTTCTCACCCATTGGAGAATCTTATATCTGATCTAAATACTGGGATTGTGACTAGAAGAGCCATGAAGAACTTCTGTGCATTTTATGCGTTTCTATCTGCCGTAGAACCTAAGAATGTACAAGAGCCACTTGAGGATCCAGATTGGGTGACTGGTATGCAGGAAGAACTTCATCAGTTTGAAAGAATTAAGGTATGACACGTGGTCCCTCGACCCTCGTACAGGTCGATCATTGGAACTAAATGGGTATTTAGGAACAAACTGGATGAACATGGTATAGTGACAAGGAACAAAGCAAGACTAGTGATTCAAGGTTACAGTCAAGAAGAAGGGATAGATTATAATGAAACCTTTGCACCTGTTGCTAGAATGGAAGCAATTAGGATGTTGATAGCTTTTGCAGCTTATATGGAATTCAAGCTGTATTAGATGGATGTAAAGAGTGCATTCCTTAATGGTTATTTGAACGAAGAGGTGTATGTGATTTAACCACTTGGTTTTGAATGTTCAGAGTTTCTTAATTATGCCTACAAACTTGACAAGGCACTTTATGGGCTGAAACAGGCTCCTAGGGCTTAGTATGAAAGGTTGTCTGGGTTCTTGCTGAAGGATGGGTTTACAAGAGGAAAAATAAACAACACTCTGTTTCTAAGGAAGAAAGCCAAGGACGTGCTGATTGTGCAAGTGTACATAGATGATATCATCTTATGAGCTACTAATGAGAACCTTTGCAAGGAGTTTGCCGACCTGATGGGAAGTGAGTTTGAGAAGAGAATGATGGGTGAGCTGAATTTCTTCTTAGGCTTACAAATCAAGCAAACTCACGAAGGCATAATGATCCATCATCAGAAGTAAATCAAGAAACTTTTTAAGAAGTTTGATATGAAATATTATAAGGACATGAGCACAACTATAGCACCTGGAACTAAATTGGATTTGGATGAACCTTGTGCTTCCATTGATGAAACAAAGTACAGAGGAATGATTGGTTATTTGCTGTACTTGACTTCAAGTCGTACAGATATTGTTTATAGTGTTGGTTTATGTGCAAGATTCCAGTCAAAACCAAAGGAGTCATACTTAACAGCAGTCAAGAGTATACTAAGATATTTGAAAGGAACTCAAGATCTATGCTTATGGTACCCAAGAGGTGGAAGTTTTGATCAAATGGGTTTTGCAGATACTGACTATGCTGGTCACTTGGTTGATAGGAAAAGTGCATCTGGGATGACACACTTCCTAGGTCCTTGTCTTATTTCATATGCTACAAAGAAGCAAAATTTAGTGGCATTATCTACAGCTAAAGCTGAATATGCAACAACTGCTCTATGTTGTTCACAGCTTTTATAGATTAAGCAGCAGTTAGAGGACTTTGGAATTAAGTGTGGACCAGTTTTAATCTATTGTGACAATACCATTGCAGTTAATATAACCAAGAACTCGGTCCAGCACAAGAGAACAAAGCACATTAACATTAGGCATCACTTCTTAAGGGATAATGTTGAGAAAGGCCTAATCACTTTGAATTTTTACAAGACTGAGGATTAAATTGCTGACATCTTTAGTAAGGCTTTGAACATGGTACAATTTGAGAAGAACATGCTTGAGTTAGGGATGACCAACATACACTGATCGAGGCTGCACCTGGTTCTCCCAATGATTGGCTAGAGAAGTTTCTTTGTTTAACCTAGTTTAACTTTGCTTAGTTGACTCTACTTTTAAAACGTAATTGTGTTGCTTGCCAACCTGTTTGGAACCTATTTTCATGACTTAGATACTGGCAAACTGTTTTTGAGTAGAGGATAAATGCTAAAGAACCTAGTGCATGGACGTTCAGGTACGCATCCAATATTACTTACTGACGTGGCCAATTAGTTACCAAGTTAACTTATGTGATGCTAAATTATTGGGTCAGTTTAAATTTCAAATTCATTAAAATCCGCTGGCGTCAGCTCCCACACATAATAATGGTAAAACACAACTTTTTCACATCCCATCGCCCAGTTCTCCTTCTCGATACAAACTTTACAACTTCTTTAGTCTTCTAACATCCAAAAGGGTTTGTGCAGTTGATACACATTGTTACTATTGCTTATAAAAGTAAGCCAAGCTTATCTCTCTCTAAAATTCTCATCTTCTCCTTCAAGAAACTTTCTCAAATCTTCTCATTATGTCATCTACTTCCAAAAATACTGAAAACCTTATTTCTCAAAATTCAAGATGTCCAAACTTAATCAAAAAGCAAAGCAGCTGGCGACGAGTAGATCAGTTGCAATGGCGAGAAAGTTTGCGATGTTAAGACAAAGAAAGGTATCTGAAGAAGTCACAAGCAAGAAGGAAATAATAACAACAGTAGTGGAACAATGGGTTGAGGAGAATCGAGGAAAAACTCAAGAAACTATAAAGGTAAACCCTAGTTCTTCTATCGTTACTGTTTCTATAGTTAGTACTATGAATTCTGAGCCTGTAGGAGTTTTAGAGGGAAACACTGCTGTTGAATGTTCTAAAAATGAAAAGGAAGTATGAGTAGTAGATAAGAAAGAAAAATCTGATCATGTTGTAGAAACTGTGGTTGAAAAGCCGATTGAGGAACCTGTTGAGGAACCTATTCCCTCGGAAGTTCCTCTTGCAAATATTCTTGTAGCGATTGAAGGAGAAAAAGAGAAGTGTGCTGAACCTTCCAAGGAACCTGAGAAAGAATCTACTTCACTCTCTTGTTCTAAGGGTAGTGATGATGCAGATTTAAAATAGATTGATGACTATGAGGACAATAAGGAAGAGGGAATAGGTTACACTGAGCCTCTAAATGAGACCTGAGGATGAGGAGGCGAACACTATTCTTCATGAAATTGAGAGTTCTTCTGAAACTGAAGGATCGGCTGAGTGTAAGTCTAAGAGAAGAATTAAGAGAAATTCAGAAGATGATGTTCTGGTAAAATCTGTGAAAAAGAGAAGACTTGTGAAGGGGGGAAGAGCATGTAGGTAGCTCTAGGATTAGTAGTTCTAGGCATGGTGATGATGATGGTGGTGAGTTTAGCAAGAAAGCTGGTTCTGCAAGAAGAAGACTGGCTACTAGAGGCTCTGTCAAGGGACAACAGAGTACGGTTGCTGGTGAGCCAGAGGTGCGTGGAAAAATAAGGTTGAAGTTGATAGCTGAAAACGAAAAGGAAGAAAACTAGAAAAGAATTTAACACTTTCGAAGGTTACCCCTGGTGAAGGGTAAGATTCTCACTGATCTAGAGCTGGAGGGAATGATTCAACGTGGTGACAAGTTAAGTGCTCATGTTTGGTTGAACCTGTTTAGTGATAATGCATGAAGATTGTATGATCAGAAGGTTCGAGAATTTTATACGAATTGTACCGTGAGTAAGGGAATTGTCACTACCATTTTTAAGGAATTAGTAATTTAGTTTAATTGTGATGATTTGGGTTCGATTTTGGGTGTTCCATCCTAAGGCTACAGTGAGTATCTGAGAAAGTCATGGCCTGCAAGAGGTGATTGAGTGTCTGCTTTGGAGGTTACAAGAATGTTTGTAGGGACTTGGAAGAGCAATACCGGTGAAAAAGAAGGCCATGGAACCCTTTTATCAGTTGCTTTTGCTTTTTTGAGTTCGTGCTGAAGAACCTACTGTAGAGGTCAGGAAGGCACAATGAGGCAAATTTCCTTTACATGACCTATATGGACCCGCTAGATAGAGAGGTTCATATTAATCTGCCAGAGCTGATGATTAAGCACATTACTAGAGTGGCTGACACAGGGTTTGGAAAGCATGTCTTAGTCTATGGGTTTCTGTTGGGCAAAGTATTTGAATTCTTTGGAGTGCCTCAAGCGAAATGGACTGAACCTGATCATAATGACGTATTTAGGAAGAACATCTTAAGGTTTTGTTGCGATGTGTTAGATGGTGAACCTGCTAATGAACCAACACATCCAGAGGAAGAGGTTGAGGAGAGACAAGGAGGCAGCTTGACAGGCAGACAAATGAACTTGCCTGGTTGAACGTGAAAACACTAGGCTAGATGCTGAGCTGGAATGGGAGAGACAAGGGAAGTATGCTTGCCTTGCCAAGTTGCTTGCTCACTTCAAAATTCCCAATGCCCCTTAAATTGTGAACCTGTCCCTTCCTCTTGTTCTATAGTTGGTTCTTATTCTGGCCTGTGTTAAGATAGTTTATTACTTTTGGTTTGTAATATTTTGGATGTTATGCTTGGATGTTTTAAGCCGGTTTGGCACTTTTTAATGGTTAATTATCCTTTGCTATATTTGTTGGTGTTTATTGTCTTAAACAGGTTCCTTACTTGAAAGGTTAGCAAGCTGCCTATGGCACAGAGTCAACTAGACTTAATTTAAGTTATGCAGGTTCATACAACTGTGAACTTTTCGATGATGCAAAAAATGGGAAGTTAGATGTTGTTTAGATCAGTTTATATTTGTGACTTAATTTTTGCCTAACTGTTTATTACCCTGGTTAATAGATACAGGTTGTGCTAATGACCCTCGGTGAGACATCATTGTTTGTCATCATCAAAAAAGGAGAATTTTTTGAAGGATGGTTTTGAAGATGACAAAGGACCTGGTTTTATGTGGACTAGGGAATTTGTTCAAAGTGTTTTTCGAGTTTGAGTCAAAGAAGGAAAAAGGGAACAACTGGAGTTGAAGTCTCAATCTAATAAAAAGATGGAAAAGCTTTCAAGGCGGTGCCGAAGAAGAAGCTGTTTCCAATGCAAAGAAAGATTGGAGACTTAGGCAAAATAATTTAGGTTTCATAAAAGGCAATATGGGTAAACCTTATTAGAAGCTGATTCCAAGCGGAAAAAGGAGTTTTAAGTTAATTATGAAAAAGACTTTCCATGAACTCTATAAATACAAAGTTGTTTTGACCTAATTACTTTACGCACTTAAGAAATCTCAACAGAGCAAATAGAGAGAAAATTGATCGTGAGAGTTTTTGTGTGCAAGAGCAGAAGCAATGTAGCAGAACCTGGAGGAGTTCGAGTTTTATAAGGTCTAGTCTGTTGTCTTAGCGAGGCTTGGAAGATTCGAGGTATTAGTCATATTGAGGCTAGTTCCTTGACTGCATTTCATTGTTATCTAAAACTTGCTCAGTTTCCTTGAGTAGAAAATTTTAAATCCCAAGAGTGTTGGGTCGTAGTTTTTGATCCCTTGAGCAAGGATTTTTCCACGTAAAAATCTCTGTGTTCTTTTTGTTTCCGTATTGTGTTAAGTTTCAGAGATAGGAGAAACTTGCAAGGAACCTGGTTCTTTATGAGTTAGACATATAAATTAAAAAGCAAGTTTTAGGATTTTAAAAATTGGGTAAGACACTATTCACCCCCTTCTAGTGTCTTACGAAGGTACACCAAGTGCAACACTCATCTAGATCATGGATTCTGATAATATCGATATCCGGGACCAGGTAAAGGACCATCTTCTTAAGAGATCCAGCAATTCGCAGCAAATACAATGCAAGATCATAATCACTTATAGACCCAATAAAACAACCAACTTTAGCACCTTTAAACATTTATGAGAGAATATCATAGCTTCCCGTGCAATAAGATCAACAACGCTCTTTTCAGCTAGGAGCTGAAAGATAAAAACAACTTCCAAAGTCTTATTGCTTTTAGACCATGAGTTTCTTAAAAGAAGGTAAGAAATGATCAAACATACATTCTCAAAGTCGTCGTTATATTTTCCATACCCCGCATAACCTAATAAAAGAAAATATAAGCCATGCTTGAAATGGAAAACATAAAAAGCTCTGCAAAGTAGCTAGATAATATTTCAGTTACTTGTCTCTTAGTTACGGGAAAGATAGGAAAGAGTGTAAACTGCCATAAAGAAGAAAAAAAGGCATATTAGGAACGGTTAGGATGCATTACACCAAGAAACGAGAAGGAATAGCTATAAGATAGAAAAATTTCCTATATAAGGAAATTTGAGACCCATAAGCTTGAGCAATTTTGTTAAGAAGGTGTTATCTCGGGTGGTCCATAATTACTTGGTTGGAATTCTCCCTAACTTGATTTCTCAAAATCAGGCAGGATTTGTTAAGGGAACAAGCATTGTGGATAATGTTTTGCTAGCTCAGGAGATTATTCATGATATCAACGATGGAACACATGATGCCAATGTTGTAAACTGGATATGATGAAGGCATACGATTGGTTCTCATGGCTTTTCTTGACTATGGTGCTAGGAGGATGAGATTTTGTCATGAGTTTATTGATATAATGTATTAATTAGTGTCTTCTAATTGGTACTGTATCTTATTTAATGGACAAAGTCATGGTTTCTTTCATCCCACACGTGGTCTCAAGCAAGGTGACTTGCTTTCTCCTACTCTTTATTCTCACTGTTGAGGTGTTGACAAGGACTTTGAATTCATTGCATAACCATAATCTTTATAAGGGTTATATTCCTAAATGGAGTCCCTATATTAATCACTTGAATTATGTAGATGATACTATTATATTCACCTCATCTAATGAGGTTTCTCTTTACTGGGGTTTGAATCCATATGAAGAGGCATCGTGGTAGAAAATAAACAAGGATAAGAGTGCAATCTATCTTCATCATTCAGTGCCTACTGATGTGGTGGACAAGGTAGAGCATATCACTAATATTCATAAAAATAATTTTCCTTTTACATATCTTGGTTGCCCAATATTTTACAGTAGAAGAAAAAAGATTTACTATGAAGATATTGTGGGGAAGATTGTTGGTAGGTTGCATGAATAGGGTGCTAAGATGTTATCTTTTGGAGCTCCAAAGCATGCCAATTCACTTGTTATTTGCGGTTAATCCACTTGATAGTGTGATAAATCAACTACATAGACTCTTTGTAAAATTCTTTTTGGGAAACTCTCAAGAAGAGTCATGTAGACATTGGGCTTCTTGGAAACACTTGTGCTTGCTAACTGAGGAAGGCGGTATGAGTTTTTGTTCCCTTTTTGATAATTTTAATGCATTGTTTGCAACTATGGTGAACTTTAGAACTAGAATCTTACTTTGGGAAACATATATGGCAAATAAGTATTGTAAGAAATTACATAAAACTATTAGTCCTTATGAAAAAGGTTCATATGTATGGAAGAAGATGCTACAAGCAAGGGATGTCGTAGTTCATGAATATTTTGGCAAACTAAAAAGGGTAGTGCGCATTTGTGGTATGACCATTGGACAGATCTAGGTCCATTGTATTTTTTAGTACCCTATACATTTGAGGATGAGTTAGGATACAATAGTGTGAAGGAGGTGATAGATAATGTCCGATGGAATCAAGAGCTACTTGTTCAGCTTCTACCTAAAGATATTGTTGGTCATGTTGTGCAAAATGTGAGTGTGGCCAGTGATGATCAAGAGAGAGACAAACCTTGGTGGTCTCACAACTAATGGTTTTTTTTTTTGTTGTTAAAAATGCCTGAAAATATTTGCGCTATAAGGAGGCCAAAGTTCCTATTGGTAAGTATATGTGGGTGAAAGGGATACCTATTAAGGTATCTTTTATGATGTGGAAGGTGTGAAAATTTAAACTCCCTATTGGATGAGGAGTTAAAAGAATGGGTTATGAATTTGCATCAAGGTGTTGGAGTTGTGTGAATCTTGATATTGAGACGAGGGAACATTTAATTTTCACGAGCTCTATTACCTTTAATATGTGGAAGTTCTTTGCACAACCTGCTGGAATCAATTTGGAGAAATGCTCTACACATCAAGCCTATTTCAAGTGGTGGAAGCAATGGCCAAAGCTATGGATGCAAGCGGTATTTCATACTATCCCTTCATTTATAATTTGGTCATTATGGAAGAGCAGGAATATTGTAAGACATTGATGTATGATTTCATTTTTGAGATTAGTTTATGAAGTTTCATCTGATATTGCTTCATTTGTCAAATTGCGATCCATGCAAATTCATTTGACTGGGCAGTCATGGAATAAAATTGTTCAAGCCTTGGAATCTTATAGTCCAAGGTAGAAGGATGTTCAAGTTACATGGAAAGAACCAAGAGATGAGTCTTTGAAATGTAATACTTATGGTTCTTCGTGGGGTAATCCTGGGCCTGGGCCTAGCTCTATTAGTTTCTGCATTAGGAATAGTGCTGGTAATTTATTGTTTGCCTATGCTAAATTAATTAGGGAGCAGATAACATGGTGGCGGAGGTAATGGCGATAAGGGAGACTATAAGGTTTTGTAATCCTCATAATTTGGGACCTATGATCATTGAGACTGATTTCTTATTGATGAGGAATATGATTGAGGGTATGTGACCTAACCTATGGTCTATAGATGTTGTGATTGATGACATACAAATGCTAAGACAACAAGGTTTTTTTCAATTTGTTCATATATATCGAGATGGTAACATGTTGGCTGATTACATGGAAAATCTCACTTACTCTATGCCTCTTGTGAGCTTCGCATCCTTTGATAAATTACCACCTAAGGGCAAGCTTTTGTTGAATCTGGATAAGCACCACCATATTAATATTAAAGGCCATCTAATTAAGAGATCATGATGGAGGCACAACATGTTAATATGGAGAAGAGAGAGTTAGAATCTATTCATTATGATCGAAACCTTGCGGCGGAGATCATGGTGGATTTTTTTCCTCTAACTATTTTTTTTTTGCAGTACAAAGTAGAAGAATAATATACAACACTTTGGTATGAACTTAATTATTACACGGATCACATATGTTTCGTTATATTACATCAAAATTATAAGGAGCAGACTAGCATATTGTTATTCCCAATACGCACCACAATTATACAAGAGGGGGGTGATTTATGTAATGCCCGATTTTTATTTTATTTAACTTAAAGACTCAAGGATCAATTTCACAGATGTGTTCCTTTACTTAGTTATATACAAAATGAGTAAACAAGTAAGAACACATGATTTTAGCGTGGAAAAACCCCGACAACTTGGGATAAAAAAACCACGACCTACTTCCTCAAGTAGGATTTCAACTTCACTATTTTAAAATATTTTACTTGGTTACAAGACTTCCTTCTTACTAACCTAGGACTAACTCTAATCCTATAGTGACCCCTTTCACAATAGATGAAGTTTCTTCAAGTAACTAGACTTGAATTGTGTACTCTTTCAGAACTTCTATGTAAGCAGATAGTACAACTCAATAACTCTTGCTACAGATGAACTAAGACCAAGAACAATAAGACTCAATCTAAGAACCAGGTTCTTCACTTAGTTCACAGTAGCTTCTATGACTGCTCAAATACAACTTAGACTTGCTTTAATGACTTTGCTCTAAACTCTCTGTATTTGTGTGTGTCTTCCAGTCCAAATGATTCTCAATTTATAGAGTTGAAAACTTGTCGAGTCTTGTACAATTAGGACTCCAATGATCTTTCAGATTTTGTGTCCTAATTGAACTCCTTCTTGGATAGATGATATCTTGTTTGCCTTATCTCAATCTCTATGCAATCTTTTCAATCTTGTACAGCCTTGCATAGTTATCAAAGATAATTATCAAAATTAGAATAAAATTAACTTTTCTTGCTCAAATGATTTTGCATTGATATTTATTCAGCTGCAGAGGTTCAAAGGAACATGTCCATTGATCTGTTCCTTTGTCATCATTCAAAACTCCAAGTTAATAATTTTCCCCTTTTTGATGATGACAAATTCATAGAATGTGCCTCATATCCTTAATGACCTAGAACATCACTTTTATCTCAAAATCACATTAGAAGTGATCTTATCATTAAGGACTAGGTTGTAAACAAAATAAATATCACAATCAAAATTATACTCACTCTTCCCCTTTTTGGCATCACTAAAAAGCTTGTGTAAGTAAGAATTATGTTAGTCGTTGCAGAAAAATAGCTTATAGCCATTGAGGCAACTCAAAATGAAAACACAATTCTCAAAAGCAAACTGCAAATCTAATGATATTAGCCATCGAAGAAACATCATCTTAAACAAAAGATATCAATAAGGGGAACAAACATCTAGCAAATACTCCAAAACTATTCAAAGGCTAGAAAAGAAAAAGGCCTAAGGCACTAGAACTATGCTAGATTCCACTGGACAAAAAGGATGACATTGGTTTGGTTTATCATGGATTGGAAGGACCAGGTTCCCAAGTTTTGCCTTGAAGCATATTAAACATTTGTTTGAGCATTCCCTCATTGGTCTACTTAGTCTGTGCTGCCTCAGCTTTCTAGAAATCCCTTTCCTCCTCCAAGCATTTTATTTCAGCAGTCTATATCCCAATTTGTTGCCTTAGCACCCTAACCTTGTTGTTCACAAATTCAAACAACAACTGATGATGAGGGTGCATCTCACTCTTCTCAATGCTCGAGGTTCCTCTTCATCAAGGTTTTCAGCAAACTTACAAGTGATTCCTAAGGCTGAAGGAAGATTTGTCAAATCAAGCCATTCCTTCTTAATGTAGTAGTCATAACCAACTAAGGGAAGCTGCATAAGTTCCCCCAGTTCCTTTGCAACAAAAGTTACTTCCCTATCATTGATGGAACTAATTATTCTGCCTTCAACAATGGTACAGTTGAAATAGAATTCAACTTCCTCAGCTGGCTAGTTTCCCTCCTATGCTAAGGACCATGTCCTTCCATCCCCGCCTTTCCAATTTTTGCAACAACCAGATCATCCCTTCTTCCTCCAAATTAGAAAACACCCTTCCCTTCAACAGTTTCATGTTTTCAAAGTCATCATGTTCAGTTTTATCAGCCTCATTTTCACCGTTTCATCCTCAGGGTCCTCATCCTCCTCAAAATCAGTTTCCTTATCTACAAGTTTCCTCACAGATGACCTGGTTCTTTTGGAAGCAGGACCAACACCAGAAGATTTCCCATCAGTCTTTGCAGACTCCATTTGAGAAGTTTTCCTCTTTTTAGACAGAAGAACAATTTCTTCTAAAATTCCTCCTCTGACCCCCCCTTTACTTCAATAATAGGTTCATGTACATGTTTCTACTTTCCCTTTTTACTCTTCTTAAGAGCAGTAGCTAATCTCTTCTCAGTCAGCCTTGTACTCCCTCTAGTTATTCTCACCCCAACAGTGGGAATTTGAGCAGAAGGAACAGATCCTTCAGCTTGGGAAGAACTCTCACCCTGTTTTTTCTCCCTAAGGAGAGGATTGTAGCTGTCACTATTTTTCCTAAGTTTGGCATTAATTTCAAAAATTGTTTTAGGATCAATGGGGCCATGTTTATGCAGTTTTCTTCTCATAGTTCTCAAATTGAGAAGGTTGATAATTAGCACATCATCTCACTATCATTGTCACTCACATCCACCATGTATACATCCTCCATGGATTCTCTAAAAGCAGCCATAGGAGGCCCTGGAGACCCTGGAATAGGAGCCCCTAAACCCCTCACTTCCTCCTGTTCACCCTCTTTTTCTGGGATAGGAGCCCCTAAACCCCTCACTTCCTCCTTATCTCCCTCACTCTTAGACAAGTTTTCCAGTGGCCCAACAGCTTTCAAAGGCAATCCATATGCAACCATTGCTCTGGTTAAGTCTTCAACCTATTCAAAAGTTGCAGCAACAGAAGGAACTGATCCTTCCCCCTGAATGTCAGACTCAAGGTTTTAAGGGCTTGGATTTTTTTGGATTGATGATGAGGTAGTGTCCATGGTTGAAGGTGTTTGTTCAGTGGTAGGTGTAGAAGAAGCAGTTTCAGGTGCAAGAGACATGGCTACAATATGTCTGAGAAGATACTTCACAATCAATTCTGAAATTTTTAAAAAATTGAAGGAAAATAATGTGAGATGAGAAGGTGTGCATGAAGCATTATAGAGGAGTGAATTATGTGATAGAATTTGAGTGAGAAACCGATTACACACTTACCTCATTTAAGTTGAATGCTGGACGTTAAGGGTTTCTTGAACGTTACTCAAAAAGAGCCGTTATAATTTGAGAGTTCAAATAGGAGTGGGAAACTGGTTCTTTGATAGGACTGATGGTCAGATAGTTGAGCTCAAGCGGGATTCTACTTAGTCTAGTTACCTACAACCTTTAAATCTAATAACATATGAATACAATAGGAGTACATACCTGAGAATGTGCCAAAGGAACAGTTTCCACACCTAATTTTTTTAATCATTTTGCACAATCTGAAATTCTATGAAAATAAGGATAACATCATTAAAAAATTAGCAAACTTAAGTAGAATCATGGCATATAAGTATACATTTAAGTATGAGACTGAGCTGAACTTCTAATTGACTTTAATATTTTTTATTTAAGCCAAATCTTCTAGCCAAATTAGAAGGAAAAAGAATAAGATGGCTTAGGTGAATTTAATCATCCCTAGTTCTAACCTGTTCTTTTCAAAATAATCTCTACTTAAAGATTTTGTGAAAATATCAGCTATTTTATTATCAGTAGAACAACCATCTATTATGATCAACGCCCTTCTCATAATTATTCCTAAAAATGATGCCTAATGTCAATGTGTTTTATTCTCTTGTGATGCACTGGATTCTTAGTCATATTAATTGAACTAGTGTTATCACAATAGATAGGAACAATTCCTGAATCTACACCAAAATCCCGTAATTGTTGTTTGATCCAGAACAATTGAGAGAAACATGAGGCAGTTGCTACATATTCAGCTTCTGCAGTGAAAAGACCCACTGAATTTTGCTTCTTGGTTCCCCATGAAACCAAGCACTTACCAAGGAAATGTGCCATGCCTGAGGTACTTTTTCTCTCCACAAGAAAACCTGCATAGTTAACATTAGTATATCCTACAAGGTTAAAATTTCCACCTTTTGGATACCAAAGACCCAATGAACCTGTTCATTTCAGATATCTTATTATTTTTTTTACAGCTTTCAAGTGTGATTCCTTTGGATCTGATTGAAACCTAGCACATAAACCAATACTGAATACAATATTAGTTCTACTAGCAGTAAGGTAAAGCAAGGAACAAATTATACCTCTTTACAATTTTGATCAACTTAATTACCATGTTCTTCAAAGTCTAATTTAGTGGCAGTGGCAATTGAAGTGTCAATTTCTTTAGCTTGACATATGTCAAACCTTTTAAGTAGTTCCTTTACATATTTTTTTTTTTGTGGATCATAGTTCCATTTGAGGTTTGCTTGATTTCTAAACCCAAATAAAATATTGTGTTCACCCATCATAATCATCTCAAGTTCACTACTCATCAAGCTTGCAAATTCATCACTTTAATTTTCACAAGTAGCACCAAAAATTATATCATCTACATAAATTTGAACAATTAAGAGATGCTTACCCTTTTCTTTTAAAAATAATGTGCTATCTATTTTACCTCTCTTGTATCTTTGCTGAAGTAGGAATTTGGACAAACGTTCATGCCAAGCTCTTGGTGCCTGCTTGAGTCCATACAATGCCTTGCCCAACTTGTAAACATGCTCAGGGAAGTGTTCATTTCCAAAGCCTGGTAGTTGTTTGACATACACCTCTTCTTTCAAGTAGCCATTCAGGAATGCACTCTTAATATCCATTTGATGTAGAGTGAAGTTCATATAGGTGACAAAGGCTATAATAAGTCTTATTGCTTTTAGTCTTCCAACAGGGAAAAAAGTCTCATCATAGTCAATGCCTTCCTCTTGGCTATATCCCCTAACAACCAATCTTTATTTATTTCTTGTTACCATGCCATCTTCATCTTGTTTGTTCCTGAATATCCATTTTGTGCCTATGATGGATGTGTTCCTTGGTTTGGGTTCCAGGATCAAAACTTGACTCCTTTGAAATTGATTCAACTCCTTATGCATAACATTTATTCAGTCTGCATCCTGTATTGCCTCTTTTACATTTTTAGGTTCAATCGGAGATAGAAATGCACTAAAGGCACATATGTTATATTCTTGACTGCAGATTTTGTCTGAATTCCAGCTGTTTTGTTTGAAATTATCTGATATACGGGATGTGAGCCTTGATACTTATAAGGTTTGAGTACCAGCCCATCTTGTGTGTTTTCATACTAAGGAACAGTTCCTGATGTGGTAGCATTGCTAGGTTGAGAGGTGGATACAACACTTGTTCCCCCATCTCTGTGCTACCCTTCCCAGTTTCAGTTTGAGGAATTGTTCCTTGCGGCTCTTTTATCATAGATTCCCTTGACACTGATTGCATTTGTTGAGGACCAGGTTCTCCATGTCTTAGTATCCCAATTTCTTCATCATCCTGTAACTGTTCTTGAGATAAATTATTATATTCATCAAACTTAACATGCATACTTTCTTCTATTTTCATAGTTATCTTATTAAAGACTCTATAAGACTTGCTATGTAATGAAAAACCAACAAAGACTCCCTCATCACTTGTAGGGTCAAGTTTCCCTAAGGCATCTTTTCCATTGTTGTAAATAAAGCATTTACAACCAAAAGCCCTAAGATGTGAAATGTTAGATTTTCTCCCTTTTAGTAACTCATATAAGGTTTTTTCTAACAAAGGTCTTGTCATACACTTGTTTATTATATAGCAAGCAATATTTATAGCTTCAGCCCAAAATTTTTGTGAAAGATTTCTAGATAACAACATTGTTCTAGCCATTTATTCTAAAGTCATATTTTTCCTTTCAACCACTCTATTTTGTTGTGGAGTCCTAGGTGATGAAAAATTATGATCATTACCATTTTCATTACAGAAGTTAAAGAACATCTGATTATCAAATTCAGTTCCATGATCTGACCTAATAGCAACAATGTGACAATCTAGAGTTCTTTGAGCTTTCTTAGCAAATATTGAAAATACAATAAATGCTTCTTCCTTAGATGCAAGAAAAATAGTATAAGTAAATCTAAAGTAATCATCAACTGGTACCATAACATATTTCTTACCCCCACGGCTCATTGTTCTCATTAAGATCCATATGGACCAGTTCCAAAGGCTTGGTAGTACTAACCTGTTTCTTGGGTTTAAAAGAAGACTTTACCTGCTTTCCCCTAGCACAAGCCTCACAACTCTTTTGAACATAATGTAAGGAAGACCTATCACCAAGTACTTGGAAAAAGGCTTGTTTGGAAAGGCTAGCATGACCAAGTCTTTTGTGCCATAGGAGGGATCATTTTGCATCACACTTAGACAACTCATACTCCCAGTAGCTAGTGACAAGAGATCAACTTTGTAAATATTTTCATGTCTATCTCCCTAGAAAATAATCTCTCCGGATGTTTGGTTAGTTACAGTACAACCAGTAGAAGAGATTCACATTGTTATCTTTGTCACACAATTGAGATATACTCAATAGACAATGCTTCAATCCATATACCAGAAACAAGTTATCAATGCTATGTGAGTCAGACCTACCTACCTTTCCAATGCCAATAATTTCTCCTTTCTTACCATTTCCGAAGGAAACACTTCCGTCTTGAAAGGCTGAGAGTCAAAGGAACAATTCTTTATGTCCTGTCATGTTCCTTGACAAACCATTATCCATGTACCACTTGTGGTTCCTCGTATTCACTCCAACCTACAAAAAAAAAATTGGGCCAATTTTAAGAACCCAAAAACTAGTTTGGGTTCCTTTCTTTGAGAAAAATGATGAATCAAATCTCTCTTAGTCTGTAATGAAATGCTTTCTTTGTGTAAACAATTTTCTTAGCCACATATTTTTGGACAGGTTTGTAAGACCTATTCCGTTGAGTAGCTTTTGCCCAAGATGGGTAATTTCTTTTTAGGTGACTAGTGTTCCAATAGTGTGTGCATAACTAATTTTCAGAAAGTGTTAAATACTTACTCTTTGGATCGCATTTGGGCAATGGCTGAGATTTCATAAACCTAATACTCTTCCTGTTACTACTATGATTTTCCTGTAGCCATCCTAATGCTTCAGAGGACTTGTTCCATTTGACAGTTTTTCTTAATTCTTCTTTTGTTTTGACTAAGTCCTCTTCCAAAGATCTTATATTTTCATCTTTCTTATACAGTTCATCAACTGTAACTTTTAATTTCTCTTCAGCAATGAGCTGATGAGAACTAGCAATGCCCTTACCATTTTTAATTGTTTTGATATTTTGAATTTCCTGAACAGTTGAGTCCAGTGTAAGAATCTGTTCTTTTAGGATGTCGTTTTTCCTTTTTTGAGTTTTATTTTTTACTCCAAGCTTCTTGTATTCAGTTTCTAACTTTTCATATTCATCATGCAGTTGTTCTTTATCATTACTTAGAGATTTAAGCTCATTTAGCAAGGTGTGAAAAACTCTAACTAATTTCTCTTTAGTCATGCTTTTAACATCATTTTTGAATTTAGAAATAAATACCTCAACATCTTCTTCATTGTCTGAATCTCCAAGAGCCATTAGAGCTAGCCCATCACCTGTATCATCATTAGGCTGTTTGTTATAATCTAAGCACCTCCTAAGGACACTAGAAGGGGAGGGGTTGAATAGTATCTACCGATTTTTCTTTGCAAGGACTTGATTCTTCTAAGTCAAGAACCTTGTTCTTGACTTAGGTTCTTGACTTGCCAGTTTGCACTTAGACACCACACCACACAAAACTAAAAGGCACAAGAAACACGGTATTTTTACGTAGAAAACTCCTTGCTCAAGGGAGAAAAACCACGACCCAAACTCTGGGATTTTAGAACTCAATCCACAAACACAAAGAGCAAGTTTCTGATTACAAGACTCTGTAACCAAGGGGCTACACTCTAGACCCTAATCACTCAACAAAGCTAAACTCTAGCTTTACAAAGTAATCTCTCAAACGTTCACCTAACACAATTGCTTCTAAGATAAGCTGATAGGTAAAAACAATGATCGCACAAAACCAAGACAACTTACAAACCAAGACCTAGACAGAATATCCAAACTCAAACTTGTTAACTCCACCAGTTATCTTGCTCAGTTATCTCACGTTGAAAGTTGCTGAATCGCCTTTGTATGCTCTCAACTCTCTATTTGTGAATAACTAAATTTCAGCTGCCTTGACTACTTGTATTTATATGGGCATCAGAACATTACTTGAGTTCCACAAGGAAGCCTTGTAATTATGGTAAGACAAGATTCTTTATAACTCTTTCCTTGTTTAAGTTCAACTAGTATTCAACTTCGAAGACACAGCCTGGGCATCACCTCTTTTAGTCAGACTAGGATGCATACTCGTTCACGCGCCGCTACTCCTAGTTCTGCAGGGATTTGCAACCCACAAATCTTTTCAATCAGTCGTGCCTTTCTATACAAAGACCAGGTTCTCCTCCAGAACCACTGGGTCCTTCTCGTTTGTCATTCTTCAAAAACTTTCCTCAACAAATTCTCCCTTTTTGATGATGACAAATAAATGTTGCCGAGGAACCTGAATAGACAAAATTCCCAAAAACAGAAAAATAGTTTGAAAAATTTAAAACAGATGAGTTAGGTTACAAACACCCCAACATTTCCTTCTTCACCCTTTTGGCATCATCGAAAAGATTCAAATAACTGCAAGAACTAGTTAGTATGATCCAGTCTGGAGCACAAGGCAAACAAGTTAGCTAACGTAAACACACAGAAATAAGGCTAAGGGCCCAAATAGAACCAGATTTAACAGAAGAGACCCAAAGCAAGCAAAAGAAATTTAAAACCATCCATCCAGGGCGTGACAAGCCACACAGCCCCAGTAAAAGTACACAACATAAAAAGATTGTCTTAAAGTCACATATCAAGGAAGGATAAGGAGAGATAAGGAATGGTAATAATCAAGGACAGGGAGGAAGAAAGGTAGGACTCAGGGCTTTATATTGAAATGCTTGACAAGTGCCTCAAGATTCTTCGTATTCTTGGCCCTCTCCATCACCAGCTCGGCCTCATACTTGTGGCACTCAATTTTCAAGCGATCAATCTCTTGATCCTTCAATTCAAGCTTCCTTTGTAACTTAGCCTTCTCAGTATTGACTTCAAGAACATGATGTTCCAATTCTTTGACTACTGCTATTGCTTCCTCTGGTCCATAGTCCTCACTTTCTTCTGACTGCTCCTGCTTAACTTGCACTGTTTTCTTGGAAACTCTCTGCTCTTTGAAGAAATCACAACTTTTCAGCACATTATGCCCAAACATTTGATGAATGGTGGGCTTTTTCCCTACTTCCAAAAGAACCTCAAAATGCTCAAGAACCTGCTGTAGGATGTAGGAATGCACCAAGGAATGTGGCTTCTGATTAGTATCTGTAATCTTTTTGATGTGTCTAATTATTAGACTAGGTAGATTAATTTTCGCTCCTCTGTCCAGCAGATCCATGTAGGTTAAGTCAAGAGCACTAGCCTCACTGTTCCTTTCTCCCTTAGGCAGTAGAGACCGATGAACAAACTCAAACAGCAGCTGATGAGCCGGCTCTATTTCCTTCTTGTCAACCTTCCTCTCTTTCCCGAGCTTTGTTTTCCCTGATAATTTCTTCATAACACTCAGGGGAGTCACTCCATCTGTTCGTTTTGGCCATTTTAACTTGACATACCTGCAATAATCCTCAGCAGGCACATCAAGTATCACTCCCAGCTCTGTCCTTCCAAATTCAATCTCAACTCCCTTCACAACAGAAAATACTCTCCTAGCAGTAAACTTGCAGTTTGTGTAGAACTCCCTGATTTCATCAGAAAAATCAGCCTGTCTCTATTGCCAAATAGACCTAACCACCCTTGATCCCCTACCTTCCTGAGTAAGGTTTCATGCGGTGCTCCTTCACATCACTCAGGATGCTTCCAGCCAATACCTGGTGTTTTGCAAAGAAGGCTGTTCTGTTGACCTCCTCAGAGTCTTTTCTCCTCTTTTTTCTTTCCAACTCACTATCTATATCTGAGTCACTGGGTTCAACATAGCTTCCAGCTTCATCACTCTCTTCTTTAGCTTTAACTTCCTTTTTCTTATTCTTCTTCTTTTCCTCCAGTTTTCCATCCCTCACATTCTTGACTGTCTTTTCCAGCTTATCAACCTTTTGCTAACTGTTGCTTTAAAACTGACCTTGTTGCCACCCTTCTCAAGGAAGGAGCCAGCTGAGCAGCAGTTTTGTCATCACTCTCAGTCCTCTCCTCCTGAGAGTCCTCACTAGATTCATCCACAAGTCTCCTTTTGGGCACAGACTTCCCCCTTTCAACAATCTCCTTCTCTTATCAACTTCAACCTTTGTCTCACTTACAAAAACAACGTCCTCCTCTTCATCACCCTCTTCCAACAACTTCTTATCTTCCACCCCAAATTTCTTTTTGCACTCTTATTTTTCTTTTCTTCAACTTCCTCTACAACTTTCTTACTTTCACCATTTCCCTCAAGAGTTTTCTCATCCTTTTCCTTGTCAGAGTCAGTACAATTGAGTTCTGCATAATAACCACAATAGGATCTGAGAGAGAACCAGGTTCTTCACTCAGACTCTTTGCAACCTTAACAGAACTGGGTCCTCCAACTGCAGGACCTTCTAACACAGACAATCCATGACTTTTTTCAAGAGGAACAGTCTCCAAACTAGATTCATTGACATGTTCCTTTTGGGTTTCGGCAGAAACCTCTTCTCTCAATCTTTCCACCACGTTTTTAACTACATTAACCTCCACCGTTTCCTCAGTCAGTAAGGGCACATGAAAACTAGACTTATGCATAGGTTCCTCATGAACAACCTTCAAGTTCTCCTCAACTACATTCCCCCTATCAGACATTCCACAGGGCTCTATCTTTTCTACAATTTCATCTAGTCCCTTCACCAATGTTTCAGTGCTCAATTTTTCAGGATCTTTACAACTTCTAAAGCAGTAGAATCAGATATGGTAGGGTTATGTGTTACCTCGACTGGTTTTTCAGAGGAGACTGGTTCTGCCGGCATAGGAGATGAGGATCTTACAATCGTCTTCTTGACACCCTTTTTCCTTGTTCTTTTGAGAAATTTTACCCTAGCTTTGACGATTCTCTCTGCAAGAGTAGATTGAGGAGGTTTGGGAGTATATTTCTTGGATGTTAGGGTTTCTGAAGTCTTAGCAGGCGAAGTAGAGGACTATTGTGCTTGAGACATGGCGAATTTTGGTTAGGGTTTCTGAAGTTTTTCGACTTTTAGAGAGAGAAGAAGAATAGTGTAAGGAGGGATTTATTTTGCGAGTGTGTGTTTCTTTCTTTATCAATTGTATATATTAGAATAAGTAATGGGATCAGAGGTTTTCACTAGGGAACGGTGCTAATAATGACTAAAAGGCAGAAAACAGCCCTGATTTGACGGTTAGATAAACTTACCCACATATGGTCTTTTTAAGTGAGTGGGGTCTGGTTAAGTCTAGTAGAAGTCTAACCACAAAAGGAATTTGTTCCTATAATCAAGGACGGTTACAAGAACATGGGAAGCCTCCCTTAAAACACGTATAATTGACAATCACTTTCAGTTATGACACTTAACATAAATAGCTGTGTAGTTGTACCTGGACATGGTTCCTCATGCTTGTCTTGGTTCCTTCTACGTGCCTTGTAGATTCTTTCATGGGAACACATTAGCCCAACCTGGTGCTAATCAACTGAACAAGTATACTTAATAAAGTACAAAATTTAGACTGGACAATACTAACAATTGTTACACACAGATTGCTGAACACTTAACTAACCAATCATTGGGGAACAAATACTGAGTCATCCATGTATTTTGGTCATCCCTAACTCCAACTTGTTCCTCTCAAACTGAACCTTGTTCAGTGGTTTGGTAAGATGTCAGCAATCTGATCTTCATTCCTGCAAGAATTCATAGTAATCAAACCCTTTTCAACATTATCTCTAAGAAAATGGTGTCTGATATCAATGTGTTTTGTTCTTTTGTGTTGGACTGGGTTCTTGGAAATGTTCACTGCACTTGTGTTATAACAGAAAATAGGCACGGCTTCACATTTAATCCCAAAGTCCTCCAGCTGGTATTTGATCCATAGCAATTGTGAGCAGCAAGATGCAGCTGCTACATACTCAGCTTCAGCAGTAGATAAGGCAACTGAGTTCTGCTTCTTTGTTGCCCAAGAAACCAAGCAGGGACCAAGAAAGTGTGCTATTCCTGAAGTGCTCTTCCTGTCCACCAAGTGACCTGCATAATCTACATCAGCAAAACCAATTAGTTCGAAAGTACCTCCCCTTGGGTACCATAGACATAGATCCTAAGTTCCTTTCAAGTATCTCAAGATCCTCTTCACAGCAGTCAAATGTGATTCCTTAGGCTTGGACTGAAATCTAGCACACAGTCCCATACTGTATACAATATCAGGTCGACTGGCTGTGAGATAGAGGAGTGAACATGCAATTCCTCTATATTTTGTCTCATTAGTAGAAGGACATTGTTCATCAATATCTAGCTTGGTTCCAGGAGCAATAGGAGTAGTCATTTCTTTTGCTCCTTCCATGTCAAATTTCTTCAGAAGTTCCTTGACATATTTTTGTTGATGAATCATGGTTCCTTCAGGTGTCTGTTTTATCTGCAATCCTAGGAAGAAATTGAGTTCTCCCATCATGCTCATTTCAAATTCACTGCCCATTAATTCAGCAAATCCTTTGCATAGCTCCTCATTAGTGGCTCCAAAAATGATATCATCAACATATACCTGAACCACTAACCGATCCTTTCCTTACTTCTTTAAGAATAATGTGTTATCAATCTTTCCTCTTGTAAAACCATTCTTAAATAGAAAACCTGATAATCTTTCATACTAGGCTCTTGGAGCTTGCTTCAATCCATAGTGCCATATCCAGTTTATAAACATGATAAAAAAATTCACTGTTCACAAATCCTGGTGGCTGTATTACATAGACTTCTTTATTCAGATACACATTTAAGAAGGCACTCTTTACATCCATTTGATACAGTGTGAACTCCATTTCAGATAATACATTCTCCAAGGGATGAGAACTTTGGTGCTTCCATGGTCTGGGTTGGATATGACGAGAAGAACCTTCAGCAACACTTTGGGTAGGTTCTTCCTTACTTGTTAAATCATCAGCTTCATCTGATGTTCCCCCTGTCATATTGACTCCTTGTTCTTGTGAAGTTGAATCCTCACATGATTCTTCCCCGTCTTCTGGATCTTCAGAGTTAGTTATACTATCTTCTCGAGTAAGGCCAATTGCTTGATCATCTACTTCATTTTCATCTATAGCCTTATCAGATTCATCAAATACCACATGCATACTTTCCTCCACTGTTTGTGTTCTCTTATTAAACACTTTGTATGCTTTACTTTGAGTAGAATAACCATGGAATATTGCCTCATCACTTCTAGCATCAAATTTCCCCAATGGTTCTTTTCCGTTATTGTGGACAAAACATTTATAACCAAAGGGTCTCAGGTGTGCAATATTTGGTTTCCTTCCTCTGAGCAGCTCATATGGGGTCTTATCAAGAATAGCTCTTATGGAGCATCTGTTCAGCAAATAGCATGCAGTGTTTATTGCTTCAGCCCAGAATTTTCTTGCAAGACCACTTGACAACAACATAGTCCTTGCCATATCCTCTAGAGACCAGTTCTTCCTTTCAATTACTCAATTCTGCTGTGGAGTTCTTGGTGCAGAGAAGTTATGATCAATGCTGTACTTTGCACAATAATCAGAAAATTTGGAGTTTTCAAACTCTGTTTCATGATCAGATCTAATGCTGACAAGTTCCAAGCTCAACCTTTTCTGCACAAAATTAACCCAATCTTTAAAGCTATCAAAGGCTTCATCTTTAGATGCCAAGAACAGAGTCCATGTACACCTAGAGTAGTCATCACTAATTACCAGCGCAAATCTCTTTCCTCCTCTGTTCCCGACTCTCATAGGTCCACACAGATCCATATGTATCAATTCCAGTGGTTTTGATGTACTCACAACCTTCTTTGATTTAAAGGATGATCTCACATGCTTCCCTCTCACACTAGTATCACATATTTTTATGTTTTCAAATCTGTTACTAGGCAATCCACGAACCAGCTCCTTTGATACTAGCTTGTTGAGTTGTGAGAGACTTGCATGACCCATTCTTTTGTGCCACAACTGAGAATTACTTTCTTGCATGCTCAAGCATGTTAAGTTGTTTTCAGGCAGTGATTTCAGTGAAGCTTTGTACACATTGTTCACCCTTTTTCCTTCCATAATAATTTCTCCACTCTATAGGTTCTTCAAAATACATCCTACAGAGGAGAAGCTCAGTTCATTTCCTTTATCACACAGTTGAGAGATACTCAGCAAGTTGTGTCTGAGACCATCGACACAGAACACATTATCAATTGCATGATCCAGAGTTCTCCCAACTTTTCCAATTCCTACGATCTGACCACTTTTTCCTCCTCCGAAGGCTACACTGCCTCCTTGAAATGCTGCGAGTGAGAGAAAGTTTTTTCTATCTCCTGTCATGTGCCTTGAACAACTGCTATCAAGAATCCAGCTTGGGTTGTTCTCCCTCACTCCAGCCTGCAAAACAAATTAAGGGTTAGCTTTAGGAACCCAGACAAGTTTGGGTCCCTTCTTATGAGAAAATGGATAAATCAAATTCTTTTTAGCCCATTGAGGTAGAACACTTCTTTTATTCTTTGTCTTTTCCTTGCTTGCATTCATGCACCTTTGTCTGTAATGTCCAGTTTCACCACAGAAGGTACACAATATGTTAAAAGACAAACCCACATATTTGCTTTTAGGGTGATATGGAGGTAGTGGTTTCTTGAATCCTAGCCCTTATTTTCCCTTGTTCTGATATTCAAGGACCCAGTTCATTACCTCAGAAGACTTATTCCATTTTGTTAATCTGGTAAGCTCATAGTTAGATTTTTCAACCTTTTGATTCAAAATCCTGTTCTTTCCAGTTTCCTGATATAGGATTTCATTTGTTCTTTTAAGTTCATTTTAAAAAAAGGTTTGAACTTCACTTATTACTTGCTTACCACTTACGCTTTCCTTTAACTGATTTAGTTCCAATTCCAGTTATGTAATCTTAGAGTTTGATACAAGAGTCTGCCCTTTCAAAATGCATTGATTTCTTCCAGTTCAATATTTTGTTCTTGAAGACTCTTGTGCTTACTTCTGAGATCACTTATTTCTCTAGCCAGTTTATCTTTCTCAATTTTCTCCTTCTCGTAACCCTCAATCAAGGTGGTAGTAATTAAGATCAAATTTTCTGTAGAGTATGTGTGTAAGTTTTCTTCTAGATCAGATAGACATACCTCTGCTGAATGAGCAGCTTCTTCTCCATCCGTTGCCATAAGAGCTGAGTCCTTCTTTTGGTCATCTTCTGAGTACATCTCTTTCAGTTTTTCCCATACTTCTTTGGCAGACTTCTGTTCAAGTATCATTGCTAACACATCAGTAGTCAGCCCTCTCCTTAGGTACAGTTCAGCTTTGGAATTTACCTATAACCAATCTAGGTCCTGAGGATCTAGTTCTTCTACCTTCTTTGGAACCAGAACCCCATTTAATGTTCTCTTTACAGGAACATGAGCTCCTCTTTTCACAATCAACCTGAGACTGTAATCCATTGCTCGAAGGAAGTTTTTCATCTGCTTCTTCCAGTACTTGTAGTTTGTCCCGTTAAACACAAGTGGCTTTGATGGATCTCTTCCTCCTCTGAACTCCCGCGGATCTTCTTCATCTGAACCAACATCTGACAACCCCATCAGCGCTAGTGGAGATTCATCTCCAGATTCCTTCTCATGATCAGATTCACTGTCAGTAGGTCCCCATGTAGCATAGAAAGCTTCCTTTTTCTTCCTTCTTTCTGCTCTGAAGTTTGGAGGTCGTCTAACCTTCTTCTTTACTTTGTCATTCTCTTTTGACACCTCTTTTTCCTTCTCCTTTGTTGCTCTATTTTTCATCCATTCTATTTCCCACATTGGACAATCTACTACATCATGGTCCTTCTTGAAGCACTTGAAGCATCTTGAGTAATCAGGACTATCAACTATATTCTTTCTTCCAGAGTTCTCCTTGTTATTTCTTTTGAAACCTTTGAACTTTCCCAAGTTTAACTTCTGTCTCAAGGAACTAACCATTGCTGCTTCAACTGATTGCAAATCAACATAATCATCAGTTTCATCAGTTGCTTCGAGTGCAAGGGTCTTGTCCTTCTTGAGAGCTGGTTTAGTTTTTGAATCTTTCATCATCTCATGTGTTTTCAAACTTCCAACCAATTCTTCAAGTTTGATGGATCCGAGAGGTTTGGATTCAATTATTGCAGTCATCTTGGGTTTCCAAGCCTCAGGTAACATATTCAAAACCTTATCCACCATCTCTACTTCAGGCAACTCCATATCCAGGGATCTCATCTCATTAGTGATAATGGTCAGCTTGGTCATCATATTCTGGATTGATTCCTTCTCTCTTATAGAGAACAACTCGAATTGCCTTTTCAGCATTCTTCTCTTGGAGTCCTTCACTTTAGTGGTTCCTTCATGTGCAACTTGCAAGGCATCTCAGATTCCCTTAGCATTCTTGTAAGATGATACTCTATTAAACTCTTCAGGGCCAAGACCATAAATTACCAGACATTTGGCTTTGTGATTCTTTTCAATCATCTTATAGTCCGCCTCATTGGTAGCCTTCAGCACATATGTAATTTTCTATTCTGTTCTTCTACCAAGCATAGTACTATCCATTGAACTGTGGGGGCCTTAGAACTGACTGTCCTTCAGTGATGGTAGGTGGTGCACTCATGATTCTGATCTTTCTCAAGGTGTTAAACCTAGCACAAGAAGACCCGCTCTGATACCACTTGTTATAATCTAAGCACCTCCTAAGGACACTAGAAGGGGGAGGGGGGTTGAATAGTGTCTACCGATTTTTCTTTGCAATGACTCGATTATTCTAAGAGGTTCTTGACTTACCAGTTTGCACTTAGACACGACACCACACATAACTAAAAGGCACAAGAAACACAATGTTTTTTTATGGAAAACTCCTTGCTCAAGGGAGAAAAACTACGACCCACACTCTGGGATTTTAGAACTCAATCCACTAACACAAAAAGCAAGTTTCTGATTACAAGACTCTGTAACCAAGGGGCAACACTCTAGGCCCTAATCACTCAACAAAGCTAAACTCTAGCTTTACTAAGTAATCTCTCAAAAGTTCACCTAACAAAATTGCTTCTAAGATAAGCTGAAGGTAAAAACAACGATTGCACAAAACCAAGACAACTTACAAACCACGACCTAAACAGAATATCTAGACTCAAACTTGTTAACTCCACCATTTGTCTTGCTCAGTTATCTCACGTTGAAAGTTGCTGAATCGCCTTTGTATGCTCTCAACTCTTTATTTGTGAATAACTAAATTTCGGCTTCCTCGACTACTTGTATTTATATGGGCATCAGAACCCTAGTTGAGTTCCACATGGAAGCCTTATAATTATGGTAAGACAAGATTCCTTATAACTCTTTCCTTGTTTAAGTCCAACTCGTATTCAACTTCGAAGACACAACCTGGGCATCGCCTCTTTTAGTCTGACTAGGATGCATACTCGTTCAGGCGCCACTACTCCTAGTTCCGCAGGGATTTGCAACCCGCAAATCTTTTCGATCAGTCGTGCGCTTCTATACAAGGACCAGGTTCTCCTCCGGAACCACTGGGTCCTTCTCGTTTGTCATTCTTCAAAACCTTTCCTCAACACTGTTCATCTCCACTGTCCTTCAATCAACAACCATGGCTTTGAAAGATCCATTGTTCTTGCAGACCTATTCCTTAGCCTTTCTTCTCTTGTCAACTTGATCTTTTTCCATTCTTCCTCCATGACTGTACTTTTGCTGATGTAGTGCTCCATGCTTCCACATTTGAAGCATTCTCCACCCTATTTTATGTCAGAAGTCCTACACTGTCCACTAGATTCCTTTTTCTTATTCATGAACCTTTGGATACTTCTAGCAATTAGGACAAGTTCCTTCTCATCATTAACAAGTTCATCAGCCGCACTTCAGGAAAGATTGAGTTCAGTTTTAACTTGTTCTCCTATGTTCTTGAATTTTTTCCTTAGTTCATAAGTTTTTAGATTTTCTATTAACTCATGTAAGGTGAGAGTGCTAAGGTCCTTGCTTTGAATGATAGCACAAGCCTTAATTTTCTATGAATCTGGGAGAACCCTAGTCAGAATCTTTTCAACCCTATCTTCAACAGTTAAAACCCTTCCTAAAGAAATAAGTTCAGTTGCGATGGCATTAAATCTAGTGTACATGTCAGAATTGATTCTCCTTATTTCATTTTAAAACTTTCATATTTAGCAAAGAGAAGTGTACTTATATGTCTTTTTACCTGGTTGGTTCCTTCATGAGCAACCTGCACTGCATCCCAAATTTCTTTGCCAGTGGAGCAGCCTTGTGTACTCGTCAGGACCAAGTCCACACACAAGCCACTTTTTAGCTTTGGCATTTTTCTCCCATTGCCTCAAGTCATCACCAGTGCATTCCCTTCTAGTTTTTGGAACATCATTTCCATCAGCATCCTTCTTCATGGGAATCATGGGACCTTCAGTGACTATATCCCAAAGTTCATAGTCCTCAGCTTGAAGATGATCTCTCATCTCCTCTTTCTACCATGAGTACTACTGACCTTGAACAAAGGTGGCCTTATAGCAAACTGACCTTCAGAGCTTTTATATGGTGCACTCATATCAAATCCTAAGGTGTTAGCCTATTCAAGGATAACCCACTCTGATACCAATTGTTATTCCCAATACGCACCACAATTACACAAGAGGGAGGGGGGTGCTTTGTGTAATGGCCGATTTTTATTTTATTTAACATAAAGACTCAAGGACCAGTTTCACAGATGTGTTCCTTTACTTAGTTATATGAGGAATGAGTAAAAAGTAAATCAACACAGGAGTTTAGCATGGAAAAACCCCAACAACTTTGGATAAAAGACCACGACCTACTTCCTCAAGTAGGATTTCAACTTCACTATTTTGAAAGACTCACTTGGTTACAAGACTTCCTTCTTACTAACCTAGGACTAACTCTAATCCTATAGTGACCCCTTTCACAATAGATGAAGTTTCTTCAAGTAACTAGACTTTAATTGTGTACTTCTTCAGAACTTCTAAGTAAGCAAATAGTACAACTCAATAACTCATACTATAGATGAACTAAGACCAAAAATACTCAATCTAGGAACCAGGTTCTTCACTTAGTCCACAGTAGCTCCTATGACTGCTCAAATACAGCTTAGACTTGGTTTAATGCCTTTGCTCTAAACTCTCTGTATTTGTGCGTGTCTTTAAGTCACGAATGCTTCTCAATTTATAGAGTTGGAAACTTGCTGAGTCTTGTACAATTAGGACTCCAATGATCTTCAAAAGTTTGAGTCCTAATTGAACTCCTTCTTGGATAGATGATATCTTGTTTGCCTTATCTCAATCTCTATGCAATCTTTCAATCTTGTACATCTCGACATAGTTATCAAAGATAATTATCAGAATTAAGATAAAATTAACTTCTCCCACTCAAATGAGTTTGCATTAATATTTCTTCAGATGCAGAGGTTCAAAGGAACATATCTATTGATCTGTTCCTTTTTCATCAGTCAAAACTCCAAGCTAACACCTATATAGGTTACGCATTGGACATTGTTGTCCAAGTGTCGGTGGAGTCATTGCTCGTTAATGTGCATGTTAAGTCAAGGACTTTTCTATTTGTTAGCGCCTAGGAGCTCGTAGTGTCACATGTTGAGGCGACGATGTTTTTGTTTATGTAGTGCATTGGTGTGGATTTTGTTCGTATGGTCACTTGTTGAAACGAATGGATTTCTACCTGGATTTTTTATAGTGCTCGCTGAGGCGCATGTTGGCGCAAGGAATTTTCTGCTGGACACTGCTTTGGATGTTGCAAACCATCTCGTTGAGGCGCCCGTGTTTCAATTCTTTTTGTCCAGAAAAATCAGCTTTCCATGTTCAACACCAAAGTAGCTGGATATAAATTGGACATGGTTGGCCAAACTCTTCGTTGGTTGATGTAGGCTTTGGACTGTCTTGTCCAGGGTCTACTGATTTAGATTATCGTATCCTTTAAAGCTGCTTTGCACCTTCGTTGTTACCTTTGGAGTAATGGTGCTCTACTTCATCAATGAGCGACATCTTCTTGGAGATCATTATGTATCAATTCAAGAAGTTTCATGCCAAAGAGGAACATTGGAGGAACTTTGGTTATTTCACTGCCTGCAAGACAAAGTTCAACAATTACAAGTGTAGTATAGTAGTAGTTAAGTTAAGATTGCTAGCTAGAAAGGTTATTATTAAAGCACATTTTCAAAGTGTTATATTTACTTCATTGGGTGGTATTAGAATTATATGATGTTCAATCTAAAGAAATGAATATGACAATTAGGTGTGGTACTTTTTTTTTCAGTAGCTAGGCCATTTTCTATTTGTTCATGTTATTACTTATTGCACTTTGTTAGACAATATTTTGTTTTTTGTTATTGATAAAAATGGTCGCTAGGTGTAATGCGTAGTTGACTCTGTGTTTAAAAAAAAAAAACACTTGGGCACCAATGGGCTTGTGCCAAAGTCCACCTCAAAAGCTAGCTCATAGGGAGGACGATAGACCAAGCCTTATAAAGGGGTTTCTTGCCCTTCCATTCACCAATGGGGGACTCGTTGTCCCAACATCACTCACTTCATACAACATCGCCCCTCCGCCCACATGCCCAGTCCAGACCCTTCATGGGTGAGGCGTGGACCATTTCATGTGTTGGGGGTTCCATCCGGAGCCGTTTAGTGGCTCGATCCCAGGACCTCACTCCGATCTGATACTAAGATAAAATTCACACCTAGGCACCATAGGCTTGGGCCTAACTCCACCCTCATAATCTAGCTCAAAGAGTGGAGGATTGCCCAAAGCTTATATGGGCATAATGCCCTTCTTCTACCATTGGTGTGGGAAAACTTTTTGTCCCAATACTATTTCATATGCTCGGGGGCTTCATCTAGAGCTGTTAACTGGCTCGATCCAAAGACCTCATCCTGCTCTAATACCAATATAAATATTTACACTTGTGCACCCTTGGGCTTGGACTTGGGCCTAACTCCACTCAAAAAGCTGGCTCATAGGGAGGAGGATTGTCCAAGCCTAATATAGGTCTTTCTTGCCCTTCTATTCATTGATGCGAGACTCTTTATCCAAACATCGCTCACTTCATTCAGCAAAAATCCCAAAATATTGACAAAATAGATAAATAGTGGTGCTGTTTTAAGAGAGGTATGAACTCACTTCTCTTGAGCCTAAAATTATTATCTATATAGATTAGTCCTAACCTATTTCCTTTTTTCTTCTTCCTCTAATTTTTTCTTAAGTATTAGGTAGACAGGACACTTTTAAGATTAATACTAATGACCAACATTTTAAACGGGAAAAAGGGACAAGTTTAACCATCTACTTTCATAAATTGTCTAACTTTAACCTTTGTTTAACTTTTAGTACAAAAACCACCCTATCATTACTAAACATTGCATTATTGCCCTTGATTTTAACGGCTATCTACTGATATCCAGTAAAAAGAAAAATTGGAATGAAGGCTTATAATGGCCCCCCCTTTCGTTCTTTATTTTATTAAGGGTTCTTCTACACTAAAAAACTAGGGTTCAAACAATCTTCTTCCCTTTCATCTAATTCATTCTTTCTTTCTTTCTTTCTTTCTTTCTTTCTTTCTTTCAGGAATAGAGGTCCTAACTGATGTTTCAAAGTCTGAAAGTACCGATCCGTCACATAGGAGGTGTCGATGCAGTATTATTTCCAATCACTTCATGGCTTGGACTTCTTCTAATCTTTGAAGAAGGTTCTATAAATGCGCTAAAAACGAGATTGATTCATGCGACTATTGGGAATGGATGAAGTTTTACCTGGTAGAGATGTGATTGTTATTCGTAATTTGAAATTCCAATGAGAATTCGTTAGTACGCAAAGGGGAAATTTTAAGGCAAAACTTGATCTCATGGAGAAAAGAGCTAGAAATCAAGAAGATAAAGTGTCAAATATGAAGATGTGTATCATAAGAACGTGGGCATTATTTTTTGTTCGACAACTTTGTTGATGAAGTGAACATATGACTGTCCTGTTTTGATTGTAATATTTTGTGTAGTGGATGTTAATGGTCACTTTGTATTTGTGTTAGACCGTCTTTGTGTTTGTGTTAATTTTGATCTAATGGTGCAACTTATTAGGGAGTTTATATGATGAACTAATGAGAGCAGTATTTATTGTGTGTTACTTGGTTTTGTATGTGATTGAAATGGACAAAATACTTAAACAAACTCTTTGCAAAAAGTCATATTATGAAACAAAGTTTATTTGTCAACAAATAAATACACCAAACATATTTGTCAAAGTCATATTAATTCCACTAAAAGAGTTGTCACCAACTACATTGAAAAGATAATGTGATGTCATACTATAACCCAAAAAACCTGGAACCAACGTGACCTAAGCAATAACATGACATCAACGTGTCATCACATTCAAAATCACATACTAAGTTAATAATTGACTTAATGTACTAAATACAATCCCAAAGTTTAGACAACCTCAATACAACAAATAAAAACCAATCCTAGACTTCAAAGCACATCATATTTGTGCTTTGCCTTTTTCCCCTCCTTGCCTTCAACTTGGCTTCTTTTACCCCCAACTTAGTAGTTAGAGCTGACCTACCATTCCAATCTTAAATTTTTTGGCAAGTAAGACAGGTCGATAGGCTAGCTCAATGCATTAGCATCATCTATAAACTTGATTACCCTTGAACTTATGGAAGGTGTTGTTTCTCCTTGTTAAAAATCTTTGAAGTCTTAGAGATTGTTCTTGGCGTCATTCCAATTCTTAAATCTGATTCATACTCAGGGAGCTCAAAATCTGGATCTAGGTTATTGCTTGAATCTGAATCATACTCAGGGAGCTCAAAATCTGGATCTAGGTTATTGCTTGAGTGGCTCCTTCGAACTATCGGGATTGGCATAAACTTAAGCCCTATATCCTAACTTGACTGTGTTGGATGACTAGGCATTAGTGATGACAATCTGTAAATGGTGTGGTTGGCTGCCTTTCATTGATTACTTGGTTTCCTTTTGATCTCTAACAGACCATAAATAGAATAAGTATTAGCATAATTAGAATGAAAAGCTAAAAAAACTAATGGTCTGATAACTACATAAGCCTACCCAGCAAGCCTACCAAATTTCGCATTGACTACCCGTCAGCTGGCTTCCCTTCTAGAGGGTGGACTAGTTCTTTCGTACTAGCAGAGAAAAAATACTCTACAATGTGCACCAGGCCTAATGATCCCAATGTTAAATAACCAAGATCTAGCTAAGTTAATTCTCAATCATTGTTTCTTTTTATAGCACAATATCTTATTTTTGTACTTTTTTTCTGGCAAGATATCAAATCCCAATTATATAGAAGCTCTTGAATAAATCAAGGTTTCGAAACATATCAATTGTATAAATAATTCAAGTATGAGTTATACTAGCTCTTGTCCCATTCGAAATATATCAACGTAGCGCTTGTCCCATGCAATTAAAATAATTTTATTAAAATAGTATTGTTGCAAGAAATTGAGTTTCGAACATGCTATAGTTGAAAATAAATTACGGAAGATATTTCACTTGCAATACTCTTGTCGAACAACTTTGAAACGCTTCTAGTTTTCTTGTCCTTGAAGTGGCAAGAATCTAGAAGACAATGTTCAAGTATCAATTATTCTTGGATTCACGAACATTGATTAATTCGAATGGTAAACATTGCAGAACTCAATACCAGCACCAGTATTGAACTAAATTAACTATCTTTCCAGTAGTTCAGGGCCATTCATACCACCCTTTCTAATAGTTCATAAACAACAACGTGTCATTTTCTTCTTCCGATTATATATTTTTTTAATGCTAGATCTTGTATGTGTCCAGAAAGAGCAAAAATATTGTACTTTAATCTTATAAGAACCTAACTATCTTAAATGTTAAAAGAATTATGAACGGTTTAATCATGCTTACCTTGTACAAATTGAGAAAGAAAGATTAAATTTCTCTTTTTTGCTTTTCCCAACTCCAGTAGACTGCTAATTATTAGAGCTTGTTAGGTTTTAATTTAATTATATTTCCTTTGATTTCTGTCTTTCTTTTATTTTATTTACCCAGTTTTGCTTTTTCTTGCTAACAGGTCAAAAGTTAACTAATTGAACATAATAATTGGGCCCTAGGCCCTATAGCCTGGCTTGAATACATTGGTTGACTGAGCATTACTGTTGATAGTCCAAGTTCTTCTTCAGAAAGATAATCTGCATGTGGTGTGACTGGCTGTCTTTCATTGATGACTTGCTTTCCTTTTGATTTTATAATAAACCATAAAGGAAATAGGTATTAACATAATAAGAATAAAAAGCTGGAAAAACTAACTTTGCATAACTACATACCTTCAAACATCCCCTTGCATTATCATTTGGTTGTCTACAACTATGTTCTTTGTCAAGTGTCTTAACTCTAACACCACCATACCTCCCATCTCTAGAGATTAGACTTACAAAAGGACATCCCACTTCACATACATACTTCAGTCTTGTTTAGTCACTTTTCAATAACTCTAGACCATTTTGTTTTAAAAAAAAGTCAGCTAGGCTTATTGCCTAGTGATCGATTTTATTAATAATCAAATAAACAAAACAAATTGTCTTGCAAATTGGGCGCCTAACAAATGCAATCTATAAAACGAGCTAGCTCTAATTAAAATAGTACTATATTTACATACTACCCTCATCTCTTTGGGTAGTATTAATAATCATGGCACTTTATATGGAATGATCTAATAGCTAGCAAAACAATAAAACTAGTTAAATAACTTAAACTAGCTAATGTTGTTCTCAACTTATCATTTGAAGGCATAATCCATTGGAAAGCACA
Organism: Petunia x hybrida; assembly: GCA_037355625.1. Classification (NCBI taxonomy): domain Eukaryota; kingdom Viridiplantae; phylum Streptophyta; class Magnoliopsida; order Solanales; family Solanaceae; genus Petunia; species Petunia x hybrida. The sequence goes on from JBBBVM010000080.1 coordinate 1,878,132, forward strand.
TCCAGTATACCATGTCCTTCAACATTAAAAGAGCTTGACAATTGACGATTGATCCTTGGATGGAACAGGTAGAGCAACAGTTCCTTGAAGCAATGTGTATGACTTATAACAGCCCTTGGAATAGTTCCTTGTAGTATGAAGTAAATATTGTAATTGACCATCGTCTCCCAAACAAATTCCTCACCAAAATGTTGTATAATCTAGATTGTGCCAACCAAGTCCATCATTAAATACTCTAAAAAGCCACTTGAATATGTTGCCTCAAAAATCTGCATCATATACTCAGCCAAACCAGCCCATGGAACACCCAAAGGAACAGGTTAGGAGGCTGTTTCAATGCTGCACAGGCAGAAAAGGGTCGCCTCAACAACAACCTCAGCGAGCGCCTATAAAAGGGACAATGCAGCATAACACAAGACATTGCAAACCATGAATTGTCTCGTCTCAACACAAAATTCAGCAAGCTAAATATCATGAGTTCTCCATTTGATATAAATATCATGCTCTAGGTTAAACATTGTCCAATGCCCCAACGTAATGACGTTGTCCAAATTAAACCTTGCAAAGCAAAGACCTGTATACCTGCAAAACTAAAAACTTGTTAAAGAAAACTCCCACAATGATCTCCACTTAACACTTTGATCATCATGGTTAAATCTCCAGCTCCACGGCCATATTACAACTCCTGTCAACACCTTCGCATAGGACATGATCGATAATTAATGCAATGACTCTTATCCATGTTAAGAATGGCCTTGCCTTTGCTTGGTAATTTCTCAAAAGAAGAGAAAGTAGCAGAAGGCACCTCATATGCAAGATTAACAAAATAATCTGCAAGCATGTTGCCTTCTCTCAAAATATGAACAAACTTAAACTCACCCAAGCGCTTCAACCATAATATATCATCCACAATAGAAGCAATAGCCCATTGATTAGGCCATGCTCTTTCAATAATCTGTTTCAATAGCATCTAATCAGTCTTTATTATCATTAGACCAAGAGCATTATCCAAACAATACTTGATTGCTTCTCTAATAGCCATTGCCTCTGCAATCATGTTATTATGCTCCCCAATGTACTTTGATAAATAAAAATCAAATCAGCAGTTGTGTCTCTAATATAATAGCCAATTGTACTAGGTCCAGGATTACCTTTAGATGATCCATCAGTGTTGCATTTATAGAAGCCAACATCTGAAGACTGCCACACCACCTTTACATATTTAAACCTTGGCCTAAATGACTCCTATGCCTGTACAATTTCAGCCCACGACTCACCCTTCAAAGGAATATAAGGAAACCATAATTTCGAAAAAAAAAAAGAGATATTAGTCGGTACTTCAAAAAGCATTCTCAAATATGAGTTAGTGCCATCATGCCTAGCCACATTCCTTGTCTTCCAAATAGACTAAACAATAAACGATGGAATAGTATGAAAAACCTGTTGCAACCACGGCTTATGCCATTTCTTCCACCATTTAAAACAAGCTTGATGCAAGGATAATCCTTCAATTTGAATCCCAGCTGGTTGAGAAAAATATTTCCATAACCTGGAAACTAGTCGACTTGACCAAAACAAATGCTCTCTAGTTTTCTCCTTTGGTTCAAGACAACACCAATATCTTGGTGTAAAATTATAGCCCATCTTCTTCAACTCCTCATCTAACGGGAGTTTGAACTTCCATATTCTCCACATGATGAATGAAATTTTCATAGGCACCCCTTTAACCCACATGAATTTAGCCATATTAACTTTCCTTTCCTTTGCTCGAACATAGTTCCATGCACTACTAAGAGAAAAAGTGCCATTAGAAGTTAAACACCACCATGCTTTATCTCTCTTTGCTCCTCCCTACTTGTCACCACATTTTGAACAATATGTTCGACAATATCTTCTGGTAGGATGCGAGAAAATAATTCATGATTCCACTAGCCATTGTAAATGAGTTCACTAACACTATTATACCACAAGTCACAATTAAAAGAGTATGGTACAACAAAATTTAAGGGACCCAAATCTGTCCAGTTGTCATACCACAAGTGTGGAGTACCTTTCATAGGTTGCCAAAGTATCTCATAATCAACAACATCTCTTGCTTGCAACATTTTCTTCCAAACATATGACCCTCGTTTATAAGGAACAATTGCCTTGTGCAACTTCTTACCATACTTATTGCCCATGAATGTACCCCATAATGAAGTTTTCGTCCTGAAGTTCCACCACAACCTTGCAAACAAGGCATTAGATACATCAAAAAAAGATCTAAATCCCATACCTGCCTCATCAGTTGGCAAGCACAAATGCTTCCATAAAGCCTAGTGTCTAGATGACCCTTCTTGAGATTTTCCCCAAAAAAACTTGGCAAAGAGTATGTAATTGATGAATGACACTATTAATTAGACTAACTGCAGACAGTAAGTGAATTGACATACTTTGAAGAACATGTTTGATAAGCACTACTCTGCCACCAAATGATAATATTTTAGCACTCCAGCCATGTATTCTAGTAGCAACCTTATCCACCAAATCTTCATAATATATCTTCTTTCTTCTGCTATAAAACATAGGAGAACCAAGATAGGTGAAAGGAAAATCATTCCTTTGTATATTAGTGATCTGCTCCACCCTATCAACTACCTCAGCAGACACTCAATGATGGAGATAAATAGTGCTCTTGCACTTATTAATCTTCTGTCCAGAAGCTTACTCATTAGCATTCAAAACACCAACAATCAAATGTAAGGAGTTGGAATCAGCAGAAGTAAAAAGAATAGTGTCATCAGCATATGCCAAGTGATTTACATTAGGGCTCCACTTAGGCATAACATATCCCCTATATAAATTATGATCATATAGAGCTTTCAAACATCTAGTCAATACCTCAACAGTAATTATGAAAAGAGTGGGAGATAGTAGATTACCTTATTTTCAGACCCTTGGAAGAGGGGAAGAAACCATGGCTTTGTCCATTAAAAAGAACATTGTACCAGTTTGAAGACAACAGCTGGAAAATAACATCAATGAACTCATGAAAAAAACCCATCTTTCTCAAAACAATGGTTAAGAAAGGCCAAAAAACCCTGTCATAAGCTTTCATCATATCCAGCTTTATCACCACATTAGCTTCCTCGCCCCTCTTATTTATATCATGGATAATTTCCCGAGCAAGTAAGACATTCTCTACTATGCTCCTGCCCTTCACAAAGTCTGCCTGATTTTGAGCGATTAATGAAGGAAGGATCTTGACCAATCTGTTATTAACCACCTTAGAAAGAATTTTATACACAAAATTACTGAGACTAATAGGTCTCATATTAGATAAAGTAGTCACTGTCTGCTTCTTAGGCCTAAGCACCAAATTGCTGTGAGTAACATAGTTTGGCAAAACGCTCCCACTGAACAAAGTTCTCACAATATTCAGCAAATCAAACCCTCATAATATCCCAAGCCACCTGAAAAAATTTACCAGTATATCCATCTGGACCACTAGCACTGTCATGATTAAGGCCAAACACTGCTGCCTTGACTTCTTCTTCACTTGGCTCCTGTACAAGTTCTTCATTTTGCATTTCAGAAATCATTTATGGAACATGGAGCAGCAAATCACAATTATTAGATCCATCCTCCTTTGCAAACTACTTTTCATAAAACCAAATGACTTTATCTTCCATTGTCTTTCCTCTTGCCATTTACATGTGCATGAAAGAATTTGGAATTAACATCTCCTTCTTTGAACAATTACATGCCTGCTTTCTGCTTCCAAAACTCAGCCTCTAGTGATAAATATCTTTTTAATTCTGCCTCAGCTTTCTTCAACGCTTCCCTATTTCAGGAGTTGGAGCAGTCTCTAACTGGAATTCATGATCTAAGTTGATGTCTTCCAAAGTAGAAAACTTCTGAAAAATATTGCCATAGATAGCTTTGCTCCATCCTGAAAGAACCTTCTTCAAATATTTCATTTTCGAATAAAGAACCCAAAAAGGATTACCACTTGCTTGCATACCCCAATGATCTCGGACTAAGGTGAGAAACTCAGCATGAGTAGTCCAAAATTTAAGGAAGTTGAAGGGCTTGATGATAGGAGTTGAATCCTAAGTGAAACTGGAAAGCAAAAGGGAGTGGTCTGATCCCACTCTAGCCATATGATCAACCTCAATTTTGATATATCTATCCTGGACCTGCTGATTACCCAAACACCGGACCAGTCTCTTGAGAATGAAATCTTCTTCAATCCTCCCATTCCACCAAGTAGAGATGCTTCCTGAGGTAAAGCCTAGGTCCATGAGATGACAATTAGCTAAAGTTGCTGCAAATTCTTCATACTCAGACATAAAGACATGCCTTCCTCCATACTTTTCATTTTCAAATAATATAACATTGAAGTCATCTGCCACCATCCATGGCTTTTCATTATCTCCAGGAAAATATTGTAATACCTCCCATAGAAAACATATGTCTCTAGGATTGGTTTTCGCATATACAAAGGTAACCACCTCCCCTTCATCAAGTTGTTTGTAGAAAAAATTAAGGGTCAGTTGTTGTTCATTATTCATCACCTCAGAGACAACATAATCATCATTAACAAAGACCCAAAATTTGCCATTCTCAATATGAAAGCACTGCTCCGTCCCAATTATTTTTCTATAGGATTCAATGGTGTGCACTCCCTAGAATAGTTCCATCAGCCCTATTATTTGAAAGTGTTTCCTTTGATGAAGTTTAATCACTCTCTCAAAAGCTTCTTGTCTGTTAACCGACCTAATGTTCCAAATTAAGACCTTATCGATCTATCAATTCTTTTTTGTTGATGCCGACGTCGATGATTGTGTCTTCTTATAATCCTAGTGGTGCAAGAGGAATCAACTTTTTCTGCGACTTAACACTCCTGGGAAACAAATCTCCTTACCTTGCAACTTGCTCAAGATTATGTGCTGTAGGATCTTGATCATGCTCCTCCAATATTAATCTACCGGGGCTCAATGGACCATCATCAAGTTCGACTTCTTTATGCTGAAATATCTCTTTAATGATTGGCACTATCGACATATTAGCAATAAGCAAATCATCATCATCACCATTTAACGAGGACTCATCATCAACCCCTTCCCTTTGGATATCAAACGCTGGAGATGAATCTTGAACAAGATCATCGTTGGAAGGCAGGGATGGAATTGAATTTACATTAGTATTAATGGCACAATCTGCTTCATTATAAGGTGATATGGAGCTAACAGGCACAAGTTCTTTCCTACAGCTTTGGAAGAATGAGTTAAATCCATATTGGACTTAGCAATCAATCCCAAAGCCTGCGGATTAAATTCAAAGCCATATGATTAATAACCTCCAACTTTTTTAATGTATTATCATTCATAATCATTAAGCTCTTGGCTAAATTAATCCCGTCTCCAAAATTCCCATCTTCCTATTTAATGTGTTTCCACTTCGCGAGTCAGCAGTAATTAAAGCAGTGGGAGCATTAAGTGCAGTTTGACCTTCAACTTCAATTAACGCACAATCATCAGCTACATTAAACTTCCTAGATACAGATTGCACGTTTGGCCTAACTGCCTCCTCATCATCTACATTAATCCTTGCGCCTCTCGACAAATTCAATGACGAGCTCACAGCTTTAATAGCCCCCTCATTAGACACATTCATCCCTTTTTGAGAAAGACTAGGACCAGCGATCAAAGCCGCCTCCCCTACTTTATTTAATGCTTTCCCATTCTTGCTAGGACAGATTTAGCATTAATTTTAGGTCCTCCAGTACCCGAAACAACAGAAATACCTACCTCCTGCACTTTTGGGTGATCCTTAAAGATCTCCGCTGCCCAAAGTCTTCTATCAGTAATCTTAGGATCAACAGGTGAGGGGTTTTTATTCTCCAACTTGTCTCCCACATCAACTATATTAGGCGTATCTTTGGACATATTTAAAGATTCTGAATGTCGACCTCTAACATCTCATTCTTGAACTAAATTCCTTCCATAATCTACAATAATATTCAATTTTCCACCAGCTTTGACATTGCCTTCATCACCATCATTCCACACTTCCAACATAGCAAAGGTATTAGAAGTTTGAACAATTCCATCAGTCACAATATCTTTAGCCTGCTTCTTCTTATTTTCAACCGTTGTCCATGCATTTGGATTTCTATTAGGATGCACAAATTTTTTAAAATTATTCCTTTGACTCCTTCCAGCTTGAGCAGCTCACACAGCCTCCACTTTGGTTGTTTGCACTGGTTGTGAACTTTCCAGCTTGTCATTTATCCCCTGATGATTACCAACTTTTTTTCCACTTTGTAACACCTTAACAGGAGCTTCACCATTGTCACCTTTTGCTTTTGTTTGAACCAGATTATCAGATCATCCTTAGGAACAAGTTCAGGATTTAAAACAAAACATTCTTGCTCATTATGTCCTTGGACTCTACATTCACCATAATTTAGGTATATGATCATACCTCTCTTTGATCCACTTGTATCTCACCTCTCCAGTTTTAGAATTCTTAACACCAATCCTTACTCTTTGAGGCCTCTGAGCTAGTAAATCCACTTCAACTTTAACCCTAGCACAACTAGGTCACGTCATTGCTTTTGTAGTAGCATCTAATTGTAGTGGCTTACCCACTGCAGTGGCTAATGAGAAAACTGCTTCCTTCACAAAAAAAAAAAACTGGAGGCAACCCTGGGAAAGATATCCATGCAACAGCTATTGGAGCTTCTTCATTGGGATCAAACCAATTACCATATATCAAACTTCTCATCTGAAAGTATTGATATCCAATCTTCAAATAAAAAGTTGGGCATGAAAGAAAGTGAACATAATCCTCCAGTATTGAAAGTCTAATGAAAACATGACGCGATTCAAGAAAACCAATGCTACATTCAGTCTTGATCTCATATTGCAATGGAAATGCTTGCGCAATTCATGAAAATCTAGCATGCCATATGAAAACTTGCCAACCACGGCATATTGTAGTTTCTCATAAACAACCATCTTATTGACATCAGTGTCTTCCCATACAAACTGTGGTTCTCCATGACGAAGTTCCATTGTAGCTGAAGGAATGGTAGGCTGTACTTAAGGAGTTGCTTTAGGGTTTAATATGGAGGCATAAGAATTATGGTTTGTTGGATTAGCGGTATGTAGGGTAGTTTGTAATGGTGGTAAAGAAGGCTGGACAACCCCCGTGGGGGGCTGCCCAGTGGCCGAAGTGGCCATGAATGGCCAAGATTAGAAGTTTGCCCCTAGGTCCCCAAGAATCACCAAAATAGCTACAGAGAGAAACTCTAGACCATAGCTATTAGCCAAAGGAAAAAAAAAATCATGCATTTTCTATCTTTAGGGATGTCTTTGAATGTCATGTATTTTTTGCATGTTCTTATACTCACTCACCTTTTTAGTCATTTGTCTATTCTTTTGAGCAACAAGTGACTCCAATTATTTATAATCATATTCTTAAGAATCAAAGTCACTACCAAAGTCACTGTAAGAAAAGCTACAATCTGTAGCATCCTCATTAGTAGTAATATCACCAAAAAAGTTGTCATTTCGGTTCACAATATTAGGAAAGTCTATACCAACGCTATTCGCAGAGGCCTTGGAAGAAGGAAGCGGCACCAAAGGCGATACCAAAAACATTCAAGATGCCAAACATTCTGAGATATCGTGGGACTTCTAACCCCAATGATCATCTCATGATGTTTAGATATTTTATAAAGGCAAGTGATCTCACCGATGAAGAGATCGAATCGTTCCAATTGAAGAAATTCGTGGAGACCCTAGTGGATGGAGCTCTACGATGATACTCAATGCTGCCACCAAACTCTATTGGGTCCTTCACGGAGATGGCTGAACTATCCGTGAAGACCCACACAGGCACCCAGAAGATGGAAACTCGCGTGGAGGATATCTTCGAGATCACGCAGAAGCCCGACGAGTCTCTCCAAAGATATGTGGACCGCTTCCAGCGGGAACACATGTTGCTACCTAAGGTACCAGACAGATGGGCGGCCATCGCGTTCACAAACAGCCTGGATGTCAAGAGCTCAGAGGCTACGCGTAGGCTATACGAGTCTCTTCGTGAATTCCCAGCAGCCGATTGGTCAGATGGCTACAATCACTACAATTCCAAGGTACGCATTGATGAAGACAAGCTGATAGGAACCAGTGCCCGAGGAAGAAACCAGTCAGGAAGCGGTGGCTCTGGCGGCAAGATGGAGTTGGAGAGGTCAGACATTCGTTATGAACCGTATCCTGACCAATCACGCTACAACTGCAAGGGGCGCGGTCGCCATAACAAAGGGCTATCACAGGGAGGTGATCCAGATTCAGATACTCGTGGAGCCCCAAGTCTACCAAACTTTAATGTGGAAATGTCTGAAGTAATTGAGGCGCTCAAAGACATGGGCGAAAAGGTCAAATGGCCGAAGGACATGAAAACTGATCGAGGCAAGAGAAATCAGGACCTGTGGTGTGAATTCCATGCGACCATGGTCACACCACGGAAGATTGCAAAGCCTTAAGGTACGAGGTCGCACATCTATTGAAACAGGGGTTCTTGAAGGAGCTTCTACCCGAGAAGGGAAAGCAAACCCATGCGAGGGCCCAAAAGAACAAATCTAACCCTCCACGGGCATCTTCCCCAAAAATGACTGTCTACGTTATCTCGGGCGGAATTGACGTTGACTCCGTGGTCTTCACAGCGAAGAAGTACGCAAAGGTCTCTATTACAAAAACCAAGCGTCCACGACCAGAAGACTCAGTAACATTCGATGATTCAGACACGGAGGGCTTGCAGTTCCCACATGTTGACGCACTAGTCGTAACATTGCGCTTGGCCGAGTATGATATCAAAAGAGTGCTCGTTGATGCGGGAACCTCTGCGAGCATCATCCAGTCACGCGTCGTCAAGGAGATGCAGCTAATGGAGAAGATCGTGCCAGTATCACGAGTTCTCTCTGGCTTCAACAACTCAAGCGAGAAGACTCTTAGCGAGATCACTCTCACGACTATTGTCGAGGGAGTGGCAAATGAAACAGTGTTCCATGTTATCAACGGAGACATGGCCTACAATATTATCCTTTGAAGACCATGGATCCATGATATGCAGGCCGTTCCTTCCACATATCATCAGGTATTGAAATTCCCATCAGAGTGTGGAGTACGTGAAGTACGAGGAGAGCAACGCTATGCTCGAGATTGTTACTCGGTGGCCCTCAAGCTGCTCGAAGAAAGCAAATAGCAACTACAACAACTGGGATCTGACGCACCAGGTGAAGACGCGAAGTATGAGGTCCCGGAGTTCATCACAAAGCTAGAAGCATGGGAGAGTTATACACCAACCGTAGAAGCTTTGGAACCAAAGGAACTACTCGCAGACATGCCGGAGCGGAAGGTCTACTTGGGGACGGAATTGAATGAATGCCTACGGGGAGACATCCTTCAATTCCTCAAGGAGCGGCATTCAACTTTCGCTTGGTCTCATGCAGACATGAGGGGGAATTTCCCCAGAAATTATCTCTCATAAGCTGAATGTCGACCCATACCACCGTCCAGTGAAGCAGAAGAAGCGCCAACAGGGAACTTTTCGGAATTAAATTATAAACGATGAGGTTGATCGACTACTGAAGATTGGATCTGTATGCGAAGTGAAGTACCTAGACTGGCTAGCCAACGTGGTCATTGTGGCTAAGAAGAATGGCAAATGGAGAGTCTACATCGATTTCACTAATTTAAATAAAGCCTGTCCGAAGGACTCATATCCTCTTCCCCGGATAGATCAGTTGATTGATGCAACCGCCGGCCACGAGGTGCTCACATTCCTTGATGCATATTCAGGGTACAACCAGATATTGATGGATCCCAATGATCAGGAGAAAACATAATTCATAACGTGCAGAGGTACGTATTGCAATAAAGTTATGCCATTTGGATTAAAAAATGCAGGTGCAACGTATCAGTGATTGGTCAATCGTATGTTCCACGATCAAATCGGGAAGACTATGGAAGTGTACATCGATGATATGCGGATCAAGTCAAAACGAGCAGAGGATCATCTCACACACTTGAAGGAAGCTTTCCGGATACTCGACCAATACAACATGAAGCTTAATCCGAAAAAATGCGCGTTCGGAGTTGGTTCAGGAAAATTCCTGGGCTTCATCGTCTCTCAACGGGGAATTGAAGTCAATTCCTCTCAAATCAAGGCGATTGAATCAATTCCAGACGTGCTCCACAACCGGAAGGATGTCATGAAACTGACCGGAAGGGTGGCAGCCTTACGTAGGTTTATCTCCCGCTAGTCAGACCGGTGCAAAAGTTTCTTCGACGTCCTGAAGCAGAACAAGGAATTCAACTGGACCCCCGAATGCCAGCAAGTGCTGACGGACCTAAAGAAATATCTGTCCAATCCACCACTACTTTCTACGCCTCAAAACGGGGAGCAGTTGCTGATCTACTTGGCAGTCTCGAAATCCTCGGTAAGCGCAGTCTTGGTTCGAGAAGAGAAAGGTAAGCAACTTCCAATATATTACATTAGCAAAGCTCTAATTGACGCTGAAACACGTTATCAACCCTTAGAAAAGTTGGCTTTAGCACTAGTAACTGCTGCCCGTAAATTGCGACCTTATTTCCAAGGTCATTCAATAGCTGTAGTTACAACCTTTCCTTTGCACAATGTTTTGCATAAACCTGAATTTTGGGAAGGTTAGTTAAATGGGCCATAGAATTAAGTGAATTCGACATTACCTATCAGCCTAGGGTAGCAATAAAATCACGAGCCCTAGCAGACTTCGTAGCAGATTTTAGCGCTAATATATATCCTGAGGCAGAAAAGGACGCTATTCTATATACTGGGCAGGCCCCTAGCACATGGACCCTGTACACTGATGGCTCCTCGAGCGTCAAAGGGTCCGGTGTTGGATTGGTTCTCATCACCCCATCCGGAGAGACCGTCAGGCAGGCCATCAAGTGCCCGTTTATTACTAACAATAAGGCCATAATTGCAGGATTGGAGTTAGCCCGAAGCTATGGAGCAGACATCATCAAACTTAAGAGTGACTCTCAACTGGTAGTCAACCAGGTGACCGGAGGTTTCATTGCACGAGAATCCAGAATGCAAGTGTACCTTGCCCGTGTGAAAGAACTTCTGGCCCGGTTTGACGAATGGGAAGCACTCCAAATTCCACGGGAAGAGAACCATGAGGCAGATGCTCTCACAAATCTGGGGTCAGTAGCAGAAATTGGAGGGGCCAGCTCCTCGTGACACGACCCGAATTCTCGGTTAGGCCGTGCGGGCACCCGACCACCTCCCCTAAACCTGTCGGGCGAACCCTGTTGACTGAATCGATAAAAACGGCACACAATTACCTTGAAAATGAAATTAAACATGACCTTAACAACATCAAATAACTCTCAAGGATAGACATATATACAAACTGTCTGGACAAAACAACTAACTACCCAGAATACACAAGTTTAAAGGTTTCCAGATCAGACATCTAAGAAGGCCAAAAGATATACACATCTCCCGAAGGGAGCAAAAGTAAGGAGAACTGTAATATCTGAAGTGGGTGGCCGCAATGAACAGGATGGCTCACCGTAGACAGCTGAGAACGTACTACTCCTCAATCACGGCGCGACTGGCTGGGTCCTGGAGCAGAATCTGCCGAACGAAAAGAAAACACAAGGACAAATAGGGGGGGTGAGTCATGAGGACTCAATAAGTGTGAACAAACTAGCAACCTCGAAAAATAGATACACTAGTAAGGGAAACGGAACCAGACAACAATCAACAAATAAGCAGTACACATATAAGCAGAACAGTAGTCATGTACAGAAAATCTACATAATAGTATGAAATGAAATGGAATGAGATGAAATGAAATGATATGAAATGAGATGAAATGAAATGAAATGAAATGGGTCACATGTGCCAAATGAATGGAGCGGAATCCTCCTGCTCCGAGGGCGGAATCCTCCTACCCTCAATATGATGCGATGGAGCGGAATCCTCCTGCTCCGAGGGCGGAATCCTCCTACCCTCAATATGATGCAATGGAGCGGAATCCTCCTGCTCCGAGGGCGGAATCCTCCTACCCTCAATATGATGCAATGATAACCCTTCACCGGCGCGGGACTCTCATCGACAGCCGGGAAGTATATGTCAACTCATAGCCAGGGTACAATGCTCAGATTCCCAATGCAATACCAACAACATGACATAACATATAATATAGAATGTAAATCCAAAGCTAAGGCGTAATGAGTACGCCTATCGGCAGCTACACACGTAAGGAACACGTGGTAGAAAATCCACGAGGCCAGGTGCCTCCAAAGAAATGGATATAAACACTTACCGTATTTCAAAGCTGTCCTGTTACTCAACCACTGCTTTTTCCTTTGTATTAGTTGCCAAACGATCTCTTTCTATTCAATAAGCAGAAAAATTATATCAAATAAAGCTAAAGGCTTCATTCCTTATGTTTTAGGGTAATCCAGTTAGGAACCTGATACCCTATTCGCATACGCAATACACAGGCCAGGCCTATATATAGGGTTTAAGGTCACATAACCAAACCCCAAATAAATTACATTTATACGTTGCCCATAATGCACTGAGTATGAATATATAATTAATTCCATTATCGGGGTCCATTTGACCCTTTAAATTATCAATTTACGTCATTAAGGCGATGTCTAATATCCCTATTTTTACCGTAAAAATATATTCAAACATATGTAATAAACTCAAATAATATATTAGGATCATTACCTGAATGTTTCAGGGTGAAAATTCTACCTTTTTCCGGTCCCTTTTCTCATTTTCAGGCATTTTTCCCTCACTGACGTTTTTTTCATTGCTCTCTGCTTCTCTATCACTTTTCATTCTATTTTCCATACTTAGCTACTTAAAGTAGCATATATGACTATATGCCACCGCCATTATTTTGACTTTTTGACTTTTTTTTTATTATTATTATTATTTTTTTAACGAAAATTAAAACGGTGCCCTACGATATTCAAAATAATTCCAACTTTTGCATACAAGTTGTACAAAATATATGTAACATACTCGCGAAGGCGGATCTCAAATCAGACTCCCGAAACTCAAGATGCGAATTTAGATAAAAAAAGTCAAATTATTTAACTTTCGGCATTTTAGCGGAAACTAGCCGAACAACATCGAAATTCACTTTCGAAAGTTTACAAAAATTACAAATAATCATACGAACCTGACCGCGCTTTCGGATTTCGAATCGGAGCTCATTCGGCAAAAACCGAGCTCGAAAATCTTTTTTTTAATATTTATCGCCAATAAAAACTGAAACCTTCTTCCGATGCCTACCAAACGAGGTCTGATTTAGCTCAAATTTTACAGACAGGTTCTAATGGACATTACGAATATTTTAAAATTACCGGCACGCCAATCGGAGTCCTAACTTTCGAAACGACTGACCGAGGTCGTTTCATTCTCCTCCACTTAAACTCTCGTTCGTCCTCGAACGAGCCTAAATCTAAAGCAAGATTTACGCAGATAACAAGAGAACTTGCACAACCTTCATAAACTACTCTACGGACATTATCTCATAATTACAGAATCAGAGTTATAACACGCACATCAAACTCTTGGATAAAACATACTTGGATAATATGATAAAATCATTGCCCAACTTATTCGGACTAAGCCGACCCTTTCTCAATCGTGAGAGAGAATTTTTATATTTTCGAAACAAAGATACACGAAACTTTGAATGGGTTAACATGATTCAGCCGATAATTACCTCTTCGATATACCTTTCAATATAGAACAGGTCGATGGAACTAAGAATTAGCTTATGCTTCAGCAACGCCTTAGAGATTTAATATTATGATTCAGTATCAATTGGAGGAAGACTCCTCCACTTAAAGCATAAACTCATACAACTAATTTGAATAGAAATAGTCATCCTCACACAACCTGCTGGATTAAAGAAGACCTAGCTAAAAGCTGAACATAGGCAGACCTAAACTACCAAACTACCCTTTCGAGTTGCCAACTAGCTGCAACTCTCGAGTTCACAACTCCATACCTTTGCCGTGAACACCACCCCCCGATGGATGGTACTTCTATATAAAAATTTCGGCAGAGTTTCCCTTGAAACTGGACGATCCGCAAAAACAGAACCAGCACTATACTATACATGGGAATGGATACCCGGATAAACTGATAACATAAACATGTTAAACGGATAACAAGATGAGACAACTGGACCAAAACAATAATATGCTTCCAAAACAATAATATGCTTACCCGGCCACAATAACACGTACTCTGGCTCAACACAAGGAACGTCACAAGCGGCTACCAATCGCCCAAGCTCACTAGTGCCGGACGAAGAAGAAATGGAAATAGATCGAGGATAGAAATAATTAGAACTTCAGGAAGCTCTCCTTTTATTTCTTGGCTCCCAGAGCTACACTACTTCCGAATCAGGCTAACCAAAGAATCACAATTGAAGAGATAGACATTAAATAAGCTTTATGGAATGACATCTATGCCAATTTAACCTCCCAATAAGAAGGAAACTCTGACAATTTACTAGAAAATCCTTTTATAATCTAGATAAGATCATGAGATAACATGACTTTACTAACGTCTTGAACCAAGAGGAGATACGTAGATCGAATCTTACCTACTAATCACTTTGTACCGGCAGAAATGATAACACTTTCTGATGGTGACGATTAAGAATCCCACCATCCTATCAACACTGAATTTCAAAGAGAGATAGACTGACTTGACATAATAAGAGAAAGTGGTACAACAGGATGCCAGGCAGACGATACCGACACTCACTCCCAAATCTCTCACATTTAGACCAAATAAATTAGTAGAGTCATCATAATTGCCAGGAATAAATCATATCAGAAACTCACCCCTCTATCGCAACCGATTCTTAATAGAAACGACATCCAAGGAAACCATTGAAACATGATAAGACACACCATTTCCAAATCGATCAAAAGAATCAAATCTTACTCATATTTAAGAGAAAGAAGAAATACTCGGGTGTACTACATCGGATATCTCAACATCCTGCCGGACTGTAGTTCTTAGAACTGCCTCTGCGGCTGAGCCGAGCCGCTACCCTGATAATTACTTCTAGAAGAACCACTACCACAACGCTCTCGACCTCTATCAAATGAGGGCATATCTCGGGTTGATTAAGATCTATATAAAATTCCCTGCGACTGTGCAGGTGCCTGATGACGAGAGAAAAGACGACTGCCTGCTTGCCGGAGTAAGGAAAAACTCCTCAAAGGATAACCAGACTCATGACAATGATAACACCCTTTTCGCTAAAAATGGAAACTGGACAGATTGTTGATAGCTGTAAGAGTAGATTAAATCTGATTTTGACGAGCTACTGGCGCACTCTAAGAATCACGTGACACAAGCTGAGATAACCTGGAAGGTGACTTCCCAAAATAATCAGAATTTTTACCTCCAAATGAGGTACCATGGTTACCCACCAGAGCCGTGGGATCTCTTACTTTCCCGTTCTAACTCTTCCCGCTCTAACTTATGGTATGCCTCGAACCTTCGAGCAATATCAACAACAATATCAAATGAAATCCCGACCTCAATCACTCGAGCCATCTGGGATGTCAAGGAAAGAGAAAGGTCATCAATAAATCTTTGAATCTCTCGAAAGGCTCATGATCTAGTTTAAATGCATATTCGGCCATTTTATAGAATTCAATCTTATATTCTGAAACCAACAGGCTAACCGACAGGCTACCCTGTCCAATCCACTCGAACTGGTAACACTTTTCATCTCGCTCGCTACTCGAAAGGAACTTTTCCACGAATCTAGAAGAAAAATCGAACCAAGTTAGCTAATAAAAGAGCAGCCCACCAATCCAAGGCTGGACCCTGAAACTGGAAAGCAGAATAAGCAATACCATACCGCTCGATATAATCAAGAGCCAGAAGGATCATTTTATTTTAAAAAAACTTAAACCGGGATTATCTAATGTATTGCTTGGGAATATCGGGATGTTCAACCGCGTAAAATAATATATCCTCTTTGGGCACTCGGACCGAACTGTTACCTCGGCTAGTTAACCAGCCAGCACAATTGGTGGCACGACACATGCTGCATTTGGAACATATTTTACTGCAGCAATATTAAGAACTAGAATAGGAACTCCATGAGATCGAACACCTGCACATGCGGCAACCTGATAGGCTGCCCAGCAAATAATAGGTTCTTACGGTATCTGCGTCGCCAAGATTCTCGTAAAGCATCGTAGAGAGCCAAGGGAGCTACAAGGCCCTGCTCCCTTGCCCATCGCGAGCTCGTTCAGCTGGGACCTCCGTGACTAGACCGTCAGCACGATCAAAACTCTCGGGGCTTCGTCAGTGCTAACCCCAGGCGAGACTGCTTCGTCTTGAACTCATACCATTTGCTGATTTATCGCACGAGGGTTCACAATTACCATGAAGGAATTATCGAAAGTACATTTGCATCCTGGACCGACGCATGATCAGAAAAGAAGGAAGTGAAACTTCCTATATGCCATCATAGCCTCTCGTAGATAAGTACGGACGTCTACGTACCCATCAGCGAGACTCTACTAGACACTGTCTTAGTCTGGATAGACTCTAAACTGGGCTCTGATACCAACTGACACGACCCGAATTCTCGGTTAGGCCGTGCGGGCACCCGACCACCTCCCCTAAACCTGTCGGGCGAACCCTGTTGACTGAATCGATAAAAACGGCACACAATTACCTTGAAAATGAAATGAAACATGACCTTAACAACATCAAATAACTCTCAAGGATAGACATATATACAAACTGTCTGGACAAAACAACTAACTACCCAGAATACACAAGTTTAAAGGTTTCCAGATCAGACATCTAAGAAGGCCAAAAGATATACACATCTCCCGAAGGGAGCAAAAGTAAGGAGAACTGTAATATCTGAAGTGGGTGGCCGCAATGAACAGGATGGCTCACCGTAGACAGCTGAGAACGTACTACTCCTCAATCACGGCGCGACTGGCTGGGTCCTGGAGCAGAATCTGCCGAACGAAAAGAAAACACAAGGACAAATAGGGGGGGTGAGTCATGAGGACTCAATAAGTGTGAACAAACTAGCAACCTCGAAAAATAGATACACTAGTAAGGGAAACGGAACCAGACAACAATCAACAAATAAGCAGTACACATATAAGCAGAACAGTAGTCATGTACAGAAAATCTACATAATAGTATGAAATGAAATGGAATGAGATGAAATGAAATGATATGAAATGAGATGAAATGAAAAGAAATGAAATGGGTCACATGTGCCAAATGAATGGAGCGGAATCCTCCTGCTCCGAGGGCGGAATCCTCCTACCCTCAATATGATGCGATGGAGCGGAATCCTCCTGCTCCGAGGGCGGAATCCTCCTACCCTCAATATGATGCAATGGAGCGGAATCCTCCTGCTCCGAGGGCGGAATCCTCCTACCCTCAATATGATGCAATGATAACCCTTCACCGGCGCGGGACTCTCATCGACAGCCGGGAAGTATATGTCAACTCATAGCCAGGGTACAATGCTCAGATTCCCAATGCAATACCAACAACATGACATAACATATAATATAGAATGTAAATCCAAAGCTAAGGCGTAATGAGTACGCCTATCGGCAGCTACACACGTAAGGAACACGTGGTAGAAAATCCACGAGGCCAGGTGCCTCCAAAGAAATGGATATAAACACTTACCGTATTTCAAAGCTGTCCTGTTACTCAACCACTGCTTTTTCCTTTGTATTAGTTGCCAAACGATCTCTTTCTATTCAATAAGCAGAAAAATTATATCAAATAAAGCTAAAGGCTTCATTCCTTATGTTTTAGGGTAATCCAGTTAGGAACCTGATACCCTATTCGCATACGCAATACACAGGCCAGGCCTATATATAGGGTTTAAGGTCACATAACCAAACCCCAAATAAATTACATTTATACGTTGCCCATAATGCACTGAGTATGAATATATAATTAATTCTATTATCGGGGTCCATTTGACCCTTTAAATTATCAATTTACGTCATTAAGGCGATGTCTAATATCCCTATTTTTACCGTAAAAATATATTCAAACATATGTAATAAACTCAAATAATATATTAGGATCATTACCTGAATGTTTCAGGGTGAAAATTCTACTTTTTTCCGGTCCCTTTTCTCATTTTCAGGCATTTTTCCCTCACTGACGTTTTTTCATTGCTCTCTGCTTCTCTATCACTTTTCATTCTATTTTCCATACTTAGCTACTTAAAGTAGCATATATGACTATATGCCACCGCCATTATTTTGACTTTTTGACTTTTTTTTTTATTATTATTATTATTTTTTTAACGAAAATTAAAACGGTGCCCTACGATATTCAAAATAATTCCAACTTTTGCATACAAGTTGTACAAAATATATGTAACATACTCGCGAAGGCGGATCTCAAATCAGACTCCCGAAACTCAAGATGCGAATTTAGATAAAAAAAGTCAAATTATTTAACTTTCGGCATTTTAGCGGAAACTAGCCGAACAACATCGAAATTCACTTTCGAAAGTTTACAAAAATTACAAATAATCATACGAACCTGACCGCGCTTTCGGATTTCGAATCGGAGCTCATTCGGCAAAAACCGAGCTCGAAAATCTTTTTTTTAATATTTATCGCCAATAAAAACTGAAACCTTCTTCCGATGCCTACCAAACGAGGTCTGATTTAGCTCAAATTTTACAGACAGGTTCTAATGGACATTACGAATATTTTAAAATTACCGGCACGCCAATCGGAGTCCTAACTTTCGAAACGACTGACCGAGGTCGTTTCACCTCGGCTGTCGTTCAAGTACTCTGCACAGCCATAGACCGAGAAAAGTTCAAAGTTAATGCTATAAACGCAACTTGGGACTGGCGAAATGAGATTACAAATTACATTCTTCATAGAACTTTGCCCGTTGATGCAAAAGCCGCTCGCAAACTCAGAATAAAAGCTGCCCGATATACTATCATCAACGGCGACCTTAACCGCAAGATGTTCGCAGGACCTCTCGCAAAGTGACTAGGACCGAACCAGATCAACTATGTGATGCGGGAGGTCCACAAAGGCTGTTGTGGTAATCATTCTGGGGGCAAAGCATTGGCGCGCAAATTGATCCGCGCAGGATACTACTGGGATAAGATGGAGAAGGACACGAACGATTTCGTCAAGAAATGTGATAAACGTCAAAGGTTTGTGCATCTTCTCCATCAGCCGGCAGAACCACTCCACTCAATCATCTCCCCATGGCCATTCTTGAAATGGGGTATGGACATAGTCGGTCCTCTCCCCGCTGCGCCGAGAGGGTACATTTCTTGCTAATTATCACAGATTACTTCACCAATTGGGTCGAAGCGGCAGCATATGCAAAGATACGACAAACAGAAGTAATTGACTTCCTTTGGCGATATGTCGTATGCCGCTTTGGGGCACCTAAGGAAATAGTCAAGGACAACGGCCCGCAATTCATCGGCTTGAAAGTGACTAGGTTCCTTGATGACTTACACATTAAAAGGATTACTTCTTCTCCATACCATCCGGTTGCCAACGGACAAGCGGAATCAACAAACAAAATAATCGTTGAACCTCTCAAGAAGCGCCTCGAGCAGGCCAAAAGGTGTTGGGTAGAGGAGCTGCTCGGTGTGCTATGGGCTTATCGTACGACGATAAAGATGAGTACAGGAGAGACACCTTACTCATTAGTGTACGGTGCAGATGCCCTAATCCCAGTCGAAATCGGAGAGCCCAGCCTACGGTATGCGCATGCCACTGAAGAGTCCAACTCGGTCAATCTCTCTGAAGAATTGGATTTCCTCAAAGAACGAAAGGAACTAGCACTTGTACGAGTAGTCGCCCAGAAGGAACGAATTGAACAATATTACAATCGGGGACTGCGCGTACGAAGTTTCCAGGTTGGGGACTTTGTACGGAGGAAAGTATCCCAAAATACG
The DNA here is from genome assembly GCA_037355625.1 of Petunia x hybrida. Lineage (NCBI taxonomy): Eukaryota > Viridiplantae > Streptophyta > Magnoliopsida > Solanales > Solanaceae > Petunia > Petunia x hybrida. The sequence goes on from JBBBVM010000080.1 coordinate 1,898,182, forward strand.
CAAGAAGCAAATTTCGGGGAAGCTAGGCCCTAATTGGGAAGGCCCCTACAAGGTAGTCACATCAGTCGGCAAGGGATCTTATTGCTTAGCACGACCAGATGGCTCAATTGTCCCAAACAGTTGGAACGTGGTTCACCTCAAAAGGTATCACTTCTGAGTGGTAAAACGATCAGTTATTCTCTTCCTACCTTTTACTTTTGTGACAATTCCTACTTCTATTATACTTTTTCTAAATGGTACTAACGGCCTGAACAAGGCCAGATCCGTTTAGCTCAACTGGTAGAGCTCGAAGTTCTTCAACTTTGCGGCTGTGGGTTCGAATCCCACAACGGACACACTCCTCGTTTGTTTATATGTGTTATTTTATCTACGACCAGCCTTAACTCTTTTTATGTTATAACATCCCGTGTTTCAACATAAAAATAAGGAGGGTGGTGAGAGGCCCCTGCAGGCCAGATAAGACCTTCATAAAGGAGAAAGACCTTGCGAAAAGGCAAGTTTTTAAAAAAAAATCTTTATGTGACAAGCTTCAACGAAAGTAAGAGAAGTCGTTCACGAGGCCAACGACTCAGCCAGAGTTAAACTATAAACTTTATGCGACGACTTTCAACTATCAAAGCGATAAGCAAAGTTGTTTGCAAGGCCAATGAGTCGGCCAGAACCTATCGACCACGACTCGGTTAGAATGAAACATCTGCGCAGATCATTCACAACTTATGATCTCTTCCTTGGGAAAGACTAAGTTAAAATATTCGAACAGACTTTTTGAAGACCCGAACTTAGAAAAGTTCAAACTTCTAAAAAGCTCTTAAACAAAAAGCACGAAGGCCACAACACATCCAAACGAAAGATCAAAGGATTCAGGCTATATATAGTCAATGAATTGAAAAAGCTCTGAAAATATGTACATTATCCTGACAAAACGATAAAACGCCAAAAACGGCTGACAAAAGTTTTGTAGAGTGATCAAGGCCAATGGAACCGGCCAAACAAGGATCAGAGAATCCCTAAGAGACTTCTATCCACAACCAATCATCTGGTTCTCGCCAGATACACAAACCTATAACCTAATCACTTTGGGGGGGGGGCATCAATTTTGGGGGCTACGACCAGAGCCCGATGCACTAGCTCCATCGGCTCTGTCCTTGTCCCCCGATCTCTCATCATCATCCTCATCTTCATCAGCTTCAGACTCTTTGGGAGAAAGGTTCAGCACTTGCCACGCTTCACGAACAGCGCACTTTGTTTTCGGCACCGTGTCCTCAACATTGATCTGACCGGCATGGACCTGCTCAAGCAATGTTCGCTTGGCTTTGAGTACAGCAAGCTTCGTCCTGATTTCAGATTAATCACGCAAGTTGGCCAAGTCTTTGGCTAGCGCGCCTTGAGCGCTCATCGACTTGGCAACTTGATCTTTGGCAGCTTGCAGCTCAGCTCGGGCTTTAATAGACTCTTCCGTAGCCCTCAGCAGGTCCATCTCAAAAGATCTGCGCTCATCGAGTGCCCTGTTCAGCGAAGATTTGCATTTTTCAAGCAAAGCCTCCAGGCTCCGAGCAGATCGTGCGAACCCTTCTTTCTCTTCAGAAAGAAGGTCCTTCTCCCTGTTGAGTTCGTTAATCCGTTCCATTCGCTCGTTGTTAGTCTCAGTCAATTGGTTAACTTCACCCCCAAGGAGACCACACTGCTCTGCCAGATCTTTATTCTCCTTCAGAGTCTCCAGCAGCTCTTTCTTCAGTTCGAGTACCTGATCGACGTTGTTGATCCTGGAGCGGAACATCAGCTCGGCAGCCATCATACTTGACTGAAAAGCAAAAGAAATGAGGTTAGAAATGTGAACTCGAAACTATCTTCGGCTCAAGAAAGTATTAAAATATTTACCCGGGCAGAATCGGCAGCGATAGAAAAAGCCAACTCCTCATCACTCATCCCCCTCATTGTCCACTCCTCTCGGGGACTGATGAGCGACGAGACTGCTTTGGCTAAACTGCCCGGCCTGGCCATGAAGTTGACTTCGGGGGCTAGCTTCATGGTGCACTTCCTCTCGAAGTACTTAGGCTCTCAAGCCTGCTCAGAGGGGTAGTTTGGACCAAGATTGTAGCGCACGCGCCGAATGTCCCTCAGTCCGGTCTCACCGCTGATGGTGGTCTGTCGAGTGAGCCTTGTCTTTGACGTATCGGAATCACCTTCAATTCCAGGATCTCTTGCATCACAATGGTCTAGACCGACAGGCACCGCCCCCTCAACGGCCACGTTCTCCAAGTCCTCAAAATGAAAAACACGAGGACCCTGGCCACCATCTTGGGGGATTTCTTTTCCTCCTGCTTCTTCTTCTTTTTCCTCTTCTTCACAAACCTTCCTTTTCACCTTATCTGCACGAGAAGGAGCCGCCTTTACCCCGTCATCAACTTGGGTACTCCCCTCCGGAGTATGGCAGACTCCTCATCGACTTTCCTTTTATAGCTTCGAAGAAAGGGCTTTCCGACAAGAGGTTCAGCAGTTTCGGTCTCAGTATCTGAAATGTCGATTACCTCCTTGTCAAAACCCTCTCCCCGTGTAGACTCGGGGACTTCGGCAGAGGTCTTAGCACTCTCTTCCGCAGGTTCAGGCACACTGGCATTGGGCGAGGTCTCACCCCCAACAGCTGAGGTTTTCCCGGCAGCAACGAAAGTCTTGCGAGCAGACTTCTTCCATGCTCCGCCCTCACCTTGGCCCTTCTTCTTCCTCTTCAAGGAGCTGAGGCCACTAGACAAAAGCATCTCGCCGCCTTCCCTGCTGCGCAGTACCTTAACTGAAGCTTTTATAGCTGCAACCTCAGCCTCGGGATCAACAGCGGGCCCAGACGGTGCATCCTGAGAGGAAAGGGCAGGGAAAAAGTCCCCTGTGTACCTAGACCTACAAAAGGCAGGACGGTCAGACACAACAAAACCATGAAGAGAAGAAATAGCTGTAGCAACAAAAATTCTCACCGTGAGTCTTTGCGGTCAGACTGTTTTACGCAGCGAAGTACGCCCATTCCCTCTGCTCAGGAGAAAACTTCTTAAGGATCGCCTCAACCCATGCTGTCAGCTTATCAATTGATATGAGCTCGTCGTAGGGGTCGCTTGGCGGCTGTAAGGAAGAGTCAAAGGAATTAGCAAACGATAAGGGAGGAAACACGAAAAACTCAAAGGAAAACTCGGGGACTTACGCTTCTTGTTTCAGATCTCGGGGAGAAAAGTCTTGGAGTTGAAGAACAAGGCCTGGGTGTGCACGAATACATATCGGTGCAACCAACCCCGGTCGCCTGTATCCTCAAAACTGCGAACCAAGCCCTTGCTCCCGCGCATCCTAGCATTGACAAAACTATCTTTGAAGATTTGTATGCAATACAGAGAAATAAAATGGTCATACTAAATAATTTGGTCGGTTTCTTCCGCAAACCAATCCATAAGCGTCACTATTCTATACATGCTGGGGCACAGTTGCCCCAGGAAGAGTAAATACTCCCTGCAGAGCCTCTCGAGCACAGGGTGCAGGGGTAATGTGCAGCCAACTGTAAATGGGTAGGTGCACATGGCCATCCACCCAGCCCTATGCGAAGTAATGTTCTCCCCTTCAGATACCGCCAAGAGCGGAACACTCGCATCCCAATTGCAGTCCACTCTAACTCGTGGGCTAATCTCAAATGTGATCCCAGACTTAAATTTGTATGCCGGCCATGCGCGTACATCTCCATGATTGTTGGAAGCCTTTATGTTGCAATCCTTTTCCAACTCACCCCACTTCTTGGGGATAATCTCTGCAGCAGTGGCCTGATTGGCCCTAGGTCTGGGAGTAGCCGCAGTAGAACTGCCAGCGGCAGCATCCATATTTAAATTTTTCTTAGGCTTTGGAGACATAATTCAAGAAGAATTGAGAAGATTGGAAGAAAGGTTGAAGGATGTTCAAGGGCTTTTCAAGATTTGGGAATTATAGAGTGAAAGCAAGTAAAAGGGCTAAGAATCAGTTTACCCCTATTTATTGGAATAAAAAGTTCGGCCCTTCAGATCCCATGAGACACATGGAGGTTATCAGAAAGGCCACGAGCAGATCTAACCATCAAGAGAAATAGGTTTCACCAAGTTTCGAAGCAACATCATTGCCCTGAAATGCAACGGTCACCTCGCAACTGACAACGGACTTGTGCACGTGACTCAAGCGGTTAAAATCATTACTTTTACCCTTGGGGCGTGCAGTAATCACAACGAAGCTGACGGCGGACGTGCAGACGTGCCAGCTGCAGTTACGTTTTTACATCACGCATTTAATGCGCACATCATGGGAATTTGTCATATAGCTGATGAAGTGAGCATGTCACCCAGGATCGTCATGTTGCAGATGAAAGTTGGACTTTGCGAATAGAGTTTCCCACCAAAATTCACATCCACTCCTCGAGTAGAAACTCTGCTCGAGAAGTTCGGGGACTATCTGTATTGGATAAAAATCGAAATCACTTAAAAAGTGACACGTGTCTGCCACGTGGCACGGGAAGAGGTTTCCCCGGACAGATAACTAACTTGCAGACAACTGACCAGGCGGTTACCACGAGCAGATCCAGAGCGGTAACGTAACGCTTCCCGAATCAGCGTGATTTGAATGAGCAGTTACTGGATTGTACGCGATTGCTTAATGAATAGTCATAAAGGCAACGATTACACATACAAGGGTTACATATCCAGCGGTTACGTATCCAATGAATACGCGCCCAGCAGTTACAAACCCAACGGATGCCTATCAGATCTATAAATAGCACTCGTTCCGAATCATTGTAACACACAATTTATTCTCTGTCTACAAAACCAATAAGAATACTCTCTCTTACTCTTGCCCAATATTGTTCTTCATTTTACGTTTGTTGGATACTTTGCTCTCAAGTCTTCAAGTATAATCAGTAACAAGGAATCCTCTCCGGGATCAAGTGATCCAATACAGTTCCTTCTATCTATTTTACTCACACTTTGATCTTATTTATTTTCGATTATCTCTTATTACTTCCATATCGTCAATTATCATCATTGAGAATCGTGCATGTATTTATAATCTAGTAATCAACGCAATTTCGTATTTAATTTGGTTAGACTTTTAATTTAAACTATTGATCGTAACTCCGCAAATATAAATTTAATTGTTAATTGGCCTAAAATCGGATTTAGGTTAAACAACCATGTAACCCTAAATCTACAAATCACACTTTAAAAACTACAAACACTAAGCCACAAAACCACCTCTCAATAGACAAACTATAACATAAAAACTATTTTATATGTCAAACCCTAACCCAATTTAAGTAGAAAATTTTAGTCAAGGGTTTTTACAAACACGGACCAATCAAGAAAAGTAAAAACTATAGGAACTAAACACATACAAATTAAATATCTAACACATATAAATATCAGACAAAATCATAGGTAAATGAAACGCCCTTAGATAGTCGTTTCAAGAGTTAGGAATCCAGTTGGCACGTCGAAAGTTTTAAAATCTTCGTAAGGTTCATTGAGACCTATGTGTAAAATTTGAACTAAATCAAACTTCGTTTGGTAGGCATTGGAAGAAGATTTCAGTTTTCCTTGTCGGTAAATCTTAAAAAGAGGTTTTCGAGATCAATTTTAGTGAATGAGCTCCAATTCAAAATTCAAAAAATTCGATAGGTTCGTATGATTATTTGTGACTGGTGTGAACATTCAGAAGTGAATTCCGAGGTCATTCTGATATTTTTCGCTAAATTTTCAAATATTAAAAATTTGATCTCCTTCCGTTTAATGGGCATCTTGAGTTTCAAGAATCTGATTCGAGATTTGTCCTAGCAAGTACATCATATAAATTTTGTATAACTTGGTTGAATAATTTGGGATCATTCCGAGCTTTCGTAAGGATCCGTTTTAATTTTCTTCACGATAGCATACTTTAAAAAAAATGAAAAGAAAATTAACATAGTGACACAACCCGGATTCCGGCTAGGCCGTGCGGGCACCCGACATCCTCCCCTAAACCCATCGGGCGAACCCTCACCAATTAAATTAGGAAAATAAATATAACAATTCATAAATAAGGACAAGACCTAAAACAAAAACACAGACATACTGATATCTCTAAGCTGTACAAAAGAAATTACAGCTGACTACCCATCATACTACGTTTAGGGCTATCCTGACTAGACATCTAAGAGTACAGAAGAAGAAAAATACCTCCTAAAGGGAGCAATATGCAACTGAAATAATAAACATAAAACTGGTGGCCATCCGGAATAAAAGCTAGCTCACCCTGACAGCTGAAGTCGTCTTCGCTCCTTCACAACGTGGCGAATTATATCCTGTAGCGAACCTGCCGAAACAAAATAGATAGACAAAAATAAACAACAAACAAGGGTGAGTCAAAAGGACTCAATAAGTGGGGCAGACTAGCCACCTCAAAGAATAGGATAGCTAGCCAGGGAGAAAAGAAATAGATAAACCAAATTCCTCTTAGTTAAATTATAAAAAGGCAGAGCCAGATAATAACTAGAAACACGTATGGAATGACAAACTCATCAACAACCAGGAACGTAAGATAACCCAAAACATATAGGTATCCCGAACACATCAACAATAAAAAATACATCCTGTTGCGGCGTGCAACCCGATCCATAGATTTATCCCGTGGCAGCGTGCAACCCGATCCATATATCTATACCGTTGCGGCATGCAACCCGATCCATATATTTATACCGTTGCGGCGTGCAACCCGATCCCCTCAACCCAGAATACGAGCCAGAAATATATAGGCAAACTGAGATATGTCCACGACATAGTATACATACTGCATACATAAAACACAACACAGTACACACAATAGTCAGTATGCGGTGCAATGGGACGGGATGAATGCGGTATGATGCAATGCAGTCACATATGCCTGATACCCATCTCCGAAAGTACATGCAATAATGACAGCCAGAGTACAATGCTCAGATACTCAATGCAAAACCAACAACAGGACATAACATATAATTTACAATATAAATCCAAAGCTAACGCGTAATGAGTACGCCTATCGACAGCTACACACGTAAGGAACACGTGGTAGAAGATCCACGAGGCCAGGTGCCTATAAAGAAATGGATATAAACACTTACCTTGTTACAAAGTTAGTACAACCACTCAATAACTGCTTTGTTCTTTGGATCCATTGACAAATGATCTCACTGTGTTCAATAACCAGAAAAAATATATCACATAAGGCTAAAGGTTTCATTCCCCACATATTAGGGTAATCCGGTAAGGAACCTGATACCCACGTGACCGGACTGTGTGTTCAATGTCCAGCCTCTAAGGGGGACTCCAAATCACACATAACATGATCTCAATACAAGTATAAGCATGTATGAGGTAAAACACATATGGCAACAATAGATATGGACTCAAAGAATTTGTCCAACTCCTTGAATTTCTATAAAAATTTCGGCAGAGCTTCCTCTGAAACTGAATGATCCGCAAAAACAGAACCAACACTATACTATACACGGAAATGGATACCCGGATAAATTGATAACATAAACATGTTAAACGAATAACAAGATGAGACAACTGGATGACATAACTCATCCGAAAATAGAATATCTCGACAACACCATTGTCTTGACTTTCAACCTAATTTTTAGATTATAAATCAAAGATATAGACTTCATGGTATTCATAAAAGTTGTAGATATATGTCTTAGGATTCTGGGGATTTTTAAAGCATATAAATATCAATTTTGTACAAGGAGTTATGATCAATATACTAACAGTTGTCCAGAGATCAAAATGATTTTCCAGATTTTGAAATGTTTTGTCTTGCTGATTCGGACGTCTTTCACCTTGGATTTTAGTACCAAATTAAGTATATACAAGGTTTCCTTGATACCATACAAGTTTCTCCGAAGAGACACTAAGTTTATATCTAAGAAAAGTTTCAAAAGCTAAAAGATACATGCCTTGCCAAAATAAAGGTTTAGGCTTACATACCTTTGATGTTTCTTTTTTCTAAACCTTGTTTCCTTTGAATTCCACACCTTCTAAAGCTTAAACAAGATATAATACAACCTTTAGGTACTTTACTTAGCCATGAAGTAATTCTAAAACTTAAACTGCAGACGAAATTGAAGGTAGCATAACGTTACCTTAATCGCGTAGAGCATTTTGACGCAATCCGTCTTCCGTTTCGAGTCAAGATTGATGTTGTTTCTTCAAAATAAAAAAAAAAGATTAAAACTGAAGAAAGGTCTGTTTATGTCGTGGGGTTACTGGAAAATTTCGAGAATGTGAAGCATTTCTCTTTTATAACAAAAACATTTCATTTCTAGCCTTCTTTTGCGCTTATGTCCCTTTTTCTGGCCTGACTTCTGATGCTCATATCTTTTTATCTATATGTTTTATGAACAAACCGTCAAGAGTGTTGGAAACTACATTTCAAGACCTTCAATTTGATATATGATATGTCTCCAAAAGACCTCATATAACACATGAAATTAATTGCTGAAAAAGCTTCGTTACAAGGCAATTCCTTTGTCGGTTTTTCCGCAACTTAAATCCGACTTTTCCCAAAGTTTATATTCAATATATAAACATCTTCGATGGTAATATTATTTCTTTAAACTCACTTAAATCATTCTTAACATGTAAATAGAATGATATACGTCACTTTACATACGGGGTGTAACAATGTTCCCCCGTTAGGAACATTCGTCCTCGAATGTTAAATGAAGTACGTAGAAGAATTAAGCACTGATTTGTTAAATACTTGTAGTAGTGAAGAGATGTGAAAGGTCAAATTATTTAAATTTGGCGTTTTAGCGGAAGCTAGCCGAACAACCTCCAAATTAACTTTCGAAAAAGTACAAAAGTCACAAATAATTATACGAACCTAACGGCGCTTTCGAATTTTGAATCAGAGCTCGTTCACCAAAACCGAGCTCGAAAATCTCTTTTTTGTATTTATCGACAATAAAAATTGAAACCTTCTTTCGATGCCTACCAAATGAGGTCTGATTTAGCTCAAAATTTACAGACATGTGCTACTGGAAATTACGAAGTTTTTTTTTTCAATTATCGGCACGCCAATCTGAGTCCTAACATCCGAAACGACTAACCGAGGTCGTTTCATTCTTCTCCACTTAAACTCTCGTTCGTCCTCGAACGAGCCTAAGTTTGAAGAAAATTCCGCACAGAGAACAAAAAGAACTTCCACGACCTTCATAAGCTACTCCACGGACATTATCTCATGATTGCAGAATCAGAATTATAACACGAACACCGAACTCTTGGAATTAAACATATCTGGATACTATGATAACATCATTGCCCAACTTATTTGGACTAAGTTGACCCTTTCTCGATCATGAGAGAAGACTTCTATATTTTCGAAATGAAGATACACGCAACTCTTGATTGGCTAACATGATTACACCAACGAATCACCTCGTCGATATACTTTCGGTATAGAACAGGTCGATGCAACAAAGAATTAGCTTACGCTTCAGCAATGCCTTAGAGATTTAATATTATGATTCGACATCAATTGGAGGAAGACTCCTCCACTTAGAACATATACTCATACAAATAATTTGAATAGGCACAACCTGCTGGATTAAAGAATACTTAGCTGAGTAGAGAACGCGGCTCAGACCTGAGCTACTAAATTAATCTCTCAAGTTGCCAAACAGCTGCAACTCTCGAGTTCACAACTCCATACATTTTCTATAAGCACCACCGCCTGATGGATCAAATCAAAGGTCAAATGACGCCTCTCATTACCCTTAGTAGCCTTGAAAAACAACCATGTGCTTACCCTGCCACCTTGACATGCACTCTGGCTCAACAAAGGGAACATCACAAGAGGCCACTGACCGCCTAAGCTTACCAGTGCCGAACAAATAAGAGATGGAAACAAACTGAGGATACAAATAATTAGAGCTATAGGAAGCTCTTCTTCTTATTTATTTCGCTACCAGAGCTAGACTATTTATGAGTCAGGCTAACCGAAGAATCGCAATTGAAGAAATATAAATTGAATGAGCTTTATGGAACAAAATCTATGTCAATTTAACCTTCCTATAAAAAGGAAACTCCGACAATTTACCAGAAAACCCTTTTATACCGAGACGAACTTGTAGAATAACATGACTCTACTAGCGTCTCGAACCAAGAGGAGACACATAGATCGAGTATTACTTACTAACCACTTTACATCGGAAGAAACAAGGACACTTTTTGATGATGACAAATAAGAATCCCATCATCCTACCAACACTGACTTCCAAAAAGAGCTAGACTGACGTGGCATTATAACAGAATGAGACACAACAAGATGCCAGGCGGACAATACCGACACTTAGTGCCAAATCTCTCACATTTAAACTAGATCAACCAAGAGGATCTCAGAAATGCCAGGAATAAATCATACAAGAAGCTCACCACTCTACCGCAACCGATTCTTAATAAAAACGACATCCAAGAAAACCATGGAAACATGATAAGACAACTATTTCTAGATCGATCGAAAGAATCAAATCTTACTCATATTTAAGAGAAGAAGAAATCTCAGGGTCTACTACATCGGATACCTCAGCATCCTGCCAGACTAGCAGTTCATAGAACTGCCTCTGCATCTGAGTTAAGCCACTACCCTGATAATCACCTTTTGAAGAGCTACTGCCACCATGCTCTCAACCTCTACTGGATGGTGGCATTTCTCTGGCTGATTGAGATCTAAATAAAATCCCTGCGATTGTGCAGGTGTCTGATGACGAGAAAAAGGACGACTGCCTACTGGCCAGAGTAAGGGAGAACTCCACCAAAAATGACAGGCTCACGATAATGATAACACCTTTTCAGTGAAAATGGAAGCTAGACAGGTTGTTGATAGCTATAAAAAGAAAAATTAGGTCTGATCTTGACGAAGAACTGGCGCATTTTAAGAATCACGTGACACAAGCTGAGATAACCTAGAAGGTGACCTCCCAAAATAATCAGAACTCTTACCTCCAAATGAGGTAGCACGGTTGCCCACTAGGGCCACGGGATTTCTTGCTCTCCAGCAAAAATGACAGGCTCACGATAATGATAACACCTTTTCAGTGAAAATGGAAGCTAGACAGGTTGTTGATAGCTATAAAAAGAAAAATTAGGTCTGATCTTGACGAAGAACTGGCGCATTTTAAGAATCACGTGACACAAGCTGAGATAACCTAGAAGGTGACCTCCCAAAATAATCAGAACTCTTACCTCCAAATGAGGTAGCACGGTTGCCCACTAGGGCCACGGGATTTCTTGCTCTCCAGCTCTACTCTTCCCGCTCTACCTTATGGTATGGCTAATACCTCTGACCAATATCAACAACAACATCAAATGAAGTCCCAACCTCAATTTTTCGAGCCATCTGGGATCTCAAGGAAGGAGAAAGGTCACCAATAAATTTTTGAACATTCTCGGAAGGCTCATGGACTAGTTTTAATGTATATTCAGCCATTTTATAGAATTCAATCTCATATTCTGAAACACCAACAGGCTATCCGACAGGCTACCCTGTCCAATCCACTCAAACTGGCAACACTTTTCATCTCGCTCGCTACTCGAAAGGAACTTTTCCACGAATCTAGAAGAAAAACCGAACTAAGTTAGCTAATAAGAGAGCGGCCCACCAATTCAAGGATGGACCCTGAAACTGGAAGAAGAATAATCAACACCGTACCGCTCGATATAATCAAGAGCCTGAATGATACGTTGACATCATTTTATTTTAAAAAGAATCACGAGGTTTATCTGATGCATTGCTTTAGAATATCAGAAGGTTCAACCGCGTAACATAATGCAACCTCTTTGGGCACTCAGATCTAACCATTACCTCCGCTGGCTAACCCGCCAGAACAATTGGATAGACTCTACTAGACACTGTCTTAGTCTGGATAGAATCTAAACAGGGCTCTGATACCAGCTGACACGACTCGGATTCTGGCTAGGCCGTGAGGGAACCCGACATTCTCCCCTAAACCCGTCGGGCGAACCCTTACCAACTAAATTAGGAAAATAAATATAACAATTCATAAATAAGGACAAGACCTAAAACAAGAACACAGACATACTGATATCTCTAAGCTGTACAAAAGAAATTACAACTGACTACCCATCATATTAGGTTTAGGGCTATCCAGACTAGACATCTAAGAGTACAGAAGAAGACAAATACCTCCTGAAGGGAGCAATATCCAACTGAAATAATAAACATAAAACTGGTGGCCATCCGGAATAAAAGCTGGCTCACCCTGACAGCTGAAGTCGTCTTCGCTCCGTCACAACGTGGCGAATTATATCCTGGAGTGAACCTGCCGAAACGAAATAGATAGATAAAAACAAACAACAAACAAGGGTGAGTCGAAAGGACTCAATAAGTGGGGCAGAATAGCCACCTAAAAGAATATGATAGCTAGCCAGGGAGAAAAGAAACAGATAAACCAATTTTCTCTTAGTTAAATTATGAAAAGGCAGAGCCAGATAATAACTAGAAACACGTATGGAATAATAAACTCATCAACAACCAGGAACGTAAGATAACCCAAAACATATAGGTATTCCGAACACATCAACAATCAGAAATACATCCTGTTGCGGCGTGCAACCTGATCCATAGATTTATACCGTGGCAGCGTGCAACCCGATCAATATATCTATACTGTTGCGGCGTGCAACCCGATCCATATATTTATACCGTTGCGTCGTGCAACCCGATCCATATATTTATACCGTTGCGGCGTGCAACCCGATCCCCGCAACCCAGAATACGAGCTAGAAATATATAGGCAAACTGAGATATGTCCACGACATAGTATACATACCGCATACATAAAACACAACACAGTACACACAATAGTCAGTATGCGGTGCAATGGGATGGAATGAATGCGGTATGATGCAATGCAGTCACATATGCCTGATACCCATCTCCGGCGCGAGACTCTGATCTTCTACCAGGAGATATATGCAATAATGACCCTTCACCGGCTCGGGACTCTCATCGATTACCGGGAAGTATATGCAATAATGACCCTTCACCGGTGTGGGACTCTCATCGCCAACCGGGAAGTATATGCAATAATGACCCTTCACCGGTGCGGGACTCTCATCGCCAACCGGGAAGTATATGCAATAATGACCCTTCACCGGTGCGGGACTCTCATCGCCAACCGGGAAGTATATGCAATAATGACAGCCAGAGTACAATGCTCAGATACTCAATGCAAAACCAACAACAGGACATAACATATAATATACAATGTAAATCCAACGCTAACGCGTAATGAGTACGCCTATCGGCAGCTACACACGTAAGGAACACGTGGTAGAAGATCCACGAGGCTAGGTGCCTATAAAGAAATGGATATAAACACTTACCTTGTTACAAAGTTAGTACAGCCACTCAATAACTGCTTTGTCCTTTGGATCCATTGACAAATGATCTCGCTGTGTTCAATAACCAAAAAAAATATATCACATAAGGCTAAAGGTTTCATTCCCCACATCTTAGGGTAATCCGGTAAGGAACCTAATACCCACGCGATCAGACTGTGTGTTCAATGTCCAGCCTCTATGGGGGACTCCAAATCACACATAACATGATCTCAATATAAGTATAAGCATGTATGAGGTATAACACCTGTGGCAACAATAGATATGGACTCAAATGAATGAGAAGAAAACTCTGGATAGAATTATAGACACAACCTAGAACTCAGAATTTTTCCAACTCCTTGAATTTCTACAAAAAATTTCGCAGAGTTTCCTCTGAAACTAGATGATCTGCAAAAACAGAACCAGCACTATACTATACATGGGAATGGATACCCGGATAAACTGATAACATAAACATGTTAAACGAATAACAAGATGAGACAACTGGATGACATAACTCATCCGCGGATATAGATTGTAAATCAAAGATATAGACTTCATGGTACTCATAAAAGTTGTAGATATATGTCTTAGGATTCTGGGGATTCTTAAATCATATAAATATCAATTTTGTACAAGGAGTTATGATCAATATACTAACAGCTGTCCAGAGATCAAAATGATTTTCCAGATTTTGAAATGTTTTGTCTTGTTGATTCGGACGTCTTTCACCTTGGATTTTAGTACCAAATTAAGTATATACAAGGTTTCGTTGATACCATACAAGTTTCTCACAAGAGACACTAAGTTTAGAACTAAGAAAAGTTTCAAAAGCTAAAAAATACATGCCTTGCCAAAAGAAAGGTTTAGTTTTACATACCTTTGATGTTTCTTGGTTCTAAACCTTGTTTCCTTTGAATTCCACACCTTCTAAAGCTTAAACAAGATATAATACAACCTTTAGGTACTTTACTTAGCCATGAAGTAATTCTAAAACTCAAACTGCAGACGAAATTGAAGGTAGCATAACGTTACCTTAATCGCGTAGAGCATTTTGACGCAATCCGTCTTCCGTTTCGACTCAAGATTGATGTTGTTTCTTCAAAATTAAAAAAAAAAGATTCAAACTGAAGAAAGGTCTGCTTATGTCGTGGGGTTACTGGAAATTTCGAGAAAGTGAAGGATTTCTCTTTTATAATAAAAACATTTCATTTCTAGCCCTCTTTTGCGCTTATGTCCCTTTTTCTGGCCTGACTTCGGATGCTCATATATTTTTATCTATACGTTGTATGAACAAACCGTCCAGAGTGTTGGAAACTACACTCCAAGACCTTCAATTTGGTATATGATATGTCTCCAAAAGACCTCATATAACACATGAAATTAATTGCTGAAAAAGCTTCGTTACAAGGCAATTTCTTAGTCGGTTTTTTCCGCAACTTAAATCCGACTTTTCCCAAACGTTATATTCAATATATAAACATCTTCTATGGTAATATAATGTCTTTAAACTCACTTAAATCATTCTTAACATGTAAATAAAATGATATACGTCACTTTAGACATATGGGGTGTAACAATCTTCACCCGTTAGGAACATTCATCCTCGAATGTTAAATGAAGTACGTAGAAGAATTAAGCACTGATCTGTTACATACTTGTAGTAGTGAAGAGATGTGAAAGTTCAAATTATTTAAATTTCGGCATTTTTGCGGAAGCTAGCCAAACAACCTCCAAATTCACTTTCGAAAAAGCGCAAAAGTCACAAATAATCATACGAACCTAACGGCACTTTCGGATTTTGAATTGGAGCTCGTTCACAAAAACCGAGCTCGAAAATCTCTTTTTTGTATTTATCGACAATAAAAATTGAAACCTTCTTCTGATGCCTACCAAATGAGGTCTGATTTAGCTCAAAATTTATAGACAGGTCCTACTGGAAATTACAAAGTTTTTTTTTTCCAATTATCGGCACGCCAATCGGAGTCCTAACTTCCGAAACGACTAACTGAGGTCGTTTCATTCTCCTCCACTTAAATTCTCGTTCGTCCTCGAACGAGCCTAAGTTTGAAGAAAATTCCGCACAGATAACAAAAAGAACTTCCACGACCTTCATAAGCTACTCCACGGACATTATCTCATGATTGCAGAATCAAAATTATAACACGAACACCGAATTCTTGGAATTAAACATATCTGGATACTATGATAACATCATTGCCCAACTTATTCGGACTAAGCTGCCCCTTTCTCGATCATGAGAGAAGACTTCTATATTTTTGAAATGAAGATACACGCAACTCTTGATTGGCTAACAAGATTCCACCAACGAATCACCTCGTCGATTTACATTCGATATAGAACAGGTCGATGAAACAAAGAATTAGCTTACGCTTCAGCAATGCCTTAGAGATTTAATATTATGATTCGACATCAATTGGAGGAAGACTCCTCCACTTAGAACATAAACTCATACAAATAATTTGAATATAAATAGTCATCCTCACACAACCTGCTGGATTAAAGAATACTTAGCTGAGTAGAGAACGCGGCTCAGACCTGAGCTACCAAATTACTGTCTCAAGTTGCCAAACAGCTGCAACTCTCGAGTTCACAACTCCATAGATTTCTATAAGCAGCACCGCCTGATGGATCAAATCAAAGGTCAAATGACGCCTCTCATTACCCTTAGTAGCCTTGAAAAACAACCATGTGCTTACCCTGCCACCTTGACATGCACTCTGGCTCAACACAGGGAACATCACAAGAGGCTACTGACCACCTAAGCTTACCAGTGCCGAACAAATAAGAGATGGAAACATACTGAGGATAGAAATAATTAGAGCTATAGGAAGCTCTTCTTTTTATTTATTTCGCTACCAGAGCTAGACTATTTATGAGTCAGGCTAACCGAAGAATCGCAATTGAAGAAATATACATTGAATGAGCTTTATGGAATAAAATCTATGTCAATTTAACCTTCCTATAAAAAGGAAACTCCGACAATTTACCAGAAAACTCTTTTATACCGAGACAAACTTGTAGAATAACATGACTCTATTAGCGTCTCGAACCAAGAGGAGACACATAGATCGAGTATTACTTACTAACCACTTTACATCGGGAGAAACAATGACACTTTCTGATGGTGACAAATAAGAATCCCATCATCCTACCAACACTGACTTCCAAAAAGAGGTAGACTGACGTGGCATTATAACAGAATGAGACACAACAAGATGGCGGCAGACAATACCGACACTTAGTGCCAAATCTCTCACATTTAAACTAGATCAACCAAGAGGATCTTAGAAATGCCAGGAATAAATCATACAAGAAGCTCACCACTCTACCGCAACCGATTCTTAATAAAAACGACATCCAAGAAAACCATGGAAACATGATAAGACAACCATTTCCAGATCGATCGAAAGAATCAAATCTTACTCATATTTAAGAGAAGAAGAAATCTCAGGGTCTACTACATTGGATACCTCAGCATCCTGCCAGACTAGCAGTTCATAGAACTGCCTCTGCATCTGAGTTAAGCCACTACCCTGATAATCACCTTTTGAAGAGCCACTGCCACCACGCTCTCAACCTCTACTGGATGGTGGCATTTCTCTGCCTGATTGAGATCTAAATGAAATCCCTGCGACTGTGCAGGTGTCTGATGACGAGAGAAAGGACGACTGCCTACTGGCCGGAGTAAGGGAGAACTCCGCCAAAAATGACAGGCTCACGATAATGATAACACCTTTTCAGTGAAAATGGAAGCTGGACAGGTTGTTGATAGCTATAAAAAGAAAAACTAAGTTTGATCTTGACGAAGTACTGGTGCACTTTAAGAATCACGTGACACAAGCTGAGATAACCTAGAAGGTGACCTCCCAAAATAATCAGAACTCTTACCTTCAATTGAGGTACCACGGTTGCCTACTAGGGCCACGAGATTTCTTGCTATCCAGCTCTATTCTTCCCGCTCTACCTTATGGTATGCGTAATACCTCTGACCAATATCAACAACAACATCAAATGAGTCCCAACCTCAATTTTTCGAGCCATCTGGGATCTCAAGGAAGGAGAAAGGTCACCAATAAATTTTTGAACATTCTCGGAAGGCTCATGTACTAGTTTTAATGTATATTCAGCCATTTTATAGAATTCAATCTCATATTCTGAAATACCAACAGGCTATCCGACAGGTTACCCTGTCCAATCTACTCAAACTGGCAACACTTTTCATCTCGCTCGCTACTTGAAAGGAACTTTTCCACGAATCTAGAAGAAAAACCGAACTAAGTTAGCTAATAAGAGAGCGGCCCACCAATTCAAGGATGGACCCTGAAACTGGAAGAAGAATAATCAACACCGTACCGCTCGATATAATCAAGAGCCTGAAGGATACGCTGACATCATTTTATTTTAAAAAGAATCACGAGGTTTATCTGATGCATTGCATTAGAATATCAGAAGGTTCAACCGCATAAAATAATGTAACCTCTTTGGGCACTCAGATCTAACCATTACCTCCGCTGGCTAACCCGCCAGAACAATTGGCGGTGCAACACGTGCTGCTTATAGAACATAATTTACTGGGGCAACATCAGGGACTGTAATAGGGGCTCGCTGAGACCGAACGTCTCCATCTTCGGCAACCTGGTAGGCTGCCTAGCGAGTAATAGACTCCTGCGGTATCTGCGTCGCCAAGAAACTCGTAAATGCATCATAGAGAGCCAAGGGAACCACAAGGCAAGCCCATCGCGAGCTCGTACAGCAGGGGTCTGCGCGACTGGATCGTCAGCATGACAACTCTCAGGGCTTGAGCTGCTTTAGCCCCAGGCTAGACTTCTTCATCTTGAACTCATACAGTTTGCTAATTTGTCGCACGGGGTTCACAATTACGACGAAGGAATTAACAAAAATACATTTGCATCCTAGACCGACGCATGATCAGAAACAAAGGAAGTGAAACTTCCTAAAATGCCATCATAGCCTCTCGTAGATAAGGACGGACGTCTACGTACCCATCACCGAGACTCTACTAGACACTGTCTTAGTCTGGATAGACTCTAAACCGGGCTCTGATACCAGCTGACACGACCCGGATTCCGGCTAGGCCGTGAGGGCTCCCTACATCCTCACATAAACCCGTTGGGCGAACCATTACCAACTAAATTAGGAAAATAAATATAAAAATTCATAAATAAGGACAAGACCTAAAACAAAAACACAGACATACTGATATCTCTAAGCTGTACAAAAGAAATTACAGCTGACTACCCATCATACTAGGTTTAGGGCTATCCAGACTAGATATCTAAGAGTACAGAAGAAGACAAATACCTCCTGAAGGGAGCAATATCCAACTGAAATAATGAACATAAAACTGGTGGCCATCCAGAATAAAAGTTTGCTCACCTTGTTCGCTGATGTCGTCTTCGCTCCTTCACAACGTGGCGAATTATATCCTGGAGCGAACCTGCCGAAACGAAATAATAGACAAAAGCAAACAACAAATAAGGGTGAGTCGAAAGGACTCAATAAGTGGGGCAGACTAGCCACCTCAAAGAATAGGATAGCTAGCCAGGGAGAAAAGAAACAGATAAACCAAATTCCTCTTAGTTAAATTATGAAAAGGCAGAGCCAGATAATAACTAGAAACACGTATGGAATGATAAACTCATTAACAACCAGGAACGTAAGATAACCCAAAACATATAGGTGTCCCGAACACATCAACAATCAGAAATACATCCTGTTGTGGCGTGCAACCCGATCCATAGATTTATACCGTGGCAGCGTGCAACCCGAACAATATATCTATACCGTTGCGGCGTGCAACCCGACCCCCGCAACCCAGAATACGAGCCAGAAATATATAGGGAAACTGAGAGATGTCGACGACATAGTATACATACCGCATACATAAAACACAACACAGTACACACAAGAGTCAGTATGCGGTGCAATGGGATGGGATGAATGCGGTATGATGCAATGCAGTCACATATGGCTGATACCCATCTCCGCCGCGGGACTCTCATCTTCTATCAGGAGATATATGCAATAATGACCCTTCACCGGCTCGGGACTCTCATCGATTATCGGGAAGTATATTCAATAATGACCCTTCACCGGTGCGGGACTCTCATCGCCAACCGGGAAGTATATGCAATAATGACCCTTCACCGGTGCGGGACTCTCATCGCCAACCGGGAAGTATATGCAATAATGACCCTTCACCAGTGCGGGACTCTCATCGCCAGCCGGGAAGTATATGCAATAATGACAGCCAGAGTACAATGCTCAGATACTCAATGCAAAACTAACAACATGACATAACACATAATATACAATGTAAATCCAAAGGTAACGCGTAATGAGTACGCCTATCGGCAGCTACACACGTAAGGAACACGTGGTAGAAGATCCACGAGGCTAGGTGCCTCTAAAGAGATGGATATAAATACTTACCTTGTTACAAATTTAGTACAGCCACTCCATAACTGCTCTGTCCTTTGGATCCATTGACAAACGATCTCGCTGTGTTCAATAACCAGAAAAAATTATGTCACATAAGGCTAAAGGTTTCATTCTCTACTTCTTAGGGTAATCCGGTTAGAAACCTGATACTCACGTGACCGGACTGTGTGTTCAATGTCCAGCCACTATGGGGGACTCCAAATCACACATAACATGATCTGAATATAAGTATAAGCATGTATGCGGTATAACACATGTGGAAACAATTGATATGGACTCAAAGGAATGAGAAGAAAACTCTGGATAGAATATAGACACAACCTAGAACTCAGAATTTTTCCAACTCCTTGAATTTCTATAAAAATTTCGGCAGAGTTTCCTCTAAAACTGGATGATCCGAAAAAACAGAACCAGCACTATACTATACACAGAATGGATACCCGGATAAACTGATAACATAAACATGTTAGATGAATAACAAGATGAGACAACTGGATGACATAACTCATGCGCAGATAGAATATCTGGACAGCACTACTGTCCTGACTTTCAACCTAATTTTTAGATTGTAAATAAAAGATATAGACTTCAGGGTATTCATAAAAGTTTTAGATATACGTCTTAGGATTCTTAAAGCATATAAATATCAATTTTGTACAAGGAGTTATGATCAATATACTAACAGTTGTCCAGAAATCAAAATGATTTTCTAGATTTTGAAATGTTTTGTCTTGCTGATTCGGACGTCTTTCACCTTGGATTTTAGTACCAAATTAAGTATATACAAGGTTTCCTTGATACCGTACAAGTTTCTCACAAGAGACACTAAGTTTAGAACTAAGAAAAGTTTCAAAAGCTAATAGATACATGCCTTTCCAAAAGAAAGGTTTAGTCTTACATACCTTTGATGTTTCTTTCTTCTAAACCTTGTTTCCTTTGAATTCCAAACCTTCTAAAGCTTAAACAAGATATAATACAACATTTAGGTACTTTACTTAGCCATGAAGTAATTCTAAAACTCAAACTACAGACGAAATTGAAGGTAGCATAACGTTACCTTAATCGCGTAGAGCGTTTTGACGCAATCCGTCTTCCGTTTCAAGTCAAGATTGATGTTGTTTCTTCAAAATAAAAAAATAGATTCAAACTGAAGAAAGGCCTGTTTATGTCGTGGGGTTACTGGAAAATTTCGATAATTTGAAGGATTTCTCTTTTATAACAGAAACATTTCATTTCTAGACCTTTTTTGTGCTTATGTCTCTTTTTCTGGCCCGACTTCTGATGCTCATATCTTTTTATTTATACGTTTTATGAACAAACCGTCAAGAGTGTTGGAGACTACACTCCAAGACCTTCAATTTGGTATATGATATGTCTCCAAAAGACCTCATATAACACATGAAATTAATTGCTGAAAAAGCTTCGTTACAAGGCAATTCCTTAGTCGATTTTTCCGCAACTTAAATCCGACTTTTCCCAAACTTTATATTCAATATATAAACATCTTCTATGGTAATATTATGTCATTAAACTCACTTAAATCATTATTAACATGTCATTTGAATGATATACGTCACTTTAGACATACGGGGTGTAACGCATAGTCGGTGGCTAAGGGATAAAATCTGTTAGCGGAAAGTTTCGGGATAAAAAAAAAAGAAATGAGAAAGGAAACAAAGAATGCATAGTGAATAATAAATCAATAAAGAGAGAAAAGAAAGGAAAAAGAGATGGCGAAAATAGAATTTTCACTCCAAATTATCCAGGTAATGATGTTCATTCATTATTTTAGTTTATTACGTGTTTTTTAATATATTTTAACGGTAGAAATTGCGATATTAAACATCATTCTAATAAGTTAAATTGATAGTTTAAAAATTTAATTGGACCCCGATAATGGAATGGATTATATATTCGAACTCAAGAAGTGATGGCCAACCCATAAATATAATTTATTTTGGGTTTGATTATGTGATTTTGAACCATGTACGTAGGCCAGGACTGCATATCGCGTATGCGAATCGGGTGCTGGGTTCCCAATCGGATTGTTCTAAAACGTAAAGAATGAAGCCTTTAGTCTTATTTGATATATTTTTTGCTTATTGAATAGAGTGGGATCGTTTGGCAGCAAATCCAATGAAAAAAGCGGTTGTTGAGTAGATGTGATAACCTTGGAACGAGGTAAGTGATTATATCCATTTCTTTGGTTGCCTTTGGCCTTGTAGATATTCTACCACGTATTCCTTACGTGTGTAGTTATCGATAGGTGTACTTATTATGCCTTAGTTTTGAATGTACAGTGTATATTATATATTATGTCTTCTTGTTTGTTTGCATTGAGCATAGAAGCGTTGTACTTTGGCTGTGAGCTTGATATGTACATCCCAGCTGTCGATGAGGGTCCTGGGCTGGTGAAGGGTTAAATTGCGTCATCCTTGCATTATATTGAGAGCAGGAGGATTCTGCCCTGGGAGCAGGAGTATTCCGCTCTTATGTCATATACTAAGTGCAGGAGTATTCCGCCTCAGCTTTATATTATCTCGGGTGTTGGAGTATTCCGCCCCAAGAGCAGGAGTATTCGGCTCTTATGTGATATACTGAGTGCAGAAGTATTCCGCCTCAGCTTTATATTATCTCGGGTGCAGGAATATTCCGCCCTAAGAGCAGGAGTATTCCGCTCTTATTTCATATACTGAGTGTAGAAGTATTCTGCATCAGCTTTATATTGTTTCACGTGCAGAGTATTCTACCCCAGAAACAAGAGTATTCCGCTCTTATGTCATATACTGAGTGCAGGAGTATTACGCCCTTAGCTTTATATTATATCGGGTGCAAGAGTATTTCGCTCCAGGTACAGGAGTATTCCGCTCCAGTTGGTTATTAGAGTGTATTCCCCTTGAATGCAGGAGTATTCTGCTTCGGGACGGGATTACGAGCACATGTGACCCCATTGCATCATACTGCATTCATTCCATTTCATTGCAGCAGTTGCTGTGTATTGTGTGATTATAGTGAGATGTTTGATGTATGTGTTATGTATTATGTATTTCTGATTGTTGATATGTTCGGGATACCTATAGGTTCTATCTATCTTAGGTCTCTAGTTGTTTATGAGTTATGGTTCCATAAGTATTTCCAGTTATTATCTGGCTCTGCCTTTTTATAGTTGAAATAAAGTGAATTTGGTTTACATGCTTAACTTCTCCGTGGCTAGCATATCTTCTTCTTTGAGGTGGCTAGCCAGCCCCCTCTTACTGAGTCCTTTTGACTCACTCTCTGTTTGTTTCTTGTCTATTTATTTCGTTTCGGCAGGTTCGCTCCAGGATTGAGTTCCCCACGTTTTTGATGAGCGAAGACGACTTCAACTATCAGGGTGAGACAGCTTTTATTTAGGATGACCACTAATTTTATGTTTATTATCTCAGATGTATTTTTCTCCCTTCAAGAGATATTTATACTTCATTTGTATTATTAGATATTTGTCTGGATAGCCCTAAACCTAATACATTAGCTAGTCAATTGTTACTTCTTCTGTACAGCTTATGTATAATTATATTTGTGTCTCTTTAGGTCTTATTTCTTATCTATAAGTTGATTTTATATGTATTTTTGTAAATTCAAATAAAAAAGGTTCGCCCGACAGGTCTAGGTGAGGATGTCGGGTGCCCGCACGACCTAGTCAAACAATTTAGGTCGTGCAGTTGGTATCAGAGCCCAGTTTAGAGTCTATCCAGACTAAGACAGTGTGTAGTAGAGTCTCACCGATGGGTACGTAGATGTCCGTACTTATCTACGAGAGGCTATGATGGCATTTAGGAAGTTTCTCTTCCTTTTTTCTAATCGTGCGTCGGTCTGGGATGTAAAAAGATTTTCATTAATTCCTTCATAGTAATTTTGAACCCTCATGCGAGATAACGACATCGGGTAGGAGGTCTGGACAAAGCACTCTAGCCTGGGGCTTGCACTGACCAAGCCATGAGAGTTTTGGATCGTGTTGACGATCCAGTTATGGAGGCCCTAATTGTGCATGCTCATGGTGGGCAATGGGAGCAGGGCCTTGTGGTTCCCTCGGCTCTCTACGATTCTTTTACAAGAACCTTGGTGGTGCAGATACTGCAAGAACCTCTTATTCCCTAGGTAGCTTATCAAGTTGTCGCAGATGTAGATGTTCGAGCTTAGGGAGCTCCTGTTCCAGTTTCTAATGTTGCCTCAGTAAATTATGTTCCTGAGGCAGCATGTGTTGTACCTCCGGTTGTTCTGGCTG
This sequence comes from Petunia x hybrida, assembly GCA_037355625.1. Taxonomy (NCBI): domain Eukaryota; kingdom Viridiplantae; phylum Streptophyta; class Magnoliopsida; order Solanales; family Solanaceae; genus Petunia; species Petunia x hybrida. The sequence goes on from JBBBVM010000080.1 coordinate 1,922,350, forward strand.
CTTAGCTAGCCCAAACAGTTCAATCCGAGTGCCCGAAGAGGCTGCATTATTGTACCCGATTGAACCTTTCGATATTTTCAGGCCATGCAATTATATATTCCCCGTGTATTTTTTTAAAATAAAATGATGTCAGCGTATCCTTCAGGATCTTGTTTATCCCGAGTAGTATGTTGTTGATTATACTGCTTTCCATTTTCGGGTCAAGCCTTGGAATGGTGGACTGCTCTTTTACCAGCTAGGCAGGGCTTGCCTAAGTTGCTTTGGTGCGAATTTTCTTGTAAATGCATGGAAAAGTTCCTTTTGTGCAGCGAGCAAGATTAAAGCATCGCAAGTGTGAGTGGATTAGATAGGGTAGCCTTTCAGTTTCATAATATGAGATTGAATTCTCCAGGATTGCTAGATATACTCTAGAGTTAGTCCGTGATCCTTCCTAGAAGGTTCGAAGATTTATTGATGGCCTTTCTTCTTCCTTGAGGTCCTAGATCGCTCAAGAGATTGAGGCCGGGAATCCATTAGATATCGCTTTAATATTGCTTGGAGGTATGAGGCATACCATAAGTTAGAGCGGAAAAGCCAGAGTGGGTGAGCAAGAGATCCCGTGGCCCTGGTTGGAACTATGGTACCTCGCTTGGAGGTAAGAGTTCTGTTTACTGTGGGAGGTCAGCTGCCAGGTTATCTCAGCTTGTGGCGTGTAATTCTCAGAGTGCGCCATTAGTTCATCCGATTATACTTAGTTTTCCTTTTATAGCTATCAACAATGTGTCCATGTTCCATTTTCAGGGAAAAGGTGATATCATTGTCGTGAGCCTTGTCATTTTCCCTCACTCTAGCAAGTAGACAGTCGTCTTTTCTTTCGTTATTAGGCGCCTGCATGATCATAGAGGATTTCATTTAGGGCTCAGTCATCCAGAGATATGCCACAATTCGTCAGGGGGTCGAGAGTGTAGTGGTAGTGGTTTTTGTGGAAGTGATTATCAGGTTAGCGGCTCAACTCAGCCGCAGAGGTAGTTCTATGATCTGCCGTTCTGGCAGGATGCTAACGCATCCGATGTAGTAGACCCATGTATTTCTTCTTCCCTTATATGTGAGTAAGATTTGATTCTTTCGATCGATCTCGAAATGGTTTGTCTTATCATGTTCCCATGGTTTCCTTTGATGTCATTTCTATTAAGAATCAGGTGTGATATAGGGGTGAGCTTCTGGTATGATTGATTCCTGGCATTTGTGAGACCTTCCTAGTTTATCTGGTTCAGATGTGAGTTATCTGGGAGTGAGTGTCGGTATTGTCTCCTCGACATCTTGTTGTGCCACCTTCTGTTATTATGTCAAATCAGTTCACCTCTCTCCTTGGGATTCAGTGTTTGTAGGAGTATGGGATTCTTATTCGCTACCATCAGAATGTCATTGCTTCTGCGTATCTCCTCTTGGTTTGAGACGATAGTAGAGTTATGTTATTCTATGAGCTTGTCTCGGTTATAAAAGGTTTTCTAGTAAATTGTCGAACTTTCCTTCTTCTTGGAAGGTTAAATTGGCATGGATGTTTTTCCATAAAGCTAATTTAGTTTCTATTTTTTAATTGCAATTTTTTTACTAGCCTGACTAAGAAGTGTCTAGCTCTGGTAGCCAAGCAAATAAGAAAATGAGCTTCCTGTATCTCTAATATTCCTATACTCAGTCCGTTGCCATCTCTTCTCGGTCCGCCACTAGTGAGTTTGGGCGGTTAGTAGCCGCTTGTGATGTTCCTCGTGTTGACCTAGAGTGCATGTCAAGGTAGCCGGGTAAGCACATTGTTGTGTTTTAAGGCTACTAAGGGTAATGAGAGGCGTCATTTAACCTCTGAGTTGATCCATTAGGCAGTGGTGCTTATGGAAAAGGTATGGAGTTGTGAACACGAGAGTTGAAGATGTTTGGCACCTTTAGAGGGTAATTTGGTAGCTCAAGGCTAAGCCGCATTATGTTTTTAGCTAAATTTTCCTTAGTCCTGCAGACTGTGCGAGGATTGATATTTCTATTCAAATTAGCTGTATGAGTTTATGTTCTGAAACGACCTCGGCCAGTCGTTTCGGAAGTTAGGACTCCGATTGGCGTGCCGATAATTTTAAAATATTCATAAGGTCCATTAAGACTTATCTGTAAAATTTGAGCTAAATCATATATCGTTTGGTAGGCATCGGAAGAAGGTTTCAGTTTTTATTGGCAATAAATATTAAAAAGAGATTTTCGAGCTCGGTTTTGTCGAATGAACTCCGATTCGAAATCCGAAAGCGCCATTAGGTTCGTATGATTATTAGTGATTTTTGTAAACTTTCGAAAGTGAATTTCGATGTTGTTCGGCTAGTTTCCGCAAAAATGCCGAAAGTTAAATAATTTGACTTTTTTTTAATTTAAATTCGCATCTTGAGTTTCGGGAGTCCGATTTGAGATCCGCCTTCGTGAGTATGTTACATATATTTTGTATAACTGATATGCAAAAGTTGGAATTATTTTGAATATCGTAGGGTACTATTTTAATTTACGTTAAAAAAAAGAAAAAAAATAAAAAGGAAAAGACAAACAATGCAGGCGGTGGGTCCTTAGCTTAAAGCTAAGGACCAAGTAATATTATGATGATGAGGAAAATGAAACAGAAAGAGAGAAAATGAGAAACAGAGGAAAATTTTCAGAAAAAAGGCCAGAAAATGAGAAAAGGGGCCGGAAAAAAGTAGAATTTTCACCCTGAAACATTCAGGTAATGATCCTAATATATTATTTGAATTTATTACGTATGTTTGAATATATTTTTACGGTAAAAATATGGATATTAGACATCGCCCTAATGACGTAAATTGATAGTTTGAAGGGTCAAATGGACCCCGATAATGAAATTGATTATATATTCGTACTCAGGGAACTATGGGCAACTTATAAATATAATTTATTTAGGATTTGGTTATGTGACCATAAACCCCGTATATAGGCCTGGCCTACGTATTGCGTATGCAAATAGGGTATCAGGTTCCTACCTAGATTGCCCTAAGAAGTGAGGAGTGAAGCCTTTAGTCTAATGTGATATATTTTTCTGCTTATTGAACACAGTGGGATCATTTGGCAATGGAACCAACGGACAAGCGGTTATTGAGTGGATGTACTAACTTTGTAACAAGGTAAGTGTTTATATCCATTTCTTTGATTCTGCCCCCGGAGCAGGAGGATTCCGCTCCATCTATTTGGCACATGTGACACCATTGCATCATACTGCATTCATCCCATTTCATTGCACCGCGTGCTGACTATTGTGTGACTATCGTGTTGTGTTTTATATATGCGGTATGTATACCGTATCTCAGTTTGCCTATATATTTCTGGCTCGTATCTCGGGTTGCACGCCGCAACGGTATAAATATATGGATCGGGTTGCACGCCGCAATGGTATAAATATATGGATCGGGTTGCACGCCTCGGGAATATGAATATATGGATCAAGTTGCATGCCTCGACAATATGAATATATGGATCGGGTTGCACGCCGCAACAGGACGGATATATGGATCGGGTTGCACACCGCGACAGGATGTATTTCTGATTGTTAATATGTTCGGGATACCTCTATGTTCTGGCTATCTTATGTTCCTGGTTTTAATGAGTTTGTGATTCCATACGTGTTTCTAGTTATTATCTGGCTCTGCCTTTTCATAATTTAAATAAAAGGAATTTTGTTTATCCGTTTCTTTTCTCCCTGGATAGTTATCCTACTCTTTGAGGTGGCTAGTCTGCCCCACTTATTGAGTCCTTTTGACTCACCCTTGTTTGTTGTTTGTTTCTTGTCTATCTATTTCGTTTCGGCAGGTTCGCTCCAGGATTGAGTTTGCCACGTTGTGAAGGAGCGAAGACGACTTCAGCTGTCAGGGTGAGCCAACTTTTATTCCGGATGGCCACCAGTTTATTGGTTGTTATTTTATTTTCATTTTGCTCCCTTCTGGAGGTATCTGTCTTCTTTTGTACTCTTAGATGTCTAGTCTGGATAGCCCTAAACCTAGTATGTGGGTAGTCAGCAGTAATTTTTTTTTTTTTTTACAGCTTAGAGTTATCATTATGTTGTACTTTTTCTAAGTCTTGTTATTATTTATAAATTGAATTATATTTATTTTTCTGATTTAATTGATAAGGGTTCGCCCGACGGGTCTAGGGAAGGATATCGGGTGCCCGCACGGCCTAACCAGAATCTGGGTCGTGTCAGTTGGTATCAGAGCCTTATTTAGAGTCTATCCAGACTAAGACAGTGTCTAGTAGAGTCTCGCTGATGGGTACGTAGACGTCCGTACTTATCTACGAGAGGCTATGATGGCATTTAGAAAGTTTCACTTCCTTTATTTCTTATCGTGCGTCGGTCTAGGATTCAAAAGTAGTTTCGTTAATTCCTTCATGGTAATTGTGAACCCTCGTGCGACGAATCAGCAAACGGAAGGAGTTCAGGACGAAGCTGTCTAGCCTGGGGCTAGCACTCACGAAGCCCCGAAAGTTTTTAATTGTGCTGACGATCTAATTACGGAGGTCCCAGCTGTACGAGCTCGCGTTGGGCAAGGGAGCAGGGCCTTGTGGTTCCCTTGGCTCTTTACGATGCTTTACGAGAATCTTGGCGACGCAGATACCGTAAGAACCTATTATTCGCCGGGCAGCCTATCAGGTTGCCGCAGATATAGATGTTCGGTCTCAGGGAGCTCCTATTCCAGTTCTTAATATTGCCGCAGTAAAGTATGTTCCGGAGGTAGCATGTATTGTACCTCTAATTGTTCCGGCTGGTTAGCCAGCCGAGGGTATCAGTTCGGTCATAGTGTCCGGAGAGGTTGCATTATTTTACGCGGTTGAACCTTCCGATATTCTTAAGCAATGCATCAGATAAACCCCGTGATTTTTTTTTTTTTAAAAAAAAAGATAATAATGTTGGGGTATTTGTATCCTTCAGGCTCTTGATTATATCGAACGGTATAGTGTTGATTATCCTGCTTTCCAGTTTCAAGGTCCAGCCTTGAATTGATGGGTCTCTCTCTCTTATTAGCTAACTTGGTACGGTTTCCTTCTAGATTCGTGGAAAAAAAATCCTTTTGAGTAGCAAGCGAAATGGAGAGTGTTGCCAGTTTGAGTGGATTGGACAGGGTAGCATGTCGGTAAGCCTGTTGGTGTTTCAAAATATGAGATTGAATTCTATAGAATGGCTGGATATGCATCAGAACTAGTTCATGAGCCTTTCGAGAGATTCAAAGACTTATTGATGACCTTTCATTTTCCTTGAGATCCCAGATGGCTCGAGAGATTGAGGTCGGGATTTCATTTGATGTTGTTGTTGATATTGCTCGAAGGTTCGAGGCATACCATAAGTTAGAGCGGGAAGAGTTAGAGCGGGAAAGTAAGAGATCCCACGGCCCTGGTGGGTAACCATGGTACCTCATTTGGAGGTAAAAGTTCTGATTATTTTTGGAAGTCACCTTCAAGGTTGTCTTAGCTTGTAGAGCATGATTCTCAGAGTGCGCGAGTAGTTCATCAAGATTAGACCCTGTTTTTCTCTTTATAGCTATCGACAATATGTCCAGCTTCAATTTTCAATGAGAAGCTGTTATCACTGTCATGAGTCTGGTTATCCTTTGAGGAGTTTTTCCTTACTCCCGCAAGTAGACAATCGTCCTTTCTCTTGTCATCAGGCACCTGTACAGTCGTAGGGAATTTTATTTAAATATTAATCAGCCAGAGAAACGCCACGATCCAGTAGAGGTTGAGAGCGTGGTGGCAGTGGTTCTTCAGAAGGTGATTATCAGTATAGCGGCTTAGTTTAGCCGTAGAGGCAGTTTTATGAACTGCCAGTCTGGCAGGATGCTGAGGCATCCGATGTAGTACACCCATGTAATTCTTCTTTCATTATATGTGAGTAAGATTTGATTCTTCTGATCGGTCTGAACTTCGTTTATTTTACCATGTTTCCATGGCTTCCTTGGATATTGTTTCTATTAAGAATCGGTTGCGGTAGAGTGGTGAACTTCTTGTATGATTTATTCCTGACATTTCTGAGATCCTCCTAGTTGATCTGGTTTAAATGTGAGAAATTTGGGAGTCAGTGTTGCTATTGTTTGTCTGGCATCTTGTCGTGCCACCTTCTATTATTATATCAAATTAGTATACCTCTCTTTTCGGAATTCTATTTTGGTAAGATTATAGGATTCTTATTCATCACCATCAGAAAATGTCATTGTTTCTTCCGGTGTAAAGTGATTAGTAAGTAATACTTGATCTACGTGTCTCCTCTTGGTTCGAAATGTTAGTGACGTCATGTTATTCTATGAGCTTCTCTCAGTTATAAAGGAGTTTACCGATAAATTGTTGGAGTTCTCTTCTTATGAGAAGGCTAAATTGGCATGGGTGTTGTTCCATAAAGCTTATTTAATGTCTATTTCTTCAATTCCGATTCTTTGGCTCGCCTGACTCGGAAGTAGTCTAGCTTTGGTAGCCAAGCAAATCAGAAGATGAACTTTCTGAAGCTCTAATTATTTCTATCCTCGATCCATTTCCATTTCTTCTTCGTCCGGCACTAGTGAGCTTGGGCGATTGGTAGCCGTTTGTGACGTTCCCTGTGTTGAGCCAGAGTACATGTTATTGTAGCCGGGTAAGCATATTATTGTTTTAAATATCAGTTTATCCGGGTATCCATTCCCATGAATAGTATAGCGCTGGTTCTATTTTTGCGGATCATCCAGTTTCAGGGGAAACTCTGCCGAAATTTTTATATAGAAGTACCATCTATCGGGCGGTGGTGTTTACGGCAAAGGTATGGAGTTGTGAACTCGAGAGTTGCAGCTAGTTGGCAACTCGAAAGGGTAGTTTGGTAGTTTAAGTCTGCTTATGTTCAGCTTTTAGCTAGGTCTTCTTTAATCCAGCAGGTTGTGCGAGGATGACTATTTCTATTCAAATTAATTGTATGAGTTTATGCTTTAAGTGGAGGAGTCTTCCTCCAATTGATACCGAATCATAATATTAAATATCTAAGGCGTTGCTGAAGCGTAAGCTAATTCTTAGTTCTAGCGACCTGTTCTATATCGAAAGGTATATCGAAGAGGTAATTATCGGCTGAATCATGTTAACCTATTCAGAGTTCCGTGTATTTTTGTTTCAAACATACAGAACTCTCCTCACGTGATCGAGGAAGGACCAGCTTAGTCAGAATAAGCTGGGCAATGACGTTATCATATTATCCAGCTATGTTTTTATCCAAGAGTTTGATGTGCGTGTTATAACTCTGATTCTGTAATTATGAGATAATGTCTGTGGATTAGTTTATGAAGGTTGTGCAAGTTCTCTTGTTATCTCTGTAAATCTTGCTTTAGATTTAGGCTCGTTCGAGGACGAACGAGAGTTTAAGTGGAGGAGAATGAAACGACCTCGGCCAGTCGTTTCGGAAGTTAGGACTCCGATTGGCGTGCTGATAATTTTAAAATATTCGTAAGGTCCATTAAGACTTATCTGTAAAATTTGAGCTAAATCATATATCGTTTGGTAGGCATCGGAAGAAGGTTTCAGTTTTTATTGGCAATAAATATTAAAAAGAGATTTTCGAGCTCGGTTTTGCCGAATGAGCTCCGATTCGAAATCCGAAAGCGCCGTTAGGTTCGTATGATTATTTATGATTTTTGTAAACTTTTGAAAGTGAATTTCGATGTTGTTCGGCTAGTTTCCGCTAAAATGCCGAAAGATAAATAATTTGACTTTTTCTTATTTAAATTCGCATCTTGAGTTTCGGGAGTCCGATTTGAGATCCGCCTTCGTGAGTATGTTACATATATTTTGTATAACTGATATGCAAAAGTTGGAATTATTTTGAATATCGTAAGGTACTATTTTAATTTACGTTAAAAAAAATAAAAAAAATAAAAAATAAAAAAATAAAAAGGAAAAGACAAACAATGCAGGCGGTGGGTCCTTAGCTTTAAAGCTAAGGACCAAGTAATATTATGATGATGAGGAAAACGAAACAGAAAGAGAGAAAACGAGAAACAGAGGAAAATTTTCAAAAAAAAGGCCAGAAAATGAGAAAAGGGGCCGGAAAAAAGTAGAATTTTCACCCTGAAACATTCAGGTAATGATCCTAATATATTATTTGAGTTTATTACGTATGTTTGAATATATTTTTACAGTAAAAATATGGATATTAGACATCGCCCTAATGACGTAAATTGATAGTTTGAAGGGTCAAATGGACCCCGATAATGAAATTGATTATATATTCGTACTCAGGGAATTATGGGCAACTTATAAATATAATTTATTTAGGGTTTGGTTATGTGACCATAAACCCCGTATATAGGCCTGGCCTACGTATTGCGTATGCGAATAGGGTATCAGGTTCCTACCTGGATTGCCCTAAGAAGTGAGGAGTGAAGCCTTTAGTCTAATGTGATATATTTTTCTGCTTATTGAACACAGTGGGATCATTTGGAAATGGAACCAAAGGACAAGCGGTTATTGAGTGGATGTACTAACTTTGTAACAAGGTAAGTGTTTATATCCATTTCTTTGGAGGCACTTGGCCTCGTGGATTTTCTACCACGTGTTCCTTACGTGTGTAGCTGCCGATAAGCGTACTCATTACGCCTTAGCTTTGGATTTATATTCTGTATTATATATTATGTCCTGTTATTGGTATTGCATTGAGAATCTGAGTATTGTACTTTGGCTGTGAGTTTGTATATACTTTCTAGCTGTCGATCAGAGTCCCGCACTAGTGATGGGTTATTATTGCATCATGTTGCATTCGTATGCAAATTGCATCATATTAAGGGTAGGAGGATTCCGCCCTCGAAGCAGGAGCATTCTGCTCCATAGCATCATATTGAGGGTAGGAGGATTCCGCCCTCGGAGCAGGAGGATTCCGCTCCATTGCATCATATTGAGGGTAGGAGGATTCCGCCCTCAGAGCAGGAGGATTCCGCTCCATTGCATCATATTGAGGGTAGGAGGATTCCGCCCTCGGAGCAGGAGGATTCCGCTCCATTGCATCATATTGAGGGTTGGAGGATTCCGCCCTCGGAACAGGAGGATTCCGCCCCATTGCATCATATTGAGGGTAGGAGGATTCCGCCCCCGGAGCAGGAGGATTCTGCTCCATCTATTTGGCACATGTGACACCATTTCATCATACTGCATTCATCCCATTTCATTGCACCGCGTGCTGACTATTGTGTGACTATCGTGTTGTGTTTTATATATTCGGTATGTATACCGTATCTCAGTTTGCCTATATATTTCTTGCTCGTATCTCGGGTTGCACGCCGCAACGGTATGAATATATGGATCGGGTTGCACGCCGCAACGGTATAAATATATGGATCGGGTTGCACGCCTCGGGAATATGAATATATGGATCGGGTTGCATGCCTCCACAATATGAATATATGGATCGGGTTGCACGTCGCAACATGACGGATATATGGATCGGGTTGCACACCGCGACAGGATGTATTTCTGATTGTTAATATGTTCGGGATACCTCTATGTTCTGGCTATCTTATGTTCCTGTTTTTAATGAGTTTGTGATTCCATACATGTTTCTAGTTATTATCTGGCTCTGCCTTTTCATAATTTAAATAAAAGGAATTTTGTTTATCCGTTTCTTTTCTCTCTGGCTAGTTATCCTACTCTTTGAGGTGGCTAGTCTGCCCCACTTATTGAGTCCTTTTGACTCACCCTTGTTTGTTGTTTGTTTCTTGTCTATCTATTTCGTTTCGGCAGGTTCGCTCCAGGATTGAGTTTGCCACGTTGTGAAGGAGCGAAGACGACTTCAGCTGTCAGGGTGAGCCAGCTTTTATTCCGGATGGCCACCAGTTTATTGGTTGTTATTTCATTTGCATTTTGCTCCCTTCAGGAGGTATCTGTCTTCTTTTGTACTCTTAGATGTCTAGTCTGGATAGCCCTAAACCTAGTATGTGGGTAGTCAGCAGTAATTTCTTTTTTTTTACAGCTTAGAGTTATCATTATGTTTGTACTTTTTCTAAGTCTTGTTATTATTTATAAATTGAATTATATTTATTTTTCTGATTTAATTGATAAGGGTTCGCCCGACAGGTCTAGGGAAGGATGTCGGTTGCCCGCACGGCCTAACCGGAATCTGGGTCGTGTCATGTTCTAAGTGGAGGAGTCTTACTCCAATAATGACTGCTAATATTAAATCTCTAAGGCGTTGTTGAAACGTAAGCTAATTCTTAGTTTCATTGACATGTTCTATATCAAAAAGTATATCGAAGAGGTGATTCGTCAGCAGAATCATGTTAATTCATCCATAGTTCCGTGTATCTTTGTTCCAAAAATGTAAAACTCTGTTCGATTGATCGAGGAAGGGTCAGCTTAGTAAAAATAAGCTAGGAAATGGTGTTATGATATTATTCATATATGTTTTATTCCAAGAGTTCGGTGTGCTTGTTATAATTATGATTCTATAATCATGAGATAATGTCTATGGAGTGGCTTATGAAGGTCGTGCAAGTTCTCTTTATTATCTTTGTGAATTTTTCTCTAGACTCTAGCTCGTTCAAGGACGAACGAGTGTCTAAGTAGAGGAGAATGAAATGATCTTAGATAGTTGTTTTGAGAGTTAGAATTTTGATTAACGTGCCGATAGTTTCAAAATCATTGTAAAGTCCACTAGGACATATGTGTAAAATTTGAACTAAATCGGACTTCGTTTGATAGGTATTGGAAGAAAGTTTCAGTTTCCATTGTCGGTAAATCTTAAAAAGAGGTTTTTGAGCTCAGTTTTCGCGAATTAGCTATGATTCAAAATTTGAAAGCATCGCTAGTTTGTATGGTCATTTGTGACCGGTGTGAACATTCGAAAGTGAATTCCGAGGTCATTCGGATAGTTTCCGCTAAAGTTTCGAAAATTAAGACTTTGATCTCCTTCTGTTTAATGCGCATCTTCAGTTTCAGGAATCTGATTCGAGATCTGCCCTAGCAAGTACGTTATATAATATTTTTGTAACTTGCTTGAGAAATTTGGAATCATTATGAGTTTTGTAGGGTTCCGTTTTAATTTTCTTCACGATAGCAATTTTTTTTTAAAAAATAAAAAAGAAAAGAAAGAAAAAGAAAAAGGAAATTAACATAGTCGGTGGCTAAGGGATAAAATCTGTTATCCGAAAGTTTCAAGGATTAAAAGCGAACAGAAACGAGAATGGAAACAAAGAACACAGAGAGAAAAATAAATCAAAAAAGGAAAAGGAGAAGGAAAAAATGGTATTTTCACCCCGAATCATCTAGGTAATGATGATATTTCATTATTTCAGTATTACGTGTGTTTGAATATATTTTAACGGCAGAAATTGGGATATTAGACATCATTCTAATAAGTTAAATTGATAGTTTAAAGAGTTAATTAGACCCCGATAATGGAATGGATTATATATTCGAACTCAGGAAGTTATGGCCAATCCATAAATGTAATTTATTTAGGATTTGGTTATGTGATTTTGAACCATGTACGTAGGCCAAGACTGCATATCGCGTATGCGAATCGGGTGTCGGGTTCCAAACTGGATTGTTCTAAAATGTAAGGAATGAATCCTTTAGCCTTATTTGATATATTTTTTTGCTTATTGAATAGAGTGGGATCGTTTGGCAGCAAATCCAAAGGAAAAAGCAGTTGTTGATTAGATGTGCTAACTTTGGAATGAGGTAAGTGATTATATCCATTTCTTTGGTTGCCTTTGGCCTTGTTGATATTCTACCACATGGTCCTTACGTATGTAGTTGTCGATAGGTGTACTTATTACGTCTTAGTTTTGAATGTGCACTGTATATTATATATTATGCCTTGTTGTTGGTATTGCATTGAGCGTAAAAGCATTCTACTCTGGCTGTGAGTTTGATATGTATTTTGATTTTATAAGTTATTTTTGTGAAGCATACGACTTATTTTTTAGCATAGAATCATACGTCTTATTTTTGGTATTACTTTGATATGTACGAGGTAAGTGTATTCTGTAAGTTGATTTTATGTGTATTTTATGAATTCAACTCAAAAAGATTTGCCTGACAGGTGTAAGGGAAGATGTAGGGTGCCCGCATGGCCTAGCCGAAAATTCGCGTCGTGTCATAAAAACATTAAAAAAAACCCTAACTAAGAAAATTCAATAAACAAATAAGATATGATGAGAAAAACAATGAAAAATAGGCTTAAACTAAGAATACCTGATGAAACGTTGTACCTTATGTTGAGATTAAGACCCAAATCGATGAGATCTTCCTAAAAGCCCATAAGTTTTTCAATTAGTTTATATTTTGGTGAAACTGATTTTTGTCTGTTTGTTTGCTGGGTGGAAGAGTATTTATTTGATGATAAAACGGGCTATGGGTTATGGGTTAAGGGTATGAGTCACGAGTAAATGGATCAACTTAAACAAGTGGATACCACATAGCAGCTAAGGGTGGCCAGCGGTCCGGTCCGGTCCGGAACCGGTACCGGAGTCCGGTTCCGGTCCGGAACCGGGCCAAAAAAATTTCAAACCGGTGGAATTCCGGTCTACCGGTCCGGTCCATGCCGGTTTCAAATATTGGAGCCGGATCGGAACCGGTTCCGGCGACTGTTAGGCCGGTCGGTACCGGTCCGGTCCGGCCGGTTAACGGTTTTTTTTTTTTTTTTTTTTTTTTAGGCAAATAAAACTAAAATTTGAAAAACTTAACAATTTATTTAAACATCATTTGTGATAATTAGGTAAATTATATTTTTAATGAAACAAATTAACAAAATAATTATGTAAATTATATTTTAAAATTTATTAATGTAAAGTTTATTGAATGAGAAATAAATAATTGAACGACGTCTTCTAGTTTGTTACTTTATCAGTGTAAAGTTTATGAAACAAAACAAACGTTTATTTAATGAGAAATAGATAATTGAAATGACAAAACAAACTAGAAATCGAAAAATTACAAAGATACTAAATAAACTAGAAATTCGAAAATACATAATTGAAATAGATATTCCCTTAGCCATCTCTTCAAATTTTCAATCACGCGGAATAAAGCCATTTATTATATCCCATTCGGTTCTGTGGTTTTTTTTTAAGTGTTGCCTAAACTTTCCCGTCCCTCCATTGTTGGGTCCAGTGTAAAGTTGCCACTCTTTGTTACAGATGCTACATTTAGCTTTCTGAGATTCAGTATCTTTCGTAATAAGTTCCCACACTATAGAACGACGTCTTCGTTCAGGAGCAGCGGGAGCAGCGGGAGCTTGATTTTCAGCCATTATAATTGTTTGGATTTTGGAAGAAATTTAGAAAATAGCCTTTGAGAGTAATTTGAGAGATAAATTGATAGAAAATGGTAAATTGTGTGATATAATGATGAAATAATAGGGTATATATAGATAAAAATAGGTTGGGGGGGGGGGGGGTTATGGGGGGCGTTTAGGGGGGGTGATAGGCAAATATAGCCGTTTTTGGCCGTTGGCCAACGGCTATATTTGAAAGAGAGCCGTTGGGCCAAAAAGCCGGTCCGGTCCGGTTCGGTCCGGTCCGGTACGGCAGTTCGGCCCAAATAAGTTTTTTTTTTTTTTTTTTTTTTTTCCATTGAGTTTTATTTAAAGTGATGGAAACTTTGAAAAATATTACAACAAAATATTATTTAGTTTTTACTTGTATATATTAAAGTTTAAACTTAGAATAAAAAAACTTGTAGTATTTTTTATAATTTGAACTTGTAGTTTTGAATTAATTTGTTATGTTCAATATTCAAAGTTTCAAACTTTGAATTAATTTTAGTAAATTCAAATTTTTGAATTAATTCTTTAAGTTCAAAATTCAATATTTGAACTAATTTACAAACTAGTAATTAATTGTAGTATTTTTTGCGCAAACTATAAATTAAAAATAAATAGTATGAAGACAATAGTTGTGATTGAATTCCAAGACTTGGAGCAATTTTATTGAATTGTTTAAGATATAAGAAGTGCAAATTACATCTAAACAAAAACTTGTAAATTCAAAATTCTTATTTAGAATATTACATTCTTTTAAACATATTAGCTAGTTTCTTGAGGACACTTGTAGGCTTTTCTTTTGGAACTGGCCGTTGTTGATCTTGTTCATCATCTCCTTCTGGTTCTTCGTCTTCTTCTTCTTCTTCATTGCCGGTTTGACTCCCTTCACTTGTTCCGTCGTTCAAAATTTGATCGATATATGCTCTGCCCCTTTCCTTAGTAAGTTCTGGTAGACCAAAGTTTCTTCGCTCTGCTCTTATCCAATCCCTGAATAAAACTCCTGTCTCCATTGCCTCCTCTCTCAACGAATATCTGTGATCTCCAATTTGAAATCTTCCTTGGCTGAAAGCGCTTTCCGATGCAACTGATGAAGCTTGAATTGTTAATATATCCCGGGCCATTTTTGCAAGAATTGGAAATTGCGATTCTTGATTCTTCCAATAATCCAACAAATTCGCAGTTCCAAAGTTGTTAAGTTTCTTTGGATATCGAATTAAATACACTTGGAACTCGCTGTATTCCTCTCCGTACTCGTCCTGTTCTGAAAGCAACTTTTCGTCAAGTCCCCCAAAAGTGCGCATTCCTGCTCCTGCCTGTGAAGAACTTTGCCCGGTGGATAGTATTGGTTCCGTTGGCTCTGCAGTGTCTGCCCAAACTCTATACTTTGCAAAAACAGCCACGGTATCTGCATAAACTTTAGCAATAGCCTCGTCTACACTTGGATACCCATTAGTAGCAATTTCATCTGGAGTAATTTCTAAATTTGCATATACTTCTCTAACAAGTCGTTCAGTTAACTTAATTTTAAAAGCAGGATGCAACACAGAAGCAATGTAAAAAAGAGGAGGAATTGGAAAAAAATATTTTCTAAACTTTTCAATCATTAACTCTACAGCCGGTAAGTAAACTGCATATTGTTTACACATTTTCAATAATTCCGATACTCCAGCTATATAATATAACATGGTAGGAGTAGTTGGATAATATTGACCGGAAAATTCTAAAGTAGCTTGATAAAATTTATGTAAAAACTGAAGAAGATGTTGAACAACTTGCCAAACCTCATCTTTAAGGTGATAGATTTCCATAAAATGTTTATTATACATTTGAGAAATAGGCAGTCTATATTCATAAGCAACATTCAATGCCTCATATAAAGTGTTCCACCTAGTACAAACTTCCTTTGGGACTCTCCTAACTGGCATTCCTAATTCTACACATTTTCTTTCCCATTCTCGTCTTCTTTCTTGGTTTTTATTTCTAAAAATATAAGTAATAGCTATCTGCACCTTTTTGATAATGTCGTTAAACAAGGTAAGACCATCTCTGACTACTAAGTTGTAAATATGACATGCACACCTAACATGAAAAAATTCAGGAAAAGGAGGGTTCAAAATAGGTATCAAGTTCCTAAGTGCGTCTGTGTTGTTTGTAGCATTATCTACCGTAATACTAAAAACTTTGTTAGACAAACAGTACGTACGACAAATTGATGAAACTTTGTTACAAATATAATTTCCCGTGTGTGGTTCATCAACAATTTTATAAGCAATAATACGTTTTTGAAAAACCCAATCAGGATCTATCCAATGACAAGTCACAGTAATATAATCACATCCATTAGTAGAACGACCCATATCCGTAGTAAGACATACTCTAGTGTCAAAGTTATCAAACATATATCGCAAATAATCCTGATATTCGTTCTTAAATTTAATAATATCATTTTTAACAGTAGTTCTTGGAAAACCTCTAAAAGAGGGATTATATACAGCCTGAACATAACGAACAAAACCAGTAGAAGAAGGAAAACTATAAGGTAAACCCTCGAGGGCAACTAGTTTAGCAATTTCTTCCCTATCCTTTTGCTTATCATATGTAAGAAGCCCTCCTGTTAAATGGTTAATTCTTGCTTGGATACCCGAAGAAGAATCATGCGCTACTCCCCCATGTTCGGTCCCTAAATATATACCACCCGCCCGTGTTGCCCATTCTTTAGGATGTTTATTTTATAAGTGCTTCCTAAGTTTACCCGTCCCACCCTCATTACCCCCAGTTCTAAAAACCCACACCTTATCACAAAGCCCGCAGGAGGCCGTCTGCGCTTCAACATTCTTTGATGCAAAATCCCACACATCAGATCTATCCTTACGTTTAGCCGGTATTCTACTTCTAGTAGGAGGTTCAGGAGGTAAGTCTGACTGAACTTCGGGTGGACTAGCTTGAAATTCAGGTGTTTCTTCTAAATTACCCCCGCTTTGATTCCCATATCGTGTTTCTAACATTTCGTGATCAAATATATTATCAGCGCTAATATTATGATAATGTTGAGAATCATCTATGTGGTGGGTATTCCGACTAGAACTACCAGCAATTTCTTTACCCCTATTTCCCCTACGACCACGTGCCCGCCCCCCACTACTAGTTCCAATTGAACCTCGTTGAGACATAATAATAGCAAATAAAATAAATATATATGACAAAAAAATAATAAAAGAGTAGAAGTAGAAACGACCAACCAAATATAACCGTATAATTGAGGTGAAGTTGAAACTTGAGCCTCCACTTCAATTAATTAGTTGAATACTTGATAATCGAAAAATTGCAAAAATAGCCAAATTGATATTTTCAACCACGTAGCGCCTCCAATTAACCCAATACTTGATATTTATAAACTTCACCAAGTAGCACAATATAACTTTGATAGAAACTCCAAATAGAACTTGATAAAGTAGCCAAATTATAAATTTTTAACAAATAGCCAAAGTAGAACAATAGCAATATTGTAGAAAATTTGAGAGAATTAGAGAGAATTGGAAGATTTGTGTGAAAAATATGATGAAATAATGGGGTATTTATAGAAAAAAAATAGTTAGGGGTGGTTATGGGGTGTATTTGGCCGTTGGACAACGGCTAGGGGGTCAAAAGAGCCGTTGCCCAACGGCTAGAAACGGCTAGAAAATCAAGATTTTTTTTTTTTTTTTTTTTGACCGGTCCGGTCCGGCCGGTTCCGATCCGGTCCGGGCCGGTTCCGGTCCAAAAAAATACCGGTCCGTCCGGTTTTGTTTCGTGGCACCGGTTCGTTACCGGAACCGGCGCCCGTTAGTGGCCAACGGTCCGGTTTCAACAGGTCCGGACCGGTCCGAGCCGGTTTCCGGCTCGATTCCGGTCCGGTCCGGTCAAAACCGGACCGTTAGCCACCCTTAATAGCAGCCATGGTGCATAGCCGTTAAAACCAAGGGCAATAATGCAATGTTTATTAACGGTGGGATGATTTTTGTACCAAAAGTTAAACGAAGGTTAAAGTTAGAATGAAAGTAGAGGGTCAAATTTGGCAATTTTCTGTACTTTAAAGTGGGAATCATTAAATAATTCCAAAAGCCCTTTTTGGCTATATCTTCCACCATGGCAAAGCTTATCTGCTCCACCTCTCAACTCAATCGTTAACCACTGTTCATATTTCTCACCATTTTCAAAGTTTAATTTTGTTTAATTTTATCTTAAATATTTTTTCTTGCACTCACCATAGACAACAAAGAAAAATCCTTTAGTAATTCTTCTTCTTCTGACTCTTGGTTGAACTCTTCAAAGCATACAATTTGGAATAAGAATTAGGTTTTGATCCAGTAGATGGGGAAATCAAAATGTTCATTTGCTACACAATCAGATAGAACAAATGGGAGAAATTAGCAAAGTCACCTGGTAACTTTGTTTGTGACTTTGTCATTGAATTTTTAAAAAAAATTGGATAAAGAAAAAAAATAAAAAGTGTTGTGCAAGGGAAAAGTATTCATTTTTCCACCAAAAACGTTTATGAAATATTTGGCCTAGAACTAGTAGATGAGAGAGAAACTCAACATTTTTTTTTCTCATCCTAACTTTGATCTGATTGAATTAGAACTGTGTCTTTTTGGAGGTGATTGGGGTTTGAAAAGAAAGATAATCAAGAGTAGTATAAGGGGGGTAAACCTAGCAAAGAAAGCTAAGACTTTTCTAAAATTTATTTGGTCGAAGGTTCACCCCTAATTTGAACCGAGTTGATTTTCACAAGAATAGGTTTAATTTGTTGTATGCTTTCTACACTAAAATGAATTTGAATGCTGGAAAATTGATTATGCAAATTTGAATAAATATGTTTAGACTGAAATTTGGTCGTTTAGGTAAAACAATTAAATCTGCTAGAGGGTCTCAAGCAATACAGTATATACACAGAAAAAGTAAGTAATACTAAGAGAAAAGTAATAGACAAGAAAGTAAATAGTTTTATTCCTCAAGAATAGCCGGATAATGTGTAAATAACTTGATGTACAATACAATGTAAGGAGGGGTATTTATAGCAGAGATTTATCTATTCCTAATTATGGTAAAATACAAAGACTAATAAAGCTATGGCCCTGTAATTTCAAGGCGGTGGTATATACGAAATCCTAACTAGGAGACTATAAATGCTAAGGCAGCGTGAAGTATACCTTGCGTCCTATGCCTGTGCCGGCTCGCCGGTCATGGCTTGAGGAGCATGCGTGTATCCTTTGCTCCTGGTGATTTGTAAGCTAAGTCTAGTCTCGCTAGCTGGACTCCTATCTCCGTAATCATAGGTGGCGTATTTTTGCCCACACTTTCAGTCCCCCCACTTGCTGAGTGCTATCGTAAGCAGTCAAGAAGTGAAAAAGGTATTTGAAAAGAATGTGAAAAGACATCTCACTGACTCCTTGAAACTCGTAGTCTCCTTGACCAAGACCGACACTTGATTTCTTTGAGAAACCCATATGTATTCATCTAATTGGTCAATGTTGATTCAATGAACCTTTCCCATAAATGCCTTATACTGCGCCATCCAAGCATTTGATAGTTGTCCGAGATTCTCCCATATTCTTCATCAGCCACTAGAGCTTCTACATTCAGTAATAGCCCCATGGCCTTTCATGAGATTGGGGACGGATATCGTGGGGCCCATGCCCAAAGCGCCTAGAGGTGTCAAGTTTTGCTTATCATGTCGGACTATTTCACTAAGTGGGTTGAAACAGCAACTTACTCTCAAGTCCGAGAGCATAAGGTGATATAGTTCATCTTGAAGAGCATTATGTGCCGCTTCGGCATCCCATCAGAAATTACCTGTGATAACAGGCTCAATTCAAAGGAGGTAGGATTGCTGCTTTCAAGGAGTAGTAGGAGATAAAGAGGATCCCCTCGACGCCTTATCACCCAGGGACCAATGACAAGCTGAGTCTTCTAACAAGACCATAGGGCCAAGGGTAAGTGGTCGTAGGAACTACCAGAAGTTCTATGGGCCCAACATATCACCTCAAAAGCCAGCACGGGTGAGACCCCATTCTTACTAACATACGGAAAGGATGTTATGCTCCCGATGAAAATATAAGAATCCAATTTACGACATTCATTCGCTGAGGAAGAGTCAAACAACGATGCTTTAGAAGCTTCACTTAATGTCCTTGATGAACACTGAGAGCTAGTAGCCATATGCCTGGCAGCCCAGAAGCAACAGGTGGAGCAGTACTATAACGCGCTAACCAACTTGCGATCCCTTAATAGATGGGACCTGGTACTTCATAAAGTAACCCAAAGCACCAAAGAAGCCAGTGCTGGCAAGTTAGCCCCAAACTTAGAGGGGCCTTATAAGGTCCAAGGCATTGCTGGAAAAGGTGTGTATGTTCTAGAAGACATGGAAGGGACAGCCGTTCCAAATAACTGGAACATCTCTTGCCTTAAGAAGTACTACCCTTGAAAGGTCGACTGGACCTACATACTCGAGACATGTATTTTCTCTTTTCTTGCTTTTTATCTTTATTAGTCCATACGGGCACTTAGCCCCGTCTTTGTTAAATTTTTATTTGGCTCTGCGCCCCTTTCTCAATAAAACTACTATTTTATTTAGTCAGTTTTACAACCAGATCAATCTATGATCGAAATATTCATAACCCCGACACAACTTAAGTTGAAGTAATATACTCACTTTTCGCTACAAAAAGTAAAGTACATTACTCACTTAAAGCTACATCACTTTTAGTTCAGCAACCAGGTATTATTCGTAAGTTGAAATCGTCAATTCAATAAATTTTACCTACATGTCGATGGGGATGCCCGCCCGCATAGTGCCAGAAAGTCTTTAAACACTCGAGTGAACAAGCATAGGCGTTCTAACTTGAACGCAAAAATGCCTCGTTACATACAACGGGCTAAAGACATTCCCCTGTCGGTACAATATAAAGCCGTCATTACTGATGCAAGTGAAGTACCCAACAGTGTGCACACCCGTCATTTAAAGGCACTAGCCCAAAATGGAACCTAAAACATGCTACTTGACTACACTACAAATAACTACACAAGTACGCCTAACATGTTGATAAACGACTGTTTCAATAATATCAACAGCTCGTAGGCTCACAATATACAGTTGAATTCTTTTGAATACAGTATTGTTTATTACAGGCATGCTTAAGAAAACAAAAAAGCATTAAAAAAAAGGCTAAAAACTACAAGTTCCTCTGAGTTAGATACGGCCAAGATCCTTAATCTGGATTGTAGCTACTAGTAAGCAGGCAACCCAAAGCTTTTCTTGGCATCAGAAGATATGTCAGCCGAGCAATCTTTGGCACGCAGTCACTGATATAACTAAGGCACGGGCATTCTGTCTGCAGTAAAGGACCTCGGAAGCTTCTGAGCACATGTGAAACCTTCTCCCATCACATTAAACAAACTTGAAGATCTACTTTGACCTCTACTAGTCAAACAGGAGTGCATAGCCCCACAGATCTTCAAGCATAATTGGGAACTTATCGAAGACGAGAGGGCTTGAGCTGGGAACCTACCAGAAGGGTGACTCTTCCCTCGAGTATCCGACAGCTAGCAGCCCTAGAGGAGTTGCAATAGCAATTCAACTGAACCAAGAGACAATGTTGAACCACAAGCAGTGTTAGAGCTTGGTGACTCGCTAACCTGCTGATGGTACAAGGTTGTATCCTCTTGTCTGACATGAAATGGGGCAAGCCATTAGAGCATCAACCCGACACCATCAAATGAGCTACCTAAATGTCGACCGCATCCTGAAAGAGAAGCCTCATGATAGTTGAAAGGGCTAAACGTCCTGACCCCGCATGATAAGAGGAGTATCACAGCAACCGTTGTGTTAGTTGATGAGCGCACCGTGATTAGTGGACATGCCACATTGAAGACATTAAAGAGAACATCATTAGAATCCTGATCAAACTTCATGACTCGGGGGGCCTCTGTTCATTCAATGATGGATGGAGAAACAGAGGAAGAAAAATGCAACAGGTCTTTTGCTTACAGTTTTCTCATGCACCATCCATTCTAAATGAAGAAGTTATTTTGGGGATATCAAACCAGGATCAAAGGCAAACATTTTAGAAGCAGAATGGCTATTATTTCATAAGGAAGCTTTGGAAGAGATAAGGATGGTTTTCTTTATAATGAAGCCCCTATTTATAGGCGAAATGAGATAAGGATGAAGCATAAAACGGTCAATGTAATTATGGACTGAATTTTCGTGTTGTCTTCTATTCTGGACCAGAAATAGCCCGCCCTGATTAACTTACGAGCTAAAGATCGTCCGCCGGAGTTATTTAAGCATTGCCCTTCGTGGATTTCTCTTAACATGTAATCAACTTGAGAGAGTCCTAAACATTTGGCCAAAGGACCTTTAAACATTCAGCGGTACAGCTCCCCATTGATTAGGAAATAACGAGCCGCTTGAGCCCTTAGTCTTCTTCTTTCTTTCCCGTCTTCTGAGAGTGTTACCTTGTCCAAGTATTCGATGATCGAGTGTCGCCAATCCGAGACAAGTCCCGTAACATTAACCTCGTGGCGCTTGATGTCCGAGTAGGTTAACTCAATGACAGTTCCCAGGCTGTCTGTGTTCATATTCCCAGCAGCTGCTAGACTGGCTAGGAAATTAGCCTCTGCGTTCTCTTCCTTTTGTATTTGACCGATCTTCTATTTTTGAAAACTTTTTCAAGCGCTTTTCCGCCTTAGCTAGGAACTCATGCATGCGAGTGTCTTTGGCACTGAGGGCTCCGGTTATCTGAGCTAAGAGTCGCTAAAGAGACTGATCTCCCTGGCCTTTAATATTGGCACGACCCGGAATCCGGCTAGGCCGTGCGGGCACCCGACATCCTCCCCTAAACCCGTCGGGCGAACCCTTACCAATTAAATTAGAAAAATAAAGATAATCCAATTCATAAATAAGAACAAGACTTTAAAAAAACACTAACATACTGATACCTCTAAGCTGTACAAAAGAAATTACAGCTGACTACCCAATATAGTAAGTTTAGGACTATCCAGACTAGACACCTAAGAGTACAAAAGAAGCCAGATACCTTCTTAAGGGAACAAAATGCAACTGAAATAATAACCAATAAACTGGTGGCCATCCGGAATAAAAGCTGGCTCACCCTGACAGCTGAAGTCGTCTTCGCTCCTTCACAATGTGGCCAATTCAATCCTGGAGCGAACCTGCCGAAACAAAATAGAAAGACAAGAAACAAACAACAAACAAGGGTGAGTCAAAAGGACTCAATAAGTGGGGCAGACTAGCCACCTCAAAGAATAGGATACCTAGCCAGGGAGAAGAAACAGATAAACCAAATTTCTCTTATTTAAATTATAAAAAAGTCAGAGCCAGATAATAACCGAAAATACGTATGAAACCATAAACTCAACCAGGAATACGAGCCAGAAACATGTCAACAAATAAGCAATGCACGTAGAAGCAGAACAATAGTTACGTACCACAAGTCTACACAATGGTATGAAATGAAATGAAATGAAACCAAACCAAATAATATGAAATGAAATGATGCAAAGGGTCACATGTGCCCGTAATCCCATCTCGAAGTGGAATACTTCTGCATTCGAGGGGAATCCAATCTGATAACCAACTGGAGCAGAATACTCCTGCTCCTGGGGCGGAATACTCCTGCACCCGATATAACATAAACCAGAGGCGGAATACTCATGCACTCTTATGGGGCGGAATACTATTGCACCCGATATAATGTAAAGTTGAAATGGAATACTCCTGCACTTAGTATCTGACATAAGAGCAGATTACTCCTGCTCCTGGGGCGGAATCCTCCTGCACCCAATATGATATAAGCCAGAGGCGGAATACTCCTGCACTCTTCTGGGGCGGAATACTCCTGCACCTGATAAAATGTAAACCAGAGGCGGAATACTCCTGCATTCTTCCGGGCCGGAATACTCCTGCTCAACTTATGATATGCAATGTAATGCATATGAATGACTCTCATCGACAGCCGAGAAGTAGATGCCAACTCACAGTCAGAGTACAATGCTCAGATCCTCAATGGAATCTCAACAGCAGGACATAACATATAATATATAATGTAAATTCAAAGCTAAGGCGTAATTAGTACGCCTATCGCCAGTTACACACGTAAGGAACACATGATAAAAATTCCACGAGGCCAGGTACCTCCAAAGAAATGGATATAAACATTTACCTTGTTACAAAGTTAGTACAACCACACAATAACAGCTTTGTCCTTTGGATTCATCGCCAAACGATCCCGCTGTGTTCAATAACCAGAAAAATATATCACATAAGGCTAAAGGCTTTATTCCTCACATCTTAAGGTAATCCGGTTAGGAACCTGATATCCTATTCGCATACGCAATACGCAGGCCAGGCCTATGTACAGGGTTTAAGGTCATATAACCAAACCCCAAATAAATTACATTAATATGTTGCCCATAACTCACTGAGTGCAAATATATAATTAATTCCATTATCGGGGTCCAATTGACCCTTTAAACTATTAATTAAACTTATTAAAGCGATGTCCAATATCCCAATTTTTTACCATCAAAATATATTCAAACACACGTAATAAACACAAATAATATATTAAGATCATTACCTGAATGTTTGGGGGTAAAAAATCTACTTTTCTCCGGCCCCTTTCTTATTTTCTGGCATTTTTTTCCTTCATCATTTCCTCTGGTCGTGTTCTCGTTTTCTGCTCTAATGTTTCTGTTCGTTTTGCTCATTTAACTTCTGTTCCTATATACTACTAACCCACCGCCTAACATTTTGTCCTTTCTTTCCTTTTGTTTTTTTCTTTTGTTTTCATTTTATAATTTTTTTTCTTTTCGAAAATTAAAATGGTACCTTATTATACTTGAAATAATTCCAACTTTTGCATACTAGTTATACAAAATATATGTAACATACCCGCGAAGACGGATCTCAAATCGGACTCCCGAAACTCAATATGCAAATTAAATAGAAAAAGATCAAATTATTTAACTTTCGACATTTTAGCGGAAACTAGCCGAACAACATCGAAATTCACTTTCGAAAAATCACAAAACTCACAAATAATCATACGAACCTAACAACACTTTCGGATTTCAAATCAGAGGTCATTCGGCAAAACCGAGCTCGAAAATCTCTTTTTAATATTTATCGACAATAGAAACTTAAACTTTCTTCCGATGCCTACCAAACAAGGTCTGATTTAGCTCAAATTTTACAGACAGGTCCTAATGGATATTATAAATATTTTTTAAAATTATCGGCACGCCAATCGAAGTCTTAACTTCCGAAACGACTAACCGAGATCGTTTCATTCTCCTCCACTTAAACTCTCGTTCGTCCTCGAACGAGCCTAAGTCTAAAGCAAGATTCATGGTGATAACAAAAGAACTTGCACGACCTTCATAAACTATCCCACAGGATTTTTCTCATGATTACAGAATCAAAATTATAACACGAACACCGAACTCTTGGAATAAAACATATCTGGATGATATGATAATACCATTGCCCGGATTATTCTGACTAAGATGATCCTTCCTCTATAACGAGAGGAGAGTTCTACAATTTTGAAGCAAAGATACATGAAACTTTGAATGGATTAACATGATTCAGCCGATAATCACCTCTTTGATATACCTTTCGATATAGAACAAGTCGATTGAACTAAGAATTAACTCACGCTTGATGCAATAGAAGGAACTTTTGAAGTACCTTGTCACTACACATTATAGAAGATTTGATGCGAGCTATATTATTTTCGCCAATCACACTATACAATATCTCAGTTGATGTTAGTACTGTTCCGCAAATACTACTGGATAGTATGATGCAGACCAGGAATGATCTTCAGACTGAACATCTACTTTAGGGCATTGTCTTTGAATTCAAATATTATGTCTTGAAAAAGTGAAAATAAAAGAGACATGTGGTTGGACCATGAGCTGAGGCAGAATACCAGCAAAAAAAGTTGATTGCATGAGCACTTATTACGCTAAAGTAACTTCTCAAACAGTTGAGGTGTGAAAGAGATATGCCAATGATTGATGGACGACAAGCTGCACTAGACCTCTAACTCTAAATTTTCATGAAGTAAAACAACGTCAGTATGAGGATCCAGTTCTAGTTGAATACAGACAGATAGCAAGAAGAAAACCGGAGTAACAATACAGGGTTACTACTGACTTTTTTCCCATGTAATAAGATAGACTTTGTGTTCCTGATGTTGCAGATTTACGTGGACAGATTATGATAGAGGCACATTATTCCAAATACACTGTTCATCGAGGTTCAACTAAGATGTACGATAATCTTAAGAAGATTTATTGGTGGAACGGAAAGTGTGTGACATAGCAGAATTTGTGGCTAAGTGTTCTAATTGCCAGCAAGTTAAACTCGTGTCATCTTTCCAGACTTTATGCTTTCAGCAGATAGGTACGTATATATGATCAGGTTTCCAGCTTATCTCTAGCATTAACAGATTATTAGTGGGTTTAGCAATGATCGACACTCATTGTAGGTTTCTGTCATTGCCTTAGGTTGGGTCGTGACAAAAATGGTATCAACGCCTTAGAAATATAGTATTACCATTCAGTATTTGGAGGAAGACTCCTCCACTTAAAGCACAAACTCATGCAGCTATTTGAATAGCAATAACGATCCGTGCACAGTCTGTTGGACTAAGGAAGACTTAGATTATATATAACGCGGCTCAGACTTGAGCTTCCAAATTACCCTCTCGAGTTGCCAAACAGCTACAACTCTCAAGTTCACAGCTCCCTACCTTTTACCACAAGCACCACCGCTCGATAGCTTAATTCACGGGTTGGACAACACTCTCAATTACCTTTAGTAGCTTTAAAACACAACAAATTGCTTACCCGGCTACCCTGATACACATTTTTTCTCAAGAGAGGGAACATCACAAATGGCTACTAACCGCCCAAACTCACTAGTTTCAGAAGAAGAGGAGATGGCAATAAACTAAGGATAGAAATAATTAGATCTTTAGGAAGTTCATCTTCTTATTTATTTGGCTACCATAACTAGATTACTTACGAGTTAGGCTAACCGAAGAATCCCAATTGAAGACATAGACATTAAATGGGCTTTATGGAAAAAATCTATGTCAATTTCACCTCCGAATAAGAAGGAAACTCTGACAATTTACCAGAAACCCTTTTTATAAGGCAGAATACATAGATGGCCCCTTAAAGTTGGCCTCAATTCTCATATAGACACCTCAACTTTTCTAATGATCAAGTAGACACCTCTTGTTGACAGAAACATATCTCATGAACACCTCATGCTGACATGGAAAATTATGTGTACTTCAAACATATCAAAGCGCGTGACGCCTTGAATTTTCCCGTTTTCTGTTTTATTTTTAGGTAAAAAAATATGTGTGTGCCCCACTACATTCTCTCCGTCACTACTATATTTTCACCACCATCCTCAGCCCTACCTCGCCACTGTAACAGTTCACACCATCATCCACTTGCTTAAATCTAAAATACCATTTCAATTAACTTCATTATCCATCAATAAGTCAATGTAGCGGTACTTTGTTTATTCTTCCTATTATTGGAAATTTTAAGTAGCAACAACTTTACTCATTAGCCATAGAGATGCTGGAAAGTTGAAACACAGGCAAAATTAATTCCACCATCGCCGACGAGACCGATGCAACAGAAAGGACCAAGAAACCATGAACAAAACAGCTTCAATTAAGTATAATCCACACCCAACATAATCCCAGAAATTTCTATAAACAATTTCAATCCATGGATGATGTCGAAGAAAATTATGAGGGTGGTCAGAAAACTAGAAGGAAATAAAGAAGGGAAGGGAGGCAAAATCCATATCAAAAAACTTATTAGAAATGAATCTTCAGATTCTTTGACGATATTGAGGTTGTTTCCCCGACGAGTTTTTGCTTTTTGTTTTCATCGAGGAATGTGTGTTGTTCTTCTTCCTCCTCTCCTGTTTCCACCATTTTTCCCTTTTTGTTTTTTTGGGTTTTGGAGTGACTGGGAATGAGTTAATTGGGGGAAGAAGAAGAGGGGAGAGGGAGGGGAAAAAGCAGCAAACATGGCAGGTTGTTAGAAAAAGAAGTTATGGGGGAAAGGGACAGTTGGAGACAAAGAGGAAGATAACGTGGGGAGGGGGTGGGGGGGTTGCTAAATGTTTTTTACTTTAAAAATTAGTACATTTTATCTTTTTAAAGGCAAAGTATTTTTTATTAAAAATACACGTGTCACAATCTTATTTGGTAGTTTGCCACGGCACCCGCGATTGTTGTTCACGCATAAGGTCAGTTCGATACGAGTATTTACGAGACACACCTGTGTCAAATAGAAGTGTCTATCTGATCACTTGGAAAGTTGAAGTATTCAACTGGGAATTGGAGCCAACTTCGAGGGGCTATCTATGTATTCTGCCTTTTTATAACCCAAACAAGCTCATAGGGTAACATGACTTTACTAGCGTTTTGAACGAAGAGGAGATACGTAGATCGAATATTACTTACTAATAACTTTGCACCAGAAGAAACAATAACACTTTCTGATGGTGACGAATTAAGATCCCATTATCCTATCAACATTGAATTTTGAGGTGAGAGGTAAACTGAATTGACATAATAACAGAAGGTGGCGTAACAAGATGCCAAGCAGACAATACCGACACTCACTCCCAAATCTCTCACATTTAAATCAGATAAACTAATAAGGTCCCATAAATTCCCTGAATAAATCATACTAGAAGCTTACCCCTCTACCGCAATCGATTTTTAATAGAAATAATATCAAAGGAAGCCATGGAAACATGGTAAAATAAACAAAGTTCAGACCGATCGGAAGAATCAAATCTTACTCACATATAATGGAAGAAGAATTACATGGGTGTACTATATTGGATATTCCTACCAGACTGGCAGTTCATAGAATTGCCTCTGCGGCTGAGCCGAGCCGCTACCCTGATAATTACTTTTAGAAGAACCACTACCACCACTCTCTCGACCTCTATCGAATGAGGACATATCTCTGGTTGATTAAGATCTATATGAAATTTCCTGCGACTGTGCAGGTGCCTGACGACGAGAGAAAAGACAACTGCCTACTTGCCGGAGTAAGGAAAAACTCCTCAAAGGATAACCAGACTCATGAAAGTGATAACACCTTTTTCGCTAAAAATTAGAAACTGGACAGATTGTTGATAGCTATAAAGAGTAAGCTGAGTCTAATCTTGATGAACTACCCGCACACTCTTAGAATTACGCTCTACAAGCTGAGATAATCTGGAAGGTGACCTCCCAAAATAATCAGAACTTTTACCTCCAAATGAGGTACCATGGTTGCCCACCAGGGCCACGGAATTTCTTGCTCTCATGCTCTAACTTTTCCCCCTCTAACTTATGGTGTGCCTAATACCCTTGAGCAATATCAACAACGACATCAAATAAAGTCACAACCTCAATTTTTCAAGCCATTGTGGATCTCAAGGAAGGAGAACGGTCATCAATAAATCTTTGAATATCTCAAAAGGCTCATGGACTAGTTCTAATGCATATTCAGCCATTCTATAGAATTCAATCTCACATTCTGAAACACCAACAGGCTAACCGATAGGCTACCCTGTCCAATTCACCCAAACTGGCAACACTTTTCATCTCACTTGCTACTCGAAAGGAACTTTTCCACGAATCTAGAAGAAAAATCGAACCAAGTTAGCTAATAAGAGAGCGGTCCACCAATTCAAGTCTGGACCCCTGAAACTGGAAAGCAGAATAATCAACACCATACCGCTCGATATAATCAAAAGCTTGAAGGATACACTGACATCATTTTATTTTTAAAAAATCACGAGGTTTATCTGATGCATTGCTTAAGAATATCGGAAGGTTCAGTTGAGTAATATAATGCAGCCTCTTCAGACACTCGGACCGAACTGTTACCTCGGCTAGCTAACCAGCCAGAACATTTAGAGGCACAAAACATGCTGCTTTTGGAACATAATTTACTGGGGCAATATTTAAAACTGGAATAGGAGCTCCCTGTGGCTGAACGTCTCCATTTGCAGCAACCTGATAAGCTGCCTAGCGAATAACAGGTTCTTGTGGTATCTGTGTCGCCAAGATTCTCGTAAAACCATCATAGAGAGCAGAGGGAACCACAAGGCCCTGCTCCCTTTCCCATCGCGAGCTTGTACAACTGGGACCTCCGTAACTAGATCGTCAGCACGATAAAAAAACTCTCGGGGGCTTCGTCAGTACTAGCCCCATGCTAGACTGCGTCGCCTTGAACTCATACTGTTTGCTGATTTATCGCACGGGCGTTCATAATTACCACGAAGGAATTAACGAATTAACGAAAATACTTTTGAATCCTAGACCGACGCACGATCGGTAATGAAGGAAGTGAAACTTCCTAAATGCCATCATAGCCTCTCGTAGATAAGTACGGACGTCTACGTACCCATAAGTGAGACTCTACTAGAAACTGTCTTACTCTGGATAGACTCTAAACCGGGCTCTGATACCAACTGATGCGACTCGAAATCCGGCTAGGCCGTGCGGGCACACAACATTCTCCCCTAGACCTAAAAATAAGACTTACATACTGATACCTCTAAGCTGTACAAAAAAAAATTACAGCTGACTATCCAACATACTAGGTTTAGGGCTATCCAAACTAGGCACCTAAGAGTACAAAAGAAAACAGATACCTCCTTTAGGAAACAAAATGCAACTGAAATAATAACCAATAAACTGGTGGCCATCGGGAATAAAAGCTGGCTCACCCTGACAGCTGAAGTCGTCTTCGCTCCTTCACAACGTGGCGAACTCAATCCTAGAGCGAACCTGCCGAAACGAAATAGATAGACAAGAAACAAACAACAAACAAGGGTGAGTCAAAAGGACTCAATAAGTGGGTCAGATTAGCCACCTAAAAGAATAGGATAGCTAGCTAGGGAGAAGAAACAGATAAACTAAATTCATCTTATTTAAATTATAAAAATGCCAGAGCCAGATAATAACCAGAAACACGTATGAAATCATAAACTCAACCGGGAATACAAGCCAGAAACATGTCAACAAATAAGAAATGCACGTAGAAGCAGAAAAGTGGATATGTACCACAAGTCTACACAATGGTATGAAATAAAACGAAATGAGATGAAATGAAATGATGCAAAGGGTCACATGTGTCCGTAATCCCATCTCGAAGCAGAATACTCCTGCATTCGAGGGGAATCAAATCTGATAACAAACTTGAGCGGAATACTCCTGCTCCTGGGGCGGAATACTCCTACACCCGATATAATATAAACCAGAGGTGGAATATTCCTGCACTCTCCTGGGCCGGAATACTCCTGCACCCGATATAATGTAAAGCTGGGGCGGAATACTCTAGCACTTAGTATCTGACATAAGAGCGAAATACTCCTGCTCCTGGGGCGGAATACTCCTGCACCAAATATGATATAAACCAGAGGCGTAATACTCCTGCACTCTTCTGGGGCGGAATACTCCTGCACCCGATAAAATTAAAACCAGAGTCGGAATACTCATGTACTCTCTTAGGGCGGAATACTCCTGCTCCCAATATGATATGCAATGTAATGCATATGAATGCAATGTGATGCAATAATAACCCTTCACCGGTACGGGACTCTCATCGACAACCGGGAAGTAGATGTCAACTCACAGCCAGAGTACAATGCTCAGATCCTCAATGCAATATCAACAACAGGACATAACATATAATATATAATGTAAATTCAAAGCTAAGGCGTAATGAGTACGCCTATCGGCATCTACACACGTAAGGAACACGTGGTAGAAAATCCACGAGGCCAGGTGTCTCCAAAGAAATAGATATAAACACTTACCTTGTTACAAAGTTAGTACAGCCACTCAATAACCGCTCGGTCCTTTGGATTCATTGCCAAACGATCCCGCTGTGTTCAATAACCGGAAAAATATATTACATAAGCCTAAAGGCTTCATTCCCCACATCTTAGGGTAATCCGGTTAGGAACCTGATATCCTATTCGCATACGTAATACACAAGCCAGGCCTCTGTACAGGGTTTAAGGTCACATAACCAAACCCCAAATAAATTACATTTATATGTTGCCCATAAATCACTCAGTACGAATATATAATTATTTCCATTATCGGGGTCCAATTGACCCTTTAAACTATTAATTGATCTTATTAAATCGATGTCCAATATCTCATTTTTTACCAACAAAATATATTCAAACACACGTAATAAACTCAAATAAATTAAGATCATTACCTGAATGTTTCGGGGTAAAAATTTGACACGACCCGGAATTTGGTTAGGCTGTGCGGGCACCCGACATCCTCCCCTAGACCCGTCGAGCGAACCCTTACCAATTAAATTAGGAAAATAAATATAATAATTCATAAATAAGGACAAGACTTAAAACAAAAACACTGACATACTGATACCTCTAAGCTGTACAAAAGAAATTAAAGCTGACTACCCAATATACTAGGTTTAGGGCTATCCAGACTAGACATCTAAGAGTACAAAAGAAGACAAATACCTCCTGAAGGGAGCAAAATGCAACTGAAATAATAACCAATAAATTGGTGGCCATCCGGAATAAAAGCTGGCTCACCCTGACAGCTGAAGTCGTCTTCGCTCCTTCACAACGTGGCGAACTCAATCCTGGAGCGAACCTGCCGAAACGAAATAAATAGACAAGAAACAAACAACAAACAAGGGTGAGTCAAAAGGACTCAATAAGTGGGGCAGACAAGCCACCTCAAAGAATAGGATAGCTAGCCAGGGAGAAAAGAAACATATAAACCAAATTCCTCTTATTTAAATTATAAAAAGACAGAGCCAGATAACAACCGGAAACACGTATGAAACCATAAACTCAACTAGGGATACGAGCAAGAAACATATCAACAAATAAACAATGCACATATAAGCAGGACAGTAGTTATGTACCACATGTTTACACAATGGTATGAAATTAAATGAAATGAAATGAGATGAAATGAAATCTGATGCAAAGGGTCACATGTGCCCGTCCTCCCATCTCGAAGCGGAATACTCCTGCATTCGAGGGGAATCTAATCTGATAATCAACTGGAGCGGAATACTCCTGCTCCTGGGGCGGAATACTCCTGCACCCGATATAATATAAACCAGAGGCGGAATACTCATGCACTCTCCTGGGGCGGAATACTCCTGCACCCGATATAATGTAAAGCTGAGGCAGAATACTCCTGCACTCAATATCTGACATAAGAGCGGAATACTCCTGCACTCAATATCTGACATAAGAGCGGAATACTCCTGCTCCTGGGGCGGAATCCTCATTCCCTCAATATGATACAAAGGAGCGAAATCCTCCTGCTCCTGGGCGGAATACTCCTGCACCCAATATGATATGCAATGTAATGCATATGAATGACATATAGTGCATATGAATGCAATGTGATGCAATAATAACCCTTCACCGGCGCGGAACTCTTATCAACGGCCGGTAAGTAGATGTCAACTCACAGCCAGGGTACAATGCTCAGATCCTCAATGCAATACCAACAACAGGGCATAACATATAATATACCATGTGAATTCAAAGCTAAGGCGTAGTGAGTACGCCTATCGGCAGCTACACACGTAAGGAACACGTGGTAGAATATCCACAAGGCCAAGGGCCTCCAAAGAAATAGATACAAACACTTACCTCATTCCAAAGTTAACACTGCTGCCCAACACCCATTTTATTCGTTTGGATTCATTGCCAAACGATCCCAATGTGTTCAATGAGGAGAAAAATATATCAAATAGGGATAAGGCTTCATTCCTCACATCTTAGGGCAATCCGGTTAGGAGCCTGATACACTATTCGCATATGCAATACGCAGGCCAGGCATATGTACGAGGTTTATGGTCACACAACCAAACTCTAAATAAATAACATTTCTAAGTTGCCCATAACTCCCTGCGTACGAATATATAATCAATTTCATTATCGGGGTCCATTTGACCCTTTAAACTATTAATTGAACTTATTAAAACGATGTATAATATTCCAAGTTTTACCGTTAAAACATATTCAAACACATATAATAAACTCAAATAATATATTAGGATCATTACCTGAATATTTCAGGGTGAAAATTCTACTTTTCTCTGGCCCTTTTTCTTATTTTCTGGCATTTGTTTCTGAAATTTTTTTTCTCACTTTCTAGATTCTGTTTCGTTTTTGGTTCCTCCTTTTGACCTTAGCATATAAGCATATGTAGGCCCACCGCATCTCATTTCTCTTTCTTTCATTTGTCTTTTTCCTTTTTCAATTTTTTATTTTCTTTTCTTTTCGCGATGAAAATTAAGACGGAACCCTATGATATTTGAAATAATTCCAACTTTTGTATACTAGTAATACAAAATATATGTAACATACTCGCAAAGGCGGATCTCAAATTGGACTCCCAAAACTCAAGATGCGAATTTAAATAGAAAAAGTAAAATTATTTAACTTTCGGTATTTTAGCGGAAACTAGCTGAACAACATCGAAATTCACTTTCGAAAGTTCACAAAAGTCACAAATAATCATACGAACCTAACGGCGCTTTCGGATTTCGATTTGGAGCTCGTTCGCCAAAACCGAGCTCGAAAATCCCTTTTTAATATTTATTGACAATAAAAACTGAAACCTTCTTCCGATGCCTACCAAATGATGTCTGATTTAGCTGAAATTTTACAGATAAGTCCCAATGGATATTTTTAAAATTATCGGCACGCCAATCGTAGTCCTAACTTCCGCAACGACTAACCGAGGTCGTTTCATTCTCCTCCACTTAAACTCTTGTTCGTCCTCGAACGAGCCTAAGTCTAAAGAAAAATTCGCGCGGATAACAAGAGAACTTGCACGACCTTCATGAGCTACTCCACAGACATTATTTCTTGATTACAGGATCAGAATTATAACACGCATATCGAACTTTTGGAATAAAATATATCTAGATAATATGGTAATACCATTACACAGCTTATTCTGACTAAGCTGATCCTTCCTTGATCATGAGAAGAGAGTTCTACATTTTCAAAGAAAAGATACACGGAACTTTGAATAGGTTAACATGATTCAGCCGATAATCACCTCTTCGATATACCTTTCGATGTAGAACATGTCGATGGAACTAAGAATAAGCTTACGCTTGATGCAATAGGGGATGCTTTTGATGTATCTTGTCACTACATACTATAGAAGAGTTGATGCAAGCTATATTATGTTTACAAACGCACTATGCAACGTCTCAGTTGATGTTAGTGTTGTTCCGCAAGCTCTTTGTGGGAATGTAGTTACTCATATCCTAATGTATGTTAAAGGTTCATCTGAACAGGGTCTATCATATAAGGATAAGGATCATGCAAATACTACTGGATAGCATGATGCAGACCAGAAATGATCTTCAAACTGAACATCTACATCAGGGTATTGTCTCTGAGTTGGAAATATTATGACTTGAAAAAGTAAAACTAAAAGAGATATATAGTTGGACCATTAGCTGAGGCAGAATACCAGCAACAAAGTTGATTATATGAGCACTTATAACGCTAAAGTAACTTCTCAAAGAGTTGAGGTGTGAAAGAGATATATATACCAATGATGGATTGTCGACAAGCTGCACTAGACCTTTAACTCTAAATTTCCATGAAGTAAAACAGCGTCAGTATGAGGATTCAGTTCTAGTTGAATACAGACAGATATCCAAAAGAAAACCGGAGTAGCCATACAGGGTTACTACTGACGGTGTTCTC
Source organism: Petunia x hybrida (assembly GCA_037355625.1). Taxonomy (NCBI): domain Eukaryota; kingdom Viridiplantae; phylum Streptophyta; class Magnoliopsida; order Solanales; family Solanaceae; genus Petunia; species Petunia x hybrida. The sequence continues at coordinate 1,957,479 of JBBBVM010000080.1, forward strand.
ATGTATAAGGATAGACTTTGTGTTCCTGATGTTGCAGATTTAGTTTATGATAAAGGCACATTATTCCAAATACACTGTTCATCCAGGTTCGACTAAGATGTACCATGATCCTAAACAGATTTATTGATGGGATGGAATGAAGTGTGACATAGCAGAATTTGTGGCTTAATGTTCTAATTGCCAGCAAGTTAAAGTCATGTCATCTTTCCAGACTTTATGTTTTCAGCTGATAGGTACATATATATAATCAGGTTGCCAGCTTATCTCTGTCATTAATAGATTATTAGTGGGTTTAGTGTCGTGGCCCAAGGTTGGGTCGTGGCAAAAGTGGTATCAACGCCTTAGAGATTTAATATTACCATTCAGTATTTGGAGGAAGAATCCTCCACTTAAAGCACAAACTCATGTAGCCATTTTAATAGGAATAACCATCCTCGCACAGTCTGCTGGACTAAAGAAGATTTAGCTAAAAGTTGAATGTAGGCAGACCTAAGCTACCAACTATCCTTTCGAGTTGCCAAACAGCAGTAACTCTCAAGTTCACAACTCCATACCTTTGCCGTAAATACCACCGCCTGATGGATGATACTTCTATATAAAAATCTCGAACCAAGAGGAGACACATAGATCGAGCATTACTTACCAGCCACTTTACACCGGAAGAAACAACGACACTTCCTGATGGTGACGAATAAGAATCCCATCATCCTACCAACACTGATTTCCGAGGAGAGGTAAACTGAATTGACATAATAACAGAAGGTGGCGTAACAAGATGCCAAGAACAAAAATACCGATACTCACTCACAAATCCCTCACATTTAAACCAGCTAAACTAGTAGGGTCATCATAAATGCCAGGAATAAATTATATCAGAAGCTCACCCCTCTTCCGTAACCGATTCTTAATAGAACGACATCCAAGGAAACCATCGAAACATGATAAGACACACCATTTCCAGATCGATCGAAATAATCAAATCTTACACACATATAAGGGAAGAAGAAACACATGGGTCTACTACATCGGATGCCTCAGCATCCTGCCAGGCTGGCAGTTTATAAAACTGCCTCTGCGGCTGAACCAAGCCGCTACACTGATAATTACCTTCTGAAAAATTACTGCCACCACGCCTTGAACCTTTACTGGATCGTTGCATTTCTCTGGCTAATTGAGATCTAAATGAAATCCCTGCGACTGTGCAGGTGCCTGATGAAAAGAGAAAGGACGACTGCCTACTTACCGAAGTAAGGAAAAACTACTCAAAGGATAACCAGATTCACGACAATGATAACAGCTTTTCGACTAAAAATGGAAACTGGAAAGATTGTTGATAGCTGTAAAGAAAAGACTGAATCTGATCTTGACGAGCTACTGGTGCACTCTAAGAATCACGTGACACACGCTGAGATAACCTGGAAGGTGACCTCCCAACATAATCATAACTTTTGCCTCCAAATGAGGTATCATGGTTACCCACTAGGGCCACGATATCTCTTGCTCTCCCGCTCTAACTTATGGTATGCCTCGTACCTCTGAGCAATATTAACAAAAACTTCAACTGAAATTTCGGCCTCAATCTCTCGAGCCATCTGGGATCTCAAGGAAGGAGAAAGGTCATCAGTAAATCTTTGAATCTCTCGAAAGGCTCATGGACTAGTTCTAATGCATATTCAGCAATTCTATAGAGTTCAATCTCACATTCTGAAACACCAACAGACTAATCGACAGGCTACCCTGTCCAATCTACTCAAACTGGCAACACTTTTCATCTCGCTCGCTACTCGAAAGGAACTTTCCACGAATCTAGAAGAAAAACCGAACCAAGTTAGCTAATAAGAGAGCGGCCCACCAATTCAAGGCTGGACCCCTGAAAGTGGAAAGCAGAATAATCAACACCATACCGCTCGATATAATAAAGAGCCTGAAATATACGATAACATCATTTTATTTTAAAAAGAACCACGAGGTTTATCTGATGAATTTCTTAAGAATATCGGAAGGTTCAACCGTATAAAATAATGCAACCTCTTTAGGAACTTGGACCGAACTGATACCTCGGCTGGCTAACCAGCCAGAACAATTAGAGGTGCAACACATACTACCTCCGGAATATAATTTACTGCAGCAATATCAAGAACTGGAATAGAAGCTTCCTGAGACTGAACGTCTGCATCTGCATCTGAGACAACCTGATAAGCTGCCTAGCGAACAATAGATTCTTGCGGTATCTGCGTCGCCATGATTCTCGTAAAAGCATTGTAGAGAGCCAAGGGAACCACAAGGCCCTGCTCCCTTGCCCATCGCGAGCTCTTACAGCTGGGACCTCCGTAACTAGTTCGTCAGCACGATCAAAACTCTCGGAGCTTCGTCAGTGCTAGCCCCAGGCTAGACTGCTTCGTCTTGAACTCCTACGGTTTGCCGATTTGTCGCACGAGGGTTCACAATTACCACGAAGGAATTAACCAAAATAGTTTTGCATCCTAAACTGACGCACGATCAGAAAAGAAGGAAGTGAAACTTCCTAAATGCCATCATAGCCCCTCGTAGATAAGTACGGACGTCTACGTACCCATCAGTGAGACTCTACTAGACACTGCCTAAGTCTGGATAGACTATAAAATGGGCTCTAATACCAACTGACACGACCCGGAATTCGGTTAGGCCGTGCGGGCACCCGACATCCTCCCCTATACCCGTCGGGCGAACCCTTACCAATTAAATTAGGAAAATAAATATAATAATTCATAAATAAGGACAAGACTTAAAACAAAAACACTGACATACTGATACTTCTAAGTTGTACAAAAGAAATTACAGCTGACTACCTAAAATACTAGGTTTAGGGCTATACAGACTAGACATCTAAGAGTACAAAAGAAGACAAATACCTCCTGAAGGGAGCAAAATGCAACTGAAATAATAACCAATAAATTGGTGGCCATCCGGAATAAAAGCTGGCTCACCCTGACAGCTGTAGTCGTTTTCGCTCCTTCACAACGTGGCGAACTCAATCCTGGAGCGAACCTACAGAAACGAAATAGATAGACAAGAAACAAACAACAAACAAGGGTGAGTCAAAAGGACTCAATAACTGGGGCAAACAAGCCACCTCAAAGAATAGGATAGCTAGCCAGGGAGAAAAAAAACGGACAAACCAAATTCCTCTTATTTAAATTATAAAAAAGCAGAGCCAGATAACAACAGGAAACACATATGAAACCATAAACTCAACTAGGGATACGAGCAAGAAACATATCAACAAATAAACAATGCACATATAAGCAGGACAGTAGTTATGTACCACAAGTTTACACAATGGTATGAAATTAAATGAAATGAAATGAGGTGAAATGAAATCTGATGCAAAGGGTCACATGTGCCCGTCCTCCCATCTCGAAGAGGAATACTCCTGCATTCGAGAGGAATCTAATCTGATAATCAGCTGGAGCGGAATACTCCTGCTCCTGGGACAGAATACTCCTGCACCCGATATAATATAAACCAGAGGCGGAATACTCCTGCACTCTCCTGGGGCGGAATACTCCTACACCCGATATAATTTAAAGCTGAGGCGGAATACTCCTGCACTCAATATCTGACATAAGAGCGGAATATTCTTGCTTCTGGGGTGGAATCCTCCTACCCTCAATATGATATAATGGAGCGGAATCCTCCTGCTCCTGGGCGGAATACTCCTGTACCCAATATGATATGCAATGTAATGCATATGAATGACATATAGTGCATATGAATGCAATATGATGCAATACAAACCTTCACCGGCGCGGGACTCTTATCAACAGCCGGGAACTAGATGTCAACTCACAGCAAGGGTACAATGCTCAGATCCTCAATGCAATACCAACAACAGGGCATAACATATAATATACAATGTGAATTCAAAGCTATGGCGTAATGAGTACGCCTATCGGCAGCTACACACGTAAGGAACACGTGGTAGAATATCCACAAGGCCAAGGGCCTCCAAAGAAATGGATACAAACACTTACCTCGTTCCAAAGTTAACACTGCTGCCCAACAACCGCTTTATTCTTTTTGATTCATTGCCAAACGATCCCAATGTGTTCAATGAGCAGAAAAATATATCAAATAGGGATAAGGCTTCATTCCTCACATCTTAGGGCAATCCGGATAGGAGCCTGATACCCTATTCGCATACGCAATACGCAGGCGAGGCCTATGACGGGGTTTATGGTCACATAACCAAACTCTAAATAAATTATATTTATAAGTTGCCCATAACTCCCTGAGTACGAATATATAATCAATTTCATTATCAGGGTCCATTTGACCCTTTAAACTATTAATTGAACTTATTAAAACGATGTATCATATTCCATATTTTACAATTAAAATATATTCAAACACACGTAATAAACTCAAATAATATATTAGGATCATTACCTGAATGTTTCAGGGTGAAAATTCTACTTTTTTCTCCGGCCCCTTTTCTTATTTTCTGGCATTTTGTTCCGTTAATATTCTCTGTTTCTCACTTTCTAGATTCTGTTTCGTTTTTGGTTCCTCCTTTTGACCTTAGCATATATGCTAAACATATATAGGCCCACCGACTCTCATTTCCCTTTCTTTCATTTGTCTTTTTCCTTTCTCAATTTTTTTATTTTCTTTTCTTTTCTTTTCGCGATGAAAATTAAGACGGAACCCTACGATATTCGAAATAATTCCAACTTTTACATACCAGTTATAAAAAATATATGTAATATACTCGCAAAGACGGATCTCAAATTGGACTCTCGAAACACAAGATGCGAATTTAAATAGAAAAAGTCAAATTATTTAACTTTCGGCATTTTAGCGGAAACTAGCCGAAGAACGTCGAAATTCACTTTCGAAAAGTCACAAAAGTCACAAATAATCATACGAACCTAACGGTGCTTTCAAATTTCGATTCGGAGCTCGTTCACCAAACCCGAGCTCGAAAATCCCTTTTTAATATTTATTGATAAAAACTGAAACCTTCTTCCAATGCCTACCAAACGATGTCTGATTTAGCTCAAATTTTACAGATAAGTCCCAATGGATATTACGAAAATTTTGAAATTTTTCGGCACGCCAATCGGAGTCCTAACTTCCGAAACGACTAACCGAAGTTGTTTCAAAATTCTACTTTACTCCAGCCCCTTTCTTATTTTCTGGCATTTTTTCCCTTCGTCAATTCCTCTGGTCCCGTTCTCATTTTCTGTTCTAATGTTTTTGTTCGTTTTGCTCATTTAACTTCTATTCCTATATACTATTAACCCACCGCCTAACATTTTGTCCTTTCTTTCCTTTTGTTTTTTCTTTTTTTTTCTTTTATAATTTCTTTTCTTTTCGAAAATTAAAATGGTACCCTATTATACTCGAAATAATTCCAACTTTTGCATACAAGTTATACAAAATATAAGTAACATACTCTGCGAAGGCGGATCTCAAATCGGACTCCCGAAACTCAATATGCAAATTAAATGAAAAAAGATCAAATTATTTAACTTTCGGCATTTTAGCGGAAACTAGCCGAACAACATCGAAATTCACTTTCGAAAAATCAAAAAATTCACAAATAATCATACGAACCTAACGACGCTTTCGAATTTTAAATCGGAGCTCATTTGCCAGAACCGAGCTCGAAAATCTCTTTTTAATATTTTTCGACAATAAAAACTGAAACATTCTTCTGATGCATACCAAACAAGGTCTGATTTAGCTCAAATTTTACAGACAGGTCCTAATGGATATCATGAATAATTTTTAAAATTATCGGCACGCCAATCGGAGTCTTAACTTCCGAAACGACTAACCGAGGTCGTTTGAAATATGTAGGCTAATTCAAGTGCTTGAATTAGGGCTTCATTTTCTATTTCATTATTTGTTATTGCTGGGCAGCTGACGCCCTTCCTAAATAAATTCTTGGTTGGATATTTGTTCACGCAACCGAGACAGGCTTCTTTAACATTTGAAGCTCCATGGGTGTGGATCAGCCATTCTCCAGGTATAACACCTTCAATCATCTTCTATTTGATTTCGGCCTTTCGAATCATATAAGCACTGAAGTCAGCAACAAAATTCGCGAGGACTTGTGTCTTTATGGCCGTACGTGGCTGACAGATGATATCGTATTCCCCTAACTCTACGGCCTATTTTGCTAGCTAGCTCGAGAACTCGAGTTTGTGCGAGACAGTCCGTAAAGGGAAATAAGAGACTATGATGATCGTATGACTATGAAAGTACGGTCGTGAAACGACCTTAGGTAGTCGTTACGGGAGTTAAGTCTTCGATTGGCGTGCCGATCATTTTAAAATCTTCGTAAGGTCTATTAGGACCTGTCTGTAAAATTTGAGCTAAATCAGACCTCATTTGGTACGTATCGGAAGAAGATTTCAATTTTTATTATCGATAAATATTAAAAAGAGATTTTTGAGCTCGATTTTAGCGAATCATCTCCGATTCGAAATCCGAAAGTGCTGTTAGGTTCGTATAATTATTTGTGACTTTCGTGAACTGTTAATTTCGAATTTCGAGGTTGTTCAGCTAATTTCCGCTAAAATGCTGAAAGTTAAATAATTTGATATTTTTCCATTTAATTTGCATATTGAATTTGGGTAGTCCGATTTAAGATCCGCTTTAGCAAGTGTGTTACATATATTTTGTATAACTTACTTAATTGGACCCTGATAATGGAATTGAGTATATATCAGTGAGTTATGGGCAACATATAAATGTAATTTATTTAGGGTTTGGTTATGTGACCTTAAACCCTGTACATAGGCCTAGCCTACGTATTGCGTATGCCAATAGGGTATCAAGTTCCTAACCGGATTGCCCTAAGATGTGAAGAATGAAACCTTTAGCCTAATTTGATATATTTTCTGCTTATTGAATAAGCAGGATCGTTTGGCGATGAATCCAAAGGATAAAGCGGTTGTTGAGCAGCTGTGCTAACTTTGTAACAAGGTAAGTGTTTGTATCCATTCCTTTGAAGGCCCTTGGCCTCGTGGATAATCTACCACGTGTTCCTTACGAGTGTAGCTGCCGATAGGCGTACTCATTAGGCCTTAGATTTGGATTTACATTGTCTATTATATATTATACCATGTTGTTAGTATTGCATTGAGCATATGTGTATTACACTCTGGTTTTGAGCATTGCATATATTTCCCGGTAATCGATAAAAGTCCAGAGCCGGCGAAGGGTCATCATTGCATATACTTCCGGTAATCGATGAGAGTCCCGAGCCGGTGAAGGGTCATCATTGCATATACTTCCCGGTAATCGATGAGAGTCCCGAGCCGCTGAAGGGTCGTAATTGTATATACTTCCCGGTAATTGATGAGAGTCCCGAGCCGGTGAAGGGTCATCATCGCATATACTTCCCGGTAATCGATGAGAGTCCCGAGCCGGTGAAGGGTCATTATGGCATATACTTCCCGGTAATCCATGAGAGTCCCGAGCTGGTGAAGGGTCATTATTGCATATATCTTCTGGTGGAGAGTGAGAGTCCCGCACCGGATATAGGTGTCAAGAATATAAGACTGCATTGCATCGTACCACATTCATCCCATCTCATTGCACTGTATACTGACTATTGTGTGTATTATGTTGTGTTTTATTTGTGCGCTATGTATACCATGTTGTGGACATATCTCAGTTTGCCTATATATTCCTGGCTCGTATCCTGAGTTGCACGCTGCAACAGTATAAATATATGGATCGGGTTGCACGCTGCAACAGTATAAAATACGGATCGGGTTGCACGCTGCAACAGTATAAATATATGGATCGGGTTGCACGCCGCAACAGTATGTATTTCTGATTGTTGATATGCTCGGGATACTTAAAAACCTATATGTTCTGTCTACCTTATGTCCCTGGTTGTTTATCGTTACATATGTGTTTTCAGTTATTATCTGGCTCTGCTTTTTAATAGTTTAAATAAGATCGATTTGGTTTACCTGTTTTTCTTCTCCCTGGCTAGCTATCCTATTCTTTGAGGTGACTAGTCTGTCCCACTTATTGAGTATTTTTTACTCATCCTTGTTTGTTGTTTGTTTCTTGTCTATCTATTTCGTTTCGGCAAGTTCGCTCCAGGATTGAGTTCGCCATATTGTGCAGGAGCGAAGATGACTTCAGCTATCAAGGTGAGCCAGCTTTTATTCCGGATGGCCACCAGTTTATTGTTTATTATTTCAGTTGTGTTTTGCTACCTTCAGTAGGTATCTGTCTTCTTTCGTACTCTTAGATGTCTAGTCTGGATAGCCCTAAACCTAGTATGTTGGGTAATTAGCTGTAATTTCTTTGTACAGCTTAAAGGTATCAGTATATTTGTGCTTTTCCTTAGTCTTGTTCCTATTTATAAATTGAATTATATTTATTTTCCTAATTTAATTGGTAAGGGTTCGCCCGACTGGTCTAGGAGAGGATGTCGGGTGCCCGCACGGCCTAACCGAATTCTGGGTCGTGTCAGGTCGCAACTTCGTTGTTGCCATCACTAACGCGAGCGCCAGTTTTTCCAGATGCTAATACGGGTTTCAGCGTCTAGGAGAGACTTGCTGACATATTATATTGGGGATTGCACTTCCTTCAGTGTCTAGTAGTTTCTCGCTGATGGGTACGTAGATGTCCGTACTTATCTATGAGGGGCTATGATGGCATTTAGGAAGTTTCACTTCCTTTTTTTCTGATCGTGTGTCGGTCTAGGATGCAAAAGTATTTTCGTTAATTCCGTCATGGTAATGGTGAACCCTCGTGCGACAAATCAGCAAAGTGTAGGAGTTCAGGACGAAGTAGTGTAGCCTGGGGCTAGAGCTACTCAAGCCCCGAGAGTTGTGGACTGTGGTGACGATCCAGTCGCGCAGGCCCCATCTGTACGAGCTTGCGATGGGCAAGGGAGCATGGCCTTGTGGTTCCTTTGGATCTCTACAATGGTTTAACGAGAATTTTGGCGACGCAGATACCGCGAGAACCTATTATTTGCTAGGCAACTTATTAGGTCGCCGCATATGCAGATGTTTCGGACTTAGAGAGCTCCTATTCCAGTTCTTAATATTGTCGCACTAAACTATGTTCCGGTGGCAGCATGTGTTATGCCTCTAGTTATTCTGGCTGGTTAGCTAACCTGAGTAATGGCTCGGTCCGAGTGTCTGAAGAGGTTGCGTTATTCCACCCAAATTAGCCTTCTGATGTTATCCTGTGTAAGTTTTTTTAAAAATAAAATGATGTCAGCGTATCTTTCAGGCTCTTGATTGTATCGAGCGGTATGGTGTTGATTATTCTGCTTTCCAGTTTTTGGGGTCCTGACACGACCTCGAATCCGGCTAGGCCTTGCGGGCACCCGACTCTCTCCCCTAGACCCGTCGGGCGAACCCTTACCAATTAAATTAGGAGAATAAATATAACAATTCATAAATAAGGACAAGACTTAAAAAAACACAGCCATATTGACACCTATAAGCTGTATGAAAGAAAGTTACAGCTGACTACTCAACATACTTGGTTTAGGGCTATCCAGACTAGACATCTAAGAGTACAAAAGAAGACAAATACCTCCTGAAGGGAGCAAAATGCAACTGAAATAACAATCAATAAACTGGTGGCCATCCGGAATAAAAGTTGGCTCACCCTGACAGCTGAAGTCGTCTTCGCTCCTTTACAATGCGGCGAACTCAATCCTAGAGTGAACCTGCCGAAACGAAATAGATAGACAAGAAACAAACAACAAACAAGGGTGAGCCAAAAGGACTCAATAAGTGGGGCAGACTAGCCACCTCAAAGAATAGGATAGCTAGCCAGGGAGAAGAAACAGATAAACTTAATTCCTCTTATGTAAATTATAGAAAGGCAGAGTAGGATAACAACCGGAAACACATATGATGCCATAAACTTAACTAGGGGTACGAGCCAGAAACATATCAATAAATAAGCAATGCACATATAAGCAGGACAATAGTCATGTACCGTAAGTCTACACAATGGCATGAAATTAGATGAAATGAAATGAAATGTGATGCAAAGGGTCACACGTGCCCGTAATCCCATCCTGAAGCGGAATACTCCTGCATTCGAGGGGAATCCAATCTGATAATCAACTGGAGCGGAATACTCCTGATCCTGGGGCGGAATACTCCTGCACCCGATATAATATAAACCAGAGGCGAAATACTCCTACACTCTCCTGGGGCGGAATACTCCTGCACCCGATATCTGACATAAGAGCAGAATACTCCTGCTCCTGGGGTGGAATTCTCCTACCCTCAATATGATACAATGGAGCGGAATCCTCCTGCTCCTGGGGCGGAATACTCCTGCACCCGATATAATATGCAATGTAGTGCATATGAGTCATATATAATGCACCTGAATGCAATGTGATGCAAATCGACAGCCGGGAAGTAGATTCCAACTCACAGCCAAAGTACAATGCTCAGATCCTCAATGCAATACCAACAACAGGATATAACATATAATATATAATATAAATCCAAAGCTAAGGCGTAAGGAGTACGCCTATCGGCAGCTACACACGTAAGGAACACGTGGTAGAAAATTCACGAGGCCAGGTGCCTCCCAAGAAATGGATATAAACACTTACCTTGTTACAAAGTTAGCACAGCAGCTCAATAACCGCTTTGTCCTTTCGTTTCATTGCCAAACGATCCCACTCTATTCAATAAGCAGAAAAATATATTAACTTAGGCTAAAGGCTTCATTCCTCACATCTTAGGGCAATCCAGGTAGGAACCTGATACCCTATTTGCATACGCAATACGCAGGCCAGGCCTATGTACAGGGTTTATGGTCACATAACAAAACCCTAAATAAATTATATTTATATGTTGCCCATAACACATTGAGTACGAATATATAATCAATTCCATTATCGGGGTCCATTTGGCCCTTTAAACTATTTATTGAACTTATTAAAACGATGTCTAATATTCTAAGTTTTACCGTTAAAATATATTCAAACACACGTAATAAACTCAAATAATGCATTAAAATCATTACCTGAATGTTTCGGGGTGAACATACTATTTTTCTCCGGCTCTTTTTGCATTTTCTGGAATTTTTTTCCTACTGCGTCATTTCATTTTCTCTGTAACTTTTCTGTTCTAATATTTCTGTTTGCTCCCCATTCTCAATGAAGGAAAGAGAATATATCCCTTAGCCCACTGTCCTTGATTTCATTTTGTTTTTTGTCTTTTTCTCTTATTTTCTTTTCTTTTCTTTTCGCGACAAAAATTAAAAAAGTACCCTACGATATCCGAAATAATTCCAACTTATGCGTACAAGTTATACAAAAGATATGTAACATACTCGCAAAGGAGGGTCTCAAATCGGACTCTTGAAACTCAATATACAAATTAAATGGAAAAAGATCAAATTATTTAACTTTCGGCATTTTAGCGGAAACTAGCCGAACAACATCGAAATTCACTTTCAAAAATCACAAAAGTCACAAATAATCATACGAACCTAACGACGCTTTCGGATTTCCGGAGCTCATTCACCAAAACCGAGCTCGAAAATCTCTTTTTAATATTTATCGACAATAATAACTGAAACCATCTTCCGATGCCTACCAAACGAGGTCTGATTTAGCTCAAATTTTACAGATAAGTCTCAATGGACCTTACGAACATTTTAAAATTATCGACATCCCAATAGGAGTCCTAACTTCCTAAACGACTAACCGAGGTCGTTTCATTCTCCTCCACTTAAACGCTCGTTCATCCTCGAACGAGCCTAAGCTTAAAGAAAAATTCACACAGATAACAAAAGAACTTGCACGACCTTCATAAGCTACTCCACAGACATTATCTCATGATTGCAGAATCAGAATTATAATACGAACACCGAACTCTTGGAATAAAACATATCTAGATAATATGATAATACCATTGCCCGGATTATTCTGACTACACTAATCTTTCCTCGATCACGAGAATAGATTTCTACACTTTCGAAACAAAGATACACGAAACTTTGAATGGGTTAACATGATTCAGCCGACAATTACCTCTTCGATATATCATTCGATATAGAACAGGTCGATGAAACTAAGAATTAGCTCTCGCTTGATGCAATAAGGGAAGCTTTTGAAGTACCTTGTTATTACACACTATAGAAGATTTGATGCAAGCTACATTATTTTTACGAACGCACTATGCAACATCTCAGTTGATTTTAGTTTTGTTCCGCAAGCTCCTTGTGGGAATGTAGTTACTCATATCCTAATGTATGTCAAAGGTTCATCTAAAAAGGGTCTATCATATAAGGATAAAGATCATGCAAATACTACTGGATAGTATGATGCAGACCCTGAATGATCTTCAGACTAAACATCTACTTTAGGGTATTGTCTTTGAATTGGAAATATTATGACTTGAAAAAGTAAAAATAAAGGAGACATGCAGTTGGACCATGAGCTGAGGCAGAATACCAGCAACAAAGTTGATTACATGAGCACTTACAACGCTAAAGTAACCTCTCAAGAAGTTGAGGTGTGAAGGAGATATGCCAATGATAGATGGACGACAAGCTACACTAGACCTGTATCTCTAAATTTTCATGAAATAAAACAGTGTCAGTATGAGGATCCAGTTCTAGTTGAATATAGACAGATAGCCAGAGGAAAACCGGAGTCACCATACATAGTTACTACTAACGGTGTTCTCATGTATAAAGAAAGACTTTGTGTCCCTGATGTTGTAGATTTATGTGGACAGATTATAATAGAGGCAAATTATTCCTAATATACTGTTTATCCAGGTTCGACTAAGATGTACCATGATCTTAAGCGGATTTATTGGTGGAATGGAATAAAGTGTGACATAGCAGAATCTGTGGCTCAGTATTCTAATTGCCAGCAAGTTAAAGTCGTGTCATCTTTCCGGACTTTATACTTTCAGCAGATATGTACGTATATATGATCAGGTTGCCAGTTTATCTCTGTCATTAATAGGTTATTAGTGGGTCTAGCAATGATCGACACTCATTGTAGGTTTCTGTCGTGGCCTTAGGTTGAGTCCTATAAAAATTGGTATCAACGCCCTTGGAGATTTAGTATTACCATTCATTATTTGGAGGAAGACTCCTCCACTTAAAGCACAAACTCATACAGCTATTTGAATATGAATACCCACCCCCCGCACAGTCTGCTGGACTAAAGAAGATTTAGTTAAAAGCTGAACGTAGGTAGACCTAAGCTACCAACTACCCTTTCGAGTTGCCAAGCAGCTGCAACTCTCGAGACACAACTCCATATATTTCTATAAGCACCACCGCCTGATGAATCAAATCAAAGATCAAATGACGCCTCTCAATACCCTTAGTAGCTTTGAAAAACAACAATGTGCTTACCCGGCTACCTGGACACGTACTCTGGCTAAACATAGGGAACATCACAATTGGTTACTAACCACCCAAACTCAATATTTTCTAGACGAGGAAGAGATGGTAATAGACCGAGGATAGAAATAATTAGAACTTCAGGAAGCTCATCTTCTTATTGCTTGGCTACCAAAGCTAGACTACTTCTGAGTCGGCTAACCGAAGAATCGCAATTAAAGAAATAGTTATTAAATGAGCTCTGTGGAACAACATCCATGCCAATTTAACCTCCCAATAAGAAGGAAACTCTGACAATTTACCAGAAAACCCTTTTATTATCCAGATAAGCTCATGGGATAACATGACCTTACTAGCGTCTGAACCAAGAGGAGATACGTAGATAAAATATTACTTACTAATCACTTTACACCAGAAGAAACGATACACTTGCTGATGGTGAAGAATTAGGATCCCATTATCCTACCAACACGAAATTCCGAGAAGAGAGGTAAACTGATTTGACATAATAACAGAAGGTGGAACAACAAGATGCCAGGCAGACAATACCGACACTTACTGCCAAATCTGTCATATTTAGACTAGAAAAATTAGCAGGGTCTCATAAATGCCGGGAATAAATCATACCAAAAACTCGCCCCTCTACCGCAGCCGATTCTTAATAAAAATGACACCCAAGAAAACCATGGAAACATGATAAGACAACCATTTCCAAATCAATCGGAAGAATCAAAGCTTACAGACATATAAGTGAGGAAGAAATACTTGGGTCTACTACATCAGATACCTCAACATCCTGCCAGACTGGTAAATCTTAGAACTGCCTCTGCGGCTGAGCCGAGCCTCTACCCTGATAATTACTTCAAGAAGAACAACTACCACCACGTTCTCGACCTCTATCGAATGAGGGCATATCTCTAGTTGCTTAAGATTTAAATGAAATTCTCTTCGACTGTGCAGGTGCCTGATGACGAGAGAAAGGACAACTGCCTACTTACCGAAGTAAGGAAAAACTTCTCAAAGAATAACCAGACTCATGACAATGATAACACCCTTTTCGCTAAAAATGGAAACTGGACAGATTATTCGTAGATACAAAGAGAAAACTGAGTCTATCTTGATGAACTATTAGCGCACTTTAAGAATTACGCTCTACAAGCTGAGATAACCTGGCAGGTGACCTCCCAAAATAATTAGAACTCTTACCTCTAAATGAGGTACCATGGTTGCCCACTAGGGCCACGGGATCTCTTGCTCTCACGCTCTAACTCTATCCCTCTAACTTACGGTATGCCCAATACCTTTGAGCAATAACAACAACGATATCAAATGAAGTCCCAACCTCAATTTTTCGAGCCATCTTGTATCTCAAAGAAGGAGAAAGGTCATCAATAAATCTTTGAATCTCTCGAAAGGCTCATAGACTAGTTTTAATGCATATTCAGCCATTCTATAGAATTCAATCTCATATTTTCAAACATCAACAGGCTAACCGATAGGCTACCCTGTCCAATCCACTCAAATTGGCAACACTTTTCATCTCGCTCGCTACTCGAAAGGATCTTTTCCACGAATCTAGAAGAAAAATTGAACCAAGTTAGCTAATAAAAGAGCGGCCCACCAATCCAAGGCTGGACCCTAAAACTGGAAAGCAGAATAATCAACACCATACCACTCGATATAATCAAGAGCCAGAAGGATACGTTGACATCATTCTATTTTAAAAAAACTTACACCGGGATCATCTAATCCATTGCTTGGGAATATCGGGATGTTCAACCGCGTAAAATGATATATCCTCTTTGGGCACTCGGACCGAACTGTTACCTCGGCTAGCTAACCAGCCAGCACAATTGGTGGCACAACACATGCTACATTTGGAACATATTTTACTGCGACAATATTAAGAACTAGAATAGGAACTCCCTGAGATCGAACATCTCCATCTGCGACAACCTGATAGGCTGCCTAGCGAATAATAGGTTCTTGCGGTATCTGCGTCCCCAAGATTCTCGTAAAAGAATTGTAGAGAGCCAAGGGAACTACAAGGCCCTGCTCCCTTGCCCATCGGGAGCTCGTACGGCTAGGACCTCCCTAACTAGACCGTCAGCAAGATCAAAACTCTCGGGGCATCATCAGTGCTAGCCCCAGGCTAGACTACTTCGTCTTGAACCCATACTGTTTGCTGATTTATCGCGCGAGGGTTCACAATTACCTCGAAGGAATTAACGAAAATACTTTTGCATTCTAGACCGACGCAGGATCAGAAATGAAGGAAGTGAAACTTCCTAAATGCCATCATAGCCTCTCGTAGATAAGTACGGACGTCTACGTACCCATCAGCGAGACTCTACTAGATATTGTCTTAGTCGGGATAGATTCTAAACCGGGCTCTGATACCGACTGACACGACCTAGAATCCGGTTAGGCCGTGCGGGGACCCGACTTTCTCCCCCTAGACCCGTTGGGCGAACCCTTACCAATTAAATTAGGAGAATAAATATAAAAATTCATAAATAAGGAGAAGACTTAAAAAAAACACAAAGACATATTGATACCTATAAGCTGTACGAAAGAAAGTTACAGCTGACTACCTAACATACTAGGTTTAGGACTATCCAGACTAGACATCTAAGAGTACAAAAAAAGTCAGATACCTCCTGAAGGGAGCAAAATGCAACTGAAATAACAACCAATAAACAGGCGGCCATCCGGAATAAATGTTGGCTCACCCTGACAACTGAAGTCGTCTTCGCTCCTTTACAACGTGGCGAACTCAATCCTAGAGCAAACCTGCCGAAACAAAATATATAGACAAGAAACAAACAATAAACAAGGATGAGTCAAAAGGACTCAATAAGTGGGGCAGACTAGCCACCTCAAAGAATAGGATAGCTAGCCAGGGAGAAGAAACAGATAAATTAAATTCCTCTTATTTAAATTATAGAAAGGCAGAGCCAGATAATAACCGGAAACAGGTATGATATCATAAACTCAACTAGGGATACGAGCCAGAAATACATCCGCAAATAAGCAATGCAGATATAAGCAGGACAGTATTCATGTACCGTAATTCTAAACAATGGCATGAAATGAGATGAAATGAAATGAAATGTGTTGCAAAGGGTCACACGTGCCGTAATCCCATCCCGAAGCGGAATACTCCTACATTCGAGGGGAATCCAATCAGATAATCAACTGGAGTGGAATACTCCTTCTTCTGGGGCGGAATACTCCTGAACCTGATATAATATAAACCAGAGGCGGAATACTCCTGCACTCTGCTGTGGCGGAATACTCCTGCACCCGATATCTGACATAAGAGCGGAATACTCCTGCTCCTGGGACGGAATCCTTGTACCCCCAATATGATACAGTGAAGCAAAATCCTCCTACTCCTGGGGCGGAATACTCCTGCACCCGATATAATATGCAATGTAGTGCATATGAATCATATATAATGCACATGAATGCAATGTGATGCAAATCGACAGCCGGGAAGTAGATGCCAACTCACAGCCAGAGTACAATGCTCAAATCCTCAATATAATACCAAAAACAGGATATAACATATAATATATAATGTAAATCCAAAGCTAAGGCGTAAGGAGTACGCCTATCGGCAGCTACACACGTAAGGAACACGTGGTAGAAAATCCACGAGGCCAGGTTCCTCCAAAGAAATAGATATAAACACTTACTTTGTTAGAAAGTTAGCACAGCCACTCAATAAGCGCTTTGTCCTTTGGTTTCATTTCCAAACGATCCCACTCTATTCAATAAGCAGAAAAATATATTAAATTAGGCTAAAAGCTTCATTCCTCACATCTTAGGGCAATCCAGGGAGGAACCTGATACCCTATTTGCATACGCAATACGCAGGCTAGACCTATGTAAAGGGTTTATGGTCACATAACCAAACCCTAAATAAATTATATTTATATGTTGCCCATAACTCATTGAGTACGAATATATAATCAATTCCATTATCGGGGTACATTTGACCCTTTAAACTATTTATTGAACTTATTAAAACGATGTCTAATATTCTAAGTTTCACCATTAAAATATATTCAAACGCACGTAATAAACTCAAATAAGGCATTAAATCATTGCCTCAATGTTTCGGGGTGAACATACTATTTTCTCCGGCTCTTTTTGCATTTTCTGGAATTTTTTTCCAACTGCGTCATTTCATTTTCTCTGTATCGTTTCTGTTCTAATATTTCTGTTTGCTCCCCATTGTCAATGAAGCTAAGGGAATATATCCCTTAGCCCACCGTCCTTGATTTCTTTTTGGTTTTTTTCTTTTTTGTATTTTTCTTTTATTTTCTTTTCTTTTCTTTTTGCGACGAAAATTAAAAAAGTACCCTACGATATTCAAAATAATTCCAACTTTTGCATACAAGTTATACAAAATATATGTAACATACTCGCGAAGAAGGATCTCAAATCGGACTCTCGAAACTCAATATGCAAATTAAGTGGAAAAAAATTAAATTATTTAACTTTCGGCATTTTAGCGGAAACTAGCCGAACAACATCGAAATTCACTTTCGAAAAATTACAAAAGTCACAAATAATCATACGAACCTACCGATGCTTTCGGATTTCGAATCAGAGCTCATTCGCCAAAACCGAGCTCAAAAATCTCTTTTTAATATTTATCGACAATAATAACGGAAACTTTCTTCCGATGCCTACCAAACGAGGTCTGATTTAGCTCAAATTTTACAGATAAGTCTCAATGGACCTTACGAAAATTTTAAAATTATCGGCACGACAATAGGAGTCCTAACTTCCGAAACGACTAACCGAGGTCATTTCAGGTCTAGTCTTGAATAGGTGGGCCGCTCTCTTATTAGCTAACTTGGTTCGATTTTTCTTCTAGATTCGTAGAAAATTTCCTTTCGAGTAGCGAGTGAGATGAAGAGCGTCGCCAGTTTGAGTGGATTAGATAGGGTAGCCTGCCGGATGGCCTGTTGTTTTCAGAATATGAGATTGAATTCTCTAGAATGGTTAGGTATGCACTAGAACTAGTCCATGAGCCTTTCGAGAATGTTCAAAGATTTATTGGTGTCCTTTCTCCTTCCTTATGATCCCAGATTGCTCGAGAAATTGAGGTTTGAAATTCATTTGATGTCCTTGTTGACATTTTTCAGAGGTATTAGGTATACCATAAGTTAGAGCGGGAAGAGCAAGAGCGGAAGAGCAAGAGATCCCACGGCCCTGGTGGGCACCATGGTACCTTTGTTGGAGGTAATCATTCTGATCATTTTGGGAGATCACCTGCTAGGTTATCTCAGCTTGTAGAGCATTATTCTCAGAGTGCGCGAGTAGTTCATTAAGATTAGACTCGGTTTTCTCTTTGTAGCTATCAACAATCTGTCCTGCTTCCATTTTCAGCGGAAAGGTGTTATCATTGTCATGAGTCTGGTTATCATTTGAGGAGTTTTCCTTTACTTCGGCAAGTAGGCAGCCGTCCGTGTTATCATTGTCATGAGTCTGGTTATCCTTTAAGGAGTTTTCCTTTACTTCGGCAATTAGGCAGCCGTCCTATCTCTAGTCATTAGGCACCTGCACAGTCGTAGGGGATTTTATTTAGATCTCAATCATCTAGATAAATTCCACCATCCCGTAGAGGTCGAGAGCGTGGTGGTTTTTGTTCTTATGGAAGTAATTATCGGGGTAGTGGTTCAGCTCAGCTGCAGAGGCAATTCTATAGACTGCCAGTCTCGCAGGATGTTAAGGTATCCGATGTAGAAGACTGGAGTATTTCTTCTTCCCATATATATGAGTAAGATTTGATTCTTCCAATCGATCTGGAAATGGTGTGTCTTAACATGTTTTCATGATTTCCTGAGATGTCGTTTCTATTAAGAATCGGTTGCGGTAAAGGGGTGAGCTTCTGGTATGATTTATTTCTGGCATTTTTGAGATCCTCCTAGTTGATCTGGTTTGAATGTGAGAAATTTGAGAGAGAGTGTTAGTATTGTCTGATTGGCATCCTGTTGTATCACTTTCTCTTATTATGTCAAGTCAGTCTATCTCTCTTTGGAATTCCATGTTGATAGGATGGTGGAATTCTTATTCGTCACTATCAGAAAGTGTTATCATTTCTTCTAGTGCAAAGTGATTAGTAAGTAATATTCGATCTACGTATATCCTCTTTGTTCAAAACGCTAGTAAAGTCATGTTATCCCATGAGCTTATCCTGGGTCATGAAAGGGTGGCCTGGTAAATTGCCAGAGTTTCCTTCTTATTGGGAGGTTAAATTGGCAAGGAAGTCATTCCATAAAGCTTATTTAATGTCTATTCCTTTAATTACGATTCTTTGGTTAGCCGACTCGAAGGGAGTGTAGCTCTGGTAGCAAAGCAAATAAGAAGATGAGCTTCCTGAAGCTCTAATTATTCCTATCCTCAGTCCATTGCCATCTCTTCTTCGTCCGGCACTAGTAAGCTTGGGCGGTGGGTAGCCGCTTGTGATATTCCCTGTGCTGAGCCAGAGTGCGTGTCAAGGTAGCCGGGTAAATACATTATTATTTTTCAAGGCTACTAAGGCTAATGTGAAGCGTCAATTGACCCCTAAGTTGATCCATCAGACGGTGGTGCTTAAGGTAAAGGTATGGAATTATGAAATCAAGAGTTTCAGCCGTTTGGCAACTCGAGAGGATAACTTGGTAGCTCAGGTCTGAGCCTTGTTCTGTCTTTAGCTAAGTCTTTCTTAGTCCAGCAGACTATGCGAGGATTTCTATTTCTATTTAAATTAGCTATATGAGTTGATGCTCTTAGCGGAGGAGTCTTCCTCTAATACTGAATGCTAATATTAAATCTCTAAGGCACTGCTGAAGCATAAGCCAATTCGTAGTTCTATCGATCTGTTCTATATCGGAAGGTATATCGAAGAGAGGATTCGTCGGCAGAATCATGTTGATCCCTCTAGTGTTCCGTGTATCTTTATTTCAAAATTGTAGAACTCTCCTCTTGTGATCAAGAAAGGATCAGCTTAGTCAGAATAAGCTGGTCAATGGTGTTATCATATTATCCATATACGTTTTATTCCAAAGATCGATGTGCGTGTTATAATTCTGATTCTACAATCACGAGATGCTGTCTTAGAGTAGTTTATAAAAGTCGTGAATGTTCTCGTGTTATCTGTGTGAATTTTTCTTCAGACTTAAGCTCGATCGAGGACGAACGAGAGTCTAAGTGAAGGAGAATGAAACGACCTTATGTAGTCATTTCGGAAGTTAAGACTTCGATTGGCGTGCCGATAATTTTAAAATTTTCGTAAGATCTATTAGGACGTGTCTGTAAAATTTGAGCTAAATCAGACCTTTTTTGGTAAGTATCGGAAGAAGATTTCAGTTTTTATTGTCCATAAATATTAAAAAGAGATTTTCGAGCTCGATTTTGACGAATGAACTCCGATTCGAAATCTGAAAGCGCTGTTAGGTTTACGATTATTTGTGACTTTTGTGAACATTCGAAAGTGAATTTCGAGGTTGCTCGGCCAGCTTCCGCTAAAATGCCAAAAGTTAAATAATTTGAACTTTTTCCATTTAATTTACATATTGAGTTTGGGGAGTCCAATTAGAGATCCGCCTTAGCAAGTGTGTTACATATATTTTGTATAACTTACTTGAGAAATTTGAGATTATTTAGAATTTTGTAGGGTTTCGTTTTAATTGTCGCCACGAAAACAAAAAGAAAAGAAAATCAAATAAAAGAAAAGAAAGAAAAAAGGAAAACAGAAAGAAAGCAAAATGGAAATAAGAAATGTGGTGCCTAACTTAAAAAGGAAAACCGATCAGAAACATGTGAACATAAACGAGAAAGCTACAGAGAAACGCAGAAGAGAAAAATACCAGAAAATGAGAAAAGAAAGGAAAAGGAGCAGGAAAATAGTAGAATTTTTACCCCGAAACAATCAGGTAATGATCTTAGTGCGTTATTTTAGTTTATTACGTGTGTTTGAATATATTTTTGACGGTAAAAACTGGGATATTAAACATCATTTTAATAAGTTCAATTAATAGTTTAAAGGGTTAATTGGACCCTGCTAATGGAATTGAGTATATATTCGTACTCAGTGAGTTATGGGCAACATAAAAATATAATTTATTTAGGGTTTCGTTATGTGACCTTAAATCCTGTACATAGGCCTGGCCTACGTATTGCGTATGCGAGTAGGGTATCAAGTTCCTAACCAGATTTCCCTAAGATGTGAGGAATGAGCCTTTAGCCTAATTTGATATATTTTTTGCTTATTGAATAAGCAGGATCGTTTGGCGATGAATCCAAAGGATAAAGCGGTTGTTGAGCAACTGTGCTAACTTTGTAACAAGGTAAGTGTTTGTATCCATTTCTTTGGAGGCCCTTGGCCTCATGGATAATCTACCACGTGTTCTTTACGTGTGTAGCTACCGATAGGCGTACTCATTACGCCTTAGCTTTGGATTTACATTGTATATTATATGTTATACCCTGTTGTTGGGCTGGTTTTGAGCATTGCATATACTTCTCGGTAATCGATGAGAATCCCGAGACGGTGAAGGGTCATCAGTGCATATACTTTCCGGTAATCGATGAGAGTCCTGAGTCGGTGAAGGGTCATCATTGCATATACTTCTCGGTAATCGATGAGAGTCCCGAGCCTGTGAAGGATCATCATTGCATATACTTCCCGGTAATGGATGAGATTCCTGAGACTGTGAAGGGTCCTCATTGCATATACTTTCCGATAATCGATGAGTGTCCCGAGCCGGTGAAGGGTCGTTATTGCCTATACTTCCCAGTAATCGATAAGAGTCCCGAGTCGGTGAAGGGTCATTATTGCATATATCTCCTGGTAGACGATGAGAGTCCCACGCCAGAGATAGGTATCAAGAATATCTCCTGTTATCATTGCACCGTGTACTGACTATTGTGTGTATTGTGTTGTGTTTTATGTGTGCGGTATGTATACAATGTTGTGGATATATCTCAGTTTGCCTATATATTTCTGGCTCGTATCCTGGGTTTGACACGACCCGGAATCCGGTTAGGCCGTGCGGGCACCCGACATCCTCCCCTAGACCCGTCGGGCGAACCCTTACCAATTAAATTAGAAAAATAAATCTAACAATTCATAAATAAGGACAAGACTTAAAACAAAAATACAGACATACTGATACCTCTAAGCTTTACAAAAGAAATTACAGCTGACTGCCCAACATACTAGATTTAGGACTATCCAGACTAGACATCTAAGAGTACAAAAAAGATAGATACCTCTTGAAGGGGGCAAAATGCAACTGAAATAATAACCAATAAACCGGTGGCCATCCGAAATAAAAGCTGGCTCACCCTGACTGCTGAAGTCGTCTTCTCTCCTTCACAACGTGGCGAACTCAATCCTGGAGCGAACCTGCCGAAACGAAATAGATAGACGAGAAACAAACAACAAACAAGGGTGAGTCAAAAGGACTCAATAAGTGGGGCAGACTAGCCAGCTCAAAGAATAGGATAGCTAGCCAGGGAGAAAAGAAATAGATAGACCAAATTCCTTTTATTTAAATTATAAAAAGGCAGAGCAAGATAACAGCCGAAAAGACGTAAGAAACTTATAAACTCAACCAAGGATGCGTGCCAAAAACATATTAACAAATATGCAATGCACATATAAGCAGAACAATAGTCATGTACCGCAAGTCTACACAATGGTATGAATTGACATGGAATGAAATGAAGTGAGATGAAATGAAATGAAATGAAATATGATGCGAAGGTTCACATGTGCCCGTAGTCCCATCCCGAAGCGGACTCCTGCATTCGAGGGGAATCCAATCTGATAACCAACTGGAGCGGAATACTCCTGCTCCTGGGGCGGAATACTCCTGCACCCGATATAATATAAACCAGAGGCGGAATACTCCTGCACCCGACATAATGTAAAGCTGAGGCCGAATACTCCTGCACTCAATATCAGACATAAGAGCGGAATACTCCTGCTCTTGGGGCGGAATCCTCCAACCCTCAATATGATACAATGGAGCGGAATCCTCTTTCTCCTGGGGCGGAATACTCCTGCATCCAATATGATATGCAATGTAATGCATATGAATGACATATAATGCATATGAATGCAATGTGATGCAATAATAACCCTTCACCGGCGCGGGGCTCTCATCGACAGCCGGGAAGTAGATGCCAACTTACAGCCAAGGTACAATGCTCAGATCCTCAATGTAATACCAACAATAGGACTTAACATATAATATGCAATGTAAATCCAAAGCTAAGGCGTAATGAGTACGCCTATCGGCAGCTACACACGTAAGGAATACGTGGTAGAAAATCCACGAGGCCAGGTACCTCCAAAGAAATGGATATAAACACTTACCTTGGTACTAAGTTAGTACAACCACTCAATAACTGCTTTGTCGTTTGGATTCATTGCCAAACGATCCCATTGTGTTCAATAACCAGAAAAATATATCACATAAGGCTAAAGGCTTTATTCCTCACATCTTAGGGCAATCCGGTTAGGAACCTGATACCCTATTCGCATACGCAATACGCAGGCCAGGCCTATGTACAGGGTTTAAGGTCCCATAACCAAACCACAAATAAATTACATTTATAAGTTGCCCATAACTCACTGAGTACGAATATATAATCAATTTCGTTATCGCGGTCCATTTGACCCTTTAAATTATTAATTGAACTTATTAAAATGAAGTATAATATTCCAAGTTTTATCGTTAAAACATATTCAAACACACGTATTAAACTCAAATAAATATTAGGATCATTACCTGAATGTTTCAGGGTAAAAATTCTACTTTTTCCCGGCCCATTTTCTCATTTTCTGGCATTTTTTTCCCTGTATTATGCCTTGTTTTTCCCTTCTGCATCTTTCGTTTTTCATGTTCCTGTATGTATCTTTTGTTCAATTTTATACAGGGTAAGGATAAAGGTGAACCGCCTAACTTTTGAGTTTTTGACTTTTTCTCTTTTTTGTTTTCCTTTTAAAATTCGTTGTTACGGTAAAAATTAAAATAGTACCCTACGATATTTGAAATAATTCCAACTTTTTCATACAAGTTATACAAAATATATGTAACATATTCGCGAAGGCGGATCTCAAATTGGACTCCCGAAACTCAAGATGCGAATTTAAATAGAAAAAAATCAAATTATTTAACTTTCGGCATTTTAGCGGAAACTAGCCGAACAACATCGAAATTCACTTTCGAAAATTTACAAAAATCAAAAATAATCATACGAACCTAACGGCGCTTTCGAATTTCGAATCGGAGCTCATTCGGCAAAACCGAGCTCGAAAATCTCTTTTTAATATTTATTGCCTATAAAAACTGAAACCTTCTTCCGATGCCTACCAAACGAGGTCTGATTTAGCTCAAATTTTACAGACAGGTCCTAATGGACATTACGAATATTTTAAAATTATCGGCACGCCAATTGGAGTCCTAACTTCCGAAACGACTGACCGAGGTCGTTTCATTCTCCTCCACTTAAACTCTCGTTCGTCCTCGAACGAGCCTAAATCTAATGAAAAATTCGCACCGATAGCAAAAACTAAACTTGCACGACCTTCATAAGCTACTCCACGGGTATTATTTCCTGATTACAGGAGCATATTTATAACACGCATATCGAACTCTTGGAATAAAATATATCAGGATGATATGATAATACCATTACACAGCTTATTCTGACTAAGCTGATTCTTCCTCGATTACGATAAGAGAGTTCTACATTCTTGAAGCAAAGATACGAGAAACTTTGAATGGGTTAACATGATTCAGCCGATAATCACCCTCTTTCGATATACCTTTTGACATAGAACAGGTCGATAGAACTAAAAATTAGCTCACGCTTGATGCAACAGGGGAAGCTTTTTAAGTACCTTGTCACCACACACTGTAAAAGATTTGATGCAAGCTATATTATATTTTTACTAACGCACTATGCAACATCTCAACTGATGTTAGTGTTGTTCTGCAAGCTCCTTGTGGGAATGTAGTTACTCATATCCTAATATATGTCAAAGGTTCATCTGAACAGGGTCTATCATATAAGGATAAGGATCATGCAAATAATACTAGATAGTATGATGCAGACCAGGAATGATCTTCAGACTGAACATCTACTTCAGGGTATTGTCTTTGAATTGGAAATATTATGACCTGAAAAAGTGAAAATAAAAGAGACATGTAGTTTGACCATGAGTCGAGGCAGAATACCAGCAATAAAGTTGATTACATGTTCACTTATAATGTTAAAGTAACTTCTTAAAGAGTTGAGGTGTGAAAGAGATATACACACCAATGATGGATTGTCGACAAGCTGCACTAGACCTTTAACTCTAGATTTCCATGAAGTAAAACAGCGTCAGTATGAGGATCCAGTTCTAGTTGAATACAGACAGTTAGCCAGAAGAAAATTGGAGTCACCATACAGGGTTACTACTGACGGTGTTTCCATGTATAAAGATAGACTTTGTGTTCCTGATGTTGCAGATTTACGTGGACAGATTATGATAGAGGCAAATTATTTCAAATACACTGTTCATCCAGGTTCGACTAAGATGTACCATGATCTTAAGCAGATTTATTGGTGGGACGGAATGAAGTGTGACATAGCAGAATTTGTGGCTCAGTGTTCTAATTTCCATCAAGCTAAAGTCTGTCATCTTTCCAGACATTATGCTTTCAGCAGATTGCCAGCTTATATATGATCAGGTTGCCAGCTTATCTCTAGCATTAATAGATTATTAGTAGGTTTAGCAATAATCAACACTCATTGTAGGTTTCTATCGTGGCCTTACTTTGGGTCGTGAGAAAGGTGGTATCAACACCTCAGAGATTTAATATCACCATTCAGTATTTGGAGGAAGACTCCTCCACTTAAAGTGCAAACTCATGGAGCCATTTGAATAGGAATAACCATCCTCGCAAAGTCTGCTGGACTAAAGAAGATTTAGCTGAAAGCTGAACGTAGGCAAACCTAAGCTACCAACTATCCTTTCGAGTTGCCAAACAGCAGTAACTCTCAAGTTCACAACTCCATACCTTTGCCGTAAACACCACCGCCTGATGGATGGTACTTCTATATAAAAATTTCGGCAGAGTTTCCCCTGAAACTGGATGATTCGCATAAACAGAACCAGCTCTATACTATACATAGGAATGGATACCCGGATAAAATGATATCCAAAACAATAATATGCTTACCCTGCTACAATAACACGTACTCTAGCTCAACACAGGGAACGTCACAAGCGGCTACCAATCGCCCAAGCTTACTAGTGCCAGACGAAGAAGAAATGGAAATGGATCGAGGATAGAAATAATTAGAGCTTCAGGAAGTTCCTCTTCTTATTTTCTTGGCTACCAAAGCTAGACTACTTCCGAGTCAGGTGAGCCAAAGAATTGTAATTGAAGAGATAGATATTAAATAAGCTTTCTGGAAAAACATCCATACCAATTTAATCTCCCAATAATAAGAAAACTCTGACAATTTACCAGAATACCATTTTATAACTAAGACAAGCTCATAGAATAACATGACTGTACTAGAATCTTGAACCAAAAGGAGATACGTAGATCGAATATTAATTACTAATCACTTTACACTGGAAGAAACGATACACTTGCTGATGGTGAAGAATTAGGATCCCATTATCCTACCAACACAAAATTCCGAGAAGAGATGTAAACTGATTTGACATAATAAAAGAAGGTGGAACAAAAGACAATACCGACACTTACTGCCAAATCTCTCATATTTAGACTAGAAAAATTGGTAAGGTCTCACAAATGCCAGGAATAAATCATACTAGAAGCTCGCCCCTCTACCGCAATCGATTCTTAATAAAAACAATTTTCAATGAAACCATGGTAGGATAAACGATGTCCAGACCGGTCGGAATAATCAAATCTTACTCACATATAATGGAAGAAAAAAATACATGGGTGTACTACATCGGATACCTCAGCATCCTGCCAGACTGACAGTTCATCAAACTGCCTCTGCAGCTGAGCTTAGCCACTACCCTGATAATTATTTCTAGAAGAACCAATACCACCACGCTCTCGACCTCTACTGGATGGTGGCATTTTTATGATTGATTAACATTTAAATGAAATTCCTGTGACTGTGCAGGTGCCTGAGGGCAAGAAGAAGGACGATTGTCTACTTGCTGGAGTAAGGGAAAACTCCTCAAAGGATATCAGACTCACGACAATGATAACACCTTTTTGCTGAATATGGGAGATGGAAAGATTGTTGATAGCTATAAAGAAAAAAGCTGGGTCTAATCTTGATGAACTATTCGCGCACTTTGAGAATCACACTCTACAAGCTGAGATAACCTGGAAGGTGACTTCCAAAAATAATCAGAACTCTTACCTCCTAATGAGGTACCATGGTTGCCCACCAGGGCCACGGGATCTCTTGCTCTCCCGCTCTAACTTATGGTATGCCTAATACCTTTGAGCAATATCAACAACAACATCAAATGAGATCCCGACCTCAATCTCTCGAGCCATCTGGGATTTCAAGAAAGGAGAAAGGTCATTAATAAATCTTTTGATCTCCCGAAAGGCTCATGGACTAGTTCTAATGCATATTCAGCCATTTTATAGAATTCAATCACCTATTCTGAAACACCAACGGGCTAACCGACAGGCTACCCTGTCCAATCCACTCAAACTGGAAACACTTTTCATCTCGCTCACCACTCGAAAGAAACTTTTCCACGAATCTAGAAGAAAAATCGAACCAAATTAGCTAATAAGAGAACAGTTCACCAATCCAGGGCTGGACCTTGAAACTGGAAAGAAGAATAATCAACACCATACTGCTCGATATAATCAAGAGCCTGAAGGATACGCTGACATCATTTTTAAAAAGAATCACGAGGTTTATCTGATGCATTGCTTAAGAATATCGGAAGGTTCAACTGCGTAAAATAATTCAACCTCTATAGGAATTCGGACCGAACTGATACCTCGGCTGGCTAACCATCCAGAACAATTAGAGGTACAACTCATACTACCTCCGAAATATAATTTACTGCAGCAATATCAAGAACTGGAATAGAAGCTCCCTGAGACTGAACATCTGCATCTGCATCTGAGACAACCTGATAAGCTGCCTAGCGAATAATAGGTGCTTGTGGTATCTGCGTGCCAAGATTCTCGTAAAAGCATCATAGAGAGCCAAGGGAACCACAAGGCCCTTCTCCCTGGCCCATCGCGAGCTCGTACAGCTGGGACCTCCGTAACTAGATCGTCAGCACGATAAAAAACTCTCGGGCTTCTTCAGTGCTAGCCCCAGGCTAGACTGCTTCGTCTTGAACTAATATCGTTTGCTGATTTGTCGCATGAAGGTTCACAATTACCACGAAAGAATTAACAAAAATACTTTCGCATCCTAGACTGACGCACGATCAGAAAACAAGGAAGTGAAACTTCCTAAATTCCATCATAGCCTCTCGTAGATAAGTACGGACGTCTACGTACTCGTCAGTGAGACTCTACTAGACATTGTCTTAGTCTGGATAGACACTAAACCAGGCTCTGATACCAACTGACACGACCCGGAATCCGGTAAGGCCGTGCGGGCACCCGACATCCTCCCCTAGACCCGTCGGGTGAGCCCTTACCAATTAAATTAGGAAAATAAATCTAACAATTCATAAATAAAGATAAGACTTAAAATCAAAATACAGACATACAGATACCTCTAAGCTGTACAAAAGAAATTACAGCTGACTACCCAATATACTAGGTTTAGGACTATCCAGACTAGACATCTAAGAGTACAAAGAAGATAGATGCCTCCTGAAGGGGGCAAAATGCAACTGAAATAATAACCAATAAACCGGTGGCCATCCGAAATAAAAGCTGGCTCACCCTGACAGCTGAAGTCGTCTTCTAACTTTCACAACGTGGCGAACTCAATCCTGGAGCGAACCTGCCGAAACAAAATAGATAGACGAGAAACAAACAACAAACAAGGGTGAGTCAAAAGGACTCAATAAGTAGGGCAGACTAGCCACCTCAAAGAATAGGATAGCTAGCCAGGGAGAAAAGAAATAGATAGACCAAATTCCTTTTATTTAAATTATAAAAAGGCAGAGCCAGATAAAAGCCGGAAAGACAAAGGAAACTTATAAACTCAACCAAGGATGCGTGCCAAAAATTTATCAACAAATATGCAATGCACATATAAGCAGAACAGTAGTCATGTATCGCAAGTCTACACAATGGTATGAATTGAGATGGAATGAAATGAAGTGAGATGAAATGAAATATGATGCGAAGGGTCACATGTGCCCGTAGTCCTATCTCGAAGCGGAATACTCCTGCATTCAAGGGGAATCCAATCTGATAACCAACTGGAGCGGAATACTCCTGCTCCTGGAGCGGAATACTCTTGCAACCGATATAATATAAACCAGAGGCGGAATACTCATGCACTCTCTTGGGGCGGAATACTCCTGCACCCGACATAATGTAAAGCTGAGGCGGAATACTCCTGCACTCGATATCTGACATAAGAGCGGAATACTCCTGCTCTTGGGGCGGAATCCTCCAACCCTCAATATGATACAATGGAGCGGAATCCTCCAACCCTCAATATGATACAATGGAGTGGAATCCTCCTTCTCCTGGGGCGGAATACTCCTGCACCCAATATGATATGCAATGTAATGCATATGAATGACATATAATGCATATGAATGCAATGTGATGCAATAATAACCCTTCACTGGCGCGGGACTCTCATCGACAGCCGGTAAGTAGATGCCAACTTACAGCAAGGGTACAATGCTCAGATCCTCAATGTAATACCAACAATAGGACATAACATATAATATACAATGTAAATCCAAAGCTAAGGCGTAATGAGTACGCCTATCGGCGGCTACACACGTAAGGAATACGTGGTAGAAAATCCACGAGGCCAGGTGCTTCCAAAGAAATGGATATAAACACTTACCTTGCTACAAAGTTAGTACAACCACTCAATAACTGCTTTGTCCTTTGGATTCATTGCCAAACGATCCCAATGTGTTCAATAACCAGAAAAATATATCACATAAGGCTAAAGGTTTTATTCCTCACATCTTAGGGCAATCCGGTTAGGAACCTGATACCCTATTCGCATACGCAATGCGCAGGCCAGGCCTATGTACAGGGTTTAAGGTCACATAACCGAACCCCAAATAAATTACATTTATAAGTTGCCCATAACTCACTGAGTACGAATATATAATCAATTTCGTTATCGGGGTCCATTTGACCCTTTAAATTATTAATTGAACTTATTAAAACGAAGTATAATATTCCAAGTTTTACCGTTAAAATATTTTCAAACACACGTAATAAACTCAAATAAATATTAGGATCATTACCTGAATGTTTCAGGGTGAAAATTCTACTTTTTCCCGGCTCCTTTTCTTATTTTCTGGCATTATTTTCCCTGTATTCTGCCTTGTTTTTCCCTTCTGCATCTTTCATTTTTCATGGTCCTGTATGTATATTTTGTTCAATTATATACAGGGTAAGGATAAAGGTCAACCGCCTAACTTTTGAGTTTTTGACTTTTTCTCTTTTTTTTTTCTTTTAAAATTCGTTGTTACGGTAAAAATTAAAATAGCACCCATGATATTCGAAATAATTCCAACTTTTTCATACAAGTTATACAAAATATATGTAACATATTCGCGAAGGCGGATCTCAAATTGGACTCCCGAAACTCAAGATGCGAATTTAAATAGAAAAAGTCAAACTATTTAACTTTCGGTATTTTAGCGGAAACTAGCCGAACAACATCGAAATTCACTTTCAAAAGTTTACAAAAATCAAAAATAATCATACGAACCTAACGGCGCTTTCGAATTTTGAATCGGAGCTCATTCGGCAAAACCAAGCTCGAAAATCTCTTTTTAATATTTATTGCCAATAAAAACTGAAACCTTCTTCCGATGCCTACCAAACGAGGTCTGATTTAGCTCAAATTTTACAGGCAGGTCCTATTGGACATTACGAATATTTTAAAATTATCGGCACGCAAATCGGAGTCCTAACTTCCGATACGACTGACCGAGGTCGTTTCAGGGTTGCATGCCACAACAGTATAAATATATGGATCGGGTTGCACGCCGCAACAATATAAATATATGAACTGGGTTGCATGCTGCAACAATATTAAATATGGATCGGGTTGTAGACAACTGTATAAATATATGGATAGGGTTGCAGGCCGCAACATTATGTCTTTCTGATTGTTGATATGTTCGGGATACTTAAAAACCTATATGTTCTGTTTATCTTATGTCCCTGGTTTTTTATGGTTCCATACGTGTTTCCAGTTATTATCTTGCTATACCTTTTTTATAGTTTAAATAAGATGGAGTTGGTTTACCTGTTTTTCTTCTCCCTTGCTAGCTATCCTATTCTTTGAGGTGGCTATTCTGCCCCGCTTATTGAGTCCTTTTTGACTCGCCCTTGTTTGTTGGTTATTTCTTGTCTATCTATTTTGTTTCGGCAGGTTCGCTCCAGGATTGAGTTCGCCACATTTTTAAGGAGCGAAGACGACTTCAGCTATCAGTGTGAGCCAGCTTTTATTCCGGATGGCCACCAGTTTATTGTTTATTACTTCAGTTGCGTTTTGCTCCCTTCAGGAGGTATCTGTCTTCTTTCGTACTCTTAGATGTCTAGTTTGGATAGCCCTAAACCTAGTATGTTGGGTAATTAGCTGTAATTTTTTTGTACAGCTTAGAGGTATCAGTATATTTGTTCTTTTGCTAAGTCTTGGTCCTATTTATGAATTGAATTATATTTATTTTTCTAATTTAATTGGTAAGGGTTCGACCGACGGGTCTAGGGGAGGATGTCGGGTGCCCACACGGCCTAGCCGGATTTCGGGTCGTGTCAGGTCGCAACTTCCTTGCTACCATAACTAACGCGAGCGCTAGTTTTACAGATGCTGATACGGGTTTCAACGTCTAGGAGAGACTTGCTGACATATTATATTAGGGATTGCACTCCCTTCTCGTCTCGTACAAGAGCGACATTGATAGCAACTTCGGACACTGCGAGATATAGCAATAAAGGCTTTCCCTCGCGTGGCTTGGTTAGCAACAGGGGATTGGCCAGATATTGCTTCAGCTTTCGAAGTACCTGACTGCATTGCTCCGTCCACTAGAAGCTCTTATACTTCTTCAAAATGTTGAAGAATTTGTGATACCTCTCGAAGATCATGATAAATCGTCTTAGTCCGGCTATCCGACCGTTGAGCTTCATTACCTCCACTTCACTCTTCGACACCTCTGGTATGGCCTCGATTGTTTTGATCTTTGTGGGGTTCGCCTCTATGCCTCTGTTAGTTACGATGAACCCGAGAAACATTCCTGAAGATACGCCAAAGGCGCATTTTTCTGGATTGAGCTTCACGCCAAACTTGTCTAGGATGTCGAATGCTATCCCCTTGTGGCTGACATGATCCTTAGCAAATTCTGATTTGACCAGTATGTCGTCAATATAAACCTCCAATAGTTTTTTCGATCTGCTCTCTGAAAATCATGTTCACTAGTCTCTGATAAGTTTCTCCTGCATATTTAAACCAAATGGCATTACTTGGTAACAGTAAGTCCCTCTGTCCGTGATGAAAAAGGTCTTTTCCTAATCATCTGGGTTCATGAGGATTTGATTGCATCTCGAGTACGCTTCCAAGAAATTAAAAGCTTCATGACTTGATGTCGAGTCGATAAATTGATCGATGTTGGGCAGCGGGAAAGAGTCCTTAGAGCATTCTTTATTCAGATCCGTGTGGCCGATGCACATTGTTGAACCTTCCCTAAAAAAGTGCATAACAAGTATGCGATGTAATTTCAACAAAGTGGGACTCCAAAGGAATTTCTTTGGAGCCGCCACCTAATTTAAGGATTATTAGGAACCTAAGTTAACTAAAGAGTGCAATTTATTCTTTATTTAAAAAAAAGAAATTAAATTCAGAGATTCTAGGTAAGTGGTTCTATTAAATTCGAAAGAAAGTCCCTTGCGGGAGCACTTTCGAAAATCCGCTAAAAGCGGTTAATCCAGCGGTTTTCACGAATTTGTTAAGGATAATAAGTATATAAAGCTAATTTTATATAAGGATAATAGGAATAATATAAATAAGATAAGATTTTAATTATGCAGATACTTAGATAAATAGATGACCCGATTTAAGGTTAATTAAATGGATAATCAAACAATGGTTAATTGGTTAATTAATTAAATAAATAAAGGCTAGATAAAATTAGATAAATAAATGAAATAAACTAGATAAATAATTAGATAATAATAAAAGATTAATTAATTAATTAATTAGATAGATAAATGAATAAAAAATAAATAACTTAATTAAATAAATGAATACTTATTAAATTAATATTAAATGAAGGAGTAAATGAATAATAATTGATTAATTAATTAAATAAATAAATAAATATTTAATTTATTAAATGATTAATTGAAATTAAATAAATTAGATTAAGTAAATAAATAAATAATGGATTAAAATTTAATTGATTAACTAAATAAATAAATTAGATTAAATAAATAAATAGTTGAATATTAATATAATCAATAAATAAATAATTCAAATGCAAATTATGACGAAGGTACGATTTTAATCGAATTTTATTTGCACTCATTAATTGATAAATGATTTTAAACATCCATAAATTAATTGGCAATTCGCAAAGAAATGATACAAAGCATTCATATAAAAACAATTTAAGTAATTTACAATAATTATTCACAATTCAAATATCCTTTCTATCCTACAGGGCTCCTAATCCGGTCTATGGGGAAGTCCTCTACAACATGCATATTCTAAGGGACCGGGGAAGGATGGAGTTTAGAAGATAGAACCCGGAAGTGCAAACTCAATCATTGAGCCTTGGACTCTGTGATTTTCATTTTTTCTTTTACATTTTCGGGGATATCAAGTCCCGAAAATGCGAAGCGGAGCAAATAACTTCAAATGCAAACAGCCGTCCCAATTTGTGAGTTTTATTCAACTCGTCCCCAAAAGTGTATTATGTCAAGGAAAAATAAGAAAGAAAATGAATTAGCGTATGCAAATAATACTAGTAACAAGAAATAAATGAATGTAGACAGTCAATTAACTACACCCTCCTAGAAAAGACCCCTGAACCTACAGCAAAACAACATGCCCAACCCTCTATACCTGCATACATACCTGAAACATCCTCATCAGCCAAACAAACTGCCTAACTTCTACACTCTTTTGCACTTCCAATTATCAGTGTATTAATTAACATGATGCCATTAAGGCTTTATACAAGCCAAAGCATGAAATAACAATCAGTCTATATTGCAGTATGATCATTTGTTTTAACTGAAAATTTGACAACGGGGGCAAATGAAGCAAGTGATTACAAGGATTAAGCCATTGTTCACCTTGGCAAGGATAGAAAAACTGGTGCAGTCACGGTGCAAATAAGGAATTAAGTTCGGCAAGTATAAATCTACATTAGAGTCAGGATGACTTGTTTTATCATGGATAATGAAAAAGATAGACTGAAACAGGTGGTCATTGAATTTGGTAGTGCGACACTAGGGTTTTTGACATTAAACTTCCTAGTCTCCATTCCATCCAACTGACAGCAAAAAGTACACACTACTCATTCACAAAAGAAAAATGGACTGAACCAACCATGTTAATTCTTCAAGTAATAGAAAACTATGACCAGAGTAATTGTTCAATCACATCAAAGAAAGTACCCAGCCAGGACATAATTTATATTCTCTGCTTCATGCTTTGACCGTCTAACCCGTGTTTACTTAGCGAGTTAGATTTGGTGACATGTTGGATGATTAATGTAATCTTCACAAAATATTGTTTTCCAAGAAAATATAACTTAATTTCTGATCATGACTACATTGAAAATAGTCTCATAATTGAAGAGTCAATTCTACATTTTGTAAGCACTTATGCCATGAACAACATGCAATATTTCCTCAAGATTAGTGGCCAGGCCAACCTACCTAAAGCCAAATTTGTACAATATAACAAAACACAAATCTTATAAAAGAGCAAAGAAGCAAAGCACAACCAATACAAACTTCACCATGCTCGCAGAATAGAAACAACTCTAACAACCTCCTTTAAAACTTAGAACCAAACGACCAGACATGACATACTCCATCAGCTAACAAACCACCTTTGCACACATACTTACACTCCACCCGAACTCCTCTAACACGTGCAACTACCTTTGTCTAACCTGAACAGCCTACTAGACAACTAGGCAACATCGAGCGCATACTGACAGCTCTGGAAACAAACTGGACATCACACACACTTAACCTGGAACACTCCAAGCTCCTGAACTTACTCTCTTTGCTAATCAAGAAATCAGGCATGAACCAGGCACCTTGACACAATTATTGAACATCTCGATTCCTACCCTTGAATCCCTTAAATCCCTTAAGACCATGCCTGAATAGAGAACAACTCCCTGACTATTGAACTCTCACAGATGAAATCCCAGAAATAGATCTTCTACTCCCTCACAAGACCTGCATAACCCACATACACATCAATCTCTATGAAACTGCCCCAAACTACTAGAAACAACAAAATAGGCCTGAAACACTTTCAAAACCACTGAATCCGTAGCCCTTTCATAACCCTACTACCTAAACAATTTCACATACACCTCCCTGAACTTCACACAACCTGAAATAGGACCTGCAGCCTTCCTTTTCAAACCCCTGCGCCATCACAGCCTCCAAACATTCCTCTGGAATAGCTCCCTATAGCTTCCAACCTGCTACTCCATCTTCACACACAAACACCTATACTCCCTACCTGCTTCTACTCTCTCAATAACCAAACAGGGAACCAAAACTGAATGGAATAGTCCATTTACTTTGAATCAAGCAGGAAACACAGCTGAGAATTTAAACAAATGTCAAGATTCAAATTTTAACTCTTTTTAAGATTATAGATATACCCTATAACTTCAATTTTCCATTCATATTCTATTGGCCAAATGCAGTCCCCTAATCATTTTCACACGTAAATATTCTGCTTACTAATTTCATTCTTAAGATTAATAGAAAAACATCTCGACTATAGCTCCAAACTAGCAATTTCTAACTAATGATAAGAACTTCTGCTCTAGAACTCACCTTCATACAAACCAGATAAGTGCTCGTTATACAAAAGAAAGAAATGGGACTGCGACCAAATTTTAAAACTAACTCGTTGTTCCATAAGTAAAGATTCACATTTTTATTCAACTAAAGGTCTCAATATCACCACGGGTGAGGATTCAGCAAACAGGGATAGGAAACAAGTAAAGAATCAACTTCATATGAACAAATTCAATATTGTCTAAACAAGAAACCGAAACTGAAAATGAAAGGATGATCTTTTACCTTGCTCGGAGCAGTGAACAAAAAGCGAGGGATTTGAATACACGCACTTGAACAAAAGCGACTCGAGTGAAAGCGGCCATGCGAACAAGGTCGACGACTCAGATATTGAAGAAGCGATAACAAACGCGAAACTGATGTTTGAATCCCAAACAGGAACCAAAAATGCTAACTGTCCTTTTCTTTTAAGATTAAAACTAAAAAATATATGCCTATAGCTCCGCCTCCTTTACTCTAAAGATGAAATGACCCCCCCTCCCCCTCCCCCCCAAAAAAAATGAACAGAAAATGATCTTAAATACTTGAAAATTTAGGGCTTCCGCTGGTGTTGAATTCCAAAATCAACCCCCTGATTTTTGACCCGAAAATAGATATTCCTTATGGAATAAGGGTGAGAATTGTCTATTCCCCACCAAAATAGTACAATTCCTAACCTTATCCCTAAAGAAAATATCCGTTGGGATCCATTGACGATTCTGATTAACTCTAGTTCAAACTAACGGTTGAGATTGGTTTCTTGTACTGGAGAGAGATTGTAAAGGGTGGGGGACCATTGGGTACAAATTTCTGGACGGATTTGTGGGGGGTTTGAGATCAATCGCGAGTTGGATTCGAAAGGGGAAAGCGGTCACGTGGTTTAGGGATTAGGGGAATCGGATTAACGGGGAAAAACTGAGGACTGAGCGTGTGTTTTGTGTGTGTAATGTATACTTTATATGAATTTTGCAAATACAGGCTAGGATTTAAACTTTGAACGAATTTAGCCTCCTTTTAGTATAATCAAGTAAATGGGTAATTGCACGCGTAAGCTAAATTTAAGGCCACATCTTACACATTTAGCCCTTTTTCCTTCTAATTTAAATGATTATTTTCTCAATTATAAAATTTACTCAATTTCAATTCTTTCTATAATAAATAATTATTTTTAAAATAAATCGGGCCAAAATTGGGTGTCAACAGCTGCCCCTCTTTACCTGGAAAAGGATGAAAGAGTTTTTAGGGTAAAGAAGTTGACGAGAAACCAATTTTTTCACGATAAAGCCGAGACTTTTGATTCCAAGGACCAAAAGGCGACGCTTATGGATATGGCCGAACTCCGGTTTCGAGTTGCCTACATATCTCGGGCTGAAAGAGAATCAGGCCATATGTAGTTCGACGACACTTAGATACGACGACTCGCACGATTGACAGAAAAGGGCGCACGAATAGGAAAGAATTCAAACTGACGTCCTAATCTGAAACAAAAGATTAGGATAGAATTTGCTTGTTCGAGTGCATTTCTTCAGATCCTCATTGATGAGTCTAGCTCATATCAACGATTGCCCCAGTTCATTGCTAAGAAAAAGTTCCACGTTATGCTCCAAATGCTGCTGCGGTGCTGCTAAAGTCCTATAATAAACTCGACAAACGGTAAACGAGCAACTGCTAATAAAGCCTGATAATCAAAAGTAAAGAATGATCATATATTGATGATACAAATTTGTAAGTGCGGGTTGCGATATCTGACACGACCCGAAATCCGGTTAGGCCGTGCGGGCACCCGACATCCTTCCCTAGACACGTCGGGCGAACCCTTACCAATTAAATTAGGCAAATAAATATAATTCAATTCATTAATAAGAACAAGGCTTAAAAAAAAAACTGACATACTGATACCTCTAAGCTGTACAAAAGAAATTACAGCTGACTACCCAACATACTAGGTTTAGGGTTATCCAGACCAGACATCTAAGAGTACAAAAGAAGACAAATACCTCCTGAAGGGAGCAAAATGCAACTGAAATAATAACCAATAAACTGGTGGCCATCCGGAATAAAAGCTGGCTCACCCTGACAGCTGAAGTCGTCTTCGCTCCTTCACAACGTGGCGAACTCAATCCTGGAGCGAACCTGCCGAAATGAAATAGATAGAAAAAGAAACAAACAACAAACAAGGGTGAGTCAAAAGGACTCAATAAGTGGGGCAGACTAGCCACCTCAAAGAATAGGATAGCTAGCCAGGGAGAAGAAACAGATAAACCAAATTTCTTTTATTTAAATTATAAAAAGGTAGAGCCAGATAACAACCAAAAACACGTAAGAAACTTATAAACTCAACCAAGGATGCGTGCCAGAAACATAACAACAAATAAGAAATGCACATATAAGCAGGACAATAGTTATGTACCACAAGTTTACACAATGGTATGAAATAAAATGAAATAAAATGAAGTGAGATGAAATGAGATGAAATATGATGCGAAGGGTCACATGTGCCCGTAATCCCATCCCGAAGCGGAATACTCCTGCATTCGAGGGGAATCCAATCTGATAACCAACTGGAGCGGAATACTCCTGCTCCTGGGGCGGAATACTCCTGCACCCGATATAATATAAACCAGAGGCGGAATACTCCTGCACTCTCCTGGGGCGGAATACTCCTGCACCCGATATAATGTAAAGCTGAGGCGGAATACTCCTGCACTCAATATCTGACATAAGAGCGGAATACTCCTGCTCTTGGGGCGGAATCCTCCTACCCTCAATGTGATACAATGGAGCGGAATACTCCTGCTCCTGGGGCGGAATACTCCTGCCCTCAATATGATACAATGGAGCGGAATCCTCCTGCTCCTGGGGCGGAATGCTCCTGGGGCGGAATACTCCTGCCCTCAATATGATATGCAATGTAATGCATATGAATGCAATGTGATGCAATAACCCTTCACCGGCGCGGGACTCTCATCGACAACCGGGAAGTAGATGCCAACTCGCAGCCAGGGTACAATGCTCAAATCCTCAATACAATACCAACAATAGGACATAACATATAATATATAATATAAATCCAAAGCTAAGGCGTAATGAGTACGCCTATCGGCAGCTACACACGTAAGGAATACGTGGTAGAAAATCCACGAGGCCAGGTGCCTCCAAAGAAATGGATATAAACACTTACCTCTCTCAAAAGTTAGCATTGCGACCAACAACCGCGTTATTTTTGAATGCATTGCCAAACGATCCCACTGTGATCAATAAGCAGAAAAATATATCACATTAGGCTAAAGGCTTCATCCCTTTCATCGTAGGGCAATCCAGGTAGGAACCTGATACCCTATTCGCATACGCAATACGCAGGCCAGGCCTATATACAGGGTTTAAGGCCACATAATCAAATCCCAAATAAATTATATTTATAAGTTGCCCATAACTCACTGAGCACGAATACATAATCAATTTCATTATCGGAGTCCATTTGACCCTTTAAACTATCAATTTACGTCATTAGGGCGATGTCTAATATTCCTATTTTTACCGCAAAAATATATTTAAACACACGTAATAAACTCAAATACTATATTAGGATCATTACCTGAATGTTTCAGGGTGAAAATTCTACTTTTTCCCGGCCCCTTTTCTTATTTTCTGGCATTTCTCCACTGCGTATTTTTATATCCCTCTGTTTCGCGTCTTTGTTTTCTGTCTCATTCTGTTCGCATTGCTCATGTTTCCCTCTGTTCCTATATGCTAATCGATATCCTTAGCTTAAAGGAAATCACCGCCTAACATTTTGTTTGTTTCCTCATTTTCTTTTTTTTTTTTTTTTTTTATTATTTATTTAATTTTCTTTTCTTAACGAAAATTAAAACGGTGCCCTACAATATTCGAAATAATTCCAACTTTTGCATACAAGTTATACAAAATATATGTAACATATTCGCGAAGGCGGATCTCAAATTGGACTCCCGAAACTCAAGATGCGAATTTAAATGAAAAGAAGTCAAATTATTTAACTTTCGGCATTTTAACGGAAACTAGCCGAACAACATCGAAATTCACTTTCGAAAGTTCACAAAAGTCATAAATAATCATACGAACCCAACGGCGCTTTCGGATTTCGAATCGGAGCTCATTCGGCAAAAACCGAGCTCGAAAATCTCCTTTTAATATTAATTGCCAATAAAAACTGAAACCTTCTTCCGATGCCTACCAAACGAGGTCTAATTTAGCTCAAATTTTGCAGACATGTCCTAATGGACATTACGAATATTTTAAAATTATCGGCACGCCAATCGGAGTCCTATCTTCCGAAACGACTGACCGAGGTCGTTTCATTCTCCTCCACTTAAACTCTCGTTCGTCCTCGAACGAGCCTAAATCTAAAGCAAGATTTACGCAGATAACAAGAGAACTTGCACGACCTTCATAAACTACTCCACGGACATGATCTCATAATTACAGAATCAAACCCTTGGATAAAAACATAGCTGGATAATATCATAACGTCATTGCCCAAGTTATTCTGACTAAACCGATCCTTCCTCGATCACGAGAGGAGAATTCTGCATTTTCGAAGCAAAGATATACGAAACTCTGGATGGACTAACATGATTCAGCCGAGAATCACTTTTTCGATATACCTTTCGATATAGAACAAGTCGATGAAACAAAGAATTAGCTTAGCTTGATGTAATAGGGGGAACTTTTGAAGTACCTTGTCAGTACATATTATAGAAGATTTGATGCAAGCTATATTATTTTTACAAACACACTAGGCAACATCTCAGTTGATGTTAGTGTTGTTCCGCAAGCTCCTTGTGGGAATGTAGTTACTCATATCCTAATGTATGTCAAAGGTTCATCTGAACAGGGTCTATATATAAGGATAAGGATCAGGCAAATACTTCTGGATAGTATGATGCAGACCAGGAATGATCCCAAGACTGAACACCTACTTTAGGGTATTTTCTTTCAATTGAAAATATTATGACTTGAAAAAGTAAAAATAAGGGAGACACGTAGCTGAACCATGAGCTGAGGCAGAATACCAGTAACAAAGTTGATTACATGAGCGCTTACAACGCTAAAGTAACCTCTCAAGGAGTTAAGGTGTGAAGGAGATATGCCAATGATGGATGGACGACAAGCTGCACTAGATCTTTCATTCTAAATTTCCATGAAGTAAAACTGCGTCAGTATGAGGATCCAGTTCTAGTTGAATACAGACAGATAGCCCAAGGAAAACCGAAGTCACCATACAGGGTCACTACTGACGGTGTTCTCATGTATAAAGATAGACTTTGTATTTCTGATGTCACAGATTCACGTGAACAGACTATGATAGAGGCACATTATTCCAAATACACTGTTCATCCAGATTCGACTAAGATGCACCATGATTTTAAGCAGATTATTGGTGGGATAGAATGAAGTGTGACATAGCAGGATTTGTGGCTCAGTGTTCTAATTGCCAGCAGGTTAAAGTCATGTCATCTTTTCAGACTTTATATTTTCAGCAGATAGATACGTATATATGATCAGGTTGCCAGCTTATCCCTATCATTAATAGATTATTAGTGGGTTTAGCAATGATCGACACTCATTGTAGGTTTCTGTCATTGCCTTAGGTTGGGTCGTGACAAAAATGGTATCAACGCCTTAGAGATATAGTATTACCATTCAGTATTTGGAGGAAGACTCCTCCACTTAAAGCACAAACTCATGTAGCCATTTGTATAGGAATAACCATCCTCGCACAGTCTGCTGGACTAAAGAAGATTTGGCTAAAAGCTGAACGTAAGCAGACCGAAGCTACCAACTACCCTTTCGAGTTGCCAAACAGCTGCAACTCTCAAGTTCACAACTCCATACCTTTGCCGTAAACACCACCGCCCGATGGATGGTACTTCTATATAAAAATTTTGGCAGAGTTTCCCCTGAAACTGGACGATCCGCAAAAACAGAACCAGCACTATACTATACATGGGAATGGATACCCGGATAAACTGATAACATAAACATGTTAAACGGATAACAAGATGAGACAACTGGACCAAAACAATAATATGCTTCCAAAATAATAATATGCTTACCCGGCCACAATAACACGTACTCTGGCTCAACACAGGGAACGTCACAAGCGGCTACCAATCGCCCAAGCTCACTAGTGCCGGACGAAGAAGAAATGGAAATAGATCGAGGATAGATATAATTAGAGCTTCAGAAAGTTCATCTTCTTATTTGCTTGACTACCAAAGCTAGACTACTTTTGCGTCAAGCGAGCCAAAAATCGCAATTGAAGAGATAGACATTAAGTAAGCTTTATGGAAAAACATCCATACCAATTTAACCTCCCAATAAGAAGGAAAATCTGATAATTTACCAGAATACCCTTTTATAACTTAAACAAGCTCATAGAATAACATGACTTACTAACATTTCGAACCAAGAGGAGACACATAGATCGAGTATTACTTATTGATCACTTTACACCAGAAGAAACAATGACACTTCCTGATGGTGATAAATAAGAATCCCATCATCCTACCAGCACTGAGTTCCAAAGAGAGGTAGACTGACTTGACATTATAACAGAAGGTGGCACAACAGGATGCCAAGCAAACAATAGTGACACTCACTGTCAAATCTCTCATATTTAGATTAGATAAACTAGTAGGGTCTCATAAATGCCAGGAATAAATCGTATCAGAAACTCACCCCTCTACCGCAACCAATTCTTAATTACGACAATATCCAAGGAAACCGTCGAAACATGATAAGACACACCATTTCCAGATCGATCGGAAAGATAAATCTTACTTACAGATAAGGAAAGAAGAAACACACGGGCCTACTACATCGGATGCCTCAGCATCCTGCCAGACTGGCAGTTCATAAAACTGCCTTTGCGGCTGAACTAAGCCGCTACACTGATAATTACCTTCTGAAGAACTACTACCACTACGCTCTCGACCTCTACTGGATGGTGGCATTTCTTTTGCTGATTGAGATCTAAATAAAATCCCCTGCGACTGCGCAGATGCCTGATGACGAGAGAAAAGACAACTGCCTACTTGTCGGAGTAAGGAAAAACTCCTCAAAGGATAACCAGACTCATGACAGTGATAACAGCTTTTCATTGAAAATGGAAGCTGAACATATTGTCGATAGCTATAAAGAGAAAAACTGGGTGTAATCTTGATGAACTACTCGCGCACTCTGAGAATCACGCTCTACAAGCTGAGATAACCTAGAAGATGACTTCCAAAAATAATCAGAACTTTTACCTCCAAATGAGGTACCATGGTTACCCACCAGGGCCGTGGGATCTGTTACTTTCCCGCTCTAACTCTTCCCGCTGGTATGCCTCGAACCTTCGATCAATATCAACAACAATATCAAATGAAATCCCGACCTCAATCTCTCGAACCATATTCTGAAACACCAATAGATTAACTGACAGGCTACCCTGTCCAATCCACTCAAACTGGCAGCACTTTTCATCTCGCTCGCTACTCGAAAGGAACCTTTCCACGAATCTAGAAGAAAAATCGAACCAAGTTAGCTAATAAGAGAGCGGCCCACCAATTCAAGGCTGGACCCTGAAACTGGAAAGCAGAATAATCAACATCATACTGCTCGATATAATCAAGAGCCTGAAGGATACAAATACCCTGATATTATTATTTTTTTTTAAAATCACGGGGTTTATCTGATGCATTGCTTAAGAATATCGGAAGGTTCAACCGCGTAAAATAATGCAACCCCTTCGGACACTATGACCGAACTGATACCTCGGCTGGCTAACAAGTCAGAACAATTAGAGGTACAACACATACTACCTCCGGAATATAATTTACTGCAGCAATATTAAGAACTGGAATAGGAGCTCCCTGAGATCGAACGTCTCCATCTGCGGCAACCTGATAGGCTGCCTAACGAATAATAGGTTCTAGCGGTATCTGCGTCGCCAAAATTCTCGTAAAATCATCGTAGATAGCCAAGGGAACCACAAGGCCCTGCTCCCATGCCCATCGCGAACTCGTACAATTGGGACCTCCGTAACTAGATCGTCAGCACAATCAA
Source organism: Petunia x hybrida (assembly GCA_037355625.1). Lineage (NCBI taxonomy): Eukaryota > Viridiplantae > Streptophyta > Magnoliopsida > Solanales > Solanaceae > Petunia > Petunia x hybrida. Next base: position 2,002,166 of record JBBBVM010000080.1, read on the forward strand.
AATACTCGGGGCTTCGTCAGTGCTAGCCCAACGCTAGACTGCTTCGTCTTGAACTCATACCGTTTGTTGATTTATCGCACGAGGGTTCACAATTACCACGAACGAATTAGCGAAAATACTTTTGCATCTTAGACCGACGGAAGATCAGAAAAAAAAAGGAAGTGAAACTTCCTAAATGCCATCATAGCCCCTCGTAGATAAGTACGGACGTCTACGTACCCATCAGCGAGACTCTACTAGACACTGTCTTAGTCTGGATAGACACTAAACTGGGCTCTGATACCAACTGACACGACCCGAAATCCGGTTAGGCCGTGCGGGCACCCGACATCCTTCCCTAGACCTGTCGGGCGAACCCTTACCAATTAAATTAGGCAAATAAATATAATTCAATTCATTAATAAGAACAAGGCTTAAAAAAAAAACTGACATACTGATACCTCTAAGCTGTACAAAAGAAATTACAGCTGACTACCCAACATACTAGGTTTAGGGTTATCCAGACCAGACATCTAAGAGTACAAAAGAAGACAAATACCTCCTGAAGGGAGCAAAATGCAACTGAAATAATAACCAATAAACTGGTGGCCATCCGGAATAAAAGCTGGCTCACCCTGACAGCTGAAGTCGTCTTCGCTCCTTCACAACGTGGCGAACTCAATCCTGGAGCGAACCTGCCGAAATGAAATAGATAGAAAAAAGAAACAAACAACAAACAAGGGTGAGTCAAAAGGACTCAATAAGTGGAGCAGACTAGCCACCTCAAAGAATAGGATAGCTAGCCAGGGAGAAGAAACAGATAAACCAAATTTCTTTTATTTAAATTATAAAAAGGTAGAGCCAGATAACAACCAAAAACACGTAGGAAACTTATAAACTCAACCAAGGATGCGTGCCAGAAACATAACAACAAATAAGAAATGCACATATAAGCAGGACAATAGTTATGTACCACAAGTTTACACAATGGTATGAAATAAAATGAAATAAAATGAAGTGAGATGAAATGAGATGAAATATGATGCGAAGGGTCACATGTGCCCGTAATCCCATCCCGAAGCGGAATACTCCTGCATTCGAGGGGAATCCAATCTGATAACCAACTGGAGCGGAATACTCCTGCTCCTGGGGCGGAATACTCCTGCACCCGATATAATATAAACCAGAGGCGGAATACTCCTGCACTCTCCTGGGGCGGAATACTCCTGCACCCGATATAATGTAAAGCTGAGGCGGAATACTCCTGCACTCAATATCTGACATAAGAGCGGAATACTCCTGCTCTTGGGGCGGAATCCTCCTACCCTCAATGTGATACAATGGAGCGGAATACTCCTGCTCCTGGGGCGGAATACTCCTGCCCTCAGTATGATACAATGGAGCGGAATCCTCCTGCTCCTGGGGCGGAATACTCCTGCCCTCAATATGATATGCAATGTAATGCATATGAATGCAATGTGATGCAATAACCCTTCACCGGCGCGGGACTCTCATCGACAACCGGGAAGTAGATGCCAACTCGCAGCCAGGGTACAATGCTCAAATCCTCAATACAATACCAACAATAGGACATAACATATAATATATAATATAAATCCAAAGCTAAGGCGTAATTAGTACGCCTATCGGCAACTACACACGTAAGGAATACGTGGTAGAAAATCCACGAGGCCAGGTGCCTCCAAAGAAATGGATATAAACACTTACCTCTCTCAAAAGTTAGCATTGCGACCAACAACCGCGTTATTTTTGAATGCATTGCCAAACGATCCCACTGTGATCAATAAGCAGAAAAATATATCACATTAGGCTAAAGGCTTCATCCCTCACATCGTAGGGCAATCCAGGTAGGAACCTGATACCCTATTCGCATACGCAATACGCAGGCCAGGCCTATATACAGGGTTTAAGGCCACATAATCAAATCCCAAATAAATTATATTTATAAGTTGCCCATAACTCACTGAGCACGAATACATAATCAATTTCATTATCGGAGTCCATTTGACCCTTTAAACTATCAATTTACGTCATTAGGGCGATGTCTAATATTCCTATTTTTACCGCAAAAATATATTTAAACACACGTAATAAACTCAAATACTATATTAGGATCATTACCTGAATGTTTCAGGGTGAAAATTCTACTTTTTCCCGGCCCCTTTTCTTATTTTCTGGCATTTCTCCACTGCGTATTTTTATATCCCTCTGTTTCGCGTCTTTGTTTTCTGTCTCATTCTGTTCGCATTGCTCATCTTTCCCTCTGTTCCTATATGCTAATCGATATCCTTAGCTTAAAGGAAATCACCGCCTAACATTTTGTTTGTTTCCTCATTTTCTTTTTTTTTTTTTATTTTTTTTTTTTTATTATTTATTTAATTTTCTTTTCTTAACGAAAATTAAAACGGTGCCCTACAATATTCAAAATAATTCCAACTTTTGCATACAAGTTATACAAAATATATGTAACATATTCGCGAAGGCGGATCTCAAATTGGACTCCCGAAACTCAAGATGCGAATTTAAATGAAAAGAAGTCAAATTATTTAACTTTCGGCATTTTAACGGAAACTAGCCGAACAACATCGAAATTCACTTTCGAAAGTTCACAAAAGTCATAAATAATCATACGAACCCAACGGCGCTTTCGGATTTCGAATCGGAGCTCATTCGGCAAAAACCGAGCTCGAAAATCTCCTTTTAATATTAATTGCCAATAAAAACTGAAACCTTCTTCCGATGCCTACCAAACGAGGTCTAATTTAGCTCAAATTTTGCAGACATGTCCTAATGGACATTACGAATATTTTAAAATTATCGGCACGCCAATCGGAGTCCTATCTTCCGAAACGACTGACCGAGGTCGTTTCAATATCATTGATAAGTTGTCTTCCAAACAACTGGCGAAGCAATAAAGCAAGTGCGAAGGCATAATGCAAAGCATTTTCAAAAATCTTGACAAATCAACTGGCAAGCCGGTCAGGCATGAAGCAAGGAGGGTCTTGGGGTTGACTGTCGAACAAATCAGCTGGCGAACCGGTCCGGCACGAAGCAAGGAGGGTCTCGGGACTGACCTGTTAACCTGTTAAGCTAAAAGTAAAGAGATTCATAATATAAATCAAGTGCAAAGTGATAATTGAAAGCAAGTGCAAGGCAGAACATCTTGACAAATCAACTGGCAAGCTGGTCGGGCACGCAACAAGGAGGGTCTTGGAATTGATTGTCTATAAATCAGCTGGTGATCCGGTCCGGCACAAAGCAAGGAGGGTCTCAGGGCTGACATGTTAACCTGTTAAACTCAAAGTAAAGAAAGTTATAATATAAAGCAAGTGCAAAGTCATAATTGAAAGTAAGTGCAAAGCAATTTGAACATCTTGACAAATCAACTGGCAAGCCGGCCGGGCACGCAGCAAGGAGGGTCTTGAAATTGATTGTCTATAAATTAGCTGGTGATCCGGTCCGGCACAAAGCAAGAAGGATCTCAGGGCTGACATGTTAACCTGTTAAACTAAAAGTAAAGCAAGTCATAATATAAAGCAAGTGCAAAGTCATAATTGAAAGTAAGTGCAAAGCAATTTGAACATCTTGACAAATCAACTGGCAAGCCGGCCGGGCACGCAGCAAGGAGGGTCTTGGAATTGATTGTCTATAAATCAGCTGGTGATCCGGTCTGGCACAAAGAAAGAAGGGTCTTAGGGATGACATGTTAACCTGTTAAACTAAAAGTAAAGCAAGTCATAATTGAAAGCAAGTGCAAAGTCATAACTGAAAGCAAGTGCAAAGCAATTTGAACATCTTGACAAATCAACTGGCATGCCGGCCGGGCACGCAGCAAGGAGGGTCTTGGAATTGATTGTCTATAAATCAGCTGGTGATCCGGTCCGGCACAAAGCAAGAAGGGTCTCAGGGCTGACATGTTAACCTGTTAAACTAAAAGTAAAGCAAGTCATAATATAAAGCAACTGAAAAGGCATAATTGAAAGCAAGTGCAAGGCAATTTAGCGTGAAATGTAAAGCAACGCTAAAGCGATTTAGCGAATCAACAGGCTTGAAAGTCCAATCAAGAGAGAAGCCCCGCCTGATGGTCAACCTGAAAAATGTAAAGCAAGGCATCAATTTTAAAGCAAGTGCGACGACATAATTTAAAGCAAGTGCAAAGAAAAGCAATGCGGGAATGTAGAGCAATGCAAGAGCCATTTGGCGAATCAATAGACGAGATCGTCCAACAAAGGGGATCCTCGTAGCCGATGATCAACCTGGAAGAGTATAGCAAGGCGTTAATTTTAAAGCAACTGCGAAGACATAATTCAAAGCAAGTGCAAAGCAAAGTAGTGCGGAAATATAGTCGGCGCGATAGCCATTGATAAATCAATTGGCGAGACAATCTAGCAAGGATGGCCTTGTGCGGATTATTATCCGAAATAAAGCGATGCCCTATTTGGCTTAGTTTTGAAAAAACAAAACAAGACTCGGCTTTGTCGCCTATTAGGAATGAAAGTCATAGAGGTGGAAATGCCGCCTGTTCGACAATAACTCATGACAGAGCATAATGCTTTAGGTCATGAAAATGGTAATTCGACGCAATTTGAAAGGCAACTTTGGATGCGCGTTCAATAATTTGTTCATCCATAGTGCAAATGATCCTCTCATTGCAAGCTTTCTCGTTCCTGCTCTCACAGAAAAATTTGTTAGTTTTGGGTAGGGGCGTTTGATTTGTGCTGATTCATCCTGAACTCGATGCCACTGCTCCCTTGTTCTTCTTTGGACTTGGGCTTGCAAATTATACTCAGAGACTTTACTTATGAACTCAATATTATATAATATTTCAAGATAGAGGCAAAGTAAAGTAATTTGATAAAATATTAAACAAATAATCATTGATACGCAACCGAAAGTTATAATGTATTTTAAAAAAAAATCTGCTTTAACTCAAACTCATGACATATCTTGAAACAAACTGAACGTCCTTTGTTTTTGCAACTTATGCTAATCTTGAATACTTTTAGAACTTTGCCACTTCATCCTTTGGTAATAATACCAATTTTGCAAAAATCTGCCCCAATTATAATCTTTATGCCTTCGAACTCTTTTTGCAAAATTTGCACCAGTTTCTATCTTCCATATCTTCAATTCATCTTGCAAAATTTGCTCCAGCTGCTTGCTTTAGGGGAAACTAAAAATTTTAATATTATGGAGTCGAGCCCGTTAAGAGCGCCTACGTATCCCTTCACGGGAATCAGACTGTGCGTAGTTCTGCTTACATAAAAAATTTTGGGATATATGGCAATCTAAGTATGAATCCGAATCCGAATTGGAATGCCTATACATCTGCCCAGATGCATAGTTTGGAATTACATCATCAAAAGATAAACAAGCCTTAAGTGTTACAATATGTTGACCGAATCCGATAAGGATTGCCTACTTATCCTTTTGCCATTACAGGAATCAGGTCAGAAGTAGTTCAAAAATACATAAAAGAGGAAATAGGGGTTTCCTGTGCTAGTGCAACCGAACTCTATATGAGTTGCCTACGTATCCCGCTTCGGGAATCAGGTTACGCGTAGTTCGCATTACATTAAAAATTACATTCAGAGCAATGCTAACTTGTGGTTGCTTCAGACATAATATCTCTTGCCAACATCTGCGTTGATTACCTTTGGCCAAACTTGATCATAAATATCTACCAGGATTAGTGTTCTTCTACATAATGACATTGCCAACCTGGTGCAAATTTTCCGTTGCTTCTTCTTAATTAGGAAAGAGCTTCTTCAACACCCATTGCCCCCGTTTGAAGTAAACTATTCAAATCTTCTCTTCACGCATTCAAAATCTTCCAACTTATCTTCTTGAATGGTTTCTCAAATAAAGGACTTCGATTCGTATAGATAAACTACTTCGGCTCTAATTGCCAGCAAATGAAGCTGCCCCAGTTTGAAGTTCTAACGGTAATGTAATATCCAAAGAGTGCAAAGTAACTTTCCAGTGCATCATCCTTAAATTCTTTAGTTGTTTCGTTATAGGCCGCAAACCAAGTTTAAGCAGGTTTTGGTAACTTTAATTTGAAACAGTAGTAAGTATATTAATCGAAGCAAATAATAAAGCACATAAATATTTAAAGTATAGCAAAATAATAAGGTAGGAATGCAGTGCATTTGTTTATTCAAAACCTAATTTAGGGAGGCATACAACATAAAAGTAAACATACAGGATTTAAAAGAGTTATTTGAAAGACATAAACATAAACACAGTTCAGGGCCTCAAGCTGACTGTGATGCCAAAACAAAAATAGCGAGTTCATTCATCAAGTCTCTTTTGGACCACAAGTCCAATTAGCCATCACATCACTCGGTTCAGCATTCTGCACATGTGGCTATTTCTCATGATCTTCAATAGTTGCACTGCATTTCAATCAATAATTCAAGAATACGCTGTCAGCATCTTCAATCAAATTCTGCATGGCCATTTCTGGTGCTTGGACAGATGACTGGTTCAATGGTAACAGAGGTTGTGGTATGACACAAGTCGGCTTCTTCTCAGACTCAGCCTTTTCCATCTTTCCTTCAGGGGGGTTGCCACCTAGGCCAAAAGTTCCCTCATTCTTTGGCAATAGAGTTAGTACTTGCTTAGGTACCTTAGAAGCAATATTATCAACCTTTACGGCATAAATAGAGACTATGGTGCCTTTCAGATTTGGCTCTTCCTCAAGAGAAATCATATTAACTGCATTGTTACCATCATTGGGAAGAGGATTATCATGCACATTTGGCTGAGTGCCGGTGAGTTAAATGGTGCCTGCTTTGACTAAACCCTGGACCTTGTCTTTGAAAGTATAACATCGCTCAATATCATGGCCGGCTGCCCCTGAGTGATAAGCACAGTGCTTATTTGCATCATACCTTTTTGGAGGTGGGTTTGGGGTGTTATCAGGGATAGGCTGCACAACTCCCGCATTTCTTAATCTTTCAAAAAGCTGGCCATATAACTCTGCTAGGGGAGTATAGGTTTTGGTTGCTCTCCTTTCGTAATTCTGATTAAATCACTGCACATTGGGACGAACAGGAGGACGAGGCTGGTAAATCTGGGGTGCTTGAAAATTTGACTGACGAGGGTGTTGATTAGGTGCATGTGCTCTAGGTTGGTAGTAATTTTCTTGTGCATTGTAAACTGGATAAGGAACATGTGGCATTTGGGAGTGAGTGGGGTAATTTGGGTAATATGGGCTTTGGTAGGTGGGAAAAGCAAACAAATTGTCAAAATTCAACTTTCTAGCCGGTCGACGCTCCATGTCCCCCACAACAGCTCCCACTTCCTCTTTCTTCTTTTTGTTAAAGCCATTACCAGACCCAGACTGGATTGCCTTAGCTTGCCAAGCGGCCAAATTTGTGGTCCTACCAGATTTCAAACCAGCTTCATACATCTCCCCCGTTTTCACTAGATTGGCAAAAGTAGAGTTAGTCATGGATGCCATTCGATCATAGTAGAATTCATCCAATGTCTCGATGAAATATCCCACAAACTCTTCCTCACTCATGGGAGGCTTAACTTTGCCTGCCTCACTCCTCCAACGTACCGCGTATTCCCTAAAAGTCTCGGTCGTCTTCTTCCTAAACCTTGCAATAGCCAACCAATCTAATGCTATTTCGGCATAGAAACCAAAACGCTCCATGAAGTCGTGAGCCATACTCCTCCAGTTAATCCATTTTGAGGGATCCTGCTCGAAGTACCAGTCTAAAGGTTCGCCTTCAAGACTATGAATGAATAATTTCATACGGAGCTCTTCATTCTTCCCCACTCCCAAGGTTTCACAGTACCTTCTCAAATGGGCTCGGGGGTTGCCTTTTCCATCAAACTTAACAAACTTTGGTACTTTGTACCCTTGTCCTTGCCTTTTGATGCTTTACTAAGAGCACTCATCACCCAACCTTGTACCCTTTTCTCCAAATCTTCACCCCCATCGACTGCTTTTTCGGCTCTTCTAACACCATTTTGAAACTTCACATAAGGAGGATTGGTGTAATCATCAATTTGCACAATAGGAACATCTTGCCCGCCAGATACCGCCACTTGGACTAATGGTGCGGATGGATTTTCAGTATAAGCTTGCGGGATGGGTTCATTTTGGTAAGTGGAGGTTTGGTATGGATATGGAGTGTGTGTCTGATAATAAGTATTGGCAGGGTGCGGGTTGTATGATGGGTATTGTTGATGTGATGGGTAGATAGGTGGTCGGTTGATTGTTTGGCTAGATTGAGCATTATTTGGAGGTGGAGCTTGGACAAGTGGCAAGTTGCTTTGGTGGACTGGTGCTTTTAGAGAATTGTGGGTGTTCAAAGGTGTGTTCATATTGGCGACCCCATCAATTGAGTTCAGAGATTGCCCCATTTGACCCAGAGAGTGGGATGCATCGGGCCCACACAGCGGCGTGTTTTTAGGAGTTTGCCCTTTTACCGCAGCCAGCTCATCTTTTAACATGTGTAGTTCCTTAGCCATTTCAAGAATCAGTTCGTCTTGAGCAATAATGAAATTTCCTCTTGACGATTCAGGAGTTGCAGGATTTTTCTCGGTATTGCGAGGTTCATCATCTATTCCAGTCATTCTCAGTTGTGGTAATGTGTACCAGTATGCAGATTGGTCTTTTGCCCTTGTGTAATAAGAGCGATTAGCCAGCTTAAATCAGCACAAATCAAACCTCTTTTTGGGGGATAAACAAAACAAAAGAAAAAGTTCAAAAGTAACCATGTTAGTTTGCATGTCATAGGCAAAATTGCATACAAATCACGCAGCGCGCATCACGCAGCGCTTTGACTTTTAAACTAGTTGACATGTGGCAAACACAAGTAGTTGAGCGTAAATGAAAATGCGAACGTTTCCTACCCTGTAAGGTGCCTCTTTGCCAGAGGTGGGCCTAAGACGCGCAAACAAGTGGTAACGAAAAATAGTTCATGCCAGTTTTGAGCAATCCAGATTTAGAGTAAGCGATAAATAATAACAATAATTGATAACAATGAGCTCTCCGCCTCAACATTGCAATTCCATTATCCCAACTAACTTCCAAAAGCTGGTGTCAACTCGAAATTCTAATACAGCTCACGCTCTCCATAACTTTTGCACAAAATCTAAAACCCAAATGCCTAAAATTTGAAACAAACTTCTATACCTTTTGCAAACATCAACGTTCCTCCAAGCAGAACCCCCAATTATCTTACAACATCCAGGGGTGAGATTTCCAACTGCCTTCACAATACCAGACTGCAAATCACGAAAGGCGCCTATTGGCCTTTCAAAATAAAACCTCACTGGTCCTCGGCTTTAGTCAAGCCTCTCAGCTTCCTAGATTTTGCAAGGCTCACAGACCTTGTTCATAGAGCTCCTCACTGGTCCTCGGCTTTAATCAAGCCTCTCAGTTTCCTAGGTAGCCAATAACGCACTGGTGTTCAAGGAGGGACCCCATTGGTCGTTTATAGACATAGGGGCTTCACTCTCCTAGTATGCGACAAGCATACTTCATTCCATAAGAATTTGCAGCTGGTTAGACAACATGGGCCTGCACACATGCAAAACCATTCACGGGAGGGACCCCACTGATCTTTTAAAGACACCAGGGGCTTCGCCTCTCAAATCTCACTACACCATACCATCTCCAAAACACAAACCAATCAAATCTGCCTAACTTTCACTGGACTGCAATTCTGTCTATGATCTCAAATCATATGTGGACTGCTATGTGGCAATGTGGACTGCTATGGCCACATAGATTCTGCTAAATTCTTTCATTTTCTGACCTAAAAGACAACATAGGAGACAAAATTCCAAATCTGATTTTGCTCAAAACATGGTTAGGACTGAGGATTCGTTATCACATAGCACATAATATGCATTGTCGTTGGGTTTTAAGAACCCGTTGACATAAGGGCGGTTTCCTAACTATGGAGGCAGTACCAAGGACCGGGTCCAAACTATAGTGTTAATGCATGCATGCTCCTAAACGCTCCGTCTAAGATTGGGTTAACCGTTGAGGCTAACAGGTGAGTGACAAGCGGTCTCGCAGTCGAATTACTCCTACGATGGCCGCCGGTGTACCAACTCGTCACAGGGTTCTTTAGTGGAAGAAATTGTGGGTGCGTATGGGCGCACCTCGCGGATATTTGGGGTGAAAATGCAAGAGGTTCCCAGGAGTGGGGGAAGTATGAATGGAATGCCAGTTTATATATGTGCACAAATAAGGTATAGTGACATGCTTTCGTGACACACAACAATCAATTAAATTACCTAAGCATGCTCGCAAATAAACAATAGATATAATCATGCTAGTTTCAACATACAAACACAATAATTAAATAAGCTACGCATACTAGTATCAACATACAATTTCAAACAACACAAACAAACAAATTCGTGAAAGCCTTATGGTTAGAACCATTTGCTATCCCCAGCGGAGTCGTCACGCTGTTGAACCCTAAAAATTACCCCGAAAAGGATAAATTTCGGAATATCGACAGGATGGACTAACTCTTTTGGAGTTTTTTGGAGTCGCCACTCAATTTAAGGAAAACAGGGAACCAAATTAACAAATGCGTGCAAAAACTCAGTTTTTATAAAAAGACGGTCTTTCTTTCAGAGATTCTAAGTAAGAGGTTTTATTAATTTCGGAAGAAGGTTTTTAAGGCACTTCCGAAATTCCGTAAAATACGGTTAATCCGACAGGTTTCCAAATATTTACAAGTGCGCTTTTCTTTCGGAAAGAATTATTTGAATAATAATAATAATAATAATAATAATAATAATAATAATAATAATAATAATAATAATAATAATAATAATAATAAAAAAAAAGCTTATTTGCAAAATATATATTTTACTTGCATGCATTTGCTATGATGGCCCCAATTTGCAATAAATTAAATAACGACTTCACAATAAAGGGTAATGCACATAAAGTAAAGCAATATACAAACAATCAAATATTATTGATAAATAAAATATTTTACACATTTATTTGCATAAATATCCAAGGAAAGTAATGCAAAGTTAAAGATAGAACCGGGAAATTGATCAACTCGCGGGAGTCTTGAATTTTTTTAAATTCCTAAGTCTTATTTCTAAATGCTCGGGTCCAAATCAATGTATATCCACATTTGTAGGTTAGCCAAACGCGTCTTCAAGTTGTTCGTGGATAAACGTACCTCACAAAAAATATAAAAATTAAACTGGATAAGTACGATAATAAAGGGTAATAATTAATGAAAATAAAATACTAATAATAAGTAATAAAGTAATAATAATAATTGTTGAACCGCAAAAAATTACCCCGAAAAGGATAAATTCCGGAATATCGACAGGATGGACTAACTCTTTTGGAGTTATTGGAGTCGTCACCCAATATAAGGAAAACAGGGAACCAAATTAGCAAATGCGTGCTAAAACTCCGTTTTTATAAAAAGACGGTCTTTCTTTTAGAGATTCTAAAGGTAAGAGGTTTTATTAATTTCGGAAGAAGGTTTTTAAGGCACTTCCGAAATTCCGTAAAATACGGTTAATCCGACAGGTTTCCAAATATTTACAATCGCGCTTTTCTTTCGGAAAGAATTATTTGAATAATAATAATAATAATAATAATAATAATAATAATAATAATAATAATAATAATAATAATAATAATAATAATAATAATAATAAATTAAATAAAAAATCTTATTTGTATAATATATATTTTACTTGCACGCATTTGCTAAGATGACCCCAATTTACAATAAATTAAATAACGACTTTCACAATAAAGTGTAATGCACATAAAGTAAAGCAATATACCAAGCAATCAAATATTATTGATAAATAAAATATTTTACACATTTATTTGCATAAATATCCAAGGAAAATAATGCAAAGTTAAAGATAGAATCGGAAAATTGATCAGCTCGCGGGAGCCTTGAATTTTCTAAAATTTTTGACTCTTATTTCTTGAACACTCGAGCCCGAGCTCGATCTCAAATGACTCCAATGCAATGGACTACCCCCATTTGTAAGTTAGCCAGACGCGTCCACAAATTGTTCGTACCAAAATGTTCCTCGCAAAACAAACAAAATGAAATTGGATTAGTACAATGATAAAGTGTAATAACCAATGAAAATAAAATAATAATAAAGTAATAATAATAATAATAATAGTAATAATAATAATACTATATAATAGTAGTAATAAAATAATAATAATAGTAAAGGGGATTGTTTTTGCAAAATTTAGGCTCAGGTTTGTATGGCGCTTCATGTAGAGGCTCGGGGTATTGGTACGGTTGCAAACACGGAGCCGGTCGTGTTGCCATGCCAGGTACCAAATCCACCACTCTATCCGACTTGCTTTGCATTAAATTCATACATTCATCATCGTCGTTTGCTTTAGGGACATGGGGACGGGGCTGTTCAAGTGTAGTATCATGTTCAAATCAATCCCGAGGCCTCAATACGTTTATATGTATTTTTTCATTGGCCATAAGGGGTGCAACATCCGTTAATGCAACAATATATCCGTCAATTCGTTGTGTATCCGTCAATTCCTTGTATACTCGCCAAATCAGTGTCTAGGCCTCAACAAGAAATATTTTCATAGGCAATAACAAGCTCAGTCTCATTTAAGATCGAATCAATAGGACCATTCACTGCAATGACCATAATCTCAGTAGTAAGCAAGCCAATTAGGTCGGTCAAAAGGTCCAACCATAGTAAATCAACACCACACAACAAAATGATTTATGTCCAGTCAAAGAGTCAATCTATATCAACAAGTACACAGTAACTCCATTAACGAAGAACCAACACAGTTGCCCTCCGTTAACCAACGGGAGCGGAGATCAGAACCTGCAAAGGCAAACTCCACAGCATAATTTGCAACGAAGAAACAGTGGATCAATCAAGATAACATAATCAAACGACTGAATCGACAGTGAGGGGAAAGGTATAGTTCGTCAATCGCGATGACCAAACAGTGAACGGAAGAGAGGGGTAAGCGGCCACCGGCTGGAATCAACGGCACTACTGCCAACCCCGCCGCACTCTTCCAATTTTCGATCTGCTTCCAATGTAAAATTTTAGGCGAAGAAGACAGGGACAAAGTCTACAAACGGTTCAGATCTATGTTGGTGTTCCACCACTGATGGTGGTGTCAATGGTTGGTTCCCTTTCCCGATACCCCTGGTGGTTTTGCCATAGGTTTTCCCCTATTTCGCATCACTACTCCCTCTGATTTTCCGACGACGACGATGGTTGTGGCGAGTGGGTGACGTCTGATTAGTGTTTTTTTTTTTTTTGGATTTGTGGGGAAAAAGACTAGAAAAGGGATGGGGTATGTTGTTCGGTGTACTCTGTATGTGTGGAGTATGTTTTTGTGGGTGTTGTGATGGAGACAGAGATAGTGAGAGATGAGAGAAATATCAAGGGTATAATGCCGTGTGGAAGATCAGTAGTGATGGGGTCGGATTTTTTTGTTTTTGTTGTGGGAGAAATATGATGAAGGAAGGTTGAAGAAGATGAATAGTGGGGGTGAATGTTGGATAGTGATGGGTGCTAGGGTTTCACGGGTATATATGGGTGAGGGGTAAGGTATTTAAAATTGGGCTACGAAAATTGGAAATGTCCATTGCGTAAATTAAACTGAGACTTAAAATGAAAAACGATTGCGGCCATTTTCGTTAAAATTACGAACTTAATTTATTCTAAAAATTAGCCTTATTTTAAACCTAATTAGACGTTAATTGAAAAATTCCGGGACAAAATTGGGTGTCAACAATAATAGTAATAATAATAATAATAATAATAATATATAATAGTAGTAATAAAAATAATAATAATAGTAAAGGGGTTTGTTTTTGCAAAATTTTAGGCTCAGGTTTGTATGGCGCGTCATGTAGAGGCTTGGAATGTTGGTATGGTTGCAAACACGCCGGCCGAACGTGTTGCCACGTCAAGTACCAATTCCGTTACTCTATTCGACTTGTTTTGCCTCAAATGCATACATTCATCATCGCCTTTTGCTTTAGGGACACGGGGACGGGACCGTTCAAGTGTAGTATCCGTTCACAATCAGTCCCGAGGCCTTAATACGTATATATGTATTTTTTCATTGGCCTTGTAGTATCATGTTCAAATCAGTATCAACGTGTAGCAACCGTAAAATCATTGTATAAGCCTAAAAATGCACATTTTCATAGGCTTAGCATTTTTAATCATGGTATACAATACCAATGAACCCAAAAAGGCAGCAATCGCCGTTAAGATTTTTCGGTGAGGCAGTGGTGGTAACAAGTAGACCATGGTAACAGAAGTGAGAAGGAGGAGTGACACCAGCGAATAGCGGTGTCGCTACAACCCCAAACATCACGATTCAGATCCAGTTACAACAGAAGACAGGAACGATCACCGGTGTGGGGGGAGCAACACCAGCTGAGCAGCGGCGTCTGCTGCCAATTCCGAACCCCTTCAATTCCAATCACAAGTCCACCAGAAACAGTGAGAACCCAGGAAAAAAGCATTAGAATTTCTCAAGTAGACCAGGTTTCATGAAAGCAAAAACCCTAAACCCATCATCAATCAAACCCCATGGAGTATGGGAAAAGTTCGGTGGCCAATCTCAACAATAGATTTCAATGGAATTTTCAACAATGAATAAATGAAACAGCAATGTCAAGCTTTAGATTTAAGCTCAATAAAAAACCACCCATTAACGATTTCAAACAAGAGCCTCTAACAATTTTTCTTTGTTTAGATCGGAACTTTTGAAGTTAAAAAATGGAGGTTTAGATCTGAAATTTTGAAGCTCAACAGTGCCAACACTCAGCGAATAAGGAAGAAGGATAGGGGATTGTGGAGAGGGAGATGGCCGGGGTCGGCTGGAGTGTATGTTGGTGTGTTCTCGGTTTCTGTTCGTCCTTTGATTTATGTAATGAATGTGTGTTTTGTAATGCGTGTGTTGTAAGGTGGAATGGGTGATGAATAATGTGTAATATTTTTGTAGATATGAAAACTTTTAGGGGTTGTGGGAATGATGAATGAATGGTCCTTGGGGCTAGGGTTTAAGGGTACATATATGGGTAGAGGATTTTCACAAATAGGCTAGATTTTAAGGTTAAGTGGATTTGGCCTCAATTTACAATTAATTAATTTTTTTTTAAAAAAAAGAAATAATTTGCACGGGTGGGATAAAATTGGAGGGATTTCGCAAATTTAGCACATTCTTTGAAATTTCAATTGATTCCCTTTTATTATCATTATTAATTTAATTTTCAAATTAAACCTCAATTATAAGAATATTACCAGAAATTAATAATTTTAAAAAAATTCGGGACAAAATTGGGTGTCAACACATATATTTCCACTTTCCGTTCTTTTTTGGGACCACCTCAACGTTGGACAATAAATCGGGGTACTGGACCTCGATTTTAACAGTTTCTTTACCTTTTCGTGGACGACCATCCCTATTTCACGGTAGATCGGCTGAGTTTTGCCCCCATGTAAATTTCTCATCAGGGACGCTTCAATCGAATATTACTGGATCGAGGTTATCGATAGTGGCTTTGGCGGTCTTCTCTTGGTCATCCGAGTCTTGGGGCATGATGGCTGGCTCTCAGGGTCTAGTTCCTTTGTGCCCCTCAGACCCGAATGGTATACTGGGGAATAGGTAGGGGCTGAGTATCTTATCTAAGATCTTCCGCTGGTTCTTTACCTCTTTCTTTACAACACACATCACGGAGGCAACATAGCAACTTCTGGATAACTTTTGCTCACCCCGAATCTCTCTCACTCCCCAGGGAGTAGGGTCCTTGAGGACTTGATGAAGTGTACATGGAACCACATGTACTTCGTGAACCCAAGGTCTCCTCAAGATAATGTTATATGAGAGACCGCATGTCATTTATTAGAAGGATGTTATCTTCATCATTCCGGGGAGGTATACCGGCCGAAACACTTCTCCCACAGACTTCTCGCTGGAACTATTGAAGCTGGTTATCGTATACGGGCTGGGGATTATCTAGTGTTGCACCTCCATCTGGAAAACAACTTTCCAATTGATAATATTTACAGCACTGCTCGGATCTACCAGCACACGATCACCTGGGCATCATGCACCTGCAAGATGATGATCAAGGCATCGTGGTGTTAGTAGAGGACTCGCTGCACATCCTTACCATCGAACTCAACCCTGGGCCCCCCGAAGATCGTGCTGACGGATCTTGACGTACCCTGGCCTTTCGGTGCCGCCCTGTTGGAGTTACTATATGGCACAAATTCTCGATTGGATGCTGGCCTCAATAGTGAACAATGAAATAGTGCTTTCCGACACCTGCTTATAGGTTCATCCATGTTGGTCGAGCTACAGGATGTTTTCCGGATCCTGATGGCGGCATTCTGTGAAGAATCATTGTTGTTGTTCAGTATTGCTGCGCCTTTTTCTTTGTCGAAACCTAAAATTGCTTGGGCCATGCGGTGGGTGCTAAACTGTTTAGGCCTAAATTTGATCATTTAGGTAAAATAATTAAATTTGTTAGAGCTTCATAAGAAATACAATAAATATGCAGGAAAAGTAAGAAAAACTGTGAAAAAAGTAATAGACAAGAAAATAAAGAGTTTTATTCCTTGAGAATAGTTGGATCCTGTATGAATCGCTTGATGTACAATACAATGTAAGGAGGGGGTATTTATAGTGGAGATTTACCTAGTCCTAATTATCGTAAAATACAAAAACTAATAAGGATATAGGCCTGTAAACTCAAGGCGGTGGTATATACGAAACCTTAACTATGAGACTGTAAATCCTGAGGCGGCGGGATATATCTTGCGTCCTATGCATGTGCCGGCTGAGCGGCCGTGGCTTGAGGAGCAGGCATGTATGTGCTGCGCCCGATGACTTGTAAGCTAAGTCTAGTCTCGCCAGCTGGACTCGTATCCTCATAATTATATGTGGCATATTTTTTTCCACACAAAATGTGTTGGTGCTACTTGTCATTCTATTTGATTTCCTAGTACAATTACTAGGTTATATGTTGAATGTGGTGTTTCAAATTCAGATATGACTGATATTTGTATCTATGATAAATAAGTTTGAAAAGAAATATATGGCCAATCTTGAGCCTATAAATGGTCCCAAAAAACCCATTAGGGTAGAAGTAGCATCAAGAAGAGATGTTTCAGCAAAGCAAACTAGTTGAAAATAAGGGGTAGATGAGATCAAGCAACAAATGAGCCGAATGGAGAAAAACATGAATGATGAATTCATCAATTTAGAAAAAAATTATGAAGGGGTTAGAGAACAATTAGAAGGAAAGATTTGCTAGAAGTGAAAATGTTGAAATGCAGGGCTTGACATACATTTGTGCAATGATTGGATTGTTTAGTATTTTTTTGAATTTGTGCTCACAAAGGATTCAAATCCGAAGTTCATGGAGGGGCATCCCAATTTTCTTATTTTGAGTTTCACAATCTTAGAATCTTTTCAATCCCTCAATGTCCCACCCCAGAATCTACCACTCTTTCAAGCCCATGTTGCTGCACAACCACCAAACATTACACCCCTATTGATACCTCAAACTTCTTTTCACGTTTTCTTTGTTGATTTTCCTAATTTAGTACCCAAGTTATTGGATGCATCGGTAAGGAGACGAGCGTCTCATAGTGTATTAGTATTAAAAAGGCGTAGGACTAGAAAAGAAATAATATATGATGACACCGAGTTGGACTGGGATGGTGTTTGGAGCCAGGGAGAAGATAGGTTGGATGATTACTTGATTGAATCTGAAGAAGATGATGGAAATTCGGATAGGAGAAAATAGGATTAGGCTAGAATTGTGGTTTGAGTCTGATGCTTTTAGTTGTTACTGTTAGTAAATATAAGTTGAAGTGCTGAAGAAAGAAGAATTTAGAAACAGTTGGAATTTTTTTGCTAAGTCTCTATGATATTTTGATCATCTTGGATGACAATGTTTAGGTTGGGGGAGGAAAAGAAAAAAAATTATGTTAGAAATATTAATGGCTATTTTTTAGTAAATAAGTGATAGGCAATAACGCTTCAATATTAAATATGCAAGTTTCTTTTACGAGCCCACATAGATGCTTGACAAAAAGTGGAATTACCAAAAGTAATATAAATTACTAGGAAAGTTGACCGCACTTCGCAGGGTTCATTGAACTTTTTCTATGATCATTTTCTTAGCATTTGAATTGTATGAAAAGTGAATATACAAAAATAGTGTATTTTATTTGTGTTGAAAAAATATGCCACCTATGATTATGGGGATACGAATCCAGTTGTCTAGATTAGACTTAGCTTACAAGTCACCGGGCGTGGAGGATACACGCCTGCTCCTCAAGTCATGGCCGCTCAGCCGACACAACTATAGAAAGCAAGGTATACATCCCACCGCCTTAGGGTTTACAGTCTCCTAGTTAGGGTTTCGTATATACCGCCACCTTGAGTTTACAGGCCCATAGCTTATTAGTTTTTGTATTTTACCATAATTAGGAATGAGTAAATGTCTACTATAAATACCCCCTCTTACATTGTATTGTACATCAAGCGATTCACACAGAATCCAACTATTCTCAAGGAATACAACTCTTTACTTTCTTTTTTATTATTTTTCTCGCAGTTTTACTTACTTTTCGTGCGTATTTACTATATTGCTTGTGACCCTCTAATAAATTTAATTATTTTACAAAAAAATGGCCAAATTTAGGCCTAAACAGTTTGACGCCCACCTCGGGGTTTAGGTGATCACGCGCAGCTACGCCCTATAAAAGAAACTAAGCGGTCGTAAAAAATATAGCTCGTTACTTAAAGTTCCGAGGTCGATTCCCACAGAGAACACTCGAAATATAGTTGTTATTCTAACTTATTTACATATCCATTAAATTCTAGGGGTTTATCTAAAGTTGCTTGTGTAGTAATAACTAAATTGCAAGATTTCAAGGGATGTAAAACCTATGATTGATCTAAACTCATACCTATGTGTTAGAACAATGCTTCAAAGAATTCAACTTGGTTCTTCCTATTGAACACTTGTTCCAAATTCACAACTATATACTCCCGTGTAATTATTGTAACTTTCACTAACCAATTTTCCAATTAATTAATGAAGATATACAGGACTACAAATATGGTTTACAATCGGGAGAAGTAGTCACAAATCACATTTTTGACAACCTAAATAATGCCTAGGTTTTAGGTTGAAATATTGGTAAGTGTTTAACTCTATTTCATGAATCTATCCGTAGACACACAAGAATAAAGGGGACAATCAATTGGGAGCCCTTCCAATCAATAGCAAGCAAAATGTAAACACTTAGATAGGACGAATTAACAAGTTCATTCATTAAAATAAATATTCGTAATATATAAGTATTGGACTGGTCCAATCAACCCTAGAATGGATAACTTAGCTCTTATATTTATCACACTAATGTCATGATAATTCATGAATTAATAAATTACAAAAAAGAAGGAAGAATTTAAGAAAAACTCTAGCGTTCTTGAAGTCTCCAAAGCTCTAGCAGCGTTTTGCTCCTTCCCAGGTCAATAGTTATATTTGCGGCGTGTTTTAGGGCTTTTATATCATCCCCATAGTCCCACACAAGTTGGGAATCCAAAATAAACTCAGAATCAAAATGTTAGTATTTTTGGCCTGCCGCGTCGCGCTGTGTCACGGCAAGGCAATTTTCCTGCGCCTGCACTATTTTTAAACTATCTGAAAATCGACCACGGCGTGCCATGTGACGCCTAGTGAGGCACGGTAGGCCTTTTTAGCTGCGTTTCAAATTTTTCTCTCAGCTGATGTCCTTGCTTTGATTTTCAGTCAGGTCTTAGGCTTCTACTTAGACTTCACAGCTCCCTTTACTCTCATTTTAGCTCCAAATCACTCAACTTCCTCAATGTGTAATGGCTACAAGTTTGAGGCAAAAATAGGCTCTAAACATGCATTTCTTGCCCAATATCTATACCCCACACTTGAACCTTTGCTCGTGCCCAAGCAACTTCTACCTTGATCTCAAGACACACCAAATCTACTCACATTAATGACTTTGATTTATACAGGTACTTAATAGGGTGCATATGCACTAATCATGCTTTCTTTACACATTGCATATGCACTAATCATGCTTTCTTTACACAAGATCCATACCACAATAGTTAAAACAACCAAATGCATCAAATCAACCTCCCAATCCCCAATCGACTCCAAACTTACCCATAAGTCATGGAAGTCCTCAGTCTATTCAAGAAACTAATAAAAGAGCTCACTTCTCGTAATCATGTGCCCTCACAATCAAATAAAAAATTAGAGAAGGAATGCACTCAAGAAAATGATCATGAACAAAAAGTTCACATATAGATGAACCATTCACTCTCTGAAAAGAACTCACATGCAACACAAGACGTACCATAAGCTTGCCCTTACTGTAAGACATGATTAATATCCATCTAGTCGTCTAAGATCAATTAGGACTTCTTGGCTCTAATGTAAGAAATGAGATGGGTAGGATATGTTTAGGTAGTGACTAACCACGCCAAGTAATTTAATACACCATAATTTATTCAATCATTTTCCTTCCAACCAATCTTTCTTTTACCATTACAGAGCCAATTTTTACCACACTTTTTTCTTTAAGCGAAGTAAGGATCTAATGCTAGGGACTACTCTTTATTTTCTTGTATCTTTCAATTTTTTTTATTTTTCAATACATATTTCAATTATTGCACAATACTCTAAGCTTTCACTTTTGTTTTTCTCTTCTTTTTTTTTCAGTAAATCCCTCTAATAGCATCATCTCGAACAACCACAATTTTTTCACTTCATTAACTAGCCTTTTAGGCTCATAACACCACAAGTAAAACTCAGAGATATTTAGCACAAGAAATAGGAATCCCAATGGCTATCAAAGAAAAGTCTACATGCTCAAAAGGGTTAGTGAAGGTCAAGTTTCACTGGTAAACATCTAACTCTGAGGCTTCAAATAAACTAGCTATGAAAGAAAAGCCTATATCACTTCCTAACCGAGTAAAATTTTCGTTTCGCTTTGCACACATAGCGGACAAGTTCTAGACATCAAGTATTAAAAATGGAGAAAATAAATCCTCACTCACACATGGCACATAACCTACACTCAAAATGGCTTAATTCCCGCTTTTAAACAAAGCAAACACAAGCAAACTCTCAAGAAAATATAGAGTCAACATTATGATCATAGATTTCAAATAATACACTCAGCATTTCTCAAGGAAAACAAGATCCTTACAAAATAAATTCATGAACTTCAGATACCCCAAATCAAGTATCTATATAAAATTTTTCAAAGTAGAGCTAAGACTATCCCATCCTTACTACACTCTAATCCTAAAAAAAATCTACCTATACCCAGTTCAAACTACTTCCTTTGAAAAATAACTGATGCACAAAAAAAAAAAAAAAAGATTATTAGCACAAATAACAATAATCCCCCACCCTACACTTAAAATCATGCACTGCCCTCAATGCATTAGAAATAAACTAAAGGTAATAGAGAAACTCCCTGGGCTCTATACCCAAAGAACATCCTTGGGAGCTTACTTAGGGAACTTGGTACTCAGATTTCCCCCAAGTAGGACTTCCTCTTCAAGCATGATGGGTTTGCAGACACTCCACACCAAGACTCCAAACCAATCAAACCTTGCAAAACAAAGAAACTCACCAAGTAATATCCTTCAAAAGATGATTTTTTTTTAATTGTATACAATTACAATCACGGGTAGCCTCCCGAGAAGCGCCTTAGTTAGTCGTGGCAAAATTTCAACCGGCACAACAAATGGCTCATCCAGGCTCGCATACATGCACACACGAATAATTCACATCATCACAATGCCCCTTCAGCAATTTTCCACTTCCCCTTGTCAATATCAATCACTACTGTACCAGTAGCCAAGAATGGACGACCTAAGATAACTGGAATATCTTTATCAACGGGGCAGTCAAGAACCACAAAATCTACTTGAAACATAAAACTACCCACATGCACAAGTACATCCTTAACTATTCCAACAGGGTACTTTTGCCTCCTATCTGCAAGCTGGATTCACATTGAAGTCTCTCTCATACCAGTTGTGTGGGAAAAAATACGCCACCTATTGCTACGGGGATATGAGTCCAGCTTGCAAGACTTGACTTATCTTACAAGTCACCGGGCACTGAGGATATACGCCAGCTCCTAGAGCCAATGACCGTTTAAGTGGATTGGCCACTGGGCGCAGGGCACACATCCCGTCGCCTAGGGTTTACAGTTTCCTAGTTAGAGTTTGGCCGTATTAGTACTTATATTTTACCTTACTTAAGACTGGGTATCACTACTATAAATACCCCTCCTTACATTGTATTGTACACATTACATGATTCGCCATCAATTTCGGCTACTCTCAAGGAATAAGATTTACTTTGCTTTCTTCATTAGTTCTTGTTTATTTACTTGTCTTTGTTTTCATCGTATTTACCTAGTTTTCCATCGTAATTTACCGTATTTCTTGTGACCTCATTTATAATTAATTATTTAACCTAGACGTACAAATTTAGGCATAAACAGTTTGGCGCCCACTGTGGGGCCGAGGTAATTGTAGGTATTCTACAAAGGAAAAGGCACAATTATGTCAGACAACGATAGTAGCGTTCTATAGAACAATATAGATGCAATAGAAGAGTTTGCGAAGGATCTCAACGATCCCAACATACAACAAAAGGATCCCGTCGAGCACTTAAAGGATTCTTCTCATGAGTCAATCCCTATCGCTAGCAATGGCGAAGTTGATCAACCTGTTGAACCCCCAAAAAAAACCCCCGAAGGGCTAAAATTTAGGAATATCAACTGAATGGACTAGCTCTTTTGAAGTTTTTGGAGTCGCCACCCAATTTAATAAAAAATAGGGAACCAAATAAGAAAATGCGTGCAAAACTCTGTTTTTGGAAAAAAGGCAGTCTTTCAGAGATTCTAAGTAAAAGGTTTTGTTAATTTCGAAAGAAGGTTTTTAAGGCACTTTCGAAATTCCGTAAAATATGGTTAATCCGACAGGTTTCCAAATTAATTTGCAAGTGCTATTTATGCGCTTTTCTAAAAATAATTAATTGGACCATTAATTAATCCAACTAATTAAATTCAGTAAGTTTTCAAACGATTTACAATTTATTTGAAAGCTTTAACTGTTTTCAAAATAAAATAAAATAAAAGCGCATTTTCTTTTGAAAAAGGAACGATTTGATCGTCCTAATTTCTTTGCCAACTCGTATGTGATAGCTCATAAATGGCAATTGCTTAATTTCAACTTTAAAATCCGAGTGTCACCATAAGATGGAACTTTAGATTTCAAGTCGCTTTTTGCCAAGTCATTTCGGGGCATTTACAAGTTAATTTAATATTCTTTATAAATTTTAACATTTAAAAGAAACGACATCTTATCAATAAGATAGAAGTCTTTTCTTATAGTCTATTATTAAGCGTGGTTTTTTGAATATTTATGGAATTTTGCAAGCACTTGCTTAAATGGCCTGATTTGCAATAAATTAAAGAACGACTTCAAAATAAAAGATAATGAACATAAAGTGAATCAAATAGCTAAAAAAAAATCATATATATGTTGATAAGTAAAATTTTTCTACAAAGTTTACATAAATATTCTAAAGGGAAAAGAAGGATAAGAGTTAAAAGATAAAACCCGGGAATTTGACAAATTCGCGGGAGCCTTGAATTTTTTAAAATTTTTCTAAAGATCTTGAAAAACTTGAGGTTGAGCTTGACCAATGACTCCAATGCAAACTTCATCCAGAATAACATCCCATTTTGTGGGTTTTGCCAACTCGATCCCAAGGGTGATAGCGTATTATCCAAAGAAAGGGAAATAAAGAGATAAAGAATTAGTACATCTCTTATAGACAAAAGAAAAATACTTCAAAAATCAAATCACAAATAATGACATTCATGCTTAATTAACGTAAAAAAAGTGCGAGAACTAGTAACATTTCACGGGGCAGGAAAGTTGGAATATGGTAAAGGCGACATTTTATTTTTGTATAACTAAAATATCCACGTGATTTCCATTAAATTCACAGGCGACATTGAAACAGATTAGTAACTGACCAATAATAGATATACAATCAAGTAAACAAATAAAACAATTATCTTTGAGCTTGTTACAACACCCAAACAGAATAGTGATACTCTATTTAATTAGGCTGTCAACAAGTTAAAATTAAGAGTTCTTAAACTCTTGGAATTGACTATAAACTAACAGATTCTTAAGATAAAAAATAGACTCATCCAGACCCTTCAAAGACTATAGCTATACTTAGCTTAACTTACCCTTTAGAGGAAATATCATGGTTGCTCTCTTTTTTTTTTTTTTTTTTTTTACCTCTTATGAATTACCTAATGTCCATTTTAAAATGAAGCAAACAGAGCATATACTATTCTTGTAAAGAACAACTTTAACAGATCAACTTTATTGTTGTTTCTCACGATTACACCACTTTACTGTTTTAAGGACCAGTTCCTTAAAATGTGTTCCTTTACTCTACGATGTGCGGAATAAAAACTGTAAGTAATTGAACACCAGATTTTAGCGTGGAAAAACCCCTAGACATGGGATCAAAAAACCACGACCTACTTCTCAAGTAAGATTTCAACTTCACTATGTAAAAAGACCCACTTGGTTACAAGACTCACTCTTACTAACCTAGGACTAACTCTAATCCTTTAGTGATCTTTCTCACGATCAGTGAAGTTGTGTCAAGTCCACGACTTGAACTACAAAGTTTACAACTCGATTTTTGCTTACTGCAATTGAACTAAGACTTGAACTTTTACAAGACTCAATCTAAGGAACAGGTTCTTACTTAGTTCTACTGTAGCTAATGATTACACAAATAAGCTAATAATTCTTCTCAGCTTTTGCTCGATGCTCTCTCTATTTGTGTATATCTTCTATGGCTGATAGTCTTCACGCTTTATAGCTTCCAGCAGCCAAGAAGTCTCAATGAATTAGAATTCCAAAGCTCCCTTGACTTTGAATCCTAATTGGATTCTACCTTCTAGAATCCGAATCCTTTATCCCTTAGTTATGCAATCTTTTCGTATCCGATTAGGCCTGCATAATTACCAAGATACACGTCAGTATTAGGATAAATAATAATATCTCAATTAAATGATTTTGCATGAATTATCTATTCTGCTTCAGTGATTCAAAGGAACAGGTCCTTTGAATCCGTTCCTCAGTCATCAGTCAAAACTCCAAGCTTATCCAAGCTAACAATTTCCCCCTTTTTGATGATGACAAATTCATACTTATAGCTTCATCTCCTTAATGTCCTGAAGTACACCTTAAGCTCAAAAAGACAATCAATCAGTGGAGAATTAATTCATCATTAAGGAACAGATTTTTATTAGGTATAAAATCATGCAAAATCAGACTTACTCTTCCCCCTTTGGCATCATTGAAAAGGTTGCATAAAAATATAACTCAAGTGTTAGAATTAATCAGCTCATAGCCATTGAGGCAACTCAAAATGCAAACATACTTCAAATAAAGCAACCGCAAAACAATGATATTAGCCATCCAAGACAATTCATATAACCAAAATATCAAAATCAGGGGATACAAGCAAGTACTACCGAATTATCCAACTACTAAAGAAGAAAAAGGCTAAGGCACTAGGCTAGGCTAGATCCCACTAGACAAAAGATGGCTAAAGGCTAGGGCTAAGGTGGTCAGGATGTGGAAGGACCAGGTCCCTGAGACTTGTGAAGCAGATCAAACATCTGCTTGAGCATTCCCTCATTGGTCTCCTTTGCTTTTGAGGCCTCTGCCTTCCAGTAATTCCTCTCCTCTTCCAGCCTTGCTATCTCGACAGCCTGCATAGCAACCTGTTGCCTAAGTGCCCTTACTTTGTTGTTCAGTGGCTGCCTCCCAACACCAGCCTGTGGAGGATCAGCCTGAACTGGCAAATCACAGCTTATCAAAGTAGCACACCCAAACTTCTCCTTCTTTGTAGCCTTCACAACCCCTTCCAAGGGAATCTTCAACTTGGCAAAGATATCAGTCAGAATAAAACCAAACGGCAGGGAGTGTTTTCTCTTCCCAGCAATCACCCTTTTTATCAGGTGGATCATAAAGCTGGGCCAATTGATCTGCTTTTCAGTGTCCAACAGTTCCATAAGGACCAGGTCCATGAAACTGGCAACTCCTCTTTTCTCCTGCCTTCGCATCACAACTTTGTTCACAAACTCAAATAAGACTTGATGCTGTGGGTGCGTCTCACTCTTTTGCACTGCCCTGGGTTTTTCTTCACCATCATTCTCAGCAAACTTCCTAGTGATCTCCAGATCAGAAGGCAAGTTTGTCAAGTCAGGCCAAACAGTCTTGACATAGCTAGCATACCCAGAGGCAGGAATGACACGACCCGAAATCCGGTTAGGTCGTGCGGGCACCCGACATCTTCCCCTAGACCCGTCGGGCGAACCCTTACCAATTAAATTAGGAAAATAAATATAATAATTCATAAATAAGGACAAGACTTTAAAAATTTACAGACATACTGATACCTCTAAGCTGTACAACAGAAATTGCAGCTGACTATCGAACATGCTAGGTTTAGGGCTATCCAGACCAGACATCTAAGAGTACAAAAGAAGACAAATACCTCCTGAAGGGAGCAAACTGCAACTGAAATGATAACCAATAAACTGGTGGCCATCCGAAATAAAAGCTGGCTCACCCTGACAGCTGAAGTCGTCTACGCTCCTTCACAACGTGGCGAACTCAATCCTGGAGCGAACCTGCCGAAACGAAATAGATAGACAAGAAACAAACAACAAACAAGGGTGAGTCAAAAGGACTCAATAAGTGGGGCAGACTAGCCACCTCAAAGAATAGGATAGCTAGCCAGGGAGAAAAGAAACAAATAAACTAGATTTCTCTTATTTAAATTATGAAAAGGCAGAGCCAGATAATAATTAGAAACACGTAATGAATCACAAACTATTCAATAACCAGGAACGTAATACAGCCAGAACATATAGGTATCCCGAACACATCAACAATCAGAAATACATCCTGTTGCGGTGTGCAACCTGATCCATATATTCATCCTGTTGCGGCGTGCAACCCGATCCATATATTCATACCGCTGCGACGTGCAACCCGATCCATATATTTATACTGTTTCGGCGTGCAACCCGATCCCCGCAACTTAGAATACGAGCCAAAAATATATAGGCAAACTGTAATATGTCCACAACATGGTGTACATACCGCACACATAAAACACAATATAATACACACAATAGTCAGTATGCGGTGCAATGAGATGGGATGAATGCGGCATGATGCAATGCAGTCACATACTCTTGATACCTATCTCCGGCGCGGGACTCTCATCGTCTACCAGGAGATATATGCAATAATGACCCTTCACCGGCTCAGGACTCTCATCGATTACCGGGAAGTATATGCAATGATGACCCTTCACCGGTGCGGGACTCTCATCGCCAACCGGGAAGTATATGCAATAATGACCCTTCGCCGGTGCGGGACTGTCATCGCCAATCGGGAAGTATATGCAATAATGACCCTTCGCCGGTGCGGGACTCTCATCGCCAACCGGGAAGTATATGCAATAATGACCCTTCGCCGGTGCGGGACTCTCATCGCCAACCGGGAAGTATATGCAATAATGACTCTTCGCCGGTGCGGGACTCTCATCGCAGTATATGCAATACTCAAAACCAGAGTGCAATGCTCATATGTTTAATGCAATACCAACAACAGGGCATAACATATAATATACAATGTAAATCCAAAGCTAAGGCGTAATGAGTACGCCTATCGGCATCTACACACGTAAGGAAACACGTGGTAGAAAGTCCACGAGGCCAAGTGCGTCCAAAGAAATTGATATAAACACTTACCGTATTCCAAAGCTAGCCCTGTTACTCAACCACTGCTTTTTTCCTTTGGATTAACTGCCAAACGATCCCACTGTGATCAATAAGCAGAAAAATATATCACATTAGGCTAAAGGCTTCATTCCTCACATCTTAGAGCAATCCAGGTAGGAACCGGATACCCTATTCGCATACGCAATACGCAGGCCAGGCCTATATACAGGGTTCAAAGTCCCATAACCAAACCCTAAATAAATTATATTTATATGTTGCCCCTAATTCACTGAGTACGAATATATAATCATTTCCATCATCGGGGTCCATTTGAGCCTTTAAACTATTAATTGAACTTATTAAAACGATGTCTAATATTCCAAATTTTACCGTTAAAATATATTCAAACACACGTAATAAACTCAAATAATATATTAGAATCATTACCTGAATGTTTCGGGGTAAAAATTCTACTTTTTCCCGGTCTCTTTTCTCATTTTCTGGCATTTTTTCTGAAAATTTTCTCGTCGTATTTCTCTATGCCGTTTCTTGTTTCTGTTTCATCCTAATCATATATAGATTAGGACCCCACCGACCTTTACTTTTGCAATTTTGTCTTTTTCTCTTTTTTTTTTTTTTGTTTTCTTTTATTTTATTTTTTTTCTTAACGAAAATTAAAATAGTACCCTACGATATTCAAAATATTTCCAACTTTTGCATACAATTTATACAAAATATATGTAACATACCCGCGAAGGCGGATTTCAAATCGGACTCCTGAAACTCAAGATGCAAATTTAGATGAAAAGAAGTCAAATTATTTAACTTTCGGCATTTTGGCGGAAACTAGCCGAACAACATCGAAATTTACTTTCGAAAGTTTACAAAAATCACAAATAATCATACGAACCTAACGGCGCTTTCGAATTTCGAATCGGAGCTCATTCGGCAAAACCGAGCTCGAAAATCTCTTTTTAATATTTATCGCCAGTAAAAACTGAAACTTTCTTCCGATACCTACCAAACGAGGTCTGATTTAGCTCAAATTTTACAGACAGATCCTAATGGACATTACGAATATTTTAAAATTATCGGCACGCCAATCGGAGTCCGAACTTCCGAAACGACTGACCAAGGTCGTTTCATTCTCCTCCACTTATACTCTCGTTCGTCCTCGAACGAGCCTAAGTCCATAGCAAGATTCACGCAGATAACAAGAAAACTTGCACGACCTTCATGAGCCACTCCATGGGCATTATTTCCTGATTACAGGATCAGAATTATAACACGCATATCGAACTCTTGGATAAAAACATAGCTGGATAATATCATAACGTCGTTGCCCAACTTATTTTGACTAAACCGACCCTTTCTCAATCATGAGAGAGGAGTTTTATATTTTCGGAACAAAGATACACGAAACTTTGAATGGGTTAACATGATTCAGTCGATAATTACCTCTTCGATATACCTTTCGATATGGAACAGGTCGATGGAACTAAGAATTAGCTTACGCTTCAGCAACGCCTTAGAGATTTAATATTATGATTCGGTATCAATTGGAGGAAGACTCCTCCACTTAAAGCATAAACTCATACAACTAATTTGAATAGAAATAGTCATCCTCGCACAACCTGCTGGATTAAAGAAGGCCTAGGTAAAAACTGAACATAGGCAGACCTAAACTACCAAACTACTCTTTCGAGTTGCCAACTAGCTGCAACTCTCGAGTTCACAACTCCATACCTTTGCCGTAAACACCACTGCTCGATGGATGATACTTCTATATAAAAATTTCGGCAGAGTTTCCCCTGAAACTGGATGATCCGCAAAAACAGAACCAGCACTATACTATACATGGGAATGGATACCCGGATAAACTAATAACATAAACATGTTAAACAGATAACAAGATGAGACAACTGGATGACATAACAAATCTGCAGATAGAATCTCTGGACAGCACTACTGTCCTGATTTTCAACCTAATTTTCAGAGTGTAGATCAAATCAAAGGTCAAATGATGCCTCTCATTACCCTTAGTAGCCTTGAATAACAACAATATGCTTACCCAACTACCTTGACACGCACTCTGGCTCAACATTGGAAACATCACGAGTGGCTACTAACCGCCCAAGCTCACTAGTATCGTAAGAAGAAGAGATGGAAAAAAAACAGAGGATAGAAATAGTTAGATCTTTAGGAAGCTCATCCCCTTATTTATTTGGCTACCAGAGCTAGACTACTTACGAGTCAGGCGAGCCAAAGAATCGCAATTGAAGAGATATACATTAAATAAGCTTTATGGAAAAACATCCATACCAATTTAACCTCCCAATAAGAAGGAAACTCTGACAATTTACCAGAAACCCTTTTATAACCCAGATAAGCTCATAGAATAGTTATTAGCATTTTGAACAAAGATGAGATACGTAGATCGAATATTACTTACTAATCAATTTGCACCGGAAGAAACGATAACACTTTCGGATGGTGACGAATTAGGATCCCATTATCCTACCAACACCGATTTCCGAGGAGAGAGGTAAAATGACTTGACATAATAACACAAGGTGGTATAACAAGATGCCAAGCAGGCAATAGCAATACTCACCGTCAAATCTCTCATATTTAGATCAGATAAACTAGTAGGGTCTCATAAATGCCAGGAATAAATCGTATCAGAAACTCACCCCTCTACCGCAACCGATTCTTAATAGAAACGACATCCAAGAAACCATTGAAACATGATAAGACACACCATTTCTAGATCGATCAAAAGAATCAAATCTTACTCACATTTAAGAGAAGAAAAAATCTCAGGGTCTACTATATCGGACACCTCAACATCTCGCCAGACAAGCAGTTCATCAAACTGCCTATGCGGCTGAACTAAGCAACTACTCTGATAATCACCTTCTGAAGAACCACTGCCACCACACTCTCAACCTCTACCGGATGGTGGCATTTGTTTTGCTGATTGAGGTCTAAATAAAATCCCATGCGACTGTGCAGATACCTGATGACGAGAGAAAAGATGACTGCTAACTTGTCGGAGTAAGGGAAAACTCGTCAAAGGATAACCAGACTCACGAGAATGATAACAGGAAAACTCCTCAAAGGATAATCAGACTCACGACAATGATAACAGGAAAACTCCTCAAAGGATAATCAGACTCACGACAATGATAACACATTTTCGCTGAATATGGGAGCTGGACAGATTGTTGAAAGCTACAAAGAGAAAGCTGAGTCTAATCTTGATGAACTACCCGCACACTTTGAGAATCATGCTCTATAAGCTGAGATAACCTGGAAGGTGACCTCCCAAAATAATCAGAACTCTTACCTCCAAATGAGGTACCATGGTTGCCCACTAGGGCCACGGGATCTCTTGCTCTCCCGCTCTAACTCTTCCCACTCTAACTTATGGTATGCCTAATACCTTTAAGCAATATCAATAACGACATCAAATAAAGTCCCAACCTTAATTTCTCGAGCCATCCGGGATCTCAAGGAAAGAGAAAGGTCAATAATAGATCTTTGAACATTCTCAGAAGGCTCATGGATTAGTTCTAATACATATTCAGCCATTCTATAGAATACAATCTCATATTTTGAAACACCAACAGGCTAACCGATAGGATACCCTGTCCAATCCACTTAAACTGGCAACACTCTCCATTTCGCTCGCTACTCGAAAGGAACTTTTCCACGAATCTAGAAGAAAATCCGAACCAAGTTAACTAATAAGAGAGCGGTCCACCAATTCCAGGCTGGACCCCTGAAACTGGAAAGAAGAATAATCAACACCATATCGCTCGATATAATCAAGACCCTGAAGGATACGCTGACATCATTTTATTGTAAAAATTTACGCAGGGATTATCTGATGCATGGCTTAAGAATATCGGAAGGTTCAATTGGGTAAAATAATGCAGTATTTTCAGATACTCGGACCGAGCCATTACTCGGGCTAGCTAATCAGCCAGAATAACTAGAGGCATAATACATGCTGTCTCCGGATCATACTTTACTGCGGGAATATTAAGAACTGGAATAGAAGCTCCCTGAGACTGAACATCTGCATCTGCGACAACCTGATAAGCTGCTTAGCGAATAATAGGTTCTTGCGGTATTTGCGTCACCAAGATTCTCCTAAAAGCATCGTAGAGAGCCAAGGGAACTACAAGGCCCTGCTCCCTTGCCCATCGCAAACTCGTACAGCTGGGACCTCCATAATTAGATCGTCAGCATGATCAAAACTCTCGGGGCTTCGTCAGTGTTAATCCCAGGCCAGACTGCTTCGTCTTGAACTCATACCGTCTGCTGATTTGTTAAACGAGGATTCAAAATTACCACTAACGAATCAACGAAAATACTGTTGCATCCTAGACCGACGCACGATTAGAAAAGAAGGAAGTGAAACTTCCTAGATGCCATCATAGCCTCTCGTAGATAAGTACAGACGTCTACGTACCCATCAGCGAGACTCTACTAGACACTGTCTTAGTCTGGATAGACACTAAACTGGGCTCTGATACCAACTGACACGACCCGAAATCCGGTTAGGTCGTGCGGGCACCCGACATCTTCCCCTAGACCCGTCGGGCGAACCCTTACCAATTAAATTAGGAAAATAAATATAATATTTCATAAATAAGGACAAGACTTTAAAAATTTACAGACATACTGATACCTCTAAGCTGTACAACAGAAATTGCAGCTGACTATCTAAGAGTACAAAAGAAGACAAATACCTCCTGAAGGGAGCAAACTGCAACTGAAATGATAACCAATAAACTGGTGGCCATCCGAAATAAAAGCTGGCTCACCCTGACAGCTGAAGTCGTCTACGCTCCTTCACAACGTGGCGAACTCAATCCTGGAGCGAACCTGCCGAAACGAAATAGATAGACAAGAAACAAACAACAAACAAGGGTGAGTCAAAAGGACTCAATAAGTGGGGCAGACTAGCCACCTCAAAGAATAGGATAGCTAGCCAGGGAGAAAAGAAACAAATAAACTAGATTTCTCTTATTTAAATTATGAAAAGGCAGAGCCAGATAATAATTAGAAACACGTATGGAATCGCAAACTATTCAATAACCAGGAACGTAATACAGCCAGAACATATAGGTATCCCGAACACATCAACAATCAGAAATACATCCTGTTGCGGTGTGCAACCTGATCCATATATTCATCCTGTTGCGGCGTGCAACCCGATCCATATATTCATACCGCTGCGACGTGCAACCCGATCCATATATTTATACTGTTTCGGCGTGCAACCCGATCCCCGCAACTTAGAATACGAGCCAAAAATATATAGGCAAACTGTAATATGTCCACAACATGGTGTACATACCGCACACATAAAACACAATATAATACACACAGTAGTCAGTATGCGGTGCAATGAGATGGGATGAATGCGGCATGATGCAATGCAGTCACATACTCTTGATACCTATCTCCGGCGCGGGATTCTCATCGTCTACCAGGAGATATATGCAATAATGACCCTTCACCGGCTCGGGACTCTCATCAATTACCGGGAAGTATATGCAATGATGACCCTTCACCGGTGCGGGACTCTCATCGCCAACCGGGAAGTATATGCAATAATGACCCTTCGCCGGTGCGGGACTCTCATCGCCAACCGGGAAGTATATGCAATAATGACCCTTCGCCGGTGCGGGACTATCATCGCCAACCGGGAAGTATATGCAATAATGACCCTTCGCCGGTGCGGGACTCTCATCGCCAACCGGGAAGTATATGCAATAATGACCCTTCGCCGGTGCGGGACTCTCATCGCAGTATATGCAATACTCAAAACCAGAGTGCAATGCTCATATGTTTAATGCAATACCAACAACAGGGCATAACATATAATATACAATGTAAATCCAAAGCTAAGGCGTAATGAGTACGCCTATCGGCAGCTACACACGTAAGGAAACACGTGGTAGAAAGTCCACGAGGCCAAGTGCCTCCAAAGAAATGGACATAAACACTTACCGTATTCCAAAGCTAGCCCTGTTACTCAACCACTGCTATTTTCCTTTGGATTAACTGCCAAACGATCCCACTGTGATCAATAAGCAGAAAAATATATCACATTAGGCTAAAGGCTTCATTCCTCACATCTTAGGGAAATCCAGGTAGGAACCGAATACCCTATTCGCATACGCAATACGCAGGCCAGGCCTATATACAGGGTTCAAAGTCCCATAACCAACTCCTATATGTCTGGCAACTTGAAGAGAGGTATTACGAGAGAAAATTATTTTAGATTTGGCGGTATTAACTTTCTCTCCTGAAAGGTTACAGAAAAGGTCTAAAGTCTCTCTAATGGCAGCGACTGACCGATGATTAGCTTTTGACATGAAAGTTAGGTCGTCTGCAAATAGGAGATGGGAAATTTCAGGACCCTGTGGTGATATTTTAATCGGATTCCACAAGTTTAGGTCAACCTTATGGTTAATATAAACTGTTAGGAGCTCAAGACAAAGAATAAAAATATAAGGGGACATGGGGTCCCCCTGACGTATTCCCCTTGTTGGGTAGAAGGAAGGTGTCTTAGTGCCATTGACCAGAATAGATATTGAGGAAGAGGAGACACATGATAGGATAAGCTTTGAAATTTTCGGAGGGAATTTAAAAAAGGCTAACATGGTGCGAATAAAGGACCATTCAAGGTGATCAAAAGCTTTCTCAAGGTCTATTTTAATTAACATATCACCTTTAGCCCCTTTCATATGAGAGAATTTATTCAAGATTTCCTGGATTATGATAGCATTATCGGTAGCTCTACGGTTCTTAAGGAAACTAGCTTGATAGGGACTTATTAAATTGTCCAAGTAAGGTTTAATACGGTTGGAGATTATCTTGGTTATGATTTTGTAAATAGTATTACATAAGCCAATGGGTCTGAAGTTTTTAAGATTGACTGCATTCTTGAACTTTGGAATCAGGCAGAGATAGGTAGAGTTTGCATATTGGGGGATGGTATCAGTGGAGAAAACCTGGTGACAGAAACTTTTGACTGATGGGCCAATTATATCCCAGTATTTCTGAAAGAAAAAAGGATGTAACCCATCGGGACCAGGAGCCTTATAAGGGTGGAAGGAGAATACTGCCTGGGTGATCTCATTATCAGCTAAAGGACGATCAAGATTTGAAAGGTCTATTTTGTTGAACCAGGTAGACTCCATCTTAAGGGGAGTGGAGTTACTTGAGATTTGACTTGTATGAAATAGATTAGCAAAGTAGGTGGTAACATGACTTACTATAGCAGCATGATCAAAAATAGTGTTGCCTTGATCATCCTGAAAGTGAGTAATTTTATTTTTCCTTCTACGGTTTAAGGTTGTAATTTGGAAAAATTTTGTGTTGGCATCCCCTTGATTCAGCCAATTAATTCTAGACTTGAGTCTCCAGAATTCTTCTTCATTCTTTAAGAGATTGTTGTAGTCAGTTACCAGCTTTTTCTCCAAATTTTGTAGGAAGTAACTAGTGGGAAAGTTTGGAGAAGATTGAGTGCCATTAATCCTGGCCAAGAGAATCTTTTTTTCTTTAAAGATATTACCAAAAACAGACTTATTCCAAGTAGTAATTTCCTCCTCAAAGGTTTTGGAGGCTTCAAAAAATGAGTTGTTCCTCCAGACAGAATTAACAATGTTACGGAAGTCGGGATGTGAAGTCCACATAGTTTCAAGTCTAAAGGGTTTCCTACCATTAGAAGGCTTCTTATTTAGACTAATAAGGATAGGGTGGTGATCAGAGTAGGTTTTGGGCAGGTGGATTATAGACGCATCTTTAAACAAGGAGATCCAGTCATTATTTGCTAGACATCTATCTAATCTTTCCATAATAAGGTTAGCTTTTGTCTGGCTATGATTAGACCAAGTATATCTAGGACCTTTAAAACCTAAATCCACAAGATTACAATAGTTAATACAGTTCCAAAAACTGTTAGCATTTCTAGGTAACATTGGACGACCCCCAATTTTATCGTGTTGAAATAAAATTTGGTTAAAATCTCCACTAACGAGCCAGGGACCGTTATAATTATCAGATATAGAAGCTATATCATGCCATAATTTACGACGATTAGCAGGAGAAGTACTTGCATAAACAGTAGAAAATAGCCAAGGAATTTGGTTAGGAGAGTTGTTTACCTTGATCATGGCATGGATTTCATTACCATTAATGTTGACATTTGTAACTGTTACAATATCAGTTTTCCATAGCAACACAATTCCCCCAGAGCGGCCAACAGCAGGAACTTCAGCATAATCAGTAAAATCAAATCTAACACGCAAGTCATGATGATCATCCAGTTTTGTTTCAAGAAGTGCAACCATTACTGGTTTGTGAATGTCAAGCAGAACCTCAAAGTGTCTGTTAAAATTTGCATTGTTTGATCCTCTAACATTCCATACTATAATATTAAGTTGTCTATTCATGATAACCATATTATAGGGCTAGGGTTTTCATCAAATATCATGTCCATTTCGGATTCAGTTCTAAGACTTGGGTTCAATACCACTGCGTATTTCCCCACAAGTCGACTGGCAGGTGCTCTCACATCCAGTGAGTACTTGTAAAGGGAGGGATGACCAGTGAAAATTACCTTTTTGTCGACCTTTTCCTTGAATAACATGATAGCTATTTCCTTTAGGTTTACAAACTCCACTTGACTCTCCCTCCCTCTTGCTGCGAGTTGTTCTAGCATTCTCCTCTCGTTTCCTTCTTGTTCTTGTGCATTGATGGTGATCCGGAGAGGGAGGTGGAGCTGGGGGTGGTGGCACATTCATCTGCATGTTTTGCTGAGGATTCTCCATGTTCATCTGCATGTGAAGAGCATTTACTCCCAGGTTGTTCATTTGTGGCGCCATCACATTCTCCCTTCTTTGACCTTGTATTGGTTGATTCTGAGCTAGGTCCCAAGGAATGAAGATCGGATTCTCTGGAGGAAAGGCACGTGGAGGGAAGAAAGGGAGGTCTTGAAGAGGAGGCTCCTGTTGGTTCATTCCCTGCATAAACTGTGGCCACATGTTGTTCATATAATTTTGCATCGTGAGATGCATTCCCTCTCTTACAATTGATGCAAGAAAGGCAGGGTTTTGAATCACTACAAGAGCTGGCTGACCCATTATCTCCAGTGGAATTGAGATAGCTTGACCCCATAGGGTCGCTTCTAACCATGACTGTGGAACAAGATTTTGAGGTGCGGGGAGAGTAAACATCATGGGTTGAAGTAGTGGTGGTATCTGATTCAAAGGTGGTATCATGTTTGGATTCATTTTTAAGAGAGTTTTCTTTCTTATCTGATGTTGCTTGTAAAGCTCTTTGATTTGGAGTCGAAGAA
The DNA here is from genome assembly GCA_037355625.1 of Petunia x hybrida. Classification (NCBI taxonomy): domain Eukaryota; kingdom Viridiplantae; phylum Streptophyta; class Magnoliopsida; order Solanales; family Solanaceae; genus Petunia; species Petunia x hybrida. Next base: position 2,039,478 of record JBBBVM010000080.1, read on the forward strand.
GAGTTCTTTGAGAGGGTTTCGTCATTTGTAGTAGGAGATATAGAATGAGGGACTTGTGAGTTTTTCAAATCGATTTGCATGGTCAATTGCTTGTGTGAGTATCCAAAGTTTGGCTTGGATAGAGGTTTGCAGTAATTTTGAGTTTGGGTGTCAGTAGGGTTTGTGCATGGAGTGGCTTGGGGAGTCGGCGTAGGAAGGGTGTAGTGGATTGTGACATCATCAGGCGCAGAGGAATAAATATCGGGTATACAAAAGTCATGTGGAGGAGTTGATGACAATGGAATAGTGTCCTTTTGTCTTTTAGTTTTTGTATCGTATAGGTTATGTTTAGGTTGAGAGTCCACGTGAGTAGGCAATTTTGTGACATCAGCGTGAAGGGTCAACGTCTGCATAAGGATTAACGGTGTTTGCATGTCTTCACGAGTTGAATTTTTGAGGGAATTTTCAGTAGTGGGGGACAATAGGGGTACATGGGAATTGTCAATTTGCATGTCATTGCTAAATTGATGTGCAGTAATATCAGAAGCAATAGAGGATAGAGAATTGTATTTATTATTATTATTATTAATATTATTATTAATAGTTTTATTAGCAGTAGAGTTAGGTTGAGGGTTTATAAATTTTTAGGTTTTTCTTTATAAAAAGACAAATTTGAAGGCATACCTGAGTACTTACCAAATTTGGCTGCATTTGTGAGTGATGAGGGTCCATGTTTGGGATAAGTAGCAATATCTGGTGAATTTGAGTAGTTTGTACGATTGTGTTGTATTTTTTTCTTTTTTGGGAAGGAGACGGTTTGCCATTCAGAAGACCCTTCTTTTGTTTTTAATTTCTGTTGAAGGTTGATGTTAGTGTTTAGGGAAGTAGAGGGTAGATCATTTGGTAGGGTAAATGGGCATGATGCATGAAGATGGCTCAAACGACCACAATTTTTACACAGGAGAGAATCACCTTCGTATACCACATTTTACTTGTAATGTTAAAGGAAAATGGTGCTTTTAACTGGAATATCTAGTGGGACTTCAATGCACATCCTGGCATACCTGGCTCTAAGAGCTGTAGAATTTTGTAGTCAATTTTAAGTAGCTTGCCCAGGTTATTACCTATTTTTCTCAGGACACCTTCATCGAAAAATTCCTTAGGCAAGTTTGGAAGACGAATCCAAATAGCTGTAGATAAGGGTTTCACCTCAGATGCAACAAAATTTGGTTCCCAACATCGGATAGTTAAGAAGAACCCATTGACAAACCATGGTCCTTTAGTGAGCACTTTGTGCATGCTTTCATGTTTATTGAATTTTGCAATATAGTAGTCATCTCCTAAGTCGATTAGTGGAAAATCTTCTGAAAGTTTCCACATATGTTTGAGTTTATCATCTAAATATTGATGATGAAGTCTCTTTCCCAGTAACTTGATTATGACCGAGTTTAGCCAAGGTGCATAAATTCTTTGCTTTTCTTCCTGGGTAAAGGATATGCTATCATTTAAGCCATCTTCATTAATTGGGCAACATTGTGTATTGGAAGCTAGGTTAGGATTTTTTATGATGATAGGAGTAGTAGTGAGCGTATTGGGAATTGAAGTATTTGTGGGTTTTACTAGCTTGTCATAATAGGTTGGTTTGAGATCATTTTGGGAATTTTTGGGTAGTAGGCTAGGATCTGGAGGTTTAGGGGGGATAAGATTTACACTAGCATTTTGTTCAATTTTTTAAAGATCCATTACTTGAGTGGGGAGGTAGACTAGAGATAGAAGGAAAGGGTAGAGAGAAGGGAGAGCAAACTATCTCTGTTGAAAAAGCAAAACTTTCCCAAAAAATTCCAGAAGCCCTTGTTCTATTATATACAAGCCCTTGCTCTTGTTCTCTGTATATTGTTTACAATATGCTGCTGCTGCCCTTCGTGGGCTCTTTTTGTTATTATTGTTTTTTTTTAAAAAAAAAAAAATTACTTATTAATGCAGCTGCGGATCTTCATGCAGGAATCCACCATATTGCCCCGTCACATGCAGCAACTGAATCAAGCCGGGCTTGATCTCAAAGTTCCCAGTAATAGCAGACTTCACAATACTTGACTCTACTCCTTTTAGACTAGGAAGAGCAACATCTCGCACTGCTACTGCTTGTTCTTCAGCCATTTCAACAGGTAGAGAGGCAAGTACGATTGCTAATGCTTCTCGATCTCTCGCTTCCCTTTTTGCCTTTCTCAAGGTTCTTTCAGGCTCGGGATCAAAAGGTGCGAGTAATTCGTCCTTTTTATTCCTTTGCATTCAAAACCTATTGCCTGAAACAGCACAAGAAACTCAACAAAAAAAATTAAACTTGAATAGAAATTAAGTAATTGTTCAAAAGAAACTAGTCCGTAATTAGTCCCCGGCAACGGCGCCAAAAACTTGTTGCTCCCAACGCACACGCAAGTATATGTGGTCGACAAGTAATAAAGTGATAAATCGAATATCGTTCCCACGAGGACTAAGCAGACTAATACTTCGCAAACAATTCCTACCAACTACTCAGGGATCTTTTTCTTTGGTTGTAAGATTTTTTATAACTAAAGTGCAGTAAGTAAAGTGCTAGAGGTGTAGTCAAGTAATGAGAAATACTTTGGTTGTTAACAATATCAAGAGAGCGGTACAGGGTCAGAGTTACCAACAATCCAGTTGATGTATCCAATTGATTGCACTTCTTAAATCCCGGGTTACTAACTGACAGAGTAAATGTAACTGTGAAAACCTTTCAGTTCTTCACAGTCTATGCAAGCTACTTCAATCCCTATATGTCTATGGGTTAAATCACATGCACGCATTAACGATTCATGTAATCAGTTAAACCAGGGAAGCAAGTATATGTCTATCCTACCCGCGAATTGGTTCCCCGATGCCCGGGTTCACAAACTAGTTCTATTCTCTCTTATTACGTAATTAGATTCCCTCTTTCGAGTTCAACCCAAAAACCATAGATGATGTATAATTATCGAGCTCTAACAATTACACATGTGAAATAAAGAAAGAATAAGCAACCCGTTATGGGATTCAATCAATGGGAATCAACCTTCAACAATCAACTTTCATGTAATACTCTGACCCTAGAACGTAAAGTTTAGCCACACATATTCATAATCACAAGGCAATAATTTGGTGTAATAATGAAGTAAATGATATAATAGATGAAAGATTAGGAATAAACCCTTGTTCAATGAGTATGTAGCTCTCAATATTTCTCCAAAGTATCAACTCCCTTTCAAAAACTAAGTAAAAGACTATTTATAGTATATACAAACACCTAGTAATAACTTAGACCCAATACTAGACGGAATAGGAAGTGAAAAACTGCACACGGGGCGCTATAACGGGCGCCTCGCACCTCGGAAAGCGCCAAAACAACCACTAGCACCACATTTTAGGCGCCTTAGGGCCGCGCCACGTGGGTTATCGCACTGGGCAGTGGGGCGCGGTGGAGGGCGCGCCACGTGCCCTACAGCGCCCAGCCAACTCGCCTTCTTCCTTGGCCCAAAATCGTGTCTGTGTCCGTGTCGTGCCTTCGCGTGCTCAATCCAATCCTCAATCATCCTTCAACCAATTCATGTTCAATCAAGCTCCAAAAAGCTCCAAATGTGCCGCGTAACAACCTACACACGCACAACATAAAATCAGTGTAAAACCACATTCACAAACTATAAAACGAGTGCAAAACAAGCTCAAATATGCGGAAACATTAAGGAAACCTTGGCATAAAATGCCAAACATCAGTCACTTTCGGTAAACAAAAATCAGTCTTTCAAGTATTTCTTGTAGGCAGTAAACAATAATCAGTAGCAAAATCTGTAGTCGCTATATCATATCAAGTACATATGTTTGGAAAATTTCCAAGAACGAACTATGTAATCGGTATAAATTCCTCCTTGTGGAAATCAGTAACGGTAGGCTATTTCTACCTTCCCATGAGTAAGGACTTTAACGGTAATCCGGAATATACAAGGTGCATCAGGTCTAACGTACCCGTCGTTAGCTACGGATTTCGTCAAGTCTCATCCCAAAATATATATTTTCTATACAAAGTAAATGGGCATTCGAGTAACAGTACAATATTTCAAATGTGGTAAAACTTGTAAAATAACGATAAAAACATATCATGTGACAATAAAATAATTCAAGCACATATCTTGGTACATATCTAGTAAAAGGACTTTTCCAATGCAATTCAAATCATTCAGTAACACATTTTATTTCAAAATCAAGTATAACCCATGCATGTTATGGAAACACAAATTGTGGTAAGGTCATCACGCACAGTACAGACGCGTATAGCTTAAGCGTATCTTCCATAAGCAATCAAGTACCTAGTCCATCCAATCTATAATCACATATCGTACCAACGCCAAGTTATATATACTCTTAACTCTGTAATTCTTCAATTTACAAAAAATTTCTACAACTCTTTGTGTGTGTTTATATCAATGGTGCTCAAGTTTAAGCCAAAACAATATCACTGGCTACTACATAAATTACAGTAGAATTTAATTCTCAATATCTAATGGAATTCATGTAAAACCAATTTATCAAATCAGAGAAGACAATTTACTTACTGTATTTAAAAGAAATTCTTCTTCTACTTCCTTTTTGGTGACTTGAAGCTTACTGTGTAAAGCTTCACTCCATTCCCTAAACTCTTTAATAATCTTCTGAAGTTGCATAGGAAACCTTTTTCTCTGTGTATTTTTGTTCCCTTCTGCTGCTGCTCTACAAAGACCCCTACCCCAGAAGCCCTTGTTCTATTATATACAAGCCCTTGCTCTTGTTCTCTGTATATTGTTTACAATATGCTGCTGCTGCCCTTCGTGGGCTCTTTTTGTTATTATTGTTTTTTTTAAAAAAAAAAAAATTACTTATTGATTATCCATTTATTGAAGAAATGACTCTATTGTCGTTATTTTAAAAACGGTATTACATGACTACACTACAAATCGACAAAAATAGGAAAAACGTGCCCATACAATGAGATCTCTCTCGTTACGAAAGTCAACCAATAGGAAAAATTAGGTAAATTTAGTTGTATCTTGTAGATGGTGCTAATCAAATACAAAGTGGAGAACACTGGGTTTTTAAACCAAGAGGATATTACTAAATGCTAGGATTTTACAAAATGTTAATGCTACTCAAGCAACAAGGGAAATGGACAAAATGAATTGAGTGATTTGATATTTATTGTGCAGTCTCGTAGGTAGGAATAAATGAAGAATGTCAAAAAGTTGCACATGAATGTCACTACTATTATAAAAGGAAGTTGAAGGAAGCAAACAAATTATAATTTCAAATGTGAAAAGGTGACGTTTCAAATAATGATTAGATCCGTAGGTGAATGAAAGTTTCAAATGTGAAAAAGGACATTTGCATAGAACGGTAGATGAATGATTCATTTTTAAAGTAATTAAACTTAATCAATTAATGAAAGGTGATTTGAAAATTTTGGTGTAGGATAAAATAATCAATCAATTTTTGTGAAGGTTTCTATAGTTTATATTAAAATTAAAATAATTAAAAGGGTATTTTAGAAACCTAAATAATTAATAGGTGTATTTTAATAATATGACTTATATAAGGGGTTCCCATTTATATGGTAACTGTTAGCCGTCTGATTTTGAAACTCGGCATGAAACGGCAATGGCAAGGATTTGGCTCGATGGCCTTGCTATTGGCCTGAGTGTGGGAGACGTTGAGCATGAAACGGTGCGGGTGGCAGCGTTTCTATGTTTGCTTATGTGTGGCTGAATTGATACGGCAAAAGGGTGAGCTAATCTAAGACACGTCATGGCACGACATGAGTGTCAAACGATGAAGGCAAAGCTAAGGCATGTGAGCTAAGGCAAGACGGCAAGGCAATTGACAAGGACATGTGCATTGTCATGACATTGGCCTTGGATGCGTGTAGGCAGCATCAAAGCCAACCGGTGGGCGCAGGATTGGTGTCAAGATCAAACGTAGGCGTGCAGCTGTGGGCAAAAGCTTGGCAAAGTGCAGGAAAGTGTGCTGTGCACGTGAGCAGGAGCTGAAGTGGCCTGGGCGCCTAAAATCAAGCAGAAACGTGGGCATAGTGGCCCAAAACGTGGCCTGCATGGCCTAGACATGTGCTGATTTCGCCCCACTCCCTTGTAAACTGCCTTGGCAGTCCCCCTTTGTATATTTTGTATATTTTCAGTCATTTTACAGAAGCTAAGTTGAAGGGAAACATTAGAAACAAACGAGAGGGTTTGTAAAAGTGTATTCCAAGTAGAAAAGCCATTGAACGACTTGAGTTCTTGGCTTAGGACGAAGTCGAAGTCGTTCCAATTGTATTAGACTTGATATATTAATATATTGGTTGGGATTTATTCCCGTAAATCTGATTGTCTCATTTCATTTACTTGCTGCCTTTAAATTTCCAAACGATTTGAGCCAAAGACTGAAATTTGGCTAAGTGTTGAACGTCGGCTGAACCAAGTGGGACTTGGCTGCCTCGCAGGGGCAAACCTCGGCAGGTTTTTGTTGTCAAAATCCGCCCCTGTGACAACTGGTATCAGAGCACGAAGGAAACGGTTGCAGGAAAAATGAGATGGCTGGTGGAACAAGTGCAGAAATGAGGGAATGTTTGGCTAGACTTGAGGCGTTGGTGGGCATGACTGATGATAGTGTCGATTTGGTTGACATTTTGACACAGTTGGCACGTCTCAAAGCCCATTGTGAACGTCTTGAGGCAGAAAGCCAAGCCTTCAAGGACGTTGCTGCATCTGAAATTGAGACAATACGCAAGGAGAAAGAAGATCTACGTTCGGAAGTGTTGCTGTTACGTAGAGCTTTGAGTGGAACTGTCCAAAGAAACGAAGATCGTGCCAAGGTAAAAATTCCAGAACCTAAAGCTTATAATGGTGCTCGTAGTGCCAAAGATCTGGAAAATTTTCTTTGGGATATGGAACAATACTTCGAAGCTGCCCGTGTTCCTAGTAATGAAAAGGTTAGGATCACAACAATGTATTTGTGTGACGATGCTAAAGTTTGGTGGCGAACACGAGTTGTAGAAGTAGAGAATGCTGGTTTGGCAAAGATTGATTCGTGGGACGAGTTAAAGAAAGAATTGAAGGGGCAGTTTCTTCCTACAAACACTTCTTGGATTGCTAGGAATGGACTGCGTAAGTTGAAGCAAAGTGGAACGGTAAGAGAATATGTGAAAGAATTCTCTTCGTTGTTGCTGAATGTTGGCAACATGGCTGAAGAAGATAAGCTCCATTACTTCATTAGTGGGCTGAAAAATTGGGCGCAATTGGAGTTGAGAAGGCAGAATGTGCAAAGCCTTTCAACGGCCATTGCAGCGGCTGATGCGTTGGGGGATTTCAATCTGAATGATGACCTTGCTGAAACGTCTAAAGCTAGTGGCAAGAAAGACAAAGGTAGGGATGAGACGAAGAGAAATACTCAACAAGTCGAAGACGAAAGTGGTTCGAAATGTGGGAGATATGCAGAATCTTCCAAAAGAAAAGAGAAAACGGGCAAGTTTAGTGGCTGTTTTACATGTGGTGGACCGCATTTGAAACGTGACTGTCCGGTGCAACAGCGGGTGAATGCTATTTTGGCTGAGGAGGCGGCTGAAAAAGCTCAAGTGACGGGTGTTAACAATCTGGTTGCTGGAACGGAAGAGAACCTTGGGGCAGCTTATATAAACAGCCCCTTGGGCACTATCAAGTGATGTCTCGACGAGGACGTCGAGTTTCAAAGGGTGCGGGTGGTTTGTTAGCCGTCTGATTTTGAAACTCGGCATGAAACGGCAATGGCAAGGATTTGGCTCGATGGCCTTGCTATTGGCCTGAGTGTGGGAGACGTTGAGCATGAAACGGTGCGGGTGGCAGCGTTTGTATGTTTGCTTATGTGTGGCTGAATTGATACGGCAAAAGGGTGAGCTAATCTAAGACACGTCATGGCACGACATGAGTGTCAAACGATGAAGGCAAAGCTAAGGCATGTGAGCTAAGGCAAGACGGCAAGGCAATTGACAAGGACATGGGCATTGTCATGACATTGGCCTTGGATGCGTGTAGGCAGCATCAAAGCCAACCGGTGGGCGCAGGATTGGTGTCAAGATCAAACGTAGGCGTGCAGCTGTGGGCAAAAGCTTGGCAAAGTGCAGGAAAGTGTGCTGTGCACGTGAGCAGGAGCTGAAGTGGCCTGGGCGCCTAAAATCAAGCAGAAACGTGGGCATAGTGGCCCAAAACGTGGCCTGCATGGCCTAGACATGTGCTGATTTCGCCCCACTCCCTTGTAAACTGCCTTGGCAGTCCCCCTTTGTATATTTTGTATATTTTCAGTCATTTTACAGAAGCTAAGTTGAAGGGAAACATTAGAAACAAACGAGAGGGTTTGTAAAAGTGTATTCCAAGTAGAAAAGCCATTGAACGACTTGTGTTCTTGGCTTAGGACGAAGTCGAAGTCGTTCCAATTGTATTAGACTTGATATATTAATACATTGGTTGGGATTTATTCCCGTAAATCTGATTGTCTCATTTCATTTACTTGCTGCCTTTAAATTTCCAAATGATTTGACCCAAAGACTGAAATTTGGCTAAGTGTTGAACGTCGGCTGAACCAAGTGGGACTTGGCTGCCTCGCAGGGGCAAACCTCGGCAGGTTTTTGTTGTCAAAATCCGCCCCTGTGACAGTAACTATCTCACGATCAGTTTTTTCATGCTTTAATCTTTCCAAATGAGATCTGATCATCTCAAACTACTCAAAATTAGATGCAGGATGATTAAAAACTTTCAAATAGCATTTTCTAGAAATTTCTTACCCTGGCCCGTAATCCAATAAATTAAAGGGTGATTTACACAAATATACAATTCTTTACCCAAAATTACGTAAAATACCGACAGTATTTCACTTAACAAAAAATAACAATAATTTTTTTTGAAATATATACAAAATATAACAACTTATAAATACCCACAATTTTAGAAAATTTTGCCTTTCTTTCCTTACCCACCTCCAGTTTCCTTCCCACGTAAACTACTCTCTCTCAAAAAATCCTTCAATTCTTCAATTACACTCCAAAACTAGGGTTTACCTTGTGAAATTTATGTTCAAATACAATTCTAAAACAACATACAATTGTTATTGTTCAACAATTCGAAGCTGCGATTCAGTCAAATTCAAAATATCAAAAGTCGATTTTGCGATTTTTATTCCTGATTCATCGATTTTACAGGTAAGAGTTTTTTTGTATTTATTTATTCAAAATATCAATTGTCTAATTTTGTATTCGAAGTTTTGAATTTGATATTGGCTGATTTTCTATACGAAGTTTTGAATTTTATTCTACTTTGATTTTGCGATTATGAATTTGTACATTATTTGTACAAAATTGTATATTAGAAGTTCTGAAAATAAATTGTACATTCATCGATTTTTCTGTAAAGACATTGCGATTCTGACGTTCTGTAAATTGCGTAGTTGCTTATGTATTAGCAGCTCTGTAGCATACACATACATTTCATTTGTTTTAGTGATTCAATTTTGTATTAGTAGTTTTGTATTAGCTTCCGCGATTCAGTATTCAAAGTTATATATTTATGTATTACTATTTCTGTATTAGCTTCAGCAATTCAGTAGTTTAAGTGATTCGATGTTGTATTAGTAGTTATGTATTACGAGTAACAAAATGCGTTGTCACTGCGCAGATTCATACAAATTCATACACATTCATACAGGCAATAGTAATAACCTGTGATTGTTTTTGCATAGTCACTTTGCGGATTCAAAATGCATACAAATTAATACATTTAATTGCATATCATTGCATTTACTCTGTATTTAACTGCATACAATATGTCATTGTTGAATGCTAGCATACAGATTCATGTACTGCATATACAAATTAAATACAGATCCATACAGTGCAAATACTAAAGTTAGGTAACAATTTTGAAACAGGTATGATATGGCATCAGTCATAGTACTTCTCCAACATAAAGGACGATGGGATACAACAGGAAACTACATTGATTATAGTGTTGACACAATAGTAATAAACTGTGATTGTACTTTTGATGATCTGATCTCTACAATTGCAAACCAACTTCGTGTTGATACCACTACAAAACAAATAGAAATAAGGTACAAGGTGGATGCAACACGACCTGCAATGGAAATACACAATGACACGGAAGTCAAAAGTATTTGTTGAGGTAAAAAAGGATAACAAGGAACTAGGAAGATATCCATTGTGTATTTCAGTGAATGAAAGGTCATTCAATGAAGCTGGATATAGTGCAAATTGGATTGTTGATTCATGTGAATATGTAGAGAGTAATAACATACAGTCAATAGCCGAGGAGAACACACAAGAATTGATAGCTATCCCAGACTTTGGAGACTTTGAAGATTGTAGTGCTCTTATAATTGCAGATCCTATGCAAAAAGATATTACCGAGGGGCAGGTTTTCCAAGACAAGAAACACTCGTCAAAGCAATGAAGCACTATGCATTAACGAAAAAGTTTCACTTTAAGGTTAAAAGATCAAGCTCAACATTAGGAAATTTGTGAATGAACACTCTTGCCCGCTGAAGAACAAAATTTTCAGCCACAAACAAGCAACTGCAAACATTATTGGGAGTGTTATCCAGTACAAATTTAAAGATCCAAAGGCAGCTTACAAACCAAAGGAGATAATTGAAGACATTACAAACAATTCGGTGAGGAGCTTCCCTATATGAAGGCGTGGCGATCAGAGGAAATAGCTATAGAAATAATGAGAGGTGATCCAAAATATTCATACAACAAGTTACCAAGCTACTTATACATTTTAGAAAAATTTAACCCGGGATCAATTGTGGACTTCGTTAAAACTGACGATGGTTGCTTCTTATATGCCTTTGTGGCACTTAATGCATCAATAAAAGAATGGGAATATTGCAGACCAATTGTTGTTGTTGATGGTAGCTTCCTTACAGCTACACATATGGGGACATTCCTTGCTGCGGGTACAATGGATGCAGCAGGTAAAGATTAAAACTATATGAATTCCAGTGTATAAATCTATGTGAATTTGTATAATTCTCTGCTGATTGGCCTTTCTAATTTGTATGGTCATGCACAGGCAGAATCCTCCCTCTAGCGTATGCTATAGTCGATTCAGAGAATGATTCTGTGTGGCATTAGTTTTTTGATAATTTTAGAAAAGCATATGGTGAAAGGGATGATATGTGTATTGTTTCAGACCGTAAAGAAAGCATCTTGAAAGCAACCTCCATTGTATATCCCATGGTTCCACACTATGCATGCATTTGGTATCTCTGGAACAACGTGAAAAGTAAATTCAAAAGGGCTGAAGACAAACTGTATGAAGCATTCTTTACAATGGCTAAAACATACACAGTTAAGGAGTTTGATAAAAAAGTAAAGAAGTGGAAAAGATGGAAAACCGGATCAAAACATACCTGTATAATGTTGGCTATCAAAAGTGGGCTAGGGCACATGCAACTGTCCGTCGTGTTTGGATAATGACTTCAAATATTGCGGAGTCATTAAATGCTGCTAGCAAAGGTGCAAGAGATATGCCTTTATCAGCCTTTATGGAGTCCATGAGAGAAAAAGTTGAACTCTGGAATAATTGCAACAGGGAAGGTGCAGAGAATACATTCACAAAGCTGGGTGAAAAATATAATGATATTCTTGATAAACATCGAACCTTGACTCTCGAGATGACGGTAACACTTTTTTGTAGTTCAGTTTCAAAAATTTATGAAGTATGTATGTCTGGTGTATATATTTGAATAATTCTGCACTAACGTTGCTCCAGTAGCTAAAAAAATACAATATGGGTGATAACTAATCTAATTTACTTTGTATTTAATTGCATACAAAGTATTCTGTATATTTTTGTAAAACTGTGCATTAATGCGTATGTATTGTTGACACCCAATTTTGTCCCAAAAATTTCAATTAGCGTCTAATTATGTTTAAAATAAGGTTAATTTTTTATAATAAATTAAGTTAATAATTTTAACGTAAAAAGGCCATAATTGTCCTTCATTTTGAATCCCGGCCTATTTACGCAACACATAATTTTCCTCCTATCCAAAATTTTGAAAACCCCTAAAAGCCTCTCCCTATATATACATACTTATTCCAAAACCCTAGCCACCACCCCACTATTCATTCATCTTCTTCAACATAAAAAATTCAGATCTAGCACAAAAAAGAAAAATCATCTCTCTTTCCATACACAAAACACACAATACATACACCACTCTCATTTTTTTCCCCTCATCCCTCTCGTCTGCTTCCCCATTATACACACCATATACACACAACCGAAAAATCCAAACGGAGGGAGTACAGAAAAAGGGGATCGGGACAGGGGAGTCGACGAAAGTCGTAACGATGGCAGTCTTGAGAACTACCCACAGTGGTGAAACCCATCACCACCACCGGAGTAGCAGTGACGCCGCTGGTATCCCCTCACCGGAGAAACCCAGCTGGCAGTCGTTCCTCCTTCTCCAATTGGTTCTGGTTTCGATCTATGGCGTCATATATGTTCTCGCCGGCGAATTTGGATTTTCGGCTACTCATTCTGCCGTTTCCATTTCTGTTACACTATGTTTTTAGGCTGCTAATACCGTTTCTCCTTTTCTCATTTATTCGCTGTTGATTCTCACTCGTTATTGTTGTTTGGTTTTCACTGTTGATCTGATGGGTCGCACTTGCACAATTGCTACAATATTCTGGATACAATTATCTTAGTCTGACTTATCTCATGCCAAGAATAGCATTATTATGCTAATTTGATCTTGTGATAGTTTATTATGCTTTGCTGATCATTTTTCTTTGAGAATTTTGCAGCTTACTTTGACATTACGGCGCTGGTTATGTGCTGATATGAATAGTTAGTTATGCTAAACCTGGCCAATGAAAAAATACATATACACGTATTGAGGCCTACACAAGGAATTGACGGACAATAAATTGACGGATTTCGAACGGATACTACACTTGAACCGTCCCGTCCCCATGTCCCTAAAGCAAATGGGCGATGATGAATGTATGCATTTGAGGCAAAACAAGTTGAATAGAGTAACGGAATTTGTACCTGGCATGGCAACACGGCCGGCCGGCGTGTTTGCAACCGTACCAACATCCCGAGCCTCTACATGACGCGCCATACAAAACTGAGCCTAAATTTTGCAAAAAACAAACCTCTTACTATTATTATTATTATTATTATTATTATTATTATTATTATTATTATTATTATTATTATTATTATTATTATTATTATTGCTATTATTAATATTATTATTATTATTATTACTTTATTACTTTATTATTATTATTTAATTTTCATTAGTTATTATACTTTATTATTGTACTAATCCAATTTCATTTTCATATTTTTTGCGAGGAACATTTTGGTACGAATAATTCGTGGACTTACTTACAAATGGGAATATGCATTGATGTGGAGTCATTTGAGATCGAGCTCGGGCTCGAGCGTTCAAGAAATAAGACTTAGGAATTTTAGAAAATTCAAGGCTCCCACGGGTTGATCAATTTCCCGGTTCTATCTTTAACTTTGCATTACTTTCCTTGGATATTTATGTAAATAAATGTGTAAAATATTTTATTTATCAATAATATTTTATTGCTTGGTATATTGTTTTACTTTATGTGCATTACCCTTTATTGTGAAGTCGTTATTTAATTTATTGCAAATTGGGGCCATCTTAGCAAATGCGTGCAAGTAAAAATATATATTTTGCAAATAAGCTTTTTATTCAATTGATGATGATGATTATTATTATAATTATTATTATTATTATTATTATTATTATAATTATTATTATTATTATTATTATTATAATTATTCAAATAATTCTTTCCGAAAGAAAAGCGCACTTGTAAATATTTGTAAACCTGTCGGATTAACCGTATTTTATGGAATTTCGAAAGTGCCTTAAAAACCTTCTTCCGAAATTAATAAAACCTCTTACTTAGAATCTCTGAAAAGACCGTCTTTTATAAAACGGAGTTTTTGCACGTATTTGCTTATTTGGTTCCCTGTTTTCCTTAAATTGGGTGGCGACTCCAAAAACTCCAAAAGAGTTAGTCCATCCTGTCGATATTCCGGAATTTATCCTTTCGGGGTAATTTTTGGGGTTCAACAACATGGCGACTCCGCTGGGGAGCAATAAAGGTTTTGACCATAAAGGTTTCCAATTATTTGCAACTAGCATGCTTAATTTATTTTGCTTTATTATATCTGTTTGTTTGTGTGCCACGAAAAGTATGTCACTACACTCTTATTTGCGCACATGTAAATTGGCATTTCGTTCATATTTCCCCCACTCCTGAGAACCTCTTGCATTCTCACTCAAATATCCGCGAGGTGCGCCCATGCGCACCCGCACCTTCTTCCACTAAAGAACCCTGTGACGAGTTGGTACACCGACGGCCATCGTAGGAGTAATTCGACTGCGAGCCCGCTTGCCACTCACCTATTAGCCTCAACTGTTAACCCACTCTTAGATGGAGTTTTAGGAGCATGCATGCATTTACACCTTAGTCTGGACCCGGTCCTGGATACCGCCTCCATAGTTAGGAAACCGCCCTTACGTCAACGGGTTCTTGAAACCCAACGACAATGCATATTATGTGCTGTGTGATAACGAATCCTCAGTCCTAACCATGTTTTGAGCAAAATCAGATGTGGAATTTTGTCTCCTGTGTTGTCTTTTAGGTCAGAAAATGGAAGAATTTAGTAGAATTGAGATCATAGACAGAATTGCAGTTAGGGGAAAGTTAGGCAGATTTGGTTAGTTTGTGTTTTGGAGATGGCCTGGTGTAGTGAGATCTAAGAGGCGAAGCCCCTGGTGTCTTTAAAAGGATCAGTGGGGTCCCTCTCGTGAATGGCTTTGCGTGTGTGCAGGCCTATGTTGATTATCCAACTGCAACTTTATAAAAATTGAAGTATGCTTGTCGCATACTAGGAGAGCGAAGCCCCTGTGTCTTTGAATGACCAGTGGGGTCCCTCCTTGAAGACTAGTGCGGTCTTGGCTACCTAGGAAACTGAGAGGCTTGATCAAAGCCGAGGACCAGTGAGGAGCCCTATGAACAAGGTCTGTGAGCCTTGCAAAACCTAGGAAGCTGAGAGGCTTGTCCAAGGCCGAGGACCAGTGAGGTTTTATTTTGAAAGGCCAATTGGCGCCTTTCATAATTTGCAGTCTGGTATTGTGAAAGGCGGTTGGAAATTTTACCCCTGGATGTTATAAAATAATTGGGAGTTGTGATTGGAGGAGTGTGGATATTTGCAAAAGGTATGGAGGATTGTTTCAGGCTTTAGGAATTTGGGTATTAGAATTTTGTGCAGATGTTATGAAGAACATGAGCTGTGTTAGAATTTTGAGTTGATACCAACTTTTGGAAGATAGTTGGGATAACGGAATTGCAGTGTCAAGGCGAAGAGATGATTGTTATCAATTAATGTTATTATTTTTTGCTTACTCTAAGTCTGAATTGCTCAGAACAGGCATGAACTATTTTTCGTTACCACTTGTTTGCGCGATTAGGCTTACCTCTAGCACAAAGAGGCACCTTACAGGACAGGACGCGTTTGCATATCTATTTACGCTCAACTACTTGTGATTGTCACATGTTAATTATTGGCCTTGCTTTATTTGCTCAAAATACATTAAATACTAGGTGTTGTTTGCTTGTGTGCAATCCTATGAATGACATGCAAACTTTCTTAGTTACTCTTTGAAGTTTCTTTATTTTGTTTATTTCTCTAGCAGAAGTTTGATTTGTAAGGTGGTTGACCATGCAAATAATGCAAGATTCAAGGTCTGATTGATGGTAGACGCTCTAGCTCGTGAACGATGCAGTACCAGAAGCTAATGGCATTGTTTGAAAGAACTTGGCAATTGAACTTAGTAGCATTATTTTCAATTTTAATTCAGTTTGAGGTCCTGAATTGCATTGTACTATAAAGCTTATGTTAATCTGAATCAACTCATTTTGAATTTGTGAAAGTTGAAATAAAATGCATCTCATTCTTATTATATTATTTACGCTTGCATTTGTTTCCATTTTAAAATTAAAATTGATAAACCTGCTAAAGCTTTGCTTGTAACGTATGGCAAAACAACTAGACAATTTAAATCGACGCACTGAAAAGTTACTGTCTGCGCTCTTTGGATATCGCACTATCTGTTAGAACTTCAACTGGGGCAGCTTTATTTGTTGGTATATGGCGTTGAAGCAGTGATGCAGAACTACGCACGGTCTGATTCCCAAAGAGGGATACGTAGGCTCCCCCATCGGGCTCGACCCTTTAGCGTTTAAATTTTATTTTGTCCCCTAAGAAGGACAACTGGGGCAATTTTTGCAAAGTGAGTTGGAGATGCGAAAGATAATAACTGGGGCAGAATTTTGCAAGAAGCGGCGTTGGTTATTAAAGATGAGTTGGCAAGAATTCTGTAATTGGTTAAGCAAACAGTGCAAAGTCTAAGCCAAAGGACGTTCAGTTTGTTTTAAAATATATTACAAGTTTAAGTCAAGGCAAAATTTTCAAAATGCATCTTTGACTTCATTTGCATGCGCATTAAAATATTTTATCTTGCCTCTATTTTTCGAAAATCTATGCTATTTGAGTTCATGAGCCAAGTTTCTGAAAGCAATTCGCAAATCCAAGTCCAATGAAGACGAGGAAGCAGCAGAAGCAGCAAGATCAGGATGAAGTCTACACAAATCAAATGCTTCCTCCTCCCTCCCCAAAGCTAACAAATTTTTCTTTGAGAGCAAGAACATGAAAGCTTGCAATGAAAGGATCATTCGCATTATGGATGAACAATTTATTGAACGCGCATCCAAAGTTGCCTTGCAAATTGCGTCGCATTGCCCTTTTCACGACTTAAAGCATTATGCTTTGTCACGAGTTATTGCCGAACAGGCGGCATTTCTACCTCTATGACTTTAATTCCTAATGGGCGACAAAGCCGAGGCTTGTTTTGTGTTCTCAAAACTAAGCCAAATAGGGCATCGCTTTGTTTTAGGTCATAATCCGCACAAGGCTATCCTTGCCGGATTGTCTCACCAATTGATAAATCAATGGCTATCGCACTGACTACATCTCCGCATTACTCTACTTTGCACTTGCTTTGAATTATGTCTTTGTGCTTGCTTCAAAAATTAATACCTTGCTTTACCCTTTCAGGTTGACCATCGTCTACGAGAATTTCCTTTGTTGGACTATCTCGCCTATTGTTTTCTTTGCATTTGCTTTATATTATGTCGTCGCACTTGCTCTAAAATTGATGTCTTGCTTTACGTTTTTCAGGTTGACCACCAGGCAGGGCTTCTCTCTTGTTGGACTTTCACGCCTGTTGATTCGCTAAATCACTTTTGCGTTGCTTTACATTTCACGCTAAATTGCTTTGCACTTGCTTTCAATTATGCCTTTGCA
Organism: Petunia x hybrida; assembly: GCA_037355625.1. Taxonomy (NCBI): domain Eukaryota; kingdom Viridiplantae; phylum Streptophyta; class Magnoliopsida; order Solanales; family Solanaceae; genus Petunia; species Petunia x hybrida. The sequence goes on from JBBBVM010000080.1 coordinate 2,056,955, forward strand.
CTTGCTTTATATTATGAACCGCTTTATTTTTAGCTTAAAAGGTTAACAGGTCAGCCCCGAGACCCTCCTTGCTTTGTGCCGGACCGGATTGCCAGCTGATTTGTCGACAATCAACCCCAAGACCCTCCTTGCTATGTGCCCGACCGGCTTGCCAGTTGATTTGTCAAGATGTTCAAATTGCTTTGCACTTGCTTTCAATTATGACTTTGCACTTGCTTTATATTATGAATCGCGTTACTTTTAGCTTAACAGGTTAACAGGTCAGCCCCGAGACCCTCCTTGCTTTGTGCCGGACCGGATTGCTAGCTGATTTGTTCGACAATCAACCTCAAGACCCTCCTTGCTTCATACCCGACCGGCTTGCCAGTTGATTTGTCAAGATTGTTGAAAATGCTTTGCACTATGCCTTCGCATTTGCTTTATTGCTTCGCCAGTGGATGGGAAGACAATTTATCAAAGATATTGCAGCTTGCACTTACAAATTACGTCATGCCTACCGTAAGCAATCGAAGGTCTTATTATCAAGTCTATCGTGAGCAAGCGAAGACTTCATTAGCATTGAAGCCTACCATAAGCAATTGGAGGCCTTATTCTGAAGCCTATCATAGGCAATTGAAGGCTCTTTTGTCATTGATCCTACCGTAAGAAATCGGAGGTCTTATTATCAAGTCTATCGTGAGCAAGCGAAGACTTCATTAGCATTGAAGGCTACCATAAGCAATTGGAGGCCTTATTCTGAAGCCTATCATAGGCAATTGAAGGCTCTTTTGTTATTTATCCTACCGTAAGCAATCGGAGGTCTTATTATCAAGTCTATCGTGAGCAAGCTAAGACTTACATTAGCATTTGAAGCCTACCATAAGCAATTTAAGGCCTTATTCTGAAGCCTATCATAGGCAATTGAAGGCTCTTTTGTTATTTATCCTACCGTAAGCAATCGGAGGTCTTATTATCAAGTCTATCGTGAGCAAGCGAAGACCATTTGAAGCCTACCATAAGCAATTGGAGGCCTTATTCTGAAGCCTATCATAGGCAATTGAAGGCTCTTTTGTTATTGATCCTACCGTAAGCAATCGGGGTCTTATTATCAAGTCTATCGTGAGCAAGCGAAGACATCGTTATCATTCGAAGCCTACCATAAGCAATTGGAGGCATTATTATGAAGCCTATCATAGGCAATTGAAGGCTCTTTTGTTATTTTTCCTACCATCAACCATCAGTTTCTCAAAGATTATTCGCCTTGTCGCATATGCAACGCAAATCTATTTCTTCTTTTTTCATTATAGCTTTTGCTTTATTATTCACTTATTTTCTAACGCATTTACTTTAAATTTGCAGAAATTGAACATCAGATTCAATAAGAACTGAAGGCATTCAACACTTTGCAGCACTATTAATACAAGCAACACGACCCACTTTTGCTTATTTGTTTTGCATTATCTTGCATTAATTAATCCAATTTGTAACTTTGTTCTGCAGGCTGCTATCAAATTTAGGCTCGTTCACCTTATATTGAACGTTTTAGGCTCATTCGCCTTACAATTGAATGTTTTGGGCTCGTTCGCCTTATAAAAGAACGTTATATTACCTGCGTAGGATATAGATTAGCCAAGTCGACTTGAGATATTATGTCTCGTTAGTCAACTTATCTTATGAAAGCCTTGCACTTTACGATTCGTTCTCGCTTTACTTATTGTCTTACTTTACTGTTTCAGAATAAGGATCAGCTTAGAGGTTCTCCGGGCGGAGTACTTTGTCAGTTGATCGAAGGAAGAACTTATTGATGATACCGCAACTCGCATTTATAATTTTATCACTTTATCTATTTCTTATTCCAATTATTACAGTTTATTAGCACTTGCACGCTTACCGCTTGTTGAGATTATTACAGGATTTTCAGCAGCACCGCAGCAGCATTTGGAGCATAACATGGAGCTTTCCTTAGCAATGAACCGGGGCAATCGTTGATATGAGCTAGACTAGTCAACGGAGACCTTAAGGATTGCACCTGCGTAAGTCATCAACTCAAGAGGTAAGTCTCTCGTTAACCCTAGAATCTGAGGTTTGAGATAGAAGACAAGATGGCTCGGTTATCGAGATGCAGTGGAGCTATATCCGTGTAAACCCCTCTTTATGGGTGTGTCGTCGACCACATCTTCATAACTTGGGTGATTACAAGCCTCTTTTCCCGCGCTTGAGTAGTCGTTACTATCTCGTCTTTGATTTTCAAATCGCATCGAACTACATATGGTCTGATTCTCTTTCAGCCTGAGATATGTAGGCAACTCAGAAACCGGAGCTCGGCCATGTCCATAAGCCTCGCATTTTGATCCTAGGAATCAGAGTCTTGGCTTTACCGTGACAAAATTGGCTTTCACTTCAACTTTCTTTACCCTGAAAACTCTTTCATCCTTTTCGGGTAAAAAGGGGCAGCTGTTGACACCCAATTCTGTCCCGGAATTTTCAATTAGCGTCTAATTATGTTTAAAATAAGGTTAATTTTTTATAATAAATTAAGTTAATAATTTTAATGTAAAAAGGCCATAATTGTCCTTCATTTTGAATCCCGAATTTTCCTCCTATCCCAAATTTTGAAAACCCCTAAAAGCATCTCCCTATATATACATGATTATTCCAAAACCCTAGCCACCACCCCACTATTCTTTCATCTTCTTCAACATAAAAAATTCAGATCTAGCACAAGAAAGAAAAATCATCTCTCTTTCCATACACAAAACATACACCACTATCATTTTTTCCCCTCAACCCTCTCGTCTTCTTCCCCATTATACACACCATGTACACACAACACAACACACACCACCGAAAAATCCAAACGGAGGGAGTACAAAAAAAGGGGATCGGGACAGGGGAGTTGACGAAAGTCATAGCGATGGCAGTCTTGACAACCACCCACAGTGGCGAAACCCATCACCACCACCGGAGTAGCAGTGACGCCGCTGGTATCCCCTCACCGGAGAAACCCAGCTGGCAGTCATTCCTCCTTCTCCACTTGGCTCTGGTTTCGATCTATGGCGTCATATATGTTCTCGCCGGCGAATTTGGATTTTCGGCTACTCATTCTGCCGTTTCCATTTCTGTTACACTATGTTTTTAGGCTGCTAATACCGTTTCTCCTTTTCTCATTTGTTCGCTGTTGATTCTCACTCGTTATTGTTGTTTGGTTTTCACTGTTGATCTGATGGGTCGCACTTGCACAATTGCTACAATATTCTGGATACAATTATCTTAGTCTGACTTATCTCATGCCAAGAATAGCATTATTATGCTAATTTGATCTTGTGATAGTTTATTATGCTTTGCTGATCATTTTTCTTTGAGAATTTTGCAGCTTACTTTGACATTACGGCGCTGGTTATGTGCTGATATGAATAGTTAGTTATGCTAAACCTGGCCAATGAAAAAATACATATACACATATTGAGGCCTACACAAGGAATTGACGGACAATAAATTGACGGATTTCGAACGGATACTACACTTGAACCGTCCCGTCCCCATGTCCCTAAAGCAAATGGGCGATGATGAATGTATGCATTTGAGGCAAAACAAGTTGAATAGAGTAACGGAATTTGTACCTGGCATGGCAACACAGCCGGCCGGCGTGTTTGCAACCGTACCAACATCCCGAGCCTCTACATGACGCGCCATACAAAACTGAGCCTAAATTTTGCAAAAAACAAACCTCTTACTATTATTATTATTATTATTATTGCTATTATTATTATTATTATTACTTTATTACTTTATTATTATTATTATTTAATTTTCATTAGTTATTATACTTTATTATTGTACTAATCCAATTTCATTTTCATATTTTTTGCGAGGAACATTTTGGTACGAATAATTCGTGGACTTACTTACAAATGGGAATATGCATTGATGTGGAGTCATTTGAGATCGAGCTCGGGCTCGAGCGTTCAAGAAATAAGACTTAGGAATTTTAGAAAATTCAAGGCTCCCGTGGGTTGATCAATTTCCCGGTTCTATCTTTAACTTTGCATTACTTTCCTTGGATATTTATGCAAATAAATGTGTAAAATATTTTATTTATCAATAATATTTGATTGCTTGGTATATTGTTTTACTTTATGTGCATTACCCTTTATTGTAAAATCGTTATTTAATTTATTGCAAATTGGGGCCATCTTAGCAAATGCGTGCAAGTAAAAATATATATTTTGCAAATAAGCTTTTTATTCAATTGATTATTATTATTATTATTATTATTCAAATAATTCTTTCCGAAAGAAAAGCGCACTTGTAAATATTTGGAAACCTGTCGGATTAACCGTATTTTACGGAATTTCGAAAGTGCCTTAAAAACCTTCTTCCGAAATTAATAAAACCTCTTACTTAGAATCTCTGAAAAGACCGTCTTTTATAAAAACAGAGTTTTTGCACGCATTTACTTATTTGGTTCCCTGTTTTCCTTAAATTGGGTGGCGACTCCAAAAACTCCAAAAGAGTTAGTCCATCCTGTCGATATTTCGGAATTTATCCTTTCGGGGTAATTTTTTGGGGTTCAGCATGTATAGTATATATTGTAGCGCTGTAGATTATATACTGTAGCTAATACTCAAAAAGCTTATATATTACAGGTAAAGACTTAATCAGCTTATTCATATTCAGTTTGGCATGGGCAAAAGAAATTTCTTGTGTCATTGAAATCCCGAACATGCTGCTGTAGAAGGTTCCAAATCGATGAGCTACCATGTGCACATGCAGTTGCTGTGATGAAATCTAAATGCATGGATGAGGAGCTGTATGCCTCCCCATACTACACAAAGACTACATGTTGAAGACATAAAGTGCCTATCAATCCAATACCAGATGAAAGCAGTTAGAACATCCCTACATACATTACTAATGAAGTTGTGCACCCCCCAATATGGAAAAGGACTCCAGGCAGACCAAAAAAGACCAGATACAAGCCAGCTTGGGAACAGCATCCAAAAAGAACAAAGATTACATGTGGACTGTGTGGGAACGAAGGGCACAATAGAGCAACATGCACAAATCTGCCTAAGAGAAGGTGAAAACAAGATGTGGATACTGTTTGTTCTCATTTACAAAAACCATTTATTACATTTCCAATGTATAAAAATTTCATACATTGAAATGCATGGAACTACAAAATTATCTGTTTCTCAGCTTAGTTCGAAAAGACTGTTCAAATATTGTTTTGAATAAATCTGTGGTGTTTTGTATAAATCTATAGTATTTTTTATAAGTCTGTATGTGTGAAATGTATGGCATGTAGTGCGGGCATACAGTTTTGTTGCTGGTATGTATAAAACTCTATAATGGTGTATGTCCAGTATGGGTAGAATGTATGTTAGGCTAGCAAAGCTCAGGCGGTAATGCAAATGCGCGGTGAGCGTAGTAGCCCCCTCCGGCATGCTCTTTGTACAAGCAAGCAAATTGTTCTCCCATGCTCCCAGACTGCCTACCTAGCTATTGGAACAGTATATTTCCATATGAAAATACATCACGGCATAACTCGTAATTAGAGAAAATTAAAGGACACAAAACAGTAATATTAATGAGGCAAGAATATTTTTTGACACACAACCAAGACAAAAAAAAAAAAAAAAAAAAAAACATTAATTGGATTGTTATAATATTTTGGTTACAAATTATAGTTGGATTTTTATTTCTGATTGTATAAGTCTTGCTATACTAAAAAGTGGTTGGGTAATAATATGTCACCTATGATTACGGAGATACGAGTCCAGCTGGCGAAGACTAGACTTAATCTACGAGTTACCACGCGCGGAGGATACACGCCTGCTCTCAATCTATGGCCTGTCAGCAGGTATGGAGCCCTGGTACGTAAGGCATACATCATGCCGCCTTAGGGTTTACAATCTCCTAGCTAAGGTTAGTATATACCACCGCCTTGAGTAAACAGGGTCATACCTTATTAGTCTTTGTATTTTACCATATTTAGGACTGGGTAAATCATAGCTACAAATACCCCTCCTTATATTGTACTGTACAAGCAAGCGATTCACAAAGAATCCGACTATTCTCAAGGAATATAACTACTTACTTTTCTGCTCAATTATTTATTCTTCAATTTTTACTTACTTTTCATCGTGTTTACCGTATTGCTTGTGACACTACTACAAATTTAATTGTTTAACCAAGGAGGCAAATTTTAGGCATAAACAATTTGGCGCCCACCGTGAGGCTAGACAATTGTAGGTTTCTAGGAAGGAAAAGCATGACCATATCGAATGGCAATGATGATGTCCCCAAGAACACTGCCGACACGGTTGATGCGGCTGATGAGTCCATAAAAGATCCAGCGATCTTAATGGACAACCAAAAGACACTCCTAAGGATCCGATCTTTGTAGGCTGGGGATGATCAACTATAAGGGAGCGATTCTGGACTCAAGGACTGCCTCGCTGATCTCCTCAAAACACAAGCAAAGCGAGCGAAACAAAACTCGACCAACCTGGTCGAAAGCATGGCCCAAAAGTTGGGGGCGATCCTCGCTAGTTCGTTCCAGAGGCCAGTATGCCCTCGAGGACCTGCGCCCGTAACTGAATCACCAGCCTCTGTTCCTAACTGAAGGCTCAATAGGGAAACTACCCTCAAAAGTTCTACAGCGTCCCGGAATCAAGGTATTGAAGGAACACCTCTCATCCATGACATTCTGAATGAGCTGAAAGTCATCCACGATCGGATAGATAACATGTCGGGTGCTCTACACTAAATTACCACCGTACATGAGCAGAAGTTCTTTAAGCATGTGTATAAAGTGAGTTTTGCACTGGTCCGCGTACCCAAAACTTTTGCCTGCAAAATAACTTAAAGTACGACAGAACCAATAACCCGGACGAGCACGTCGCTGCCTACTGCACAGCTTCAAGAGGAACGAGATCACAGGGGAAGAAACCCAATTTGCCCTAGTGAAGAGATTCGGCTCAGCCTTGACCAATGTTTCCCTTGCATAGTACAATCAGTTACCATTACGGTCAACTGAGTCATTCATTCAAATGCAGGATCTCTTCAAAAAGGCACACTCCGGAGCCTGCAAGCGAGAGAAACATATGGAGGATAACTTCGAGAGATTTCCTGGAGAGATTTCAAAGGGAATGCATGGAGCTTCCTCTACTTCCTGCTAATATTGTCGTGGTAGCCTTCGGAAAGAGCCTAAATTCTAGGGGTTCGCTAGCTACCTGAGAGTTACAATGGAGTCTTACTCAACACCTGGTGATGACATGGAATGCCATGCACCAGCGCTACAACAAGAAACTCTGTCAGGTGCTGGAACAGCCCCCAACCTTCAGCGATAGCGCCCGACCAGTCATTGAGCACATCAATCGACAGAGTAAAAAATAGGAGCACATCGAATAACCTCGAGCTGAGACAGAGGGAAGTGGAGTAAGAGAGACTATAGAGATAATTCCAAGGCTCGTCAAGAAGCGAGAGGATGCCAGAAAAGCACCATCATATCCTCACAAGGGATCATTAGCATTGATAGAACACTGAAAAATTTGAGGAATTGGGACTGCGTGTCAATGCTGTGGATTTCGTAAAACATCACCTGAAGAATACCCCTATATGCTGGCCTAGCAACATGAGAGCGGAACTCGACGAAAGAGACTCAAACCTCTTTTGCAATTTCCACAGAGATAACGAGCACTAGATCGCAGGTTGCAGGGGCTTGATTTTAGAGGTCATGAGTTTACTCAACGAATGGTACTTGAAGGACTAGCTAGTAGAGAAATAAGAATAGACGTATTCCAAGAACAGGAGTTTGGAGCGTCCCCCAAATCATCCAGAATCGAAAAGGTCTATTAATGTAATAATTGGCATACCAAGGTTACTTGATGGTTCGAACCAGAGCGGGGTATAGCCCGTCGGAGGCCACGCCCGAGACGAAATGATCTTATTCAGTGATGAGGATCACATCAGTTGCGACACTCCTCACCACAACACCTTGGTCATAACACTGAGAATAGGTGACACATATGTCAAACGTGTTCTAGTCGATGTTGTCGGCGTCGTAAACCTTATTAAGTGGGAGACTATACGGGCAATGGGAATTGAAAACCAAGTGTCTCCAAGCATCTGTACATTGGTTGTCTTCAAAAACATATGTGAGAAATTTTTGGAGAAGTAAATCTTGCAGTATGCACACCTGGAGTAGAGCACATTGCATACTTCCAAGTAATAAATGGAGGAGTCCCTTACAATGCTACTGTGGGATGAACATGGATCCACCAAATAAAAGCAATATCTTCCACCCTGCACCAAAAGCTCAAGTACCCTATTGAACGGAAGTGAAAGAGATCAACGGAGATCAGGAAGTGGGAAAGGAATGCTATACAACAGCCATTTTTGGTGTATTCGTGCCTACTACAGAATCAAAGGCAAGCCCCCTTGAAGCCGACGAAGACCCCGAAACTTCAATCAACCAAGATTATTGCTTCGGCCTTTTGGTTGATTGAAAGTTTTGGGGTGAGAAGGAATGGGATATATGGAAGTACAACTATTTTCAGTTATTTACTTTAATTAAGTTTTTCTAGCTTTAGTGTTTTTTTCAAACTTTAGTTATTGAATTTTATTGCTTATTAGTTATGTTACGGGTTTTCACCCACAACAGCACGAGCCCATCGCCCTCTTGTATCAATAAAACTACTATTCAACTTAGTCAGTTTTATATTCAAATCAATCTATGATCTAATTATTCATAGCCCCGACCATATATAAGTTGAAGTAATATACTCACTTTTCACTACAAAAGTAGAGTAAACTACTCGCTTAAAGCGAGATCACTTCTAGTTAAGCCACTAGGCATAATCGTAAGTTAAATTCATCAATTCAATACTTGCACCAATATTTTGATGGGGCCGCCCGCCCACATCGTGTCGTTTAAGACTTAAGCACTTGAGTGGACAAGCACAATTGGCTAGCTTAAACACAAAAATTCCATGTTACAGATAACATTGTTATTCCTAAGATACACCATTATTATACAAGAGGGGGCGATTTGTGTAATACCCAATTTCTATTAGCTTACTTACTTTAAGATCCAGTTCCACAGATGTGTTTCTTTACTTTGTTAAGGGCGGAATAAATAAACAACAAGTAAATAAATACTGGATTTTAGCATGCAAAAACCCCGACAACTTGGGATCAAAAAACCATGACCTACTCTCTCAAGTAGGATTTCAACTTCACTATTTGAAAGACTCACTTAGTTACAAAGCTTTCCTCTTACTAACCTAGGACTAACTCTAATCCTATAGTGACCCCTTTCACAATGGGTGAAGTTTCTTCAACTAACAAGACTTAGAGAATGTGTACTCTTACAAAACATCTAAGAAATTAAATAATAAAACTCAATAGTACCTACTATAGATGAACTAAGACCAAGAACAATATGACTCGATCTAAGGAACGAGTTCTTTACTTAGTTCCCTGTGGCTTATGACTGCTCAAATACAACTTAGACTTGCTTCAATGCTTTTCCTCTAAGCTCGATGTATTTGTGTGTGCCTTCAAGTCACGAACTTCTCAATTTTTAGAGTCAAAAATATGAGAAGTCTTGTACAATTAGAACTCCAGAGGTCTTCCATAGTTTGAGTCCTAATTGAACTCCTTCTTGGATAAATGATATCTTGTTTGTCTTATCCCATTCTCTGTCCAATATTTTCAATCTTGTACAATCCTGCCTAGTTATCAAAGATAAACATTAGACTTAGCATAGTATTAATTTTTCCTGCTCAATTGTTTTTTGCATTAATATTTATTCAGCTATAGATATTAAAAGGAACATGTCAAAACTCTAAGCTAACAATTCCTCCCTTTTTGATGATGACAAACTCATAGACTGTACCTCATATCCTTAATGGCCTGGAACATCACTTTCATCTCAAAATCACATTAGAAGAGATTTTTATCATTAAGGACCAGATTATTAAACAAGTTATAAATATCACAAACAAAATTATACTCACTCTTCCGCCTTTTGACATCATTGAAAAGGTTGCATAAGTTAGAATTATGTTAGTCAGTACAGAAAAATAACTCATAGCCATTTAGGTAACTCAAAAATGCAAACATAATACTCAAAAGCAAACTGCATTAAAATAATATTAATCATCGAAGAAACATCATCATAAGTAAAAGATATCAACCAGGGAACAACCACTAAGCAAGTACTGCTAAGCTATTCAAAGACTAAAAAAGAAAAAGGCCTAAGGCACTAGAATTAAGCTAAATCCCACTGGGCAAAAAGGATGGCTATAGTTTGGATTATCAGGGGTTGGAAGGATCAGGTTCTTTAGATTTGCGCTGAAGCATATCAAATATCTATTTAACCCCTCATTAGGTTCCTTAGCCTTTGCTGCCTCAGTCTTTCAGAAATTCCTTTCCTCCCCAAAAAGACTTATTTTAGCAGCCTGTATCCCAATCTGTTGCCTTAACACCCTAACCTTGTTGTTCAAAGGTTCTTTAGAAATCCCAACTATAAAAGGTTCAGCCAGCACAACCACATCACAACTCAGCAAAACGGTAATCACAAACTACTCCTTTTTAGTAGCCTTTTCATTCTTTGACAAAGGAATCCCAAGTTTCTCAAACAAACAAGTCAAAATAAAACCATAAGTTCAAGCTTCTTTTTCCTTCTAACAACCCTCTCAATCATATGAATTATGAACATAGGCCAATTAATCTATTTTTCAGAATCAAGCAGTTCCATAAGGACCAGGTCAAGAAAAGTTTTTATACCTCTCTTTTCCTACTTGGGAAACATAACCTTGTTCACTAGTTCAAATAATAACTGATGGTGAGGGTGCATCTCACATTTTTCAACTGCTCTAGGTTCTTCTTCATCAAGATTTTATGCAAATTTACATGTTATTTCCAGGGTTGTGGGAAGGTTAGTCAAATCAAGCCTTTCCCTTTTGATGTAGAAATCATAACCAGTAGAGGGAAGCTGTAAAAGCTCACCCAGCTCTTTTGCATCAAAGGTAATCTCCTTGTCATTGATGGAACTAGTAACCCTGCCTTCATCAATGGTGCAGTTGAAGAAAAATTCAACTACCTCATCCCTGGCCAGTTTCCCTCCAATGTTAAGGACCATGTCTTTCCAACCCTGCCTTTTCAATTTTTGCACACTACAAGAAATATGACCTTTAGCAAGGGAAAATTTGGTCGCTAAAAATACAAATCCGGTCGCTATAGCCCAACAACGACCGTTTTAAATTCGGTCGTCACCGGTCGTTATAGGCTTTCACGTTAAAAGTTTAACGACTGGATTTGGACCCGATCACTAAATAGTCTTTTACGACTGCAAAAATCCTGTCGTTGTTCTTCATTTTAGCAACTGAAAATTCCCTTCGCTAATCATATATCCAGTCGTTAAAAATCTCTAAATGGAAACAAGTAATTTGGTCGTTATGAGATTATTACGACCGAAATTTCCGTTCGTTAAGTTAAAATTTTAGTAATATATATTTATATACATTTCATATTTTTTCGCTGCTATTATCGAACTAATACTTATTTAATATGCTTAATTATATATATATATATATATATATATATATATATATATAAGACACACACACACACACACACACACACACAAATTCCAAATAAACTAAAGAATCAATACTCATAAAATTACATTGTTAATTACAAAGAAAAAGTTAGCCACATTACTAAAACAATATATCTACCCAAATTGTATGACGTTCTGATTCCTAAAAAGAGAAAATGATGTAAGCTATATACAAAGAAGGCCCCTTTAGCAATTCCAAAACATCTACTCCAACTTTCCATGCACTTTCTTCATGGAAACATTCTTCCGACTTCAAATTCTTCATCAGTAAAAATAACAAGTTCCTGCATTTTAATGAGAAAACTTCTATTAGCTACTTTGTTTAAAAAAATAAATTTCGTGCTTAGCGAAATATTTTTGCTGAAACAATCAAGTGATTTTATCCTTGAATCAGATTAAATCATAAGAAAATACTGTAATACACAACTAGACATTTATTTCAGTTATATGTTAGATTTTCTAACAAGGCTATGAGCAAAAAGAGTAGGAGACCAGGGGACAAAATACTTGTGATTGCTAGGTTGCTACTATTGTAGGACAGATTAAGGGAGCTATTCCTTTTGAGATGCTTTGCTAAATCATTCTACAAAACTAGAGTTGTATATAACGAAATTCTCAAACTAACAGAATTTTGAACTAAAATATTTAAGGTCATTGATAATTCAGCATACATTAAAAATAATAATGACTAGATAAATAAATTTATAGGGCAATTAATTTTCAGAAAGAAACTCAATGAATAAACTAGTGAGAGTAAGCTCTACACAAATAGTGAGAAGAAAAGCCATCCTTCATACAAAATGCAAGGAGCTCTTGCTAACAGATTCATGGCATAAATTAAACGATTCAAGAATACCGGGATTCATGCAATTTTAAAATCAAGAGGTTGAACTGTAACTGGACTTACATACTCTTGATCCGCAGCTACAAAGCATGAACAAGAGTCAATTCCTATTTAGAATGCTCAATCTGAAAAGTGCAACAGCCGATATAAGGTAAATAGTTTCACCATTTACTAGTATTTCAAAACATCAAGTAGACATCAGTACACTACTTAATGAAAAGAGACACTGCACTTCAAAAACTATATGTAAAGCTCATTTTAGAGAAATATTGATGAATGATTGAATACATATTTGTGCATATAATTATAGTTCCATGAAATAACACATTACAAATAAAATTTGTACCATATGTAGAACTGCTTTAGTCTATCATATTTAGGTCAATATTTTTTGTCAGGAGAAAAGAAATAAAAGACATTACCTTCTGCATATAGTTGAGAAGGAAGAAACTCAAGTTCATAATCCTCATAGGAATTTGTTCTTTCTTCTTAAATGATCAAAAAGGAATTCAACTCACTTCCCATAGTTATGAAACTTTAATTTATAACCAAAGGCAACAGCATTTACTCTTCTTCTAATATGACAACACAAAATCAAGTCAACTTACTCTTAACTTTATCACTTAACAACATGACTTAACCTGAGAACAAGCTGATAATACAAACCATCTGGCATGCCATTCTGTTCCACTCTGATATGCTGATCTATAACAAATTTTATACTGAATTCTTCAATCTACAGTAATTGATTCGGTTAAGAAACAATCTTCTGCATGAAATTGCATTATCCCATTAGACAAAAAAGTGACTATACATGTTCATTAGATGCCAAAGAAACATTAGCTGCATCTGATATTTAGGACATTAAATATTTCTCATGAGCCCTCAGACTTTACATGATTTGACACTAAGTTGAATCTTTAACATCATATAACTTTCAGAGGTAAAGAAGTCATTCTTCTTATAGAAAATAAGTATTGCAAGAAAACTAACCTCAGCTCTCAAACAATCTAATGCAAACTGAGCATCAAAATCATCCATTTTTCAGCTTCCGTAAACAAAGCAGTACCTCTGTTATTTAAAAGATGAGAAAAATTTAGCAGTAAGCCTCGAAAATATTGTTCATCATGTAATTAATTATCTGGTTCCACACGTAAATATCAGTCAAACAAACTAAAACAAAAAATCAGTTTTTTTAAGAACTAGACATTGTGGCATTAGTCAATGGAATTTGTCTAAGATCTTATTTGTATGGGAAACATCACTGCCTTGTTTTTCATTTAAAATAAATAATGCCTGTGAATCTCGAAACTTTTTAAATGGAGTATTAAAATATCCTCTCATCGAAAGATGTAGTAATTAAATATGAAAGATTCAACACTCAAATTCTTCACATGCAGATAGCAAAACATCTTGTGAAAACAAAGGGAGGAGACTCAGTTCCATCACCTATTGAGATCAAGAAACAGAACAAACCTTAAGAACTAATTAATCGCTACTATTTTCATGCTGCTATCTTCTAAATACATGTATGACATTAATAATATTCTATCTTTTGAATATAAATACGAATTTTAAAAAACAATGCCTCATAAATAAAATAAGAAACTAACTGTAAAAGGAAATTTTGGGTTCACATAACCAGCCACAAAAGGTAAAACAAACAAATCAATATTATAAACAGTTAGAGTTCAATTACGAAGCAAGTAACTCCATATGACATACCAAAAGTAAAGGAATGAGATATTTCTCATTAAGGCAAACAATAATGAATTACCACCATCTTCCTATTAACTGCATTTACTTCTTTTTTCTGTTGTGTACTCCTCCCTGGTCTGTACTGCAGAAACAAAAGTAATTAGTTGAAACTGAAGCAATAGTTTAGGAAATTAGACCGTCTGGTAGATAACTTGAAGCTTCTTGTTTCATTTCGAGAACCAAAACTCAGTATATGATCATAAAAATTTCAATTTTGCTTCATTACTGTCTTTTCATTGAAATAGAAAAGTCAAAACATGTATTATATTACCCAAAGGAATACTAGGACAGATTTACAATGTAAAACGATATGTATAGGAAGCAAATATTGTAAGTTCTGTAAAATCATCAAGAACTACAAAATGCAGGGTTTATCATTGCGCAACAGAAAATAAGAAAAACTTACATGTCGTTTAAACAGGAGAAAGATAGCTATTTCTTTGCAGCAGAAAGACATTATGTCTTCAATATTTGGATTATTAACCTTGTTTTAAATAGTATGACAGAATATATATGGTATTTGGTTATGAAGAACGTTATTTTATATTGGAAAAATAGTCATTGAAGTCCCCATTTTTCCATTGGATTCTAAATTTTCTTTTTCACATATCAATAAATTCCTTGTGAATTTGCAATAAGATGTTTTGACAAATATTTCTTAATTTTGAAACGTACCCAATGGGGTTTCAAAAAAAAAAAAAAAAAGGAGAAAACGGGCAAAGTTTATTGAAATAGTATTGCCTAAAAGATCAAATTGAGTAACAAAATTGTAAAGCAAAAAATTAGGAAACAGTTGTGGGGAAAATATGTAAAACCTTTAATGAAAGATAAAATCTGTAAATAGTTGTCGACTATGCCCAAAAAATCTTCATTGTAAAAATAAACTCACCCAATTTGTAGCTGTTTCCTCGCTTAATTTGACTTGAGTACCACCATATTCAAGAAATTGAACGACACCATTTTTTTTTTTTTTGTGGATGTCAGGATCTAGATTCAAAAAAAAATTTCCAGCCCTAGCCAAATAGCCACTATTTTCACGGTGGGTTGTTTGCTGAAAGATGGGATAAAAAGTTTTGCTAACCCTAGTGGTGGAGTAAAATTTTAGCGTTACTTTCTTTTCTTTTTTCTAATAATAACTTGGCGGTTTCGCTCTTGAAAATTTTGGTTGGATTGAAATATTTTTTATGTTGCCGCCTAATTATTCTTTATTAACGACCGGTTATAATGGTCATTATGGACCGGATAAAATCCTTTCGCTAAAGTACACAAAAAATTTGACTTTATGGTCCGGAAAAATTATTGGTCGTCTTAAGTATGCTTTTAACGACTGGATTCATATCCCTTCGTTAAGAAGTGGTTGTTAAAGGTCTAATTTCCTGTAGTGGCAGCAACCAAATCATTCCTTCCTCCTGTAAATCAGCAAACACCCTTCCCTTCGAAAATTTTCTCTTTTCAAAGTCATCATGTAAAGATTTATCAGCCTCATTTTAACTATGTTCCTCCTCAATCTCCTCAGATTTTGTATCCTCATCTATCAAATGCCTCATAGAGGATCTGGTTATTTTAGAAACAGGACCAACACTAAAACACTTCCCATAAGTCCTTGCAGACTTCCTCTTAGAAGTTTTCCTCTTTTTAGTCAAAGGAACAATTTTTCCAGTTCTTCCTGAGACTCCTCCTCAGCTTCTATAATAAGTTCAGGTACCTGTTTTTGCTTTGCCTTCCTACTCTTCTCAAGAGCTGCAGCCATTCTTTCCTCTTCAACCCTTGTACTAATCCTAGTTATCCTAACACTACTACTGCTATTCTTTCCTCTTCAACCCTTACACTAATCCTAGTTCTCCTAACACTACTAGTAGGAGTTTGTACAAAAGAACAGTTCCTTGAGCTTGTGAAAAACTTTCAGCTTGGTTTTTCTTCTTAAGCCCAGATTTATAGTTTTCACTGGTTTTCTTAAGCCATGCATTAATTATAGCAAGTTTCTTAGGATCAACAGGACCATATTTCTCAAGTTTTCTCTTCATACTCCTCAAATTTATAAGATCCATGATAGGCACATCACTCTCACTATTATTGTCATGAACATCCACCATATCTACATCCTCCATGGGTTCTCTAGGAGCAGTCATGGGAGAACCTGGAGAACTTGGAATTGGAGCCCCTAAACCTCTCACTTCCTCCTTATCTCTCTCACTCTCATATAGAGTGTTGAATGGTTCAACATAATTCATAGGGAGTTCATAAACCACCATAGCTCTAGTTAAATCCTCAATATGTTCTAAAGTGCTAGCAATTGAGGGAACTAATCCTTCCCCCTGAAATTCAGATTTAGGATTTTGAGGGTTTGGATTTTCTAGGAGTGGTGGTGAAGTAGTGTCCATAGGTGAAGTTGGATTAGTGACTGGGTTTTGTTTAGTGGTAGGGGTAGAAGAAGAAGTTTCAGGTGCAAGAGACATGACAATTATATGTTTGAGAAGATAATTCAAAATTCGTTCTGAAATTTTGAAAAACATGAAGAAAATAATGTGAGATGAGAAGGTGTGTGTGCAATTATGCAGGAGTGAATTTAGTGGTAGAGTTTAAGTAGAAAACTTATTCACTTACCTCATTGATTGAATTTCACACTTGGACGTCTCCCAATAAATAGTCGTTATAATTTGAGAGTTCAAGTGAAATTCGGAACTGGTTCTCTGATGGAACTGTTTTTCTGAACGTGAAACTCAAGTGGGATTCTACTTAGTCTAGTTACCTATAGCCTTTTAGCTCTTATAAATTTTAAATAAAATAATAGTACATACCTGAGAATGTATCAAAGGAACAGTTTCCACACCCAATATTAATCACTTTGCACAATCTGAAATTCTAAGAAAATAAGGGTAACATCATTAAAAATTAGCAAACTTAAGTAGAAATCATGGCATAGAGTATACATTTAAGTATGAGACTGTGCTGAACTTCTAATTGACTTTAATAAATTTCTTTTTAAGCCAATTTTAGAATAGAAGCTAAGTGGACGTAGGTTAATTTAATCATCCTAGTTCTAACTTTTTCCTTTCAAAATGATCCCTAGTTAAGGCCTTTATGAAATGTCAACTATTTGCTTATCAGTGAATAGTGATCAAATCCTTCTCATAATTATCATTTAAGAAATGGTGTCTTATGTCAATGTGTTTTGTTCTCCTGTGATGCACTGGATTCTTAGTCATGTTAATTGCACTAGTGTTATCACAATAGATAGGAATAGTTCCTACATCAGCACCAAAATCCTCCAACTGTTGTTTAATCCACAACAATTGTGAACAACATAAGGCAACTGCCACATACTCAGCTTCTGCAGTGGAAAGAGAAACTGAATTTTGCTTCTTGGTTCCCCATGAAACCAAACACTCACCAAGGAAATGTGTCATACCTGAGGTACTTTTCCTATCAACAAGAAAACCTGCATAATCAGCATCAATATATCCTACAAGGTTAAAATTTCCACCTTTTGGATACAAAAAACCCAAGGAACCTGTTCGTTTCAAATATCTTAAAATTCTTTTAACAGCTTTCAAATGTGATTCCTTAGGATCTAACTGAAACCTAGCACATAAACAAACACTGAAAAAAATATCAGGTCTACTAGCAGTTAGATAAAGCAAGGAACTAATCATGCCTCTATACAATTTTTGATCAACTGAATTACCATGTTCATCAAGATCTAATTTAGTTGCAGTGGCAATTGGTGTATCAATTTCGTTAGCATGATCCATGTCAAATCTTTTAAGCCGTTCCCTTACATATTTTTGTTGGTGGATCATAGTTCCATTTGAGGTTTGCTTGATTTGTAAACTTAAAGAAAATGAGTTCACCCATCATGCTCATCTCAAACTTACCCCCCATCAAGCTTGCAAATTCCTTACTTAAGTTTTCACAAGTAGCACCAAAGATCATACCATCTATATAGATTGAACAATTAAGAGATGCTTACCTTTTTCTTCAAAAATAATGGGCTATCTATTTTACCTCTTGTGTATCCATGCTAAAGTAGGAATTCAGACAACATTCATATCAAGCTCTTGGTGCCTGTATGAGCCCATACAAAGCCTTGTCCAACTTGTACACATGCTCAGGGAACTGTTGTCGCTCCAAACGCACACACAAGTATACGCGGTCGATCAACTAATAAAGTGATAAGTAGAGTATCGTTCCCACGAGGACTATTGATTAACTACTAACTAAATCAGACAATTCCTAATTATCTAGACAAGAAGGGTTCAATAGTTGAGAATATTATAACTGAAATTAACTAATAAAACTAAGCAAATAAGTAACACGTAAAACACGATTTTGGATTCAAGAAAGGATAATAGCCTAGGGTTATGCGATATTTGCCAGTCCTGTTGAATTCTTCCATTAGTCTGACTAAATAATTTATCTGGGTTACTAATCACAGGGCTAATATTACTCACAGGACTCTTTCGATGTCCTGCTCGCCTATTCAAGCTAACCTAACGCCTATATGTCTATGGAATTAGAGTTAACAAGAATGCATGTGCTTTTCCTGTATAGTGACTAAGCATGACTGCTAGGTATATTTTTATCCTAACCGCAAAACCATTCCCTGATGCCCAGGTTCAGGAACACGCTCTATCCAATCCTATTGCAACCTACGGTTCCCACTTTCGAGTTCAACTCTAGGTTCATAAATAGTATTCAATTGGTGATCAAGAAATAAAATAATTAGGCTCGGGATATGAATAAATGATCCAATATAATAAATCAATATAATAAAATCAACTTAGGAATATCAACAATCATGGAGAATCCCACAACTCTAGAACTAACAAACTATGTGAAGGAAAAGAGAAGAAACCTCAATGTAGATGTTGAGCTCCAACCCATCTCCAGTGTTTCTCTCCTCCCAAAGGTCCAAATATGCTTAAATTTATGTTTAAGGCTGCTTATATATGGATTACAATGAGTACAAAATGTTTTAACCTAATCCAATTTCGAATGGAAAACTTTCAAGTCGTACAGCCACTCTCACAATGTAAGACCTTCTGTATGCTTTGTTCTCAGGTCTCACAGTATCTCTTACAATGTACGACTGCTGTAAGGGTCATACAATGAGCTTACAAAGCTCAGTCCGCTGATTTTTTACACTAGCATTCTTCATTTTACTACTTCAATTTTTGACTTCGGACTTTTCCGAAAAGTATAGCCATCTTGCTCCAAAATTTCAAAAATTCATACCTAAATCATTCAAACACACCAAGTTAGTAGAATATCAAAAATAAGCTATGTTTGGCACCCTTTAGCATTGAATTTAAGTAAAAGGTAGGGGAAATATATATCTAAAATACATCAAATATGCCCAACATCAACACCCCACACTTAAATTATTGTTCGTCCTCGAATAATACAATCCTACAATACTTCTAAACAATTAAATCAATCACCTATGAGTTTGGTTGATACCACCAATTAATCACCATGCATACAAGCACACGACTTCCTCATATTTATGACTCATATATTTAAAAGAAAGAATTATCAAAACCATCAAGTAGCAACAACCAAGCCTCAAGAATCGACTCCACACACCAACTTACTCACAACATGCTCACTTGCTCAAAATTAGGTAGGCTAATAAAAGCTCCTATCTCTCATAGTCCATGTGCCCTCACCAATCAAAGCCTAGTCCCAATCACACACGAATAGACCAAATTTATTATAAGGGATGCCTAAGCTGGAAAGAATTCGCTCACACTCACAAAGAAATTCAAGTGCCACACAATGGTACCATAAACTTGTCCGTCTTGTAATTCTCCACTAATGTAGGCACACTCGGTCTAGAATCAAATAGTACTTTATCAAGGTTGTAATGTTGGCTAGGGGACGGGTAGGATAAATATATGGATAAAAGTGACTAACACCTCCCTAAGCACTTACAAAACGTAATTAAACCTCAATTACACACTTCCTTCTCAACCATGGCTTTCCTTCTTCAATATAAATCAAGCTTCAATCTTCCCATTTTTATTTGCACCATTGGACATTTTTCAGCTCACAAAAAATGCTTTTTTTTTTTCTTCTTTTTTTTTTCTTTCCAATCTTCAATTTTTTTTGCTACTTGATCGTTGGCCAGACAATCAAATAAATTTTTTTCTTTCAATTTTTTACTTTTTTTTTATTTTCACAAGAAATTCTTTCACTTCTAACTGGCACCACATTCACAATATAACCAACATTCACGATAGGGTGTTCAAAAGATAGAAAATTCAATACAAACACAGATAAAGGCTTTTGATATGTTTGCCAATAAACAAGATAAAGGCTCAAATGGGCTGACTAGGGTCAATCATCACGGAAGGCTACAAAAAATTCAAACGGCCTAAAGAAGGCCTATAATCATTTTCTAAACCAAGTGAAACCTAGGATTTCGCCTCGAAAATAATCAGGGCAAGTTCTAGACCAATAATGCAAGCACATGAAACAATACTAAAACCTCACCACACATGGCACATGAAACCACTCAAGACGGAACAATTCCAATTCCTAACAAGAATCAGTGAGGCAAGTCATGTTATTAAGTCAATAAGCAGAGTCAAAAACCTGAGCCAAAGCGTCACTAACAAGATCATCTTTCAATCCAATGCAAAACTCATACAAAAAGTCCATAGGGAAGTTCACCTCGCATGGAAGGGACTAAATATGACGACATCAAAAAACTCACACATACGACTAGGAGCAAAGTTTACCACCCTTTATTATCTTCTCATTCCATTTTTCGAAATCCTAATTACTACAAGTACTCCTAAAAATACCCGGTTCAAACGAAATGGCATCCTAGGGAAAGAACTGTGGATTGAAGAAAACTCAAGGACTCGGCCACTAATCTAAACTAACTAATATTTTTTTCATGGTTCCCCACCCCACACTTAAAATGGTGCATTTTCCTCAATGCACGACACTAAGGACAAGAGGTGATAAATCGAGGTGCTCAGACTTCCCTCACTAGCGTGCACAATTTACTATATTTCAAGCCAACAAACTCATCTAAACCAACTAGTGCATGCAACCAGGGTGAAAGCACCCCACACTTAGACTTGAATACATCAAGAAAATATGGAATATCAATTAATAAATCCATAGAAACAGGGCAGCCCTAATAAGGGAAACAGGCATCCAATATTGGCGAGCAAATAATTGATACTTGACGTGCATGAACAACATGTCAAGTGCGTAACATGTGACCCCATGGCTGTAAACGCTGCCCCGACCCTTCTCCCTGCTCAATTTAGACTTACAACTGTCCCCATCAAAGATTCGACTACTAAGACTTCGTCGAATGAATTAAACATTCATTGGGGATTTTTGTCAAACATGTCGTATACACAATTCTGGGCAGACCTTGTGTTTGCAATTTGTTTCGTGTTTTACCCTCCAAAATCCGGGAGATTTCATGTAATATTCATCACGGTGCATCACTGCACCCCCCACAAGCAGATACCACACAAAATTTTTGAATTTACACCATGTTTTCACAATAAACTTGAAGTTAAAACTTAAGCCTAAGGGAAGAAGGGAATAGGGTATCGCAGCAAGAGAGCAGAGACGAACTATAGAAATAGATGAAATGAGAGAGAAACAAGGTAAAGAGAAAAGATCTATGAGTCTTACCAGAAGCAGTGTGTTCGTGAAAGAGGACAAGAGAAGCAGAAGTAGCATTTTTTTTTTTGCTTCAGCGTATTGTTTCCTGTTCTTATTGTTATGTTGTGTGTATTTAAGGACTTGTGTACTTACCTTACAAAATTCTTACAATACTCTCAGTCCACTGATTTTTGAAGAGTTCCTTGCGCTACAGGCCTTACAGCAGGTCTTACAATGTAAGACTTGTTGTAAGGGCCTAACTCTGCACTTTTTTGTGTAAATTTTGCTTTGATCCACCGTGCTTAATTCTCCATGTTCACCTCACTAACACCCTGCTATAACATAATCAAACAACCACGTTAGTTCCAAAGTTATGTTCTTTTTATGTTTTTTTTTTTTTGATTTTTTTTTTTGATTTTAGATGTAAAAACTAACTTAAGAAAACAATAAAACATGGGTTGCCTCCCATAAAGCGCTTGATTTAACGTCGTGGCAGGACATGGATAACAATATCACTTTTTCCTCTACCTCAAAGATATGAATCGAATCCCTAAATTGTATTCAAGCCTATGACTATGCTCTGGGGGCGGTGTCACAAACCCAAAGAAACCAAGAATTAAGCGTCACATTTTGCACCTTTTGGCTTTTAAATAAGGAATATCATTTTTGTCTCCTCGGCATCACAAACTTTAGAACATAGACACCTTGTTCCTCCTTCCGTGACTCTTCTATTTGCTCGAAAGGCTCGATTTTCATGTCACCATCCAAACACAATCTCGAAAAGTGCATAGAATGTGGTCCAATGTGCCCCAACTCCAAGGTTGTATTATTCTTGATATCCTCATCTTTACACACACTAGAATCGTCAAAAATTATATTTTTCACTTCCTCACTTGACTCCAGTGCCAATTTCTCAACTTTGGCATCATCCACTACTACTGGGTCGAACTGTTGGAACTCCATACTTAGCCCCTCAAATTGGCTCTCAACTTCTTCTTCAACTTCAAATCCCCTATCCACAGCAATTGGCGGTTGGGCATTAGACGCCTCAATTGTTTCAATCAAATTCACCTCCAATTCATAAATAGCCAAGCCAAATCAGTCGATCTCTTGTTTGAGCACACTTTTCCATTTCATAGAAAAATTAGCTGCACTTGTAATATCATCAAGAAGACCCCTACATGCTTCTAATCGTTGAGATTGTTCCATTAGCCAAGTTTCGCTAATAATATCCACTTCTTCAGAATTTTCCTCTTGTTGGAACTCATTTTCTTCTGCAATTTGAGGTTCTTCCTGACTTTGCTCCATCTTCCCAAACTGACCATACCGTGATGCATCCTGTACTTTGTTGCTCCTATCAAACTCACAAGAAAGGTTAGTACTATCATGAATATTACTTTGGAAAGGACTACGATACTTAGGACAATCATTCCACAGACCACCACACAATTGACAACAGTTTTGATCAAAGGTTGTAGAGGAACGACTGAATAAATAGATCTATAGGACATCAAGATGTCAACAATCTTCCCACAAGTAACGTCCATTATAAATTATGCAAGAAGCACATAAATACAAGCAGCCGACCTTCGACTAATTTTCGTTAAAAGATGCCATGTTAACAAGTAATAAACTAAACTAAAAATTTGAATAGACAAAAGTAAAGTCAAATCTAGAAAATAGCAAATTCTAAGTCCCCGGCAACGGTGCCAAAAACTTATCGCTCCAAACGCACAAGCAAGTATACGCGGTCGATCAAGTAATAAAGTGATAACTAGAGTATCGTTCCCACGAGGACTATTGATTAACTACTAACTAAATCAGACAATTCCTAATTATCTAGATAAGAAGGGTTCAATAGTTGAGAATATTATAACTAAAATTAACTAATAAAACTAAACAAATAAGTAACACGTAAAACATGATTTTCGATTCAAGAAAGGATAATAGCCTAGGGTTATGGGATATCTGCCAGTCCTGTTGAATTCTTCCATTAGTCTGACTAAATAATTTATCTGGGTTACTAATCACAGGGTTAATATTACTCACAGGACTCTTTCGATGCCCTGCTCGCCTATTCATGCTAACCTAACGCCTATATGTCTATGGAATTAGAGTTACCAAGAATGCATGTGCTAATCCTGTATAGTGACTAAGCATGACTGCTAGGTATATTTCTATCCTAACCGCGAAACCATTCCCTGATGCCCAGGTTCAGGAACACGCTCTATCCAATCTTATTGCAACCTACGGTTCCCACTTTCGAGTTCAACCCTAGGTTCATAAATAGTATTCAATTGGTGATCAAGCAATCAAATAATTAGGCTCGGGATATGAATAAATAACCCAATATAATAAATCAATACAATCAAATCAACTTAGGAATATCAACAATCATGGAGAATCCCACAACTCCAGTGTTTCTCTTCTCCCAAAGGTCCAAAGATGCTTTTATTTATGTTTAAGGCTACTTATATATGCATTACGATGAGTACAAATGTTTTAACCTAATTCAATTTCGGATGGAAAACTTTCAGGTCTTACAGCCACTCTTACAATGTAAGACCTTCTGTATGCTTTGTTCTCAGGTCTCACAACATCTCTTACAATGTACGACTATTGTAAGGGTCATACAATGAGCTTACAAAGCTCCTACTCCGCTGATTTTTTACACTTGCATTCTTCATTTTTATACTTCAATTTTTGACTTCAGACTTCTCCAAAAAGTATAGCGATCTTGCTCCAAAATTTCACCAATTCATGTCTAAGTCATTCAAACACACCAAGTTAGTAGAATATCAAAAATAAGCAATGTTGGGCTCCTTTTAGCATTGACTTTAAGTAAAAGGTAGGAGAAATATATATCTAAAATACATCAAATATGCTCAACATCAACTGTTCATTCTCAAAATCGGGTAGTTGTTTGATATACACTTCTTCTTTCGAGTAGCTATTTAGGCACGCTTCACATCCATCTGATGTAGAGTAAAGTTCATGTAGGTGACAAAGGCTATAAAAAGTCTTATTGCTTCCACTTTTGCTACGAGGGGAAAAGTCAATGCCTTCCTCTTGACTATATCCTTTAATAACTAATCTGACTTTATTTTTTGTTACCATACCATCCTAGTCAAGTTTGTTCCTGGATACTCATTTTGTACTTATGATGGACCATATTCCTTGGTTTTGGTTCCAGGTGCCAAACTTGACTCCTTTGAAATTGATTTCATTCCTCCTCCATAGCATTGATCCAATCTGCATCCTTCAGTGCTTCTTTTACATTTTTAGGTTCAACCAAAGATAGAAATGCACTGAAGGCATACAGTTTATGATTCTTGAGTGCAAATCTTGTCTGGATTCCAACTTACTTATCTGAAATTATCTAATCTACAGGATGTGAGCCTTGATACCTATAAAGATTGAGTACCAGTCTATCCTGTGTGTTTTCGTACTGAGGAATAGTTCCTGATGTGGTAGTATTGCCAGGTTGATAGGTGGATACAATATTTGTTCCCCTTGTCTCTGTGCTACCCTTCTCAGTTTCATTTTGAGGAACTGTTCCCTACAACTTTTTTCTCATAGATTCCATTTGCACTGATTGCACTTGTTGGGGAATAGGTTCTCCATACCTTAGCATCCAAATTTCTTCATCCTTCTATACATGTTCTTGAGATAAACTGTCAGAATCATCCAACCTAATGTGCATGCTTACTTCTATTTTAATAATTTTCTTGTTAAAGACTCTATAAGACTAGTTATTCAATGAATAACCAACAAAGACTCCCTCATCACTTCTAGGATCAAATTTTCCTAAGGCATCTTTTCTATTATTGTGAATAAAATATTTACAACCAAAAGTCGTAAGATGTAAAATGTTAGGCTTTAAGTAACTCATATGGTATCTTTTCTAACAAAAGTCTTGTAATACACCTATTTATTATATAACAAGCAATATTAATTGCTTCAACCCAAGAGTTTTGTGGGAGATTTCCAAATAACAACATGGTTCTATACATTTCTTCTAAGGTCCTATTTTTCCTTTCAACCACTCCATTTTGTTGTGAAGTACTCGGTGAAGAAAAATTATGATCAACGACATTTTCATTACAAAGTAAGAGAATATCTGATTTTCAAATTTGGTTCAATAATGTGACCTAATAACAACAATGTGACTATCTAGAGTTCTTTGAGCTTTCTTAGCAAATATTGAGAATGCATTAAATGCTTCTTCCTTAGATGCAAGAAAAATAGTCCAAGTAAATCTCTAATAATCATCAACTAGTACCATAATATATTTTTTACCCCCACGGCTCATTATTCTCATTGATCCACAAAGATCCATATAGACCAGTTCCAAAAGCTTGGTAGTACTAACCTGTTTATTGGGTTTAAAAGAAGACTTTACCTGCTTCCCCCAGCAAAAGCCTCACAAACTCTTTCTTTCTTGAACTTAATGTTAGGAAGACCTATCACCAAGTCTTTAGAAACAAGTTTGTTCAACTATGAAAAACTAGCATGACCAAGTCTTTTGTGCCATATGAGGGGATCATTTTGCATCATACTTAGACAATTCATGCTACCATCAGCTAGTGACAAGAGGTCTACTTTCTAAATATTTCCATGTCTATTCCTCTGCAAAATAATCTCACCAGATGCTTGGCTAGTTACAGTACAACCGGTAGAAGAGAAATTCACATTATTACCTTTGCCACACAATTGAGATATGCTCAATAAACAATGCTTCAATCCATCTATAAGAAATACATTTTCAATGCTATGTGAGTCAGACCTGCCTACCTTACCAATGCCAATAATTTTCCCTTTCTTCCCATTACCGAAAGAAACACTTCCTCCTTGAAAGGCTGACAGTGAAAGAAACAGTTCCTTATGTCCTGCCATGTGCCTTGACCAACCACTGTCCATGTATCACTTGTGGTTCCTCACTTTCCCTCTAGCCGGTAAAAGAAAACTAAGGGTTAATTTAAGAATCCGAACTAGTTTAGGTTCCTTTCTTTGAGTAAAAGGATGAATCAAATCTTTCTTAGCCCAAAATGGTAATGCTTTCTTTGTGTCAACAATTTTCTTAGCCACATATTTTTGGACAGGTGTATAGGACTTGTTCCTCTGTGTAGCTTTTGGCAAAGATAAACAATTTGCTTTTAGATGACCAGTGTTCCCACAGTGTGTGCGCAGCAGATTTCCAGGAATTGTTAGATACTTACTCTTTGGATCCCATTTGGGCAATTACTGTGATTTCATAAACCAATACCCTTTCTGTTACTACTATGATTTTCCTGTAACCATCTTGAAGCTTTAGAGGACTTGTTCCATTTGACAGTTTTATTTAGTTCCTCCTTTGTTTTGATTTAGTCCTTTTCCAAAGATCTTATCTTTTCATCTTTCTTATACAGCTCATCAATATTGACTTTCAATTTTTCTTCAGCAATGAACTTATGAAAATTAGCAATGCTCTTACCATTTTTAACTAATCTGACTTCTAATTTCTCATTCTGTAGTTCCTGGACATATGATTCATGTGTAAGGACATGTTCCTTTAGCATGCTATTTTTTCCTTTTCAGAGTATTATTTTTTATTGTTACTTTCTTGTACTCAGTTCCTAAACTCTCAAATTCATCATGCAATTGTTCTTTAGTATTACTTAGAGATTTAATCTCATTTAGCACGTTGTGAAACACTTTAGCTAATTTCTCTTTAGACATACTTTTAATATGATTCTTGAGTTTAGAAATAAATATCTGAATATCTTCTTCATTGTCTAAATCCTCAAGAACCATAAGAGCAAGCTCATCATCTGTTTCATCATCAGACTGCTCATCTCCACTGTCATGCCATCCTGTAACCATGGCTTTTGAAGATCCACTCTTCTTGCGGATATGTTCCTTAGCCTTTCTCCTTCTTTCAAGTTGCTTCTTTCTCCATTCTTCTTCTATGACAGGACACTTTCTGATGTAATGCTCCATGCTTCCACATTTGAAGCATTCTCCGCCCTATTTTCATATCAGAAGACCTACCCTTTCCACTAGACCCCTTTTTCTTATTCATGAACCTTTGGATACTTCTAGCTATCAGGACCAGTTCCTTATCATCATCATCATTAATAGGTTTATTAGCAGCAGTTAAGGCTAGATTGGGTTCAGTTTAACTAGTTCTCGTATATTATTGACTTTTTTCCTTACTTCATAAGTTCTTAGATTACCTATTACGTCATCTAAGGAGAGAGTGCTAAGGTCCTTGTTTTCAATGATATCACAAGCCTTAATTTCCCAAGAGTCTGGAAGTACCCTAGTCAAAATCTTTTCCACCCTATCTTCTATAATTAAAATCCTTCCCAGAGAAATAAGTTCAGTTGCAATGGAATTAAATTTAGTGTACATTTCAGAAAATGTTTCTCCTTCTCTCACTTTAAAATTTTCATTTTCAGCAAAGAGAAGCGTACCTCTAGATCTTTTTACATGGTTGGTTCCTTCATGAGCAACCTGCAATGCATCCCAAATTTCATTGCCTGTGGAGCAGCCTTGAATTCTAGTGCACTCATCAGGACCAAGTCCACAGATAAGCCACTTTTTAGCCCTGGCATTCTTCTCCCATTGCCTCAAGTCATCACCATTTCATTCCCTTATAGTTTTAGGAACATCATTACCTTCCACATCCTTCTTCATGAGAATTATGGGACCCTTAATAATTATATCCCATGGTTCATAATCCTTAGCTTGAATATGATCTCTCATCCTCTCTTTCCACCATGAGTAATACTTAATATTGAACAAAGGTAGCCGAACAGTGGACTGACCCTCGGACTTTCCCTGTGGTGCACTCTTTTTTCAAATCCTAAGAGGTTAGCCTCTTCAAGGATAACCCACTGTGATACCAATTGTTATTCATAAGATACACCACTATTAAACGGGGGGAGGGGGGGTTGATTTGTGTATTACCCAATTTTTTATTAATTTACTTACTTTAAGGACCAGTTCTGCAGATGTGTTCCTTTACTTTATTAAGTACGGAATAAATAAAGAATAAGTAAATAAATACTGGATTTTAGCGTGGAAAAATTCCGACAACTTGGGATAAAAAACCCACGATCTACTCTCTCAAGTAGGATTTCAACTTCACTATTGAAAAGATTCACTTGGTTACAAGAGTTCCCTCTTTTTAACCTAGGACTAACTCTAATCCTATAGTGTCCTCTTTCACAATAGGTGAAGTTTCTTCAAGTAACAAGACTTGAGAATGTGTACTCTTACAGAACTTCTAAGAAAGTAAATAGTACAACTCAATAGTACCTACTATAGATTAACTAAGACCAAGAATAAAATGACTCGATCTAAGGAATGAGTTTTTCACTTAGTTCCCTGTATCTTATGACTGCTCAAATACAACTGAGACTTGCTTCAATGCTTTTGACTAAACTCTCTGTATTAGTGTGTGTGTTCAAGTCACGAATGCTTCTCAATTTATAGAGTTGAAAACATGAGAAGTCTTGTACAATTAGTACTCCAAAGGTCTTTCAGAATTTTAGTCCTAATTGAACTCCTTCTTGGATAGATGATATCTTGTTTGCCTAATCCTAATATCTGTGCAATCTTTTCAATCTTATACAGCCCTGCATATTTATCAAAGATAAACATTAGACTTTGGATAATACTAATTTTTTCCGCTCAATTTATTTTGCATTGATATTTATTCAGCTGTAGAGATTCAAAGGAACATTTTCATAGATCTGTTCCTTAGTCGTCAATTAAAACTCCAAGCTAAAAAAGGGGCTAAATACGTCTTTTGAGGGCACGGGTCGCGCCCTATTCTAAAAGACGTCTATCACAGACGCAACTCAAGCCGCAACTCGATGGCACAAAACGGTAAAAAGCAGACGTACACGCCCATGCAGGCTTACTATAAAATATTCTAGACATTGGAATAAAAATAGGGTATCTGCTACCAACTTAGCAAAAGTCGCCTAAGTCTTTGGCGCGTACATGCCTATATAGGCACGATTCTATGAGTCCATTATTTAAAATGCTTACGGCAAAATGTAAAGTCATCACAGGAAAACCGCAGATAATAGGAATCATCAAAATGGAAATAAAAGCCTCAAAAAGAGAAAAATTCATCATTACGCCCAAAACACATGCAATTGTTCAAAACATCATTACAAAAATGAAGGGAGCAATACTAGTTCTCTTTCGGTAAACTTACCTCATCGGCAATACTCTGTGGGTCCTGCTTCACCAACTACAGGCTCCGCAACTGGCATGTAATCTTCTCCGTCACCACTAGCTTCTTCGGAACCTTCCTCAAAGTCAGATCCTAGTTGAGCGTCTGCTTGAGCCACCAGCATGGTCAGTGAAGATATCTCGGCAGCTAGATCTAGGTTAGGGTTATCATGAATCTGGTGAAGGGTAGCGAGTACAGCCACCAAATTTGTGCGGTCTTGTTCAGCCACATGTCAGGCACTCATGGCGCTCATCTTCTCTTCCATCTGGTAAGAGTCATTACAGAATTTATCTAGGACCTTCCTTAAGGATGCCACCTTACCGTGCAGCTTATCGTCCTCGTCCATAAAGAAAGCAGAAAGACTCTTAGCTTCAAAAGTTTCCTTCTTAGCAGCTTTGATCTTCACTTCCCTCTCAGACAACTCCTTCCACAAGCCAGCTTCAACTTCTTCCAGGCGAGTCACATTGGCCTAGTGCATTTATCCCGTGAGGTTGGCTTCCTGAAGAGATGTCGGCAAAGCTTCTACAACTTCTCTGTGCTTATGGACCTTAGTGCTCATCACAGTGTTAAGCTGGTTGGCCTGCATCTGCTTCAAGTGGTGAGCATTGCGCGTGGTCGAGAGCTTTTTTTTTTTAGCTGCTCCACTTTAGCCACAAAAGGTTGAAAATTGGCGACCTGCCCTTGCAAAGCGTCATTCTCCTCTCTCAGGACCTCATCTTTTCATCCTTGACGGAGAATCTCATGAAAGGCCGTCAATACCTAAATACTCAATGAAAGGATATTAAAGAGAAGATGGAAACGCAGTTTGAAATGTTTTGACTAAAAGAGCAAACAAACGTACCTAAAAGGAACACCCTACGACGACCTTGAGCAAATTCTGATGACTGTAGCCACCCAGGTACCTTTGCCCAAATGGACCAATCAGTTCGGCGGTATGATCAGTCACAGTGCCCGGGCTCTCAAATAGGTTGACCTCTGCAACAATGGGGATTACAATCTCACGGGATACGCCAATGGGCTCTAAGACATGTCTGTATCACCGACCACCTCTTTGCAAGAGAGATTATCAAGGGTCAAGGTAACTGGTTCTGAATACGTTCAACGAGCAACTATTAATGAAGTGTAAGAAAACAACAAAATCAGCAGAAAGAAGAAAAGAGTTAAACCAATATGACAGTGGAGCTTCAAGATGAGCCGTTGAAGTATGACTTCATCCTCCTCACTGGCTCTCCTTCGGCATCATAATCTTTATCAACAAGATGTCTACACTTGCACGTAGAGGGGCTAGACTCTGGAGTAATAGCAGAAATTGAAAGAGTAACAGTCTCGTGCTCGGGCACTCGGGGGACTCCCTCATATCAGAGATAATCAAAGGCTCGTCGGCAACCATAAAATTCTCAAACTTGGTAGGTCTCTTCCTTTTTGAAGAACAGGAGCTGCTAGCTCTCTCTACGACCCTACCAGTAGAGGCTTGAACATCATGAAGCGGGGTAATGTACAGAGTGGCAATTGAGTTTTCTTTGAACTCGGGCATTTGACGAAGAGAGATTCTTAAAAAGGGAAAAAGATGTCAAGAAAGTTTAAGTATGAAGATATACAGACATTTAGAAAGATGGCTTACCATGATATTTTGCTCGCCAATTATTCATATCGGTTAGGGCCGCGAAAATCATCATTTTGGCAGGGTTTCTGGCAAAGATTGCAGTAATCTACATGGCCAATATGTCAAGGGTGATCTGAAGAGCAGTCACAGAATTCATAAAAGGAATAAAAATCAGTGCACAAAGTTGTAATCAAAAGCATGCGGGGTTAAAACACGCAAACTTATACTTCCTATTGAAGATCTCGGGGAAAGGACATGATGAGACTATGTTCGGGGAACGCATCTCCACATAACGATTAAACCAGCCACGATCTTTGGAGTCCTCACTTTTGGAGACAATGTCTTTCCTCCCTCGCCTATTGTAGTTCAACATGCCTGCTTATGAAGGCGGGGAGAGTTGAAAGCATGAAGGTGCCAGAAAGTAAAATCCAACCTGTCATGGTTAGCCAAGTGATCAAGCACGGGCATTAAGCGCCAGATAGAAGGACCAACTTGGCCCAAGCAGATGTTTGTAATGGCATCATATTTCCTCAATGATCAAATGCACGTGCTTGTTAAGGTGAACGGTAAAAGCATAAATGTGTACCAGCAAATAACTAATAGGATGGGTAGAGATTCTTTCTTAAGCAGTCAGAACAATAATGTCTATAATGGAGGCAAGCCATTTGCACTCGATTCTGATGCGAGTAATGTCATCGGTAATGATACCATAAGGGTAGAACTTGATCGAGATATTATCATTCTCACCCTCTTACCAAGCCGTCTGAACCTTCATCTTATCATCATTTTCAAGACTAAAGTTTTGAGAAAGGTATTCTTAAACCTTAAAATTCATGGGGAGAAAGTTCGCTTCTTGGGCCATATCAAAGAAGATGTATTTTGAGGGTTGCAAAAACGTTTTCTTTTGAAAAAGAATTTTGAAGGAATGTGGATATAAATGCAAGGCTCTGTAATTACGGTGTACTTATACACTCCTAAAAAGTCCTAGAAGGAAAGCAGATTGTCTTTGTAGACGTGCGATCGTAATCATTATGGCTTACTTGGTAAATCCCAGTAATTACAGGATATGACAAAGCGGCAGCAGAATTGGAAAGACACAGATAAAAACCCCTTCAATCCAACGCTACACGTAAGGCATACGACCTCGCAGCAGGCATGGGGCCTGCGACGTAAGGCATACATCCCGGCGACTTAAGGTGTACAATCTCCTAGTTAGGATTAGTATATACCGTCACATTGTATTTTAACATAATTAGGACTGGATAAATCATAGCTATAAATATCTTACATTGTATTGTACAAGCAAGCGATTCACACAGAATCCGTCTATTCTCAAGGAATACAATTATTTACTTTTCTGCTCATTTATTTATTCTTCCACTTTTACTTACTTTTTCCCTTGTTGTACTATATTGCTTGTGAGCCTACTAGAAATTTAATTTTTTAACCTAGGAGGTAAATTTTATGCATACACAAAAAGCTAGCAGGAAATTCTGATACCTTAATCATCTTTAGAGCCAGTTTGGCCAAGCTGCCAAAGCTTTTTAAATAAATACCTTTGAAGAATAAGTAGTTTGTATTTGGCCAATTCATTTGGGAAGTGCTTTTCTAAACAAAATGTGTTTGGATAATAAAGGGATTTTGAGTGTCAAATTACGAGAAAAGACAATATTAAGATTCAGTTTACAACTAATATTATTTGAACGTACAAAAGATTAAATATTGTTTTTATTAAAGACTTCATTTAATTTTTATTTTCATTTAGTTTAAGTGTAAAACATAAAATAAAAATTTATACTATGATTTTTAATCAATAGTAATAAAGTTAAACCAAAAGAGGAAAATGGAAAACAAAATTTTATTTATATTTGAGAGATATATTGGTTAAAATAATAAAAAAATGCTATGGTGAATATATAATTCTGGTAAGGATATTTTTGTCTTAAAAATTAATAAACTGGTTCTGCTTCTACTTCTGCTTTTGGGGAGAAGCAGAAATTTGTAGCTTCTCACCAACAATAGAAAAATTGCTTCTATTTATCCTCAAAAACACTTTTTTTTTTG
Organism: Petunia x hybrida; assembly: GCA_037355625.1. Lineage (NCBI taxonomy): Eukaryota > Viridiplantae > Streptophyta > Magnoliopsida > Solanales > Solanaceae > Petunia > Petunia x hybrida. Next base: position 2,090,700 of record JBBBVM010000080.1, read on the forward strand.
GCCAAACACTTTAAAATTCTTTTTTATTAAAAAAAATACTTTTGACTTCGGAGAAACTTGGACAACAGACTATTAGAATCTCTATGAAGTAATGTATGGATCGAAACAGCATCTGTTGAAGTAGTAGTAGCACTGAGATCATAAAGAATGAGATTAACATATTGCTCAAGAAGCATAAAAATATAAACAAACATATTACTTATAGGGAAAGTTTCATTACTTGTATAAGATCAACATAGAAAAAAAGTGATTACATCATATAAGAAAATATTTTCTGGCTTTAAGTTACATAGACAAGTGTCTCTGGTTCTTTCCACCGCATATCGTGCATATGCAATTCCTTTTAGGATTTGTTAACCTAATCCTATTGAAATATGTGGAGACTCCTTTTAATCTGGGGTAGAAATTACCTCATTAGACCTAATCTATAATTAGGAATTTGACGAACTGAACATTTTAGAATCTTGAGGTGCTCATGTGTTATGAAAAAATTTGACGAACTGACTCGGATTCTCCTAGTGTGTCAACCAATATCAGCCCAACCTTTCGTTCTATATTATTTATATTACTAAGAGTTTCCTTAAGTTAACCTATTATTTATCATTTGTTTCAATTCCATAACCTTGGTTCTAATAGTTAAAAATCTTATCGGTAACATAGATGAAGATTTGATGGGTTAATTAAAAGTTATAAAATATTATGTAAAGTTATACTATGAAACCACGTCTATTTATCAATTCAAAAAATATTTTTATGAAATAATTTTTAAAAAAATTATGTTAAACCTTTGCATCTTTAAACATATGAAAAATGAACTTAAAATAAAGTACATGAATTTAAAAAGTTTATATTATGTATTGGGTGAAAATTTACCGAGCCTCAGCGCTAGATCTCGAGACGTGAGCTGGTTGGATCTTCTAGAAACTAGCCCCTCGAAGAAGCTCGCTTAGTTCCCGAGGCTAGATACCTCGTTCAAGAGTGAATCTTGGCTAAAAGTTACTGCTCGGAGCAACTAGAGGATAACTATCACGAGGCGTGCAGTTCACCCCTTGGAGAAGTTTTCACTCTTTGACGAACGAGCTTTTGTTTTCTGTAACTGTCGACCGTTATACGGGCATTTAAGAGGGAGATCATTGGCTGACAATGATTGAACGTGGTATAATGGCCATTAAGTGTATTTATTATTACTTCATCCTGGTAAACGATAAAGAGGTGCTATGTAATCAAGGAAAGGCATCCAGATAATATATCACAATACTTACTTTTTGTCTCTTTGTTATTGTTCAAATTACTTTACTCTATTTCCTGTTATTTTATGGCTTTGATACAAACAAATTTCTAATTAACCCAAAATAAATTCGATTTATTTTCCTAATCAGATTTAGGCCAACACAAGTTTGCGCCGTCTGTGGGGAACTGGCAATAACATTTGTTCCAAAGTCATGTTTTTAGCTTACACACCATTTCTATCAATTTCATCCAATGGCAGATAATACTAACAACTCTGACAACATAATGATCCAAACTCCCGACCCAACTACTAGCATTACTTCGCCAGGTGGTGGAACACCAACTACACCAATTGGCTTAACACCACCAACTGGCTTGACTCCGCCAACTGGTTTAACTCCACCGGCTGATTTAAATTCCCCAATTGGGATTATTCCACCACTGATCGATCCCAAGACTGCTCCTTCTCCTATTCCCAAGCATTTTAAGTTGCAAATCCTGATGAAATACAAACGGACAACCGACCCCGTTTGTATTATATGGCTATGGTCAAAAGCAATGACTTGACCCTAGTGGAAAGGGAGTCCATGTTTCTTAAGAAGTTTATTGATAGCCTTGAAAAAGGAGCGCTGCGTTGGTACATGCATCTCCCCTCCGAGTCAATATCGAACTTCGAAGAATTAGCCGATATGTTTATCAATGCCCATACTGGAGCCGAAAAAGTCCTCAAGAGAAGAGAGGATATCTTCGAGGTTAAACAAAAATACCTCAAACCAATCAAGGATTTCCTCGGGCACTTTCAAGCTGAAAGGATGTACCTCCCAAAAATAGATGACAATTTAGCGGTCACAGCTTTTGAAAGAAACATAAATGTGAGCAACTCCGAGGCAGCTGCTGAATTGAAGAAAGAGCTCCAGCAGTATCAGGCCCAGACTTGGAATAAATTCCATGACAGGGCTTCTGAAAAAATTAGGCTCGAGGAGGCCCAATGGAGGATGACAGGACGGTACAATTCATACCGAGGTCACGCAGAGTCCTCTCGACTCGGCGATGCGCCACGAGGTAACTCTAAAGGGAAATACGAGCCTTATAATTCACAGAGGCAGCATGTGAGCCAACGCCTTGGAGGGCAACAACATGTAAGTCAAAGGCTCGGGGGGAGTCAACACGAATGATAATCAAAAGAACTCCTCGGGACCATCCTTGGTGTCCAAAGATAAAGACTTTCCCCAAATCTTAGATTACAATTTTATCGTTTCCATCTCTGAGTTGGTAAACGATATAAAAGGGATGACAGATTAAGGTGTAAGGTTTTCGAGAGACATAAGAACACCCCTGGGGAAAAGAGATCAGACTCAACATTGTGAGTTTCATATAGATTATGGGCACACCACCGAGGACTGCAAAGCGTTACGCCTCGAGTGGCTCATCTTCTCAAGAAGGGTTTGTTAGCAGAGTATCTCACTAATAAGGGGAAAAAAATAATTCCAAGAATAGGGGAGGGGGACAGCCGCTGAGGGTGCAGTCTCATAAAAGAGTTGTGAATGTTGTAAATGGGGGATTAGAGGTGAATTGTGTCAACTTCGCTGCCACGAAGAAATTCGCAAAACTTTCAATCACCATGGAGAAAGGGACCCGACCTGGTAGGTTAGAGAATGAAATCATTTTTTAAGCAGAAGATTGTGATGGGATGTTGTTTTCCCATCGTGATGCTCTAGTGATTATGTTAAAGATTAATGATTGTGATGTCAAGCGAGTCTTGGTCCATCCTGGCAGCTCGGTAAATATCATCAATTATGGGGCTGTTAAGAAGATGTGGTTGAAGGACCTCATCGTCCCAAAGGCAACCATAGTGACAGGTTTCAATAACTCTATCGAGAAGACGCTTGGAGAAATTACTCTTAGAACAACTGCTGAAGGAGTCGATAAGAAGACTGTTTTTCAAGTGATGGCTGAGGATATGGCTTATAATGTTATTCTCGGAAGGCCTTGGGATTCATGAGATGGAAAATGTTCCATCTACCTTGCACCAAGTAATTAAATTTCCAACTCCATGGGGAATTTGTGCCATCCGAGATAAGCAACGAATAGCTCGCAAATTCTATTCGGTTGCAATGAAGAGTGCAGTCGCTCCGATTGAGCTGTCAAAATATCAATTACTTCGCCAGGGGCCAGATAAGAAGGGGAGCTCGGTCTTAAAGTAGGCTCTCAAGGAAAAGTAGAGAGGGTCCTAGCACTCATGCAGAAACCTCGAGAACTGTTATTTCCGAAATTAAGGTACATTACCCTTCGTCAAGCACAATATATTACCTATGGCATCGAGCTTTCAGTGCTCCAACTCTTGGGTCGAATGATATTTAGCCCTCATTTTTTTTCTTTTCCTTTTCAGGAGGCGTAGGGAATGTAACACAGTGCTCCGGTCTTCATTCTTCACACCCGAGCACTGGGGGATGCAATCGGAGCTAGCTCATACAGCCTTAAACTCACTCCATGACCGAAGACTTCGAACAAAATCTGAAGACTGGCTATCCATATACTATTGGCTGTCCTCTTAGGAGTTAGCCTAGTTTTTTGTCGTAATCGCCCGGGGTGGTTATTGTAATAATAATTTCCCTAAGTCCTATCAGGGCTAGGATTTATGTAAATTGGCTCGAATCAAATAAAACTTGGTTCAATTTCTTTTTTATCCGATGTGTGAAGTCAGTTTTTTAGTTTAAGCATTGGCTCGAAGAACGAGACGTCGTCCTAAGCTAGCTTATTCTAAGGAAAATTTATCTAGTCTTGCAAGGAAAACAATTCTAAGTGACATGTCGAATGCTTTCAAAACAAAGTAAAGACTAACATTTATGAGAAATTCAAGTTCATTGATAAAGGACTAGGAGCCAATAAAAGTTATATACAAACATAGGCTCGGTAGCCACAACAGGAAAAAATGAAATGAAAGTATATCAACGGGCTATCACTCATCAGGCTCATCTCCACTTGAAGTTTCAACTTCAGTGCCCTCATCCTCTTCATCGCCATCTTCATCGCTCAAGCTTTCACTGCTCGAAGGAAGCTTTTGCAAAATAGCCAGAGCCTTGGGAACACCATCTTTTATCTTGGCTATTTCTTCATCCAAGTTTACTCCAGCTTTGTGTGACTCGAGAGTCTTTAGCTTTGTTTGAATGATAGCCCTATTTCTGTCAACATGTGATCTAGTATCCCAAGATTCAGCTTAGCTGTGATCTTGGACTTAAGCTCAGATGAAAAAATGGCTTCTTCGCCCCGAAGTGTCTCAACTTTTTCTTTGAGGGCTTGGGTCTTGGCCTTGAGCACGGTCACCTTTAACGAGAACTCCCTCGAATGTCTTTGAACTTGTCCAGTTAGATCATTCATCGTCGCATTCACCACATCATTTTGCTTCTCACTTTTAGCTTGGAGATTTTTCTTTTGAATCTTCATTTCAGCTTCAAGTTTGGCAATTATCTCGCGGGACTTGGTTAGCTTGAGGCCCGACTCCTCAGCTACTTTACGGGCTCCGTCTAAATTAATCTCAGAATTAAGAAAATATTTCTCGAGCTTGGAGACTTTGGCTTGATGTCTAGCCTTTACGCGATCCCATGGCTCCCCAACTTTCCTAAGATTTGCCGCTCGATGATCTTCAATCTCAGCCACCTTCAAAATATAAATATAACTCTGCAAATAGGGTTAATGGGGTTATAAAGATGCAAATGTAATTGAGGATGAATAGGATTTAAAGCATAAAAAGATTACATGAACTGTGTGCTGAGTTGCACAGGCCATCAAGTCATTGATGGGCAAATCCTTGAGGCATTCTCGCTACAATGGCCAGCGTAAGCCCCTGAGACTGATGGTAACGGCCACTATGTCATCTAGCATACATAGTTTGGGGGATGCCAATTATTCTAGGGCTCATCTTGGAAGCTGAGAGGCAATCAGGTCAGGAGGCAGCCCGAGTGGAGTCATTAGTTGCCCTGTCTTCAGCTGGGGCAGAATCAGCAATTATTTTCTCCTCTATGGGGAGGCCTTTAGCCGCCTCGGCTTTACCCTTAGCCTTTTCGGCGGCTCGGTTTGGCTCTTTAAGGTGAATCACCTCAACTTCATCACGAGCATCATCATCCATGGGCTCGTCAATCAGGCCTCGCCGAGAAGCTTCAGGGGATTGTACCCGAGGATGTTTGGCTTTGAAGGGTTAGTTGGTGTATCCTTCATTTTCTTTGAATCTGAACGGATAAGGGGGCCATTAAAGAAAAAGAGAGAAGAGATGAAGAAAGCAATTAAGTCGAGGATTCAAACCTTTTGAACCCTTGCGACTGGGCGACTTCTTTGAAAATTTGTCTTTGGAGAGGACCTCAACCGAGTTCTCCAAGTCTTTTAAATTATTCCCAGCCTCGAGGACTTCAACTTCCTTCCTTTGTTCCTTCTTATTTTTCTTCTTTTTATCCTTCTTCTTCTCTTTCTTTTCTTCTTCCTCCGGCTCGGTAGCTGTCCTATTGGGGAAGCCTGCAAAAGAAGGAGGTAGAGTAAGGACAAGTCTTTGGGCTTAAAAAAGGATAGCATAATGCACACTTACAGTGCAAGACCACTGGTTCTCATCCAATGCCACCAAGATTATCCACGATCTTTCTGGCCTCGGCTTGGCGTCGATAATTGCCTGGACCTAGGCAGTCAAACCCTTCGGAGGATGGAATGGAAGTATTTTCGCTGAAAATACGAAAGATCCATTAAAGTTTGAGAAATTATGGAAGAGAAAAAAGAGAAGTTAGGGTTCGACCACTTACGATTTCTGCTCCACGCTTCGAGGAACCCAACCTGGGTAGAAATAAGAGCAGCGGGAATGAGAACGAACCGATAAGACCAGCCACGACCTTCGCTATCATCACCCTTCGTGATTAAAGAAAACTTGCCTTGTTTGTTCAATTGATCAACTCCATCCTTGAGCATAGTGGGATAGAAGAGAGAGAGAGATCAAGTGGTCGAAAGTAAAAGGGACCTTGGCTCGTTGACTCAAGAGATCAAGACATTGAATAACCCTCCAAAAGATGGGACCCAACTGAGCCAAGCACAACTTGTATGTTCAGCAAAAGGTGTCAGCTCTATGGTGAATGGGGAGGGTAAAACCTATCGTAAAGGGATAAGTACAAACGAAGGAGAGCCTGACAACTCTATCGCACATGCGACTCTCTGGGGCAGGAACAATGATTTGGAACTAGGGGCCCCAATTGCAATCTTCCCGAACCAGATCTATGTGTGCATATGTAATTAGGCTCGCTGAAAGTTGAACGCGCACATTCCTATTCTTCTCAAGGTCGGAGGCTATTTATTTTTGCAATCTAAAATCTTTACAGGGGTCATGTTTTGAGGGGATCACTTGATGAGGTTTGAGTTTTCCGAGGTAAGACTTTTTCTTGGGTTTTGAAGCTTCTATGGTTTCTGCTTCACTATTACCGTCATTTGCAACTTCCTCGGTCGCGGCTTCAACAGATACCTCCTCATGATTGGTGGTATCTCAACGGTCACCTACAGATACCTCCTCATGATTGGTGGTATCTCAACGGTCACCTGAATGTGAGGTTACTTCATAGTCGCCTTTCTTTGGCAGAATAACTTTCAACGGCATGTGCACGTTCAACAATTCGTCACCCATTACCATGGAAATTTTCCTAAATTAAAATATCTACTTTTGGAAAGCTCATGACTTAGGAGAATTCGCATATATTTACTAAAATTTAATCTTGATAATAAATGCATAGTATATTCGAAAAAATATCAATTTAGCAACAACTGGTCAAAGTCGACCCCGACAGAAGTGTTTTCAATCAGAAATAAAATTCATGTTCTGATTATTCATTCACTCGCTAGTCCAAATCTATGATAAACTTCATGATTAGGGTCCAATTAGCCATTAAAATCATCAACTTTTAAGTTTAGGAACTACGTCTAAAGTCCTAAATTTCTACCATAGAAATTCATTCATAATCTTGAAATAAACTCAATAAAGATCACAAATATTACCCTAATAATTTAAGATGAAATCCTTTTCTTTCCTTCACTTTTTCTTCCTTTCTTTTCTTTTCTTCATTGCATCTTGCGATTAGAAACTTTCTACTACTGCATTTTTTCCCTTACAAAGTTTGAGCTGAAGCTCTCTGTTTTTTACAGCTTTCTCAATCCCTAAATCCTTTATTATGTCTCCTCTTGCAAGCCTGACAGGCCAGGACCCTATATATCTATGCGCCTTTTTTATTTTTTTACCATTATTATATTGGATAAATAAAAATAATAATTTCCTTAAATTTTGTATTATCACACTTGAGTTGCTTGCTTGCTATTTTTTATTATATTGGCATTCATTTTTCTATAAGTTGTCACTTGATTAATACACTGAGTTTTTCACTTAGATCAATATATTTAGTTATTGTTTAGCAAATTGTTCTCCCATGTTTTAGCTATTGGAACAGTATATTTCCATATGAAAATACATGACGGCATAACTCGTAATTAGAGAAAATTAAAGGACACAAAACAGTAATATTAATGAGGCAAGAATATTTTTTGACACACAACCAACACAAAAAAAAAAAAAGAAGAAGAAAAACATTAATTGGATTGTTATAGTATTTTGTTTACTAATTATAGTTGGATTTTTATTTCTGATTGTATAAGTCTTGCTATACTAAAAAGTGTTTGGGTAATAATATGTCACCTATGATTACGGAGATACGAGTCCAGCCGGCGAAGACTACACTTAATCAACTAGTTACCACGCGCGGAGGATACACGCCTGCTCTCAATCTATGGCCTGTCAGCAGGTATGGAGCCCTGGGACGTAAGGCATTCATCATGCCGCCTTAGGGTTTACAATCTCCTAGCTAAGGTTAGTATATACCACCGCCTTGAGTAAACAGGGTCATACCTTATTAGTCTTTGTATTTTACCATATTTAGGACTGGGTAAATCATAGCTACAAATACCCCTCCTTATATTGTATTGTACAAGCAAGCGATTCACAAAGAATCCGACTATTCTCAAGGAATATAACTACTTACTTTTCTGCTCAATTATTTATTCTTCAATTTTTACTTACTTTTCATCGTGTTTACTGTATTGCTTGTGACACTACTACAAATTTAATTGTTTAACCAAGGAGGAAAATTTTAGGCATAAACAGTTTGGCGCCCACCGTGAGGCTAGACAATTGTAGGTTTCTAAGAAGGAAAAGCATGACCATATCAAATGGCAATGATGATGTCCCAAAGAACACTGCCGACACGGTTGATGCAGCTGATGAGTCCATAAAAGATCCAGCGATCTTAATGGACAACCAAAAGACACTCCTAAGGATCCGATCTTTGTAGGCTGGGGATGATCAACTACAAGGGAGCGATTCTGGACTCAAGGACTGCCTCGCTGATCTCCTTAAAACACAAGCAAAGCGAGCGAAACAAAACTCGACCAACCTGGTCGAAAGCATGGCCCAAAAGTTGGGAGCGATCCTCGCTAGTTCGTTCCAGAGGCCAGTATCCCCTCGAGGACCTGCGCCCGTGAATGAATCACCAGCCTCTGTTCCTAACTGAAGGCTCAATAGGGAAACTGCCCTCGAAAGTTCTACAGCGTCCTGGAATCAAGGTATTGAAGGAACACCTCTCATCCAGGACATTCTGAATGAGCTGAAAGTCATCTACGATCGGATAGGTAACGTGTTGGGTGCTCTACCCTAAATTACCATCGTACATGAGCAGAAGTTCTTTAAGCATGTGTATAAAGTGAGTTTTGCACTGGTCCGCGTACCCAAAACTTTTGCCTGCAAAATAACTTAAAGTACGACGGAACCAATGACCCGGACGAGCACGTCCCTGCCTACTGCACAGCTTCAAGAGGAACGAGATCACAGAGGAAGAAACCCAATCTGCCCTAGTTAAGAGATTCGGCTCAGCCTTGACCAATGTTGCCCTTGCATAGTACAATCAGTTACCATTAGGGTCAACTGAGTCATTAATTCAAATGCATGATCTCTTCAAAAAGGCACACTCCGGAGCCTGCAAGCGAGAGAAACATATGGAGGATATCTTCGAGATCCAACAACATGATGATGAACTGTTAAAGGATTACCTGGAGAGATTTCAAAGGGAACGCATGAAACTTCCTTTACTTCCTGATAATATTGTCGTGCTAGCTTTCGGAAAGAGCCTAAATTCTAGGGGTTCGCTAGCTACCTGAGAGTTACAATTGAGTCTTACTCAACACCCGGTGATGACATGGAATGCCCTGCACCAGCGGTACCACACGAAACTCTGTCATGTGCTGGAACAGCCCCCGACCTTCAGCGATAGCGCCAGACCAGTCATTGAGCACATCAATCGGCAGAGTAAAAAATAGGAGCACATCGAATAACCTCGAGCTGAGACAGAGGAAAGTGGAGTAAGACAGACTATAGAGATAATTCCGAGGCTTGTCAAGAAGCGAGAGGATGCTAGAAAAGCACCATCATATCCTCACAAGGGATCATTAGCATTGATAGAACACTGAAAAATTTGAGGAACTGGGACTGCGTGTCAATGCGGTGGATTTCGTAAAACATCACCTGAAGAATACCCCTATATGCTGGCCTAGCAACATGAGAGCGGAACTCGATGAAAGAGACTCAAACCTCTTTTGCAATTTCCACAGAGATAACGAGCACCAGACCGCAGGTTGCAGGGGCATGATTTTAGAGGTCATGAGTTTACTCAACGAATGGTACTTGAAGGACTAGCTAGTAGAGAAATAAGAATAGACGTATTCCAAGAACAGGAGTTTGGAGCGTCCCCCAAATCATCCAGAATCGAAAAGGTCTATTAATGTAATAATTGGCAGACCAAGGTTACTTGATGGTTCGAACCAGAGCGGGGCATTGCCCGTCGGAGGCCACGCCCGAGACGAAATGATCTTATTCAGTGATGAGGATCACATCAGTTGCGACACTCCTCACTACAACACCTTGGTCATAACACTGAGAATAGGTGACACATATGTCAAACGCGTTCTAGTCGATGTTGTCGGCGCCGTAAACCTTATTAAGTGGGAGACTATACGGGCAATGGGAATTGAAAACCAAGTGTCTCCAAGAATCTGTCCATTGGTTGTCTTCAAAAACTTATGTGAGAAATCTGTTGGAGAAGTAAATCTTGCAGTATGCACACCTGGAGTAGAGCACATTGCATACTTCCAAGTAATAAATGGAGGAGTCCTTACAATGCTACTTTGGGATTAACATGGATCAACCAAATAAAAGCAGTATCTTCCACCCTGCACAAAAAGCTCAAGTACCCTATTGAACGGGGGGTGAAAGAGATCAACGGAGATCAGGAAGTGGGAAAGGAATGCTATACAACAGCCATTTTTAGTGCGTTCGTGCCTACCACATAATCAAAGGCAAGCCCCCTTGAAGCCGACGAAGACCCCGAAACTTCAATCAACCAAGATTATTGCTTCGGCCTTTTGGTTGATTGAAAGTTTTGGGGTGAGAAGGAATGGGATATATAGAAGTACAACTATTTTCAGTTATTTACTTTAATTAAGTTTTTCTAGCTTGTGTTTTTTTCAAACTTTAGTTATCGAATTTTATTGCTTATTAGTTATGTTACGGGTTATCACCCACAACAGCACGAGCCCATCGCCCTCTTGTATCAATAAAACTACAATTCAACTTAGTCAGTTTTATATTCAAATCAATCTACGATCTAATTATTCATAGCCTTGACAATATATAAGTTGAAGTAATATACTCACTTTTCACTACAAAAATAGAGTAAACTACTCGCTTAAAGCGAGATCACTTCTAGTTAAGCCACCAGGCATTATCGTAAGTAAATTCATCGATTCAATACTTGCACCAATATTTTGATAGGGACGCCCACCCACATCGTGTCATTTAAGACTTAAGCACTTGAGTGGACAAGCACAATTGGCTAGCTTAAACACAAAAATGCCATGTTACATATAACATTGTTATTCCTAAGATACACCATTATTACACAAGAGGGGGCGATTTGTGTAATACCCAATTTTTATTAGCTTACTTACTTTAAGATCCAGTTCCACAGATGTGTTCCTTTACTTTGTTAAGGGCGGAATAAATAAACAACAAGTAAATAAATACTGGATTTTAGCATGCAAAAACCCCGACAACTTGGGATCAAAAAACCATGACCTACTCTCTCAAGTAGGATTTCAACTTCACTATTTGAAAGACTCACTTAGTTACAAAGCTTTCCTCTTACTAACCTAGGACTAACTCTAATCCTATAGTGACCCCTTTCACAATGGGTGAAGTTTCTTCAACTAACAAGACTTGAGAATGTGTACTCTTACAAAACATCTAAGAAAGTAAATAATAAAACTCAATAGTACCTACTATAGATGAACTAAACTAAGAACAATATGACTCGATCTAAGGAACGGGTTCTTTACTTAGTTCCCTGTGGCTTATGACTGCTCAAATACAACTTAGACTTGCTTCAATGCTTTTGCTCTAAGCTCTATGTATTTGTGTGTGCCTTCAAGTCACGAACTTCTCAATTTATAGAGTCTAAAATATGAGAAGTCTTGTACAATTAGAACTCCAAAGGTCTTCCATAGTTTGAGTCCTAATTGAACTCCTTCTTGGATAGATGATATCTTGTTTGTCTTATCCTATTCTCTTTCCAATCTTTTCAATCTTGTACAATCCTGCCTAGTTATCAAAGATAAACATTAGACTTAGCATAATATTAATTTTTCCTGCTCAATTGGTTTTGCATTAATATTTATTCAGCTGTAGATATTAAAAGGAACATGTCAAAACTCCAAGCTAACAATTCCTCCCTTTTGATGATGACAAACTCATAGACTGTACCTCATATCCTTAATGGCCTGGAACATCACTTTCATCTCAAAATCACATTAGAAGAGATTTTTATCATTAAGGACCAGATTATTAAACAAGTTATAAATATCACAAACAAAATTATACTCACTCTTCCGCCTTTTGACATCATTGAAAAGGTTGCATAAGTTAGAATTATGTTAGTCAGTACAGAAAAACAACTCATAGCCATTTAGGTAACTCAAAAATGCAAACATAATACTCAAAACCAAACTGCATTAAAATAATATTAGTCATCGAAGAAACATCATCATAAGTAAAAGATATCAACCAGGGGAACAACCACTAAGCAAGTACTGCTAAGCTATTCAAAGACTAAAAAAGAAAAAGGCCTAAGGAACTAGAATTAAGCTAAATCCCACTGGACAAAAGGATGGCTATAGTTTGGATTATCATGGGTTAGAAGGATCAGGTTCTTTAGATTTGCGCTGAAGCTTATCAAATATCTATTTAACCCCTGATTAGGTTCCTTAGCCTTTGTTGTCTCAGTCTTTCAGAAATCCCTTTCCTCCCCAAAAAGACTTATTTTAGCAGCCTGTATCGCAATCTGTTGCCTTAACACCCTAACCTTGTTGTTCAAAGGACCTTTAGAAGTCCCAACTATAAAAGGTTCAGCCAGCACAACCACATCACAACTCAGCGAAACGGTAATCACAAACTACTCCTTTTTAGTAGCCTTTTCATTCTTTGACAAAGGAATCCCAAGTTTCTCAAACAAACAAGTCAAAATGAAACCATAAGTTCAAGCTTCTTTTTCCTTCTAACAACCCTCTCAATCATATGAATTATGAACCTAGGCCAATTAATCTATTTTTCAGAATCAAGCAGTTCCATAAGGACCAGGTCAAGAAAAGTTTTATACCTCTCTTTTCCTGCTTGGAAAATGTAACCTTGTTCACAAGTTCAAATAATTACTGATTGTGAGGGTGCATCTCACATTTTTCAACTGCTCTAGGGTCTTCTTCATCAAGATTTTATGCAAATTTACATGTTATTTCCAGGCTTGTGAGAAGGTTAGTCAAATCAAGCCATTCCCTTTTGATGTAGAAATCATAACCAGTAGAGGGAGGCTGTACAAGCTCACCCAGCTCTTTTGCATCAAAGGTAGTCTCCTTGTCATTGATGGAACTAGTAACCCTGCCTTCATTAATGGTGCAGTTGAAGAAAAATTCAACTACCTCATCCCTGGCCAGTTTCCCTCCAATGTTAAGGACCATGTCTTTCCAACCCTGCCTTTCCAATTTTTGCAGCAACCAAATCATTCCTTCCTCTTGTAAATCAGCAAACACCCTTCCCTTCGACAATTTTCTCTTTTCAAAGTCATCATGTACAGATTTATCAGCCTCATTTTAACTATGTTCCTCCTCAATCTCCTCATCCTCCTCAGATTTTGTATCCTCATCTATCAAATGCCTCACAGAGGATCTGGTTCTTTTAGGATCAGGACCAACACTAAGACACTTCCCATAAGTCCTTGCAGACTTCCTCTTAGAAGTTTTCCTCTTTTTAGTCAAAGGAACAATTTTTCCAGTTCTTCCTGAGACTCCTCCTCAGCTTCTATAACAGGTTCAGTACCTGTTTTTGCTTTGCCTTCCTACTCTTCTCAAGAGCAGCAGCCATTCTTTCCTCTACAACCCTTATACTAATCCTAGTTATCCTAACACTACTACTGCTATTCTTTCCTCTTCAACCCTTACACTAATCCTAGTTCTCCTAACACTACTAGTAGGAGTTTGTACAAAAGAAACAGTTCCTTGAGCTTGTGAAAAACTTTCACCTTTGCTTTTCTTCTTAAGCCCAGATTTATAGTTTTCACTGGTTTCTTAAGCCATGCATTAATTACAGCAAGTTTCTTAGGATCAACAGGACCATATTTCTCCAGTTTTCTCTTCATACTCCTCAAATTTATAAGATCCATGATAGGCACATCACTCTCACTATTATTGTCATGAACATCCACCATATCTACATCCTCCATGGGTTCTCTAGGAGCGGTCATGGGAGAACCTGGAGAACTTGGAATTGGAGCCCCTAAACCTCTCACTTCCTCCTTATCTCCCTCATATAGAGTGTTGAGTGGTTCAACATAATTCATAGGGAGTTCATAAACCACCATAGCTCTAGTTAAATTCTCAATATGTTCTAAATTGCTAGCAATTGAGGGAACTAATCCTTCCCCCTGAAATTCAGATTTAGGATTTTGAGGGTTTGGATTTTCTAGGAGTGGTGGTGAAGTAGTGTCCATAGGTGAAGTTGGATTAGTGACTGGGTTTTGTTTAGTGGTAGGGGTAGAAGAAGAAGTTTCAGGTGCAAGAGACATTACAATTATATGTTTGAGAAGATAATTCAAAATTCTTTCTGAAATTTTGAAAAACTTGAAGAAAATAATGTGAGATGAGAAGGTGTGTGTGTGATTATACAGGAGTGAATTTACTGGTAGAGTTTAAGTAGAAAACTTATTCACTTACCTCATTGGTTGAATTTCACACTTGGATGTCTCCCAATAAATAGTCGTTATAATTTGAGAGTTCAAGTGAAATTCGGAACTGGTTCTCTGATGGAACTATTTTTCTGAACGTGAAACTCAAGTGGGATTCTACTTAGTCTAGTTACCTATAGCCTTTTAGCTCTTATAAATTTTAAATAAAATAATAGTACATACCTGAGAATGTATCAAAGGAACAGTTTCCACACCCAATATTAATCACTTTGCACAATCTGAAATTCTAAGAAAATAAGGGTAACATCATTAAAAATTAGCAAACTTAGTAGAAATCATGGCATAGAGTATACATTTAAGTATGAGACTGTGCTGAACTTCTAATTGACTTTAATAAATTAGCCAATTTTAGAAGAGAAGCTATGTGGACCTAGGTTAATTTAATCATCCTAGTTCTAACTTTTTCCTTTCAAAATGATCCCTAGTTAAGGCCTTTATGAAAATGTCAACTATTTGCTTATCAGTGGGGCAAAAAGCTATACTGATCAAATCCTTCTCATAATTATCATTTAAGAAATGGTGTCTTATGTCAATGTATTTTGTTCTCCTGTGATGCACTGGATTCTTAGTCATGTTAATTGCACTAGTGTTATCACAATAGATAGGAATAGTTCCTACGTCAGCACCAAAATCCTGCAATTGTTGTTTAATCCACAACAATTGTGAACAACATAAGGCAACTGCCACATACTCAGCTTCTGCAGTGGAAAGAGCAACTGAATTTTGCTTCTTGGTTCCCCATGAAACCAAACACTCACCAAAGAAATGTATCATACCTGAGGTACTTTTCCCATCAACAAGAAAACCTGCATAATCAGCATCAATATATCCTACAAGGTTAAAATTTCCACCTTTTGGATACAAAAGACCCAAGGAACCTGTTCGTTTCAAATATATTAAAATTCTTTTAACAGCTTTCAAATGTGATTCCTTAGGATCTAACTGAAACCTAGCACATAAACAAACACTAAAAAAATATCAGGTCTACTAGCAGTTAGATAAAGCAAGGAACTAATCATGCCTCTATACAATTTTTGATCAACTGAATTACCATGTTCATAAAGATCTAATTTAGTTGCAGTGGAAATTGGTGTATCAATTTTCTTAGCATGATCCATGTCAAATCTTTTAAGCCGTTCCCTTACATATTTTTGTTGGTGGATCATAGTTCCATTTGAGGTTTGCTTGATTTGTAAACTTAAAGAAAATGAGTTCACCTATCATGCTCATCTCAAACTCACCCCCCCCCCCCCTCAAGCTTGCATATTCCTTACTTATGTTTTCGAAAGTAGCACCAAAGATCATACCATCTACATAGATTTGAACAATTAAGAGATGCTTACCTTTTTCTTCAAAAATAATGGGCTATCTATTTTACCTCTTGTGTATCCATGCTAATGTAAGAATTCAGACAAACGTTCATACCAAGCTCTTGGTGCCTGTATGAGTCCATACAAAGCCTTGTCCAACTTGTACACATGCTCAGGGAACTGTTGTCGCTCCAAACGCACACACAAGTATACGCGGTCGATCAACTAATAAAGTGATAAGTAGAGTATCGTTCCCACGAGGACTATTGATTAACTACTAACTAAATCAGACAATTCCTAATTATCTAGACAAGAAGGGCTCAATAGTTGAGAATATTATAACTGAAATTAAATAATAAAACTAAGCAAATAAGTAACACGTAAAACACAATTTTGGATTCAAGAAAGGATGAGCCTAGGGTTATGGGATATCTGCCAGTCCTGTTGAATTCTTCCGTTAGTCTGACTAAATAATTTATCTGGGTTACTAATCACAGGGCTAATATTGCTCACAGGACTATTTCGTTGCCCTGCTCGCCTATTCAAGCTAACTTAACGCCTATATGTCTATAGAATTAGAGTTAACAAAAATGCATGTGCTTCTCCTGTATAGTGACTAAGCATGACTGCTAGGTATATTTCTATCCTAACCGCGAAACCATTCCCTGATGCCCTGGTTCAGGAACACACTCTATCCAATCCTATTGCAACCTACGGTTCCCACTTTCGAGTTCAACTCTAGGTTCATAAATAGTATTCAATTGGTGATCAAGAAATAAAATAATTAGGCTCGGGATATGAATAAATGACCCAATATAATAAATCAATATAATAAAATCAACTTAGGAATATCAACAATCATGGAGAATTCCACAACTCTAGAACTAACAGACTATGTAAAGGAAAAGAGAAGAAACCTCAATGTCGATGTTGAGCTCCAACCCATCTCCAGTGTTTCTCTCCTCCCAAATGTCCAAATATGCTTAAATTTATGTTTAAGAGTGCTTATATATAGATTACAATGAGTACAAAATATTTTAACCTAATCCAATTTCGGATGGAAAACTTTCAAGTCGTACATCCACTCTTACAATGTAAGACCTTCTGTATGCTTTGTTCTCATGTTTCACAGTATCTCTTACAATGTACGACTGCTGTAAGGGTCATACAATGAGCTTACAAAGCTCCTAGTCCGCTGATTTTTTACACTAGCATTCTTCATTTTACTACTTCAATTTTTGACTTCGGACTTCTCCGAAAAGTATAGCCATCTATCTCCAAAATTTCACCAATTCATACCTAAGTCATTCAAACACACCAAGTTAGTAGAATATCAAAAATAAGCAATGTTGGGCACCCTTTAGCATTGAATTTAAGTAAAAGGTAGGGGAAATATATATCTAAAATACATCAAATATGCCCAACATCAACACCCCACACTTAAATTATTGTTCGTCCTCGAACAATACAATCCAACAATACTTCTAAACAATTAACTCAGTCACCTATGAGTTTGGTTGATACCACCAATTAATCACCATGCATACAAGCACACGACTTCCTCATATTTATGACTCATACATTTAAAAGAAAGAATTATAAAAACAATCAAGTAGCAAAAACCAAGCCTCAAGAATCGACTCCGCACACCAACTTACTCACAACATGCTCACTTGCTCAAAATTAGGTAGGCTAATAAAAGCTCCTATCTCTCATAGTCCATGTGCCCTCACCAATCAAAGCCTAGTCCCAATCACACACGAATAGACCAAATTTATTATAAGGGATGCCTAAGCTGGAAAGAATTCGCTCACACTCACAAAGAAATTCAAGTGCCACACAATGGTACCATAAGCTTGCCCGTCTTGTAATTCTCCACTAATGTAGGCACACTCGGTCTAGAATCAAATAGTATTTTATCAAGGTTGTAATGTTGGCTAGGGGACGGGTAGGATAAATATATGGATAAAAGTGACTAACACCTCCCTAAGCACTTACAAAACGTATTTAAACCTCAATTACACACTTCCTTCTCAACCATGACTTTCCTTCTTAAATATAAATCAAGCTTCAATCTTTCTATATTTATTTACACCATTGGACATTTTTCAGCTCACAAAGAATGCTCTTTTTTTTTTCTTCTAATTTTAAATTTTTTTCTACTTGATCGTTGGCCAGACAATCAAATAAATTTTTTTCTTTCAAATTTTCACTTTTTTTTTATTTTCAAAAGAAATTCTTTCACTTCTAACTGGCACCACATTCACAATATAACCAACATTTTTCGCCAACTTTAGTTTTTTCTTCAGCTCATTATATAATTTTTGCAAGTGCTTTAGGCGATAGGGTGTTCAAAAGATAGTAAATTCAATACAAACACAGATAAAGGCTTTTGATATGGTTGTCAATAAACAAGATAAAGGCTCAAAGGAGATGACTAGGATCAATCATCACAGAAGACTACAAAAAATTCAAACGGCCTAAAGAAGTCCTATAATCATTTTCTAAACCAAGTAAAACCTAGGATTTCGCCTCGAAAACAATTAGGGCAAGTTCTAGACCAATAATGCAAGCACATGAAACAATACTAAAACCTCACCATACATGGGACATGAACCACTCAAGACGGAACAATTCCAACTCCTAACAAGAATCAGTGAGACAAGTCATGTTATTAAGTCAATAAGCAGAGTCAAAAACCTGAGCCAAAGCGTCACTAACAAGATCATATTTCAATCCAATGCAAAACTCATACCAAAAGTCCATAGGGAAGTTCACCTCGCATGTAAGGGACTAAATATGACGGCATCAAACAACTCACACATAAGACTAGGAGCAAAGTTTACCACCCTTTATTATCTTCTCATTCCATTTTTCTAAATCCTAATTATTACAAGTACTCCTAAAAATACCCGGTTCAAAAGAAATGACATCCTAGGGAAAGAACTGTGGATTGAAGAAAACTAAAGGACCCGGCCACTAATTCAAACTAACTAATATTTTTTTCATGGTTCCCCACCCCACACTTAAAATGGTGCATTTTCCTCAATGCACGACACTAAAGACAAGAGGTGATAAATCGAGGTGCTAAGACTTCTCTCACTAGCGTGCACAATTTATATTTCAAGCCAACAAACTCATCTAAACCAACTAGTGCATGCAACCGGGGTGAAAACACCCCACACTTAGACTTGACTACATCAAGAAAACATGGAATATCAATTAATAGATCCACAGAAACAGGGCAGCCCTAATAAGCGAAACAGGCATCCAATATTGGCGAGCAAATAATTGACACTTGACGTGCATGAACAACATGTCAAGTGCGTAACATGTGACCCCATGGCTGTAAACGCTGCCCCGACCCTTCTCCCTGCTCAATTTAGACTTACAACTGTCCCCATCAAATATTCGACTGCTAAGACTTCGTCGAATGAATTAAACATTCATTGGGGAATTTTGTCAAACATGTGGTATACACAATTCTGGGCAGACCTTGTGTGTGCAATTTGTTTCGTGTTTTACCCTCCCAAATCCGGGATATTTCATGTAATATTCATCACCGTGCATCACTGCACCCCCCACAAGCAGATACCACACAAAATTTTTGAATTTACACCATGTTTTCACCATTAAACTTGAAGTTAAAACTTAAGCCTAAGGGAAAAAGGGAATAGGGTATCGTAGCAAGAGAGCAGAGACGAACTATAGAAACAGATGAGATGAGAGAGAAACAAGGTAAAGAGAAAAGATCTGTGAGTCTTACCAGAAGCAGTGTGTTCGTGAAAGAGGACAAGAGAAGCAGAAGTAGCATTTTTTTTTTTTGCTTCAGCGTATTGTTTCCTGTTCTTATTGTTATGTTGTGTGTATTTAAGGACTAGTGTACTTACCTTACAAAATTCTTACAATACTCTTAATGACACGACCCGAAATCCGATTAGGCCGTGCGGGCACCCGACATCCTTCCCTAGACCCGTCGGGCGAACCCTTACCAATTAAATTAGGAAAATAAATATAATAGTTCATAAATAAGGACAACACTTAAAAAAAAACACAGACATACTGATACCTCTAAGTTGTACAAAAGAAATTACAGCTGACTACCCAAGATACAAGGTTTAGGGCTATCCAGACTAGACATCTAAGAGTACAAAAGAAGACATATACCTCCTGAAGGGAGCCAAATGCAACTGAAATGATAACCAATAAACTGGTGGCCATCCGGAATGAAAGCTGGCTCACCCTGACAGCTGAAGGCGTCTTCGCTCCTTTACAACGTGGCGAACTCAATCCTGGAGCGAACCTGTCGAAACGAAATAGATAGACAAGAAACAAACAACAAACAAGGGTGAGTCAAAAGGACTCAATAAGTGGGGCAGACTAGCCACCTCAAAGAATAAGATAGCTACCCAGGGAGAAAAGAAACAAATAAAGCAGATTCCTCTTATTTAAATTATGAAAAGGAAGAGCAGAATAATAAGTAGAAACATGTATGGAATCGCAAGCTATTCAACAACCAGGAACGTAAGACAGCTAGAACATATAGGTATCCCGAACACATCAACAATCAGAAATACATGCTGTTGTGGCGTGGAACCCGATCCATATATTCATACCGCTGCGACGTGCAACCCAGTCCATATATTTATACCGTTGCAGTGTGCAACCCGATCCCCGCAACCCAGAATACGAGCCAGAAATATATAGACAAATAAGCAATGCACGTATAAGCTGAACAATAGTTATGTACCACAAGTCTACACAATGGTATGAAATGAGATGAAATGAAATGATGCAAAGGGTCACATGTGCCCGTAATCCCATCCCGAAGCGGAATACTCCAGCACTCAATATCTGACATAAGAGCAGAATACTCCTGCCCTTGGGGCGGAATCCTCCTACCCTCAGTATGATACAATGGAGTACAATCCTCCTGCTCCTGGGGCAGAATACTCCTGCACCCAATATGATATGCAATGTAATGCGTATGAATGACATATAATGCATATGAATGCAATGTGATGCAATAATAACCCTTCACTCTCATCGAAAGCCGGGAAGTAGATGCCACTCAAAGCCAAAGTACAATACTCAGATTCTCAATGCAACACCAATAACAGGACATAACATATAATATAGAATGTAAATCAAAAGCTAAGGCGTAATGAGTACGCCTATCGGCAGCTACACACGTAAGGAACACGTGGTAGAAAATCCACGAGGCCAGGTGCCTCCAAAGAAATGGATATAAATACTTACCTTGTTACAAAGTTAGTACATCCACTCAATAACCGCTTGTCCTTTGGTTTCATTTCCAAACGATCCCACTCTATTCAATAAGCAGAAAAATATATCAAATTAGGCTAAAGGCTTCATTCCTCACATCTTAGGGCAATCCGGTTAAGAACCTGATACCCTATTCGCATACGCAATACGCAAGCCAGGCCTATGTACAGGGTTTATGGTCACATGACCAAACCCTAAATAAATTACATTTATATGTTGCCATAACTCACTGAGTACGAATATATAATCAATTTCATTATCGGGGTCCATTTGACCCTTTAAACTACTAATTGAACTTATTAAAACGATGCCTAATATCCAAATTTTACCGTAAAAATATATTCAAACACACGTAATAAACTCAAATAATATATTAGGATCATTACCTGAATGTTTTAGGATGAAAATTCTACTTTTCTCCGGCCCATTTTCTTATTTTCTGGCATTTTCTTTTTCCACTGCGTAATTTCTTAATTCCCTGTTAATGTTGCGTTTTCTGTTGTTTCTGTAAAGATGAGCATATAAGCTTATCTTTAAACCGCCATCCATTTCTCCGTTTTTGGTCTTTTTCTTTTTTTTTTTGTCTTTTTCTCTTCTTTTTTTCTTTTCGCGATGAAAATTAAAACGGTACCCTATGATATTCGAAATAATTCCAACTTTTGCATATGAGTTATACAAAATATATGTAACATACTCGCGAAGGCGGATATCAAATCGGACTTCCGAAACTCAAGATACGAATTTAAATGAAAAAGGTCAAATTATTTAACTTTCGGCATTTTAGCGGAAACTAGCCAAACAATATCGAAATTCACTTTCGAAAGTTCATAAAAATAAAAAATAATCATACGAATCTAACGGCTCTTTCGAATTCTGAATCGGAGCTCATTCGGGAAAACCGAGCTCGAAAATCTCTTTTTAATATTTATCGCCAATAAAACTGAAACCTTCTTCCGATGCCTACCAAACGAGGTCTGATTTAGCTCAAATTTTACAGATAGGCCCTAATGGACATTATGAATATTTTAAAATTATCGGCATGCCAATCGGAGTCCTAACTTTCGAAACGTCTGACAGAGGTCGTTTCATTCTCCTCCACTTAAACTCTCGTTCGTCCTCGAACGAGCCTAAATCTAAAGCAAGATTCACGCTGATAACAAAAGAACTTGCACGACCTTCATAAACTGCTCCACGGGCATTATCTTCTTATTACAGGATCAGAATCATAACACGTATATCGTACTTTTGGAATAAAATATATCTGGATAATATGATAACACTATTGCACAGCTTATTTTGACTAAGCTGATCCTTCCTCGATCACGAGAAGAGAGTTCTACATTTTCGAAATAAAGATACACGGAACTCTGAATGGGTTAACATGATTCAGCCGATAATCACCTCTTCGATATATCTTTTGATATAAAACAGGTCGATGGAACTAAGAATTAGCTTACGCTTGATGCAATACGGGAGCTTTTGAAGTACCTTGTCACTACACACTATAGAAGATTTGATGCAAGCCATATTATTTTTACGAACGCATTATGCAACATCTCAGTTGATGTTAATGTTGTTCCGCAAGCTCCTTGTGGGAATGTAGTTACTCATATCCTAATGTATGTCAAAGGTTCATCTGAACAGGATCTATCATATGAGGATAAGGATCATACAAATACTACTGGATAGTATGATGCAGACCAGGAATGATCTTCAGAATGAACATCTACTTCAGGGTATTGTCTTTGAATTGAAAATATTATGACTTGAAAAAGTAAAAATAAAAGAGACATGTAGTTGGATCATGAGCTGAGGCAGAATGCTAGCAACAACGTTGATTACATGAGCACTTATAACGCTAAAGTAACTTCTCAAAGAGTTGAGGTGTGAAGGAGATATGCCAGCTTATCTCTGTCATTAATAGATTATTAGTGGGTTTTGCAATAATCGACACTCATTGTAGATTTCTGTCGTGACCTTACTTTGGGTTGTGAGAAAAGTTGTATCAACACCTCAGAGATTTAATATTACCATTCAGTATTTTGAGGAAGACTCCTCCACTTAAAGCACAAACTCATGCAGCTATTTGAATAGGAATAACCATCCCCGCACAGTCTGCTGGACTAAAGAAGATTTAGCTAAAAGTCGAACATAGGCAGACCTAAGCTACCAACTACCCTTTCGAGTTGCCAAACAGCTGCAACTCTCAAGTTCACAACTCCATACCTTTGCCGTAAACACCACCACCTGATGGATGGTACTTCTATATATAAATTTCAGCAGAGTTTCCCCTGAAACTGGATGATCCTCTAAAACAGAACCAGCACTATACTATACATGAGAATGGATACCCGGATAAACTGATATCCAAAACAATAATATGCTTACCCGGCTACAATAACACGTACTCTGGCTCAACACAGGGAACGTCACAAACGGCTACCGATTGCCCTAGCTCACTACTGCCGGACGAAGCAGAAATGGAAATGGATCGAGGATAGAAATAATTAGAGCTTCAGGAAGTTCATCTTCTTATTTGCTTGGCTACCAAAGCTAGACTACTTCCGATTCAGGCGAGCCAAAGAATCGCATTTGAAGACATAGACATTAAATAAGCTTTATGGAAAAACATCCATACCAATTTAACCTCCCAATAAGAAGGAAACTCTGACAATTTACCAGAATACCCTTTTATAACTAAGACAAGCTCATAGAATAACATGACTTTACTAGCGTTTTGAACCAAGAGGAGATACGTAGATCGAATATTACTTACTAATCACTTTACACCAGAAGAAACGATACACTTGCTGATGGTGAAGAATTAGGATCCCATTATCCTATCAACACGAAATTCCGAAAAGAGAGGTAAACTAATTTGCTATAATAATAGAAGGTGGAATAATAAGATGCCAAGTAGACCATACCGATATTCACTCAAAATCTCTCACCTTTAGACCAGATAAACTAATAGGGTCATCACAGATGCCATGAATAAATCATACCAGAAGCTCACCCCTCTACCGCAGCCGATTCTTAATAGAAACAATATCCAAGGATACCATGGAAACATAATATGACAAACCATTTCCAAATCGATCGAAAAAATAAAGTCTTACACACGTATAAGTAAGGAAGAAATACTTGGGTCTACTACATCAGATACCTCAACATCCTGCCAGACTGATAGTTCATCAAACTGCCTCTGCAGCTGAGGTGAGCCACTACCCTAGTAATCACCTTCGGAAGAATAACTGCCACCACGCTCTCAACCTTTACTGGATCGTGGCATTTCTCTGGTTGATTGAGGGCTAAATAAAATCCCCTGCGACTGTGCAGGTGCCTCACGAGAGAAAAGACGACTGCCTACCTGTCGAAGTAACAGAAAACTCTTTAAAGGATAGCCAGACTCATGAAAATAATACCACATTTTTGCTGAAAAATGGAAGCTAGAAAGATTGTTGATAGCTGTAAAGAGAAGACTGAATCTGATCTTGATGAGCTACTGGCGCATTTTAAGAATCTAGTGACACAAGCTGAGATAACCTGGAAGGTGACCTCCCAAAATAATCAGAACTTTTACCTTCAAATGAGGTACCATGGTTACCCACCAGGGCCGTGGGATCTCTTACTTTCCCGCTCTAACTTATGGTATGCCTCGAACCTTCGGGCAATATTAACAACAACATCAAATAAAATCCAGACCTCAATTTTTCGAGCCATCTGGGATTTCAAGGAAAAATAAAGGTCATCAATAAATCTCTGAATCTTTCGAAAGGCTCATGAACTAGTTCTAATGCATAGCCAGCCATTCTATAGAATTCAATCTCATATTCTGAAACACCAACAGGCTAACCGATAGGCTACCCTGTCCAATCCACTCAAACTGGAAACACTTTTCATCTCGCTCGCTACTCAAAAGGAACTTTTCCACGAATCTAGAAGAAAAACCGAATCAAGTTAGCTAATAAGAGAGCGGCCCACCAATTCAAGGCTGGACCCTGGAACTGGAAAGAAGAATAATCAACACCATACCGCTCGATATGATCAAGAGCCTGAATAATATGCTGACATCATTTTATTTTAAAACCTTACACAGGGATTATCTGATGCATGGCTTGAGAATATCGAAAGGATCAGCCGCGTAAAATAATGCAACCTCTTCGGACACTCGGACCGAGCCATTACTCAAGCTAACTAACCAGCTAGAATAACTAGAGGCACAACACATGTTGTCTCCGGAACATAATCCACTGCAGCAATATTAAGAACCGAAAAAAAGCTCCCTGAGATCGAATGTCTGCACATGTGGCAACCTGATAGGCTGTCAAGCGGATAATAGGTTCTTGCGGTATTTGCATCGCCAAGATTCCCGTAAAGCATCGTAGAGAGCAAAGGGGACTACAAGGCCCTGCTCCCTTTCCCATCGCGAGCTCGTACAGTTGGGACCTCCGTAACTAGATTGTTAACACGATCAAAACTCTCGGGGCTTCGTCAGTGCTAGCCCCAGGCTAGACTGCTTCGTCATGAACTTCTATGGTTTGCCGATTTGTCGCATGAAGGTTCACAATTACCACAAAGGAATTAACGAAAAAACTTTTGCATCCTAAACTGACGCACGATCAGGGAAAAGAAGAAGTGAAACTTCCTAAATGCCATCATAGCCCCTCGTAGATAAATACGGACGTCTACGTACCCATCAACGAGACTCTACTAGACACCGTCTTAGTCTAGATAGACTCTAAACTGGGCTCTGATACCAACTGACATGACCCAGAATCCAGTTAGGCCGTGCGGGCACCCGACATCCTCCCCTAGACCCGTCGGGCGAACCCTTACCAATTAAATTAGGAAAATAAATATAATAGTTCATAAATAAGGACAAGACTTAAAAAAAACACAGACATACTGATACCTCTAAGCTGTACAAAAGAAATTACAGCCGACTACCCAACATACTAGGTTTAGGGCTATCCAGACTAGACATCTAAGAGTACAAAAGAAGACATATACCTCCTGAAGGGAGCAAAATGCAACTGAAATGATAACCAATAAACTGGTGGCCATCCGGAATGAAAGCTGGCTCACCCTGACAGCTGAAGTCGTCTTCGCTCCTTCACAACGTGGCGAACTCAATCCTGCAGCGAAACTGCCGAAACGAAATAGATAGATAAGAAACAAACAACAAAAAGGGTGAGTCAAAAGGACTCAATAGTGGGGCAGACTAGCCACCTCAAAGAATAGGATAGCTAGCCAGGGAGAAAAGAAACAAATAAACCAGATTCCTCTTATTTAAATTATGAAAAGGAAGAGCAGAATAATAAGTAGAAACACGTATGGAATCGCAAGCTATTCAACAACCAGGAACGTAAGACAGCCAGAACATATAGGTATCCTGAACACATCAACAATCAGAAATACATCCTGTTGCGGCGTGCAACCCGATCCATATATTCATACCGCTGCGACGTGCAACCCGGTCCATATATTTATACCGTTGCGGTGTGCAACCCGATCCCCGCAACCCAGAATACGAGCTAGAAATATATAGACAAATAAGCAATGCACGTATAAGCAGAACAGTAGTTATGTACCACAAGTCTACACAATGGTATGAAATGAGATGAAATGAAATGATGCAAAGGGTCACATGTGCCCGTAATCCCATCCCCAAGCGGAATACTCCTGCATTCGAGGGGAATCTAATCTGATAACCAACTGGAGCGGAATACTCCTGCTCCTGGGGCGGAATACTCCTGCACCCGATATAATATTAACCAGAGGCGGAATACTCCTGCACTCTCCTAGGGCGGAATATTCCTGCACCCGATATAATGTAAACCAGAGGCGGAATACTCCTGCACACAATATCTGACATAAGTGCGGAATACTCCTGCTCTTGGGGCGGAATCCTCCTACCCTCAATATGATACAATGGAGCGGAATCCTCCTGCTCCTGGGGCGGAATACTCCTGCACCTAATATGATATGCAATGTAATGCATAGGAATGACATATAATGCATA
Organism: Petunia x hybrida; assembly: GCA_037355625.1. Taxonomy (NCBI): domain Eukaryota; kingdom Viridiplantae; phylum Streptophyta; class Magnoliopsida; order Solanales; family Solanaceae; genus Petunia; species Petunia x hybrida. Next base: position 2,117,960 of record JBBBVM010000080.1, read on the forward strand.
TGATTGCAATGTGATGCAATAATAACCCTTCACCGGCGCGGGACTCTCATCGAAAGCCGGGAAGAAGATGCCAACTCAAAGCCAAAGTACAATACTCAGATTCTCAATGCAACACCAATAACAGGACATAACATATAATATAGAATGTAAATCAAAAGCTAAGGCGTAATGAGTACGCCTATCGGCAGCTACACACGTAAGGAACACGTGGTAGAAAATCCACGAGGCCAGGTGCCTCCAAAGAAATGGATATAAATACTTACCTTGTTACAAAGTTAGTACATCCACTCAATAACCGCTTGTCCTTTGGTTTCATTGCCAAACTATCCCACTCTATTCAATAAGCAGAAAAATATATCAAATTAGGCTAAAGGCTTCATTCTTCACATCTTAGGGCAATCCGGTTAAGAACCTGATACTCTATTCGCATACGCAATACGCAGGCCAGGCCTATGTACAGGGTTTATGGTCACATGACCAAACCCTAAATAAATTACATTTATATGTTACCATAACTCACTGAGTACGAATATATAATCAATTTCATTATCGGGGTCCATTTGACCCTTTAAACTACTAATTGAACTTATTAAAACGATGGCTAATATCCAAATTTTACCGTAAAAATATATTCAAACACACGTAATAAATTCAAATAATATATTAGGATCATTACCTGAATGTTTCAGGATGAAAATTCTACTTTTCTCCGGCCCCTTTTCTTATTTTCTGGCATTTTCTTTTTCCATTGCGTAATTTCTTTATTCCCTGTTAATGTTGCGTTTTCTGTTGTTTATGTAAATATGAGCATATAAACTCATCTTTAAACCGCCATCCATTTCCCTTTTTTTTGTCTTTTTTTTTTTTGTCTTTTGTCTTTTTCTCTTTTTTTTTTCTTTTTGCGATGAAAATTAAAACGGCACCCTATGATATTCGAAATAATTCCAAATTTTGCATACGAGTTATACAAACTATATGTACCATACTCATGAAGGTGGATCTCAAATCGGACTTCCGAAACTCAAGATACGAATTTAAATGAAAAAGGTCAAATTATTTAACTTCCGGCATTTTAGCGGAAACTAGCCGAACAATATCGAAATTCACTTTCGAAAGTTCATAAAAATTAAAATTAATCATACGAACCTAACGGCGCTTTCGGATTCTGAATCGGAGCTCATTCGGCAAAACCGAGCTCGAAAATCTCTTTCTAATATTTATCGCCAGTAAAACTGAAACCTTCTTCCGATGTCTACCAAACGAAATCTGATTTAGCTCAAATTTTGTAGACAGGCCCTAATGGACATTATGAATATTTTAAAATTATCGGCATGCCAATCGGAGTCCTAACTTCCGAAACGAGTGACCGAGGTCGTTTCACTTAGTCCACTGATTTTTGAAGAGTTCCTTGCGTTACAGGCCTTACAGCAGGTCTTACAATGTAAGACTTGTTGTAAGGGCCTAACTCTGCACTTTTTTATGTAAATTTTGCTTTGATCCACCGTGCTTAATTCCCCAAGTTCACCTCACTAACACCCTGCTATAACACAATCAAACAACCACGTTAGTTCCAAAGTTATGTTCTTTTTATGTTTTTTTATTGATTTTTTTTTTTTTGGTTTTAAATGTAAAAACTAACTAACTTAAGAAAACAATAAAACATGGGTTGCCTCCCATAAAGCGCTTGATTTAACGTCGCAGCAGGACATGGATAACAATATCACTTTTTCCTCTACCTCAAAGATATGAATCGAATCCCTAAATTGCATTCAAGACTATGACTATGCTCTTGGGGCGGTGTCACAAACCCAAAGAAACCAAGAATTAAACGTCGCATTTTGCACCTTTTGGCTTTTAAATAAGGAATATCATTTTGTCTCCTCGGCATCACAAACTTTAGAATATAGACACCTTGTTCCTCCTTCCGTGACTCTTCTATTTGCTCGAAAGGCTCGATTTTCATGTCGCCATCGAAACACAATCTCGAAAAGTGCATAGAATGTGGTCCAATGCGCCCCAACTCCAAGGTTATATTATTCTTGACATCCTCATCTTACACACACTAGAATCGTCAAAAATTATATTTTTCACTTCCTCACTTGACTCAAGTGCCAATTTCTCAACTTTGGCATCATCAACTACTACTGGGTCGAACTGTTGGAACTCCATACTTAGCTCCTCAAATTGGCTCTCAACTTCTTCTTCAACTTCAAATCCCCTATCCACAGCAATTGGCGGTTGGGCATTAGACGCCTCAATTGTTTCAATCAAATTCACCTCCAATTCATGAATAGCCAAGCCAAATCAGTCGATCTCTTGTTTGAGCACACTTTTCCATTACATAGAGAAATTAGCTGCACTTGTAGTATCATCAAGAAGACCCCCTACATGCTTCTAATCATTGAGATTGTTCCATCAGCCAAGTTTCGCTAATAATCTCCACTTCTTCAGAATTTTCCTCTTGTTGGAACTCATTTTCTTCTGCAATTTGAAGTTCTTCCTGACTTTGCTCCATCTTCCCAAACTGACCATACCGTGATGCATCCTGCACTTTGTTGCTCCTATCAAACTCACACGAAAGGTTAGTACTATAATGAATATTACTGGGGAAAGGACTACGACACTTAGGACAATCATTCCACAGACCACCACATTTGACAACAGTTCTGATCAAAGGTTGTAGAGGAACGACTGAATAAATAGATCTATAGGACATCAAGATGTCATCAATCTTCCCACAAGTAACGTCCATTATAAATTATGCAAGAAGCACATAAATACGAGCAGCCAACCTTCGACCAATTTTCGTTAAAAGATACCATGTTAACAAGTAATAAACTAAACTAAACTAAACTAAAAACTTGAATAGACAAAAGTAAAGTCAAATTTAGAAAATAGCAAATTCTAAGTCCCCGGCAACGGCGCCAAAAACTTATCGCTCCAAACGCACATACAAGTATACGCGGTCGATCAAGTAATAAAGTGATAAGTAGAGTATCGTTCCCACGAGGACTATTGATTAATTACTAATTAAATCAGACAATTCCTAATTATCTAGATAAGAAGGGTTCAATAGTTGAGAATATTATAACTAAAATTAACTAATAAAACTAAACAAATAAGTAACACGTAAAACATGATTTTGGATTCAAGAAAGGATAATAGCCTAGGGTTATGGGATATCTGCCAGTCCTGTTGAATTCATCCGTTAGTCTGACTAAATAATTTATCTGGGTTACTAGTCACAGGGCTAATATTACTCACAGGACTCTTTCGATGCCCTGCTCGCCTATTCATGCTAACCTAACGCCTATATGTAGAGCCGTCAATTTGGGCTTTGGCCCGCGGGCCGGCCCGATCTAGTCCTAGATTTTATAGGGCTGGGCTTAGTTTTTTCAAGCCCAAAGAGGACCGAGGCTTTTTAGCCCGACCCAAATAGGCCCGCTAGCCCTTGAGGCTTGATCGAGGTTGGGCTGGGCCGACCCGCGGGCTTTATGATAAAAATTAAAATAAATTATATAATTCAAAATTATAAATATCTAAAGAAATAACAAGAAATTACATAGTACGAAAGAAGCCAAACTCACTATATTTAAGTTTTTATGCGCAAATATTCTTTAACATGCACAACTATTTTACAAGACACAACTCTACAACTCAAAAATTATGATGATACATCCAAAAAAATTTCAAATATAATCTACAGTAGAATATCGTCCCGCGATAATACATCAAAGAATCTTACAAATGTATGGTTGAATACTTTAATTGTGAACTTGATACTTCATTATTATATAAGATTTAATTAAAAAATTTTGTTTTTTGCATTGTTAGTTAAAAGTTTGAAGTAAAAAAGAACTACAAAAAAAATATTTTAAAACGATGGGTCGGCCCGACCCAGCCCGCAGCCCTAGTTGGGCTGGGTTGGGCTCATCATTTAGTAGCCCATCAAAATATCGGGCCGGCCCGCCCCAGACCGTCAAACTTCAAAGCCCGTGAGGCTTGGGCTGGACTGGATCGGGCCGGCCCAAATTGACAGCTCTACCTATATGTCTATGGAATTAGAGTTAACAAGAATGCATGTGCTAATCCTGTATAGTGATTAAGCATGACTCCTAGGTATATTTCTATCCTAACCGCGAAACCATTCCCTGATGCCCAGGTTCAGGAACACGCTCTATCCAATCTTATTGCAACCTACGGTTCCCACTTTCGAGTTCAACCCTAGGTTCATAAATAGTATTCAATTGGTGATCAAGCAATCAAATAATTAGGCTCGGGATATAAATAAATAACCCAATATAATAAATCAATACAATCAAATCAACTTAGGAATATCAACAATCATGGAGAATCCCACAACTCCAGTGTTTCTCTCCTCCCAAAGGTCCAAAGATGCTTTAATTTATGTTTAAGGCTACTTATATATGGATTACAATGAGTACAAAATGTTTTAACCTAATTCAATTTCGGATGGAAAACTTTCAGGTCGTAAAGCCACTCTTACAATGTAAGACCTTCTGTATGCTTTGTTCTCAGGTCTCACAATATCTCTTACAATGTACGACTGCTGTAAAGGTCATACAATGAGCTTACAAAGCTCCTAGTCCGCTGATTTTTTACATTAGCATTCTTCATTTTTATACTTCAATTTTTGACTTCAGACTTCTCCAAAAAGTATAGCCATCTTGCTCCAAAATTTCACCAATTCATCTCTAAGTCATTCAAACACACCAAGTTAGTAGAATATAAAAAATAAGCAATATTGGGCACCCTTTAGCATCGAATTTAAGCAAAAGGTAGGGGAAATATATATCTAAAATACATCAAATATGCGCAACATCAACTGTTCATTCTCAAAACCGGGTGGTTGTTTGATATACACTTCTTCTTTCGAGTAGCTATTTAGGAATGCACGCTTCACATCCATCTTATGTAGAGTGAATTTCATGTAGGTGAGAAAGGCTATAAAAAGTCTTATTGCTTCCAGTTTTGCTACTAGGGGAAAAGTCACTGCCTTCCTCTTGACTATATCCTTTAACAACTAATCTGACTTTATTTCTGGTTATCATACCATCCTAGTCAAGTTTGTTCCTGGATACCCATTTTGTACTTATGATGGACCATATTCCTTGGTTTTGGTTCCAGGTGCCAAACTTGACTCCTTTGAAATTGATTTAATTCCTCCTCCATAGCATTGATCCAATCTGCATCCTTTAGTGCCTCTTTTACATTTTTAGGTTCAACCAAAGATAGAAATGCACTGAAGGCATACAGTTTATGATTCTTGAGTGCAGATCTTGTCTGGATTCCAACTTACTTATCTGAAATTATCTGATCTACAGGATGTGAGCCTTGATACGTATAAGGATTGAGTACCAGTCCATCCTGTGTGTTTTCATACTGAGGAATAGTTCCTGATGCGGTAGCATTGCTAGGTTGACAGGTGGATACAATATTTGTTCCCCTTGTCTCTGTGCTACCCTTCTCAGTTTCATTTTGAGGAACTGTTCCCTACGACTTTTTTCTCATAGATTCCATTTGCACTGATTGCACTTGTTGGGGAACAGGTTCTCCATACCTTAGCATCCCAATTTCTTCATCCTTCTATATATGTTCTTGAGATAAACTGTCAGATTCATCCAACATAATGTGCATGCTTACTTCTATTTTCATACTTTTCTTGTTAAAGACTCTATAAGACTTGTTATTCAATGAATAACCAACAAAGACTCCCTCATCACTTCTAGGATCAAATTTTCCTAATGCATCTTTTCTATTAGTGTGAATAACATATTTACAACCAAAAGCCGTAAGATGTACAATGTTAGGCTTTAAGTAACTCATATGGTATCTTTTCTAACAAAGGTCTTGTAATACACCTATTTATTATATAACAAGCAATATTAATTGCTTCAGCCCAAAAGTTTTGTAGAGGATTTCCAAATAACAACATGGTTCTATCCATTTCTTGTAAGGTCCTATTTTTCCTTTCAAGCACTCCATTTTGTTGTGGAGTCCTCGGTGAAGAAAAATTATGATCAACGCCATTTTCATTACAAAGTTAAAGAACATCTGATTTTCAAATTTGGTTCAATGATCTGACCTAATAACAATAATGTGACTATCAAGAGTTCTTTGAGCTTTCTTAGCAAATATTGAGAATGCATTAAATGCTTCTTCCTTAGATGCAAGAAAAATAGTCCAAGTAAATCTAGAATAATCATCAACTAGTACCATAATATATTTTTTACCCCCACGGCTCATTATTCTCATTGATCCACAAGGATCCATATAGACCAGTTCCAAAAGCTTGGTAGTACTAACCTGTTTCTTGGGTTTAAAGGAAGACTTTACCTGCTTCCCCCAGCAAAAGCCTCACAAACTCTTTCTTTCTTGAACTTAATGTTAGGAAGACCTATCACCAAGTCTCTAGAAACAAGTTTGTTCAACTATGAAAAACTAGCATGACCAAGTCTTTTGTGCCATATGAGGGGATCATTTTGCATCATACTTAGACAATTCATGCTACCATCAGCTAGTGATAAGAGGTCTACTTTCTAAATATTTCCATGTCTATTCCTCTGCAAAATAATCTGACCAGATGTTTGGCTAGTTACAGTACAATCGGTAGAAGAGAAATTCACATTATTATCTTTGTCACACAATTGAGATATGCTCAATAAACAATGCTTCAATCCATCTATAAGAAATACATTTTCAATGCTATGTGAGTCAGACCTGCCTACCTTACCAATGCCAATAATTTTCCCTTTCTTACCATTACCGAAGGAAACACTTCTTCCTTGAAAGGCTGACAGTGAAAGAAACAGTTCCTTATGTCCTCCCATGTGCCTTGAGCAACCACTGTCCATGTATCACTTGTGGTTCCTCACTTTCCCTCTAGCCGGCAAAAGAAAACTAAGGGTTAATTTAAGAATCCAAACTAGTTTAGGTTCCTTTCTTTGAGTAAAAGGATGAATCAAATCTTTCTTAGCCCAAAATGGTAATGCTTTCTTTGTGTAAACAATTTTCTTAGCCACATATTTTAGGACAGATGTGTAGGACTTGTTCCTCTGTGTAGCTTTTGGCAAAGATAAACAATTTGCTTTTAGATGACCAGTGTTCCCACAGTGTGTGCGTACCAGATTTCCAGGAATTGTTAGATACTTACTCTTTGGATCCCATTTGGGCAATTACTGTGATTTCATAAACCAATACCCTTTCTGTTACTACTATGATTTTCCTGTAACCATCTTGAAGCTTTAGAGGACTTGTTCCATTTGACAGTTTTATTTAGTTCCTCCTTTGTTTTGATTTAGTCCTTTTTCAAAGATCTTATCTTTTCATCTTTCTTATACAGCTCATCAATATTGACTTTCAATTTTTCTTCAGCAATGAACTTATGAAAATTAGCAATGCTCTTACCATTTTTAACTAATCTGACTTCTAATTTCTCATTCTGTAGTTCCTGGACATATGATTCATGTGTAAGGACATGTTCCTTTAGCATGCTATTTTTTCCTTTTCAGAGTATTATTTTTTATTCTTACTTTCTTGTACTCAGTTCCTAAACTCTCAAATTCATCATGCAATTGTTCTTTAGTATTACTAAGGTCCTTGTTTTCAATGATATCACAAGCCTTAATTTCCAAAGAGTCTGGAAGCACCCTAGTCAAAATCTTTTCCACCTTATCTTCTATAATTAAAATCCTTCCCATAGAAATAAGTTCAGTTGCAATGGAATTAAATTTAGTGTACATTTCAGAAAATGTTTCTCCTTCTCTCATTTTAAAATTTTCATTTTCAGCAAAGAGAAGCGTACCTCTAGATCTTTTTACATGGTTGGTTCCTTCATGAGCAACCTGCAATGCATCCCAAATTTCATTGCCAGTGGAGCAGCCTAGAATTCTAGTGCACTCATCAGGACCAAGTCCACAGATAAGCAACTTTTTAGCCCTGACATTCTTCTCCCATTGCCTCAAGTCATCACCATTTCATTCCCTTATAGTTTTAGGAACATCATTACCTTCCACATCCTTTTTCATGAGAATTATGGGACCCTTAATAATTATATCCCATGGTTCATAATCCTTAGCTTGAATATGATCTCTCATCCTCTCTTTCCACCATGAGTAATACTTAATATTGAAGAAAGGTAGCCGAGCAGTGGACTGACCCTCAGACGTTCCCTGTGGTGCACTCTTTTTTCAAATCCTAAGAGGTTAGCCTCTTCAAGGATAACCCACTCTGATACCAATTGTTATTCATAAGATACACCACTATTAAACCGGGGGGGGGGGGGGGGTTGATTTGTGTACAACCTAGTTTTTTTATTAATTTACTTACTTTAAGGACCAGTTCTGCAGATGTGTTCCTTTACTTTATTAAGTGCGGAATAAATAAAGAATAAGTAAATGAATACTGGATTTTAGCGTGGAAAAACCCCGACAACTTGGGATCAAAAACCCACGATCTACTCTCTCAAGTAGGATTTCAACTTCACCATTGAAAAGATTCACTTGGTTACAAGAGTTCCCTCTTTATAACCTAGGACTAACTCTAATCCTATAGTGTCCTCTTTCACAATAGGTGAAGTTTATTCAAGTAACAAGACTTGAGAATGTGTACTCTTACAGAACTTCTAAGAAAGTAAATAGTACAACTCAATAGTATCTACTATATATTAACTAAGACCAAGAACAATATGACTCGATCTAAGGAATGAGTTTTTCACTTAGCTCCTTGTATCTTATGACTGCTCAAATACAACTGAGATTTGCTTCAATGCTTTTGCTCTAAACTCTCTGTATTTGGGTGTGTGTTAAACTCTATGTATTTGTGTGTGTGTTCAAGTCATGAATGCTTCTCAATTTATAGAGTTGAAAACTTGAGAAGTCTTGTACAATTAGTACTGCAAAGGTCTTTCAGAGTTTTAGTCCTAATTGAACTCCTTCTTGGATAGATGATATCTTGTTTGCCTAATCCTAATCTCTGTGCAATCTTTTCAATCTTATACAACCCTGCATATTTATCAAAGATAAACATTAGACTTAGGATAATATTAATTTTTTCCACTCAATTTATTTTGCATGGATATTTATTCAGTTGTAGAGATTCAAAGGAACATTTTCATAGATCTGTTCCTTAGTCGTCAATTAAAACTCCAAGCTAAAAAAGGGGCTAAATACGTCTTTTTGAGGGCATGGGTCGCGCCCTATTCTAAAAGACGTCTATCACAGACGCAACTCAAGCCGCAACTCGATGGCACAAAACGGTAAAAAGCAGACGTACATGCCCATGTAGGCTTACTATAAAATATTCTAGACATTAGAATAAAAATAGGGTATCTGCTACCAACTTAGCAAAAGTCGCCTAAGTCTTTGGCACATACGTGCCTATATAGGCACGATTCTATGTGTCCATTATTTAAAATGCTTATGGAAAAATGTAAAGTCTTCACAGGAAAACCGCAGATAATGGGAATCATCAAAATGGAAATAAAAGCCTCAAAAAGAGCAAAATTCATCATTACGCCCAAAACACATGCAATTGTTCAAAACATCATTACAAAAATTAAGGGGGCAATACTAGTTCTCTTTCTGTAAACTTACCTCCTCGGCAATACTCTGTGAAGGTCCTGCTTCACCAACTATAGGCTCCCCAACTGGCATGTCATCTTCTCCGTCACCACTAGCTTCTTCGGAACCTTCCTCAAGGTCAGATCCTAGTTGAGCGTCTGCTTGAGCCACCAGCGTGGTCATTGAAGCAATCTCGGCAGCTAGATCTAAGTTAGGGTTATCATGAATCCGGTGAAGAGTAGCGAGTACAACCATCAAATTTGCGCGGTCTTGTTCAGCAACATGTCAGGCACTCATGGCGCTAATCTTCTCTTCCATCTGGTAAGAATCATTGCAGAATTTATCTAGGACCTTCCTTAAGGATGCCACCTTACCGTGCAGCTTATCGTCCTCGTCCATAAAGAAAGCAGAAAGACTCTTAGCTTCAGAAGTTTCCTTCTTAGCAGCTTTGATCTTCACTTCCCTCTCAGACAACTGCTACCACAAGCCAGCTTCAACTTCTTCCAGGCGAGTCACATTGGCCTAGTGCATTTATCCAGTGAGGTTGGCTTCCTGAAGAGACGTCGGGAAGGCTTCTACATCTTCTCTGTGCTTATGGACCTTAGTGTTCATCACAGTGTTAAGCTGGTTGGCCTGCATATGCTCCAAGTGGTGAGCATTGCGCGTGGTCGAGAGGTTTTTTTTTAGCTGCTCCACTTTAGCCACAAAAGGTTGAAAATTGGCGACCTGCCCTTGCAAAGCGTCATTCTCCTCTCTCAGGACCTCATCTGTTCATCCTCGACGGAGAATCTCATGAAAGGCCGTCAATACCTAAATACTCAATGAAAGGATATTAAAGAGAAGATTGAAACGCAGTTTGAAATGTTGCGACTAAAAGAGCAAACAAACGTACCTAAAAGGAACACCCTATGACGACCTTGAGCAAATTCTGATGACTGTAGCCACCCAGGTACCTTTGCCCAAATGGACCAATCAGTTTGGCGGTATGATCAGTCACAGTGCCCGGGCTCTCAAATAGGTTGACCTCTGCAACAATGGGGATTACAATCTCACAGGATACGCCAATGGGCTCTAAGACATGTCTGTATCACCGACCACCTCTTTGCCAGGGAGATTATCAAGGGTTAAGGTAACTCGTTCTGAATACGTTCAACGAGCAACTATCAATTACGAGTAATAAAACAACAAAATCAGCAGAAAGAAGAAAAGAGTTAAACCAATATGACAGTGGAGCTTCAAGATGAGCCGTTGAAGTATGACTTCATCCTCCTCACTGGCTCTCCTTCGGCTTCATAATCTTCATCAACAAGATGTCTACACTTGCACGTAAAGGGGCTAGACTCTGGAGTAATAGCAGCAATTGAAAGAGTAACAGTCTCATGCTCGGGCACTTGACTCCCTCATTATTAGAGATAATCAAAGGCTCGTCTGCAACCACAACATTCTCAAACTTGGTAGGTCTCTTCCTTTTTGAAGAACAGGAGCCGCTAGCTCTCTCTACGACCCTACCAGTAGAGGCTTGAACATCATGAAGCGGGGTAATGTAAAGAGTGGCATTTGGGATTTCTTTGGATTCATAAAAAGGGAAGAAGATGTCAAGCAAGTTGAAGTATGAAGATATGCAGACATTTAGAAAGATGGCTTACCATGATATTTTGCTCGCCAATTATTCATACCGGTTAGGGCCGCAAAAATCATCATTTTGGCAGGATTTTTGGCAAAGATCGCAGTAATCCACATGGCCAATGTGTCAAGGGTGATCTGAAGAGCAGTCACAGAATTCACTAAAAGGAATAAAAATCAGTGCACAAAGTTGTAATCAAAAGCATGCGGGGTTAAAACACGCAAACTTATACTTCCTATTGAAGACCTCGGGGAAAGGATAGGATGAGACTATGTTCGGGGAACGCACCTCCACATAACGATGAAACCAGCCACGATATTTGGAGTCCTCACTTTTGGAGACAATGTCTTTCCTCCCTCGCCTATTGTAGCTCAACATGCCTGCTTATGAAGGCGGGGAGAGCTGAAAGCATGAAGGTGCCAGAAAGTAAAATCCAACCTGTCATGGTTAGCCAACTGATCAAGCACGGGCATTAAGCGCCAGATAGAAGGACCAACTTGGCCCAAGCAGATGTTTGTAATGGCATCATATTTCCTCAACGATCAAATGCACGTGCTTGTTAAGGTGAACGGTAAAAGCATAAATGTGTACCAGCAAATAACTAATAGGATGGGTAGAGATTCTTTCTTCAGCAGTCAGAACAATAATGTCTATAATGGAGGCAAGCCATTTGCACTCGATTCTGATGCGAGTAATGTCATCGGTAATGATACCATAAGGGTAGAACTTGATCGAGATATTATCATTCTCACCCTCTTACCAAGCCATCTGCACCTTCATCTTATCATCATTTTCAAGACTTAAGTTCTGAGGAAGGTATTCTTGAACCTTAAAATTCATGGGGAGAAAGTTCGCTTCTTGGGCCATATCAAAGGAGATGTATTTTGAGGGTTGCAAAAACGTTTTCTTTTGAAAAAGAATTTTGAAGGACCGCGGATATAAATGCAAGGCTCTGTAATTACGGTGTACTTATACACTCCTAAAAAGTCCTAGAAGGAAAGCAGATTGTCTCTGTAGACGTGCGATCGTAATCATTATGACTTACGTGGTAAATCCCAGTAATTACAGGATATGACAAAGTGGTTGCAGAATTGGAAAGACACAGATAAAAACCCCTTCAATCCAAGGCTACACGTAAGGCATACGACCTCGTAGCAGGCATGGGCCCTGCGACGTAAGGCATACATCCCGGCGACTTAAGGTTTACAGTCTCCTAGTTAGGATTAGTATATACCGTGGCATTGTATTTTAACATAATTAGGACTGGATAAATCATAGCTATAAATACCTTACATTGAATTGTACAAGCAAGCGATTCACACAGAATCTGACTATTCTCAAGGAATACAACTACTTACTTTTCTGCTCAATTATTTATTCTTCAACTTTTACTTACCTTTTCCCGTGTTGTACTATATTGCTTGTGAGCCTACTAGAAATTTAATTTTTTAACCTAGGAGGCAAATTTTATGCATACACAAAAGCTGGCAGGAAATTCTGATACCTAATCATCTTTAGAGCCAGTTTGGCCAAGCTGCCAAAGTGCTTTTTAAATAAATATCTTTGAAGAATAAGTAGTTTGTGTTTGGCCAATTACGAGAAAAGACAATATTAAGATTCAGTTTGCAACTAATATTATTTGAACGTACAAAAGATTAAATATTTTTTTTATTAAAGACTTCATTTAATTTTTATTTTCATTTAGTTTAAGTGTAAAATATAAAATAAAAATTTATACCATGATTTTTAATCAATAGTAATAATGTTAAACCAAAAGAGGAAAATGGAAAACAAAATTTTCTTTATATTTGAGAGATATATTGGTCAAAATAATAAAAAAATGCTATGGTGAATATATAATTCTGGTAAGGATATTTTTGTCTTAAAAAATTAATAAACTGGTTCTGTTTCTATTTCTGCTTTTGGGGAGAAGCAGAAATTTGTAGCTTCTCACCAACAACAGAAAAATTGCTTCTATTTATTCTCAAAAATACTTTTTTTTTTTTGGCCAAACACTTTAAAATTCTTCAAAGGTATTTTTTCTTAAAAAAAAGTACTTTTGACTTCGGAGAAACTTGGACAACAGACTATTAGAATCTCTATGAAGTAATGTATGGATCGAAACAGCATCGGTTGAAGTACTAGTAGCACTGAGATCATAAAGTATGAGATTGACATATTGCTCAAGAAGCATAAAAATATAAACAAACATATTACTTATAGGGAAAGTTTCATTACTTGTATAAGATCAACATAGAATAAAAGTGATTACATCATATAATAAAATATTTTCTGGCTTTAATTATATAGACAACTGTCTCTGGTTCTTTCCACCACATATCGTGCATATGCAATTCCTTTTAGGATTTGTTAACCTAATCCTATTGAAATCTGTGGAGACTCGTTTTAATTTGGGGTACAAGTTACCTCATTAGACCTAATTTATAATTAGGAATTTCATGCTTTCATTATCTAGCTGTTCATAACCCACACATGCAAGTCGCATTCCAAAATTTTAATGTTAGCATAGCATGAGCGTCAACTCGTACCAGTATTGGTCGGAAGTTTTTCATTCATTTTTTTCCAAGAAAAAGCTTCTAAACATTTCAGAATCTTGAGGTGCTCATGTGTTATGAAAAAATTTGACGAACTGACTCGGATTCTCCTAGTGTGTCAACCAATATCAGCCCAACCTTTCGTTCTATATTATTTATATTACTAAGAGTTTCCTTAAGTTAACCCTATAATTTATTATTTGTTTCAATTCCATAACCTTGGTTCTAATAGTTAAAAATCTTATCGGTAACATAGATGAAGATTTGATGGGTTAATTAAAAGTTATAAAATATTATGTAAAGTTATACTATGAAACCACGTCTATTTATCAATTCAAAAAATATTTTAATGAAATAAATTTTAAAAAAAATTATGTTAAACCTTTGCATCTTTAAAAATATGGAAAGTGAACTTAAAATAAATTACATGAATTTAAAAAGTTTATAATATGTATTGGGTGAAAATTTACCGAGCCTCGGCGCTAGATCTCGAGACGTGAGCCGGTTGGATCTTCTAAAAAACTAGCCCCTCGAAGAAGCTCGCTTAGTTCCCGAGGCTAGATACCTCGGTCAAGAGTGAATCTTGGCTAAAAGTTACTGCTCGGGGCGACTAGAGGATAACTATCACGAGGCGTGCAGTTCACCCCTTGGGGAAGTTTTCACTCTTTGACGAACGAGCTTTTGTTTTCTGTAACTGTCGACCGTTATACGGGCATTAAAGAGGGAGATCATTGGCTGACAATGATTGAACGTGGTATAATGGCCATTAAGTGTATTTATTATTACTTCATCCTTGTAAACAATAAAGAGGTGCTATGTAATCAAGGAAAGACATCCAGATAATATATCACAACACTTACTTTTTGTCTCTTTGCTATTGTTCAAATTTCTTTACTCTATTTCCTGTTATTTTATGGCTTTGATACAAACAAATTTCTAATTAACCCAAAATAAATTCGATTTATTTTTCTAATCATATTTAGGCCAACACAAGTTTGCGCCGTCTGTGGGGAACTGGCAATAACATTTGTTCCAAAGTCACGTTTTTAGCTTACACACCATTTCTATCAATTTCATCCAATGGCAGATAATACTAACAACTCCGACAACACAACGATCCAAACTCCCGACCCGACTACTAGCATTACTTCGCCAGGTGGTGGAACACCAACTACACCAATTGACTTAACACCACCAACTGGCTTGACTCCGCCAACTGGTTTAACTCCACCGGCCGATTTAGATTCCCCAATTGGGATTATTCCACCACTGATTGATCCCAAGACTGCTCCTTCTCCTATTCCCAAGCATTTTAAGTTGCAAATCCTGATGAAATACGATCGGACAGCCGACCCCGTTGATCACGTAACTGATTATATGGCTATGGTCAAAAGCAATGACTTGACCCTAGTGGAAAGGGAGTCCATGTTTCTTAAGAAGTTTATTGATACCCTTGAAAAAGGAGCGCTGCGTTGGTACACGCATCTCCCCTCTGAGTCAATATCGAACTTCGAAGAATTAGCCGATATGTTTATCAATGCCCATACTGGAGCCGAAAAAGTCCTCAAGAGAAGAGAGGATATCTTCGAGGTTGAACAAAAATACCTCAAACCAATCAAGGATTTCCTCGGGCGCTTTCAAGCTGAAAGGATGTACCTCCCAAAAATGGATGACAATTTAGCGGTCATAGCTTTTGAAAGAAACATAAATGTGTAATTCCGAGGTAGCTACTGAATTGAAGAAAGAGCTCCAGCAGTATCAGGCCCAGACTTGGAATGAATTGCATGACAGGGCTTCAGAAAAAATTAGGCTCGAGGAGGCCCAATGGAGGATGACAGGCCGGTACAATTCATACCGAGGTCACACAGAGTCCTCTCGACTCGGCGAGGTAACTCTAAAGGGAAATACGAGCCTTATAATTCATAGAGGAAGCATGTGAGCCAATGCCTTGGAGGGCAACAACATGTAAGTCAAAGGCTCGGGGGAGGCAACACGAATGATAATCAAAAGAACTCCTCGGGACCATCCTTGGTGTCCAAAGATAAAGACTTTCCCCAAATCTTAGATTATAATTCTATCGTTTCCATCTCTGAGTTGGTAAATGCTATAAAAGGGATGACGGATTAAGGTGTAAGGTTTTCGAGAGACATAAGAACACCCCTGGGGAAAAGAGATCAGACTCAACATTGTGAGTTTCATATGGATTATGGGCACACCACCGAGGACTGCAAAGCGTTACGCCTCGAGTGGCTCATCTTCTCAAGAAGGGTTTGTTAGCAGAGTATCTCACTGATAAGGGGAAAAAAATATTGCTAAGAATAGGGGAGGGGGACAGCCGCCGAGGGTGCAGTCTCATAAAAGAATTGTGAATGTTATAAATGGGGGATCAGAGGTGAATGGTGTCAACTTCGCTGCCACGAAGAAATTCGCAAAACTTTCAATCACCATGGAGAAAGGGACCCGAGCTGGTAGGTTAGAGAATGAAATCGTTTTTGAAGCAGAAGATTGTGATGGGATGATGTTTTCCCATCGTGATGCTCTAGTGATTATGTTAAAGATTAATGATTGTGATGTCAAGCGAGTCTTGGTCCATCCTGGCAGCTCGGTAGATATCATCAATTATGGGGCTGTTAAGAAGATGTGGTTGAAGGACCTCATCGTCCTGAAGGAAACCATAGTGACGGGGTTCAATAACTCTATCGAGAAGACGCTTGGAGAAATTACTCTTACTACAACTGCTGAAGGAGTAGACAAGAAGACTGTTTTTCAAGTGATGGCCGAGGATATGGCTTATAATGTTATCCTCGGAAGGCCTTGAGATTCATCAGATGGAAGATGTTCCATCTACCTTGCACCAAGTAATTAAATTTCCAACCCCATGGGGAATTAGTGCCATCCGAGATAAGCAACGAATAGCTCGCAAATTCTATTCGGTTGCAATGAAAAGTGGAGTCGCTCCGATTGAGCTGTCAAAATATCAATTACTTCGCCAGGGGCCCGATAAGAAGGGGAGCTCGGTCTTAAAGTAGGCTCTCAAGGAAAAGTAGAGAGGGTCCTAGCACTCATGCAGAAACCTCGAGAGCTGTTATTTCTGAAATTAAGTACATTACCCTTCGTCAAGCACAATCTATCACAGATGGCAACGCGCTTTCAGTGCTCCAACTCTTGGGTCGAATGATATTTAGCCCTCATTTTTTTTTTTTTGCTTTTCCTTTTCAAGAGGCGTAGGGAATGTAACACAGTGCTCGGGTCTTCATTCTTCACACCCGAGCACTGGGGGATGCAATCGGAGCTAGCTCAGACAGCCTTAAACTCACTTCATAACCGAAGACTTCGAACAAAATCCGAAGACTGGCTATCCATATACTGGGGGCTGTCTTCTTAGGAGTTAGCCTAGTTTTTTGTCGTAATCGCCCGGGGTGGTTATTGTAATAATAATTTCCCAAAGTCCGATCAGGGCTTGGATTTATGTAAATTGGCTCGAATGAAATAAAACTTGGTTCAATTTCTTTTTTATCCGATATATGAAGCCAGTTTTTTAGTTTAAGCATTTGCTCGAAGAACGAGACGTCGTCCTAAGCAAGCTTTATTCTAAGGAAACTTTATCTAGTCTTGCAAGGAAAACAATTCTAAGTGACATGTTGAATGCTTTCAAAACAAAGTAAAGACTAACATTTATGAGAAATTCAAGTTCATTGATAAAGGACTGGGAGCCAATAAAAGTTATATATAAACATAGGCTCGGTAGCCACAACAGGAAAAAATGAAATGAAAGCATATCAACGGGCTATCACTCATCAGCCTCATCTCCACTTGAAGTTTCAACTTCCGTGCCCTCATCATCTTCATCGCCATCTTCATCGCTCGAGCTTTTACTGCTCGTAGGAAGCTTTTTAAAAATAGCCAGAGCCTTAGGAACACCATCTTTTATCTTGGCTATTTCTTCATCCAAGTTTACTCCAGCTTTATGTGGCTCGAGAGTCTTTAGCTTGGTTTGAATGATAGCCCTGTTTCTGTCAACATGTGATCTAGTATCCCAAGATTTCAGCTTAGCTGTGATGTTTGACTTAAGCTCAGATGAAAAAATGGCTTCTTCGCCCCGAAGTGTCTCAACTTTTTCCTTGAGGGCTGGGGCCTTCGCCTTGAGCGCGGTCACCTTTAACGAGAACTCCCTCGAATGGCTTTGAACTTTTCCAGTTAGATCATTCATCGTCGCATTCACCACATCACTTTGCTTCTCACTTTCAGCTTGGAGATTTTTCTTTTGTATCTTCATTTCAACTTCAAGTTTGGCAATTATCTCGCAGGACTTGGTTAGCTAGGTCCGACTCCTCAGCTACTTTACGGGCTCCGTCTAAATCAATCTCAAAATTAAGAAAATATTTCTCGAGCTTGGAGACTTTGGCTTGAAGTCTAGCCTTTACGCGATCCCATGGCTCCCCAACTTTCCTAAGATTTGCCGCTCGATGAGCTTCAATCTCAGCCACCTTCAAAATATAAATGTAACTCTGCAAATAGGGTGAATGGGGTTATAAAGATGCAAATGTAATTGAGGATGAAAAGGATTTAAAGCATAAGAAGATTACATGAACTGTGTGCTGAGTTGCACAGGCCATCAAGTCATTGATGGGCAAATCCTTGAGGCATTCTCGCTACAATGGCCAGCGTAAGCCCTGAGACTGATGGTAACGACCACTATGTCATCTAGCATACATAGTTTGGGGGATGCCAATTATTCTAGGGCTCATCTTGGAAGCTGAGAGGCGATCAGGTCAGGAGGCAGCCCGAGTGGAGGCATTAGTTGCCCTGTCTTCAGCTGGGGCAAAATCAGTAATTATTTTCTCCTCTATGGGGAGGCCTTTAGCCGCCACGGCTTTACCCTTAGCCTTTTCGGCGGCTCGGTTTGGCTCTTTAAGGTGAATCACCTCAACTTCATCACGAGCATCATCATCCATGGGCTCGTCAATCAGGCCTCGCCGAGAAGCTTCAGGGAATTGTACCCGAGGACGTTTGGCTTTGGAAGGGTTAGTTGGTGTATCCTTCATTTTCTTTGAATCTGAATGGATAAGGGGGCCATTAAAGAAAAAGAGAGAAGAGATAAAGAAAGCAATTAAGTCAAGGATTCAAACCTTTTGAACCCTTGCGACTGGGCGACTTCTTTGAAACTTTGTCTTTGGAGAAGACCTCAACCGAGTTCTCCAAGTCTTTTAAATTATTCCTAGCCTCGAGGACTTCAACTTCCTTCCTTTGTTCCTTCTTATTTTCTTCTTTTTATCCTTCTTCTTCTCTTTTTTTTCTTTTTCCTCCGGCTCGGTAGCTGCCCTCTTGGGGAAGCCTAGAGTAAGGACAAGTCTTTGGGCTAAAAAAAGGAGAGCATAATGCACACTTACTATGCAAGACCATTGGTTCTCATCCAATGCCACCAAGATCATCCACGATATCTCTGGCCTCGGCTTGGCGTTGATAATTGCCTGGACCTAGGCAGTCAAACCCTTTGGAGGATGGAATGGAAGTATTTTCGCTGAAAATACGAAAGATCCATTAAAGTTTGAGAAATTATGGAAGAGAAAAAAGAGAAGGTAGGGTTCGGCCACTTACGATTTCTGCTCCACGCTTCGAGGAACCCAACCTGGGTAGAAATAAGAGCAGCGGGAATGAGAACGAACCGATCAGACCAGCCACGACCTTCGCTATCATCACCCTTCGTGATTAAAGAAAACTTGCCTTGTTTATTCAATTGATCAACTCCATCCTTGAGCATAGTGGGATAGAACAGACAGAGAGATCAAGTGGTCGAAAGTAAAAGGGACCTTGGCTCGTTGACTCAAGAGATCAAGACATTGAATAACCCTCCAAAAGATGGGACCCAACTGAGCCAAGCACAACTTGTATGTTCAGCAGAAGGTGTCAGCTCTATGGTGAATGGAGAGGGTAAAACCTATCGTGAAGGGATAAGTATAAATGAAGGAGAGCCTGACGACTCTATCGCACATGCGAATCTCTGGGGCAGGAACAATGATTTGGACCTCGGGGCCCCAATTGCAATCTTCCTGAACTAGATCTATGTGTGCCTATGTAATTCGGCTCGGTGAAAGTTGAACGCGCACATTCCTATTCTTCTCAAGGTCGGAGGCTGTTTATTTTTGCAATCTGAAATCTTTACAGGAGTCATGTTTTGAGGGGATCACTTGATGAGGTTTGAGATCTCCGAGGTAAGACTTTTTCTTGGGTTTTGAAGCTTCTATGGTTTCTGCTTCACTATAACCGTCATTTGCAGCTTCCTCGGTCGCAGCTTCCACAGATACCTCCTCATGATTGGTGGTATCTCAACGGTCACCTGAGTGTGAGGTGACTTCATTGTCGCCTTTCTTCGGCAGAATAACTTTCAGCGGCACGGGCACGTTCAACAATTCGTCACCCATTACCATGGTGTTGTCATCAGTGGTTCTTTCCTCAGATGATCCAGGAGAATTTAGGATGGAGTGAGTAGAAAGCATGGTGGAAAGGTTTTTAAAGAGAAAGTAAGAGTTGCAAAAAGTTTTTTACTGCTGGTCAAAGGATTAAGAAATAGTGAAAATCGTGGACAGTTTGGCTAATTTATAGGAGAGGGATTGCTCAAGTGCCTTAAAAGTTGTCATCATTACTTTTACATTGGGAAGGTAAAACGAAGGGTCTCGACTGCTCAGAAAACGCCACGTGCGGTGAATGTGATGTTGAAGAGACGGTTACCTTTTCAAATTTCGTGGAGGATAATTTGCCATGTCGCTTTCCCGCAAACTTCATTCCACCCCTCGAAAAAATTCTGGCAATCCTTCGAGGCGTGGGGAGACTATATGTATTGGATGAAACTTTATCGAGCCTCGCCTCTAGGTCTAGAGACATAAGGTTGTTGGATCTTCTGGAAACAACCCCTCGAAGAAGCTCGCTTGGTTCCTGAGGCTAGATGCATCGGTCAAGAGTGAATCTTGGCTACAAGTTACTGCTCGGGGCGACTAGAGGATAACCATCACGAGGCGCGCAGTTCACCCCTCGGGGAAGTTTTCCCTCTTTGATGAATGAGCTTTTGTTTTCTGTAACTAGCGACCGTTATACGGGCATTTAAGAGGGAGATCATGGACTGACCATGATTGAACGTGGTATAATAGCCATTTAGTACATTTAGTATTCCTTCATCCTTGTAAATTATAAATACGTGCTATGTAATTAAGGAAAGGGATCCAGGAAATATATCACAAGCACTTACTTTTTATCTCTTTGCTATTGTCAAAGTTTCTTTACTGTATTTCTTGTTATTTTACAGCTTTGATACAAAAAAATTACTAGTTAACCCAATACAAATTTGATTTATTGTCCTAATCAGATTTAGGTTAACACATAATATCTTATTAAGTTTTGACTTAGGCTGCGGATTCAATTGAGTTTCTCCCAAGTAAAATATCTGACTTAGCAAATTTGGAGACTAGTTAGTATGAATACAATATTTACTTATTGGCATGTACAAACTGAAAGAGATTAAAAATTTTAGTTATAGTTGAACTCTAAACCTATAGGATTACAATTGGAAGAACGTTGAACATCTGCTAAGCTGTTATTTCTAGGCAAAAAAAATAAAAGAATTCAAGATAGAACCCTCAACCGAGGAGGTTTGTCGGTTTGTTAGGAGTTGTATATGAGAGAGAAGCTCAGTTGATTAATTTCACGTGTACTATACTAACTTCTTTTATGTTTTCATGAACTTGTCGTAGTTATCATAATATTGTGTGGAAGTTCTTATACTGGCCTTATGTCACTGGTGTTTTCCTAAGTTGTTCGCTATCCAATAAACCTTGTGCATTCACGGAAATGAGCCTAAAAAGAAAAATGTCCATGAATTAAGATGCTTGTTATAGTTAGAAACGGTCAAAGCTAAAGGTTCTAATTTAAAATTAATTTATCATACATATATGCGCGCGCGCGCACACACACACACTGTGTGGGCATAAAATTACCGCCCCAATTATTCTCCTTTTTAGGATATGAATTCTTAACCTACTTTGTAATGGGACAAGGGCCTTACAAATAGAATCCTATAAAAATTGGGATTTGGATAAAATTTAGCCTATAAATACCCCCCCTTCTCCCCATTCTAATTCACATCTGTGAATTCTGCGAGAATCCTACATCACTCTCTTGAATATTCACGGATTCTATAGGAATCCTCTCCTTTTGTATTCGGCATCAAGCGATTCGCCACGAATCCGGCTATCCTCAAGGAATACAAATATTTATTTCTTTGCTTATTACTTTTCTCTCAATATTTACTTACCTTTCCTATGTATTTTACTGTATTTCTCGTGACCTCATCCTAAATTTAATTGTTTAACCTAGACAACCAATTTTATGCATAAACAGATTGGCGCCCACCGTGGGGCGTAGGCAATTGTAGGTTTGTACGAAGGAGAAACACGGCCATGTCGAATGACAAAAATGACGTCCCGGAAAACACCGCCATGGTGGTCGACAACGTTTTTAAGGGCTCCAGCGATCCTGTCAACCAGACGAAGAATGCCCTTCACAATGGATGAATGGTTTATAACTCGGCCGACATGACTGAAACTATGACCAAACGTCAAGAAATAGTGCTATCAAACTTGCTATCGCAACCAACATCCCTCCGCGGATCCGCGTATTATGGGGATATGAGTGCAGCTGGTGAGACTAGAATTATCTTACAAGTCACCGAATGTAGAGGATACATACCTACTCAGCTGTCGTTGGGATCAATCAAACCATTCACCCAGATGCAAGATCTTTTCAAAAAAGCGCACTCTGGTGCCCGTAAATGAGAAAATCGGATGAGAGATATCTTTGAGATATGTCAGTATGATGATGAATTGTTGAAGGACTACCTGGAGAAGTTATAGACTAAGTGCATGGAGCTACCTCCGGTGCCCGACAGCATCACTGTGGCTGCTTTCGGTAAGAGCTTTAACCCTCGAGGTTTCACGGCCACAAATGAGCTGCAGCGAAATTTGTGGGAGCACCCGGTGAAACCCTGGGACAAGCTACATCAGCGATACAGTCATAAGCTCTGGATCAAGCCAAACATGATTTAAAAAAGGAATAAAAAAATACGAAGGTGCAAACCTTCATATGAAGAAGTAGAGCATTGAAGGACAAAAAGCAGAAAAGAGAACTATCCATATGCATCAAGACCCACTTGACAATGGGCTTCGTCCACAACCCTCATCTAAGAGAAACATCGGCATCAGTGTTTAAAGACCCTGAGCCTTAGAGCCAAACGCATCTAAGTCATTCTCCAACTGACCCGGATGCTGGGGGGGAGGAGATCGGATAACCAATAAACTCGGACATGATGTCCCTTAGGTAATTCTTTTTTTTTGAGTATTTTATTTATATTCGCTTACGGACCCAATGTCCTCTCTTTTTCTTTTGGATCTGGCATCTACTACAGGAGAACTTAGCTAAAACATGGAATGAGTTTTGCAACCAGTACAGCTACACCCTTAGGTTGGTTGTTCACCTCCCCAAGCCGCCCATTAGTCAGCCAAAGGTTAGCTAGCAACCCCAACTATTGCTTCCGCAACATTCATCTCCTAAAGGGACACATCAGGCACACAAATTTTCTCGGCTCCCTCAGCCCTCATCGCATCCATGCTGGGATCAGCCCTCGAGTTCGGCTCGCTTAGCCCTCATCATCTATATGGCCAATGGACGCAATATATCAGCAATGACCCGTAGAGCACTATGATGCTCACAAAGATGCACCATCTCTTCTTCAAAGCCAAAGTTCTGATCTACAGCCCAGATGCTATAGTATAACCCCACAACAAAGGAAGCAATATTATAACAATAGAACAAACTGGCGTTCATGCAATGGCCTCAATTCTTGGGAGAAAAAATTTATGGAATTCCTAAACAAATGGAAGATCAAAAGGACAACCTAAACATCTTACCACCAAGATGCAAATGGGGAGACTGGTTCTTAAAACAAGACAACCACAGACTGTCTAAAGAATAGGGCCTATAGGCCCAAATATGCTGGATAAACCAGATAATTAGCATAATACAAGGCATCCTGTCCCTCAGCGCAATATACACCCACTTTTCGCTACAAAAAGTAGGGTAAACTGCTTACTTAGAGTTAGATCACATCTAGCTCAGCCACCAGGCATTATTCGTAAGTTGAACTCGTCAATTCAACAACTGCACCTACATGCCGATGGGACGCCCGCCCGCATAGTGCCACAAAGTCTTAAATACTCGAGTATCTAAGCAGAGACATTAGAAGTCGGCCACAAAAGTGCACATTACCACACATGCTAAAGACGTTCCATTATGGGGTGCAACCTAAGCTATCACCTACTGACGCAAATGAAGCGCCCCTCAGTGCACACACTAATCTTTGAAAGATATTAGCCCAAAAAAACACACAAAATATGTTGCTTGGCTACACATTACATTACAAGTAATTACGCAAGTACGCATAAAACATTAATGGACCTCTGTTTCATTAATAACAATCAGCCCCTAGGCTCACCCTATACAATTAGTTCTTCTCGAATACAAATATTGTTTGTAACAATTGTAAAAAAGGGAACGGGAAGGCTAAAACTGCAAGTCCTTATGAATTTGTACATTCGGAGACTCTTCATCTGGATTGTAGCTCTAGCATCGATGCTTCTCTCGGCACCCAGAAGAAGGAATTTCCAACATAATTCCCCATACATAATCAATAGACAAATTAAGCCACCACCCGATGGCGCATTAAGCCGCCTTTCTACATGCGCATGTCACGTCTTCTTCAAGACAAACAAATTAAAGTCGCTTTTCTACATATGTAAATTACGTCTTCTTCAGACAGACAAAGACTCCTTCGAGAGGCAGGAAACATGTCTTCATCAGACGAATGCTCTCCTTCAGCACAAATACACTCTTCGCGAACGCAAAGACGCTCTCTGCAAGAATCAGGTGTAAAGGTTATTGCAACAACTATCTTATCCATGGCAACAGTCATAGTAAGCGGACTAAAGGGACAAACCCCAAGGTTACTAGAAAAGGGCTAACATTTACACCCGTTACTCCAATCAACAGAAAAGTCAAGGCCTAAGCCGCTCCTTCACATGACAAGCTAAGGTTCATATGACTCAAGTCTCTACATCTACTTTCTTTCAGAGCTCATCAACAGGCATATATATCATCGACATCCAGAGTCGGGGGACTGAGTCCGAGTCAAGGAGATCAACACCCGTGCGTGTTTTTCGTGAAGAAGTCCCTTACACCTATCAACGGAACAAGGCTTCCTTCCTTGATAGCACCGTCAGGAATACGACTCTCCCCCTCAGCCAGATATTCCAGAGGATCTCCACAACATGGCTTCCATAGCCAATGTCATCTTGTTCAACGGCCCCTCTCGACCTAATCAGCAGCGAACTTGAGCCCAAGTCATTCTCGTTCTTTGTCCACTAAGGCCCGCATGGTACCGGTCTCTACATACTCTCCTCTCATGCCCATCGCGCCTCCGCAACCAACGGGCTCACACCTTCAACAGTAGCTTACAGAATGACACTCGATTTACAGAGACATTTCAATTCCTGAGGATGAAGACACAGATTATAGCCCTAGAACTGCAAATTAACTTCTACAAGAGCCGAAGGATACGAGTGTAAGCAAATATGTTCACGACGGAAGCACAGGGGAAGCAACATGCAAGGCAAAAGCTAACTTCAGCATCTAAGGAACTTGCTTACATGATTGGAATGCACCATCTCTAAGACGTCGAGTAATATCTTCATCAGAGGGAGTAAGATACGTGTTGCACTCTTTTTCCCTTAACAGGATTTTTTCCCACTAGATTTTCTTTGTAAGGTTTTTAACGAGGTAGCTCCCAAACTGTGTGCTTTTAATCCCGGCGAGCCATGTTGCTGATCAACCCATCAAAGCTAATCAAAGACATTGAAGAGCCACTAAAAAATTATTTCACTTCCTAACTGCTTACAACAACACTTAGCAAGTGGGGGGACTTACTGTGTGGGCATAAATTTCCGCCCTAATTATTCTCCTTTCTCGGGTAGGAATCCTTAACCTTCTTTGTAATGAGCCAAGGGCCTTACAAATAGAATCCTATTAGGGTTAGGATTTGGGTAAAGTTTCGCCTATAAATACCCCTCTCTCCCCATTGTAATTCACATCCGGGAATTCTATGAGAATCCTGCTTCTCTTTCTTCAATATTCACGGATTCTACAGAAATTCTCTCCCTTTGTATTCGGCGTCAAGCCATTCGCCACGAATCCGGCTATCCTCAAGAAATACAGATATTTATTTCTTTTCTTATTACTTTTATCTCAATATTTACTTACGTTTCTAGCGTATTTACTGTATTGCTTGTGACCTCATCCTTAATTTAATTGTTTAACCTAGACGTCCAAACGTGTGTGTGTGTGTGTGTGTCTCTGTGTGTGTCTATATATATATATATATATATATATATATATATATATATATATATATATATATATATATTACAATATTATTTTTATATCTGAATACGGAATGACTAATGCTGATCGTTTTTTATAGTATCTGATATGATGATAACTCGAGGTAATAAAATGACTAAGGAAGAAAGTTTTTTTCTGTTTTTGGCGTCATTTTTAAAGAAAAAAATTAAAAGCTCTCTTGTATATTAATATACACAAGATACAAATAACCTGTTGGAAGAAGATTAATAGAGAAGAAGTGAACATCCTCACTTTAAACACAAGAGGTAGGAGGGGTTCTCCCTAATTAGCTCTCAAAATAGGAAGTTGAACTATTTTTGAATCCGAAAAACAAAATCAGATTCATCATTTGTTCATACTAAAGTTATCCTACGCCTTTTTTCTTGTGTCTTATTTTAAAGTTGGCTAGGTCTGCCGTATCCATGTTGTAGGCTCCTTAAGCAGCTTTAGTAAGATTGTTAACATCTTGAATTCTCAAATTCTGTCAGGTAGTGGTGCCATTCTTAGCTAAAATATCAGCTACGTAGTTTGCCTTTCTAAAATTAGAATTTTTTCTTGAAATGGTGTTAAATTTAGACTTTTTCCACTATATGGGTGTATCAGAATTTTATTTTTAAAAATGGTAGAAACGTCAAGGGGCATGACATTTTCTATATAAACCTTAACGTTTATGGTGGTGCTTGTTAGTTTAATCTATACAGAAAATGCCATCCGTCTTGGAGTTTATCAAATATTGTAAAAATTCAGAAAACAATCTAACCACTGGCGTTTTCTTTTCTTTGATAATAGTCAGACTTTTCAGCTTTTACAGGCTTTTCAGCTTTTCAGCTTTTTGAAAAATACATAATAGATGGCTTTTTTAGTAGTGGCAATAGTACCTAAAATTATTACGTTCAGTAAATATTTTCTATATAACCGAGGGAAGGAAAAACTTTGTAACTCATCTCCCTTTTGTACACCATTTAGCAAATGTTATTGAATTTCTTAGCTTTTCTTTTCAGTTGTTTCTTAGTGGTTTATTGAGGAAGAGTTTTAGTTATTCTGCTTAATCTAGTAAGTCATATGTTTTTTTTGATTTGTTTAATTTTTTTCTTTTTTTTTTATGTTGCATACTTATTGATAGTTATTATTTTAATTGTGATAGGGTTAAAAAATGTCGAACGACAACCGCATGAGAGTTGTATTTTACTGGGGCGGACAAATTATTTTTTAAAATAACACAGTTGATTACAGCGAGCATCCTCGTGCCATCGTTAAAATGTCGCCACATGTTGAATATGATTGGTTGGTTAGGAACCTGCATATTAGAATGAAAACCAACCCTGAAGAGGTAAGACTTGTTATTTCTGGGAGATGGCCACATTCAATTGTGCAGGATTGTGCTCGTTACGTAGAATTTCCAATTCTTGAGATTGAATCTTTGAAATATTTTTTATGACGCCTGACACTGTGTGTTATATGATGAACCTTAGTTTGCTTGAGATATACATTAAAACTGAATCGTTGGTGGTTAATGAGCATTATGTTAATGAGCAATTTTTCTGAAGTAATGAGTGTGTTACCTGAATTTTCCACTGTTACAACTTGTTAACATAATGTACATTGCATCAATATAATTTACCATCAAGCAGTCAAGCCAGGATTATACTGATTTTGAGATGAATTTTTTCGATCATAATAACCCTTATTATGGTTTTAGAGATGGTGCAGGACCTACCAGGACATTAGAATTTCATGAGATACGAAGAGTATCTAAAATACAAGCTCGAGTAGAGGCTGATCATCATGTTGATCAAGGGGATGATGGTTCTGAAAGTGATATCCCAAATGACCAATATGATTCTGATGAGATAGCAAGTTCTGGTCAAGAAAGTGGTGGTGATGATGATGGCCAACATCCAGCCAAAGAAGTACCCAACCAACCACTTTATAGTGAGTATAACCCATTTCTTTATGATCTTCAAGGACAGCCAAACGTGTTTGCTTCTCCCCACGAGTCAGACGTTGTTCAGTGCAGGATATAGATGGAGGATAGAACATCTGATCTTGAGGCTGGAATGTTGTTCCAAAACAAGGACATGTTAAGTCCGCCATTAAAAAGTGGAGCTTGCAGAACAAAAGAGAATTTAGGGCATGGGAATCAAAGAAAGAACATTGGACAATTAAGTGTAGGCGGTGGGAGTCTGGTTGTAATTGAATGCTCAGGGCCATATGGAAGATTGGAAAGAACAACGGAAAATACACTTGTCATATGTGGGTAATTGCATCTGACCATTTCAACTTAGATACTAACATTATTTCCTCTATGTTGTTAACCCACATCAGGGATAGTCCTTGGTATAATGTGAAAGATGTAATGCATACAGTTACGCTTGTTGTAAATTATTTACCCTCTTACAAAAAGGCGTGGATCGGTCGAAGGCGTGCATTCAAGACAATATTTGGTGATGTTGATGAATCATTTTCTTTGCTTCTATGATATTTGTTTGCTCTTAAATATTATAATCCAGGAACAATTGTCGAATGGTTACATGCGCCCCTGCAACAGCGGAGGTAAATATCTTTAAGTATGTATTTTAGGCATTTGAACCATGTATAAAAAGATTTATAACATGTCGGCCTATTATATCAATTGATGGTACTCACATATATGGGAAATATGATTTGAAGTTATTGATTGATGTGGTTGTTGATACAAATGAACAGATATTTCCACTCGACAGTAGGTTGTTCCTCAGAAATCGCAGAAATGGAAACATATTAATACAATAGAAAAGGCTCAAACTTTTTCATTTCTATATACAATTTAATATTTAAAATCTCTGCTATTTCAACATATAGAAACCTAACCATCATACCTGCAAGTTAAGGATGTGTTCCTTAAAAAAACAATATCTCTTAAATACTAAATAATTCTCTCAATTAATACTATCTTTGCCTTGGAAAAAGACCATATTTGTACCTTCTTCAGTTCCTTAAGTTCCTTATGTTAGTATATAAGGTGGAATTCCAAAATTCAGTTCCTCATGTTAGTAAAAGATTTACTAGATTTAATCATCAGTTGAATATCATAACCAACTATGCACTTGCAAGAGTAGAAAAGAAAGCGGTATGAATGTGGGAGGGTCACTGTGATCCTTAGCACTCTATATTTGTTTCTTGATGAAAAAGAACATTTTACTGAGCTTCTCTTTTGCAAATGCTTCAGTTCTTATCTATAACTACTTACTCATTTTAGGTGGAGTTTTACTAAAACATGAAAGTGGAAGGAATACTTAACAACAATGTTTTAAATGTCAAATGTGATATTGTACCTGGTCTTTTAACTCAGTCTTCTATATCTTGTAAAGGCTAACTAGTACATTATAGTGACCGCGAAGTTAGATCGTACAAGCACAATAACAATAAATATATATAGCTGGTCATTCATGTATAAATCCAATTGATCACGAAACAAATAAAGAAGGTGTGTTGCTTCGCAACCAACCAAATAGAGGCTCGAGGTGGTCCAAGAAATCCAGCAATGAGCCAACTTGGGCCATCTAACTGTAGCTCTCTTCTCAGTCTAAATGGTACAATTCTCTCATATAAAATACCTAAAATATATATGAATACAGCATTAATTTTAATCAAAACGACAACATAAAAAAGTTTTGACAAGTATAATAAATTTTCTTACTTGCAGCAGAGATAAAACACCAGCGATAATTTTACTCCCTTGTTGCGATCCACAGCAAAGATACCTATAGAGTATTGCAAGTGAAGCTGCACCCCATGCATAATCTCCAACACGATCCAGATCGTCAAGCAACTATAGATTCATCAACTTAATATGACATGATGTATCAACAAAAAGAATCACACCTATCATCCATACCTAGTACACCTAACACGTTGATGAACTACAACCTCAATAGGCCAATTAGTAATCGGGAGTAGTGATATAATATAACAAATAAGAGATCTCATTTTGAAGCGACTTCCATCAAAATTAGTGTCAGGTGGTGCCCAACCAAGAAGACGCTACATCATCCGTTGCAAATCTAAAGTTTGTAACTGATCATCTATTCCCATTACAGGCAACACATCGATTGGTAAGCCATATAGTATAGACACATTCTGGAGTGTAATTGCCGCCTCACCTATACCGAGGTGAAATGTATGTCTCCGGACGCCACCGCTCCAATATTGATGTGATCATCGCATGATCAAGCGATGTATGTCCTGCTGCATAAATCCCATAAAACCTAGCTCGACACAAGTACTGCAGTACACGTTCGTCTAGTGGATTCTCTTTGATATGCTGCCAAAACTCTCCATCAAGGCGTCTCGTGTGTCCCATTATCCCATACATCCTGACTATGGTGCTCATTTTGTCCAATCAAAATACGGTAGTCAAATGGACCCGGGTGCACGACTGGCCGATCCATTTAACCTGAATAATTCGAACAAATAAAAATAAATTATAAATAAATTTATGCACCCGACACTAGAGAGTAGCTGATTAAAAAAATGCAATCAAATTTGAAGTATTTTCATTAGTAGATAATGTAAGGTTTCATCAAGAAGACATGAAAACTTGAGATGTATGAAATTAAGCTGCTTCAGCTTAGAAGGATCATATATAAATTACTTTCGTCTGTTCTACTCTATAAATCTATTGTCACTGTCGAGTTTTTTAGGAAATATTTTTTTAGAATATATGAGATATCGGCTCAGTCCAAAAGCTATTTAGCTCTTCAGTTCACTTCCTTATGCTTATAGGCTAGGTTGGATACACAAATTCATTTATCATCATTTATTAAATGGGTATATTCAGAAGGAATATTTGTATCTAACTTTTTCATACTTGCAAAGAAAAAATTGAAAGTCATCTATTTTTTATTCATTACCTGGTTAAGAAAGCTCTTCATTCATTCGTGGGGATATAAAATAATGGTAAGTTTTCCATGCTTTTGATGCTTTACTCTAGAACAATATCATTTTCTCCTTACAAATCTACAATCTCTTCTCTATTTTCTCATCTCTATTTCCTCCTCTGTAACATATCAAAATATACCAATCCACAATCTCCTCTCTATTTTCTCATTTCAAAAAAGCCCCAGTTTATCGATGTCATTTGTGAAGGGGAAACCTGACAATATGGATAACAATAATAAAGCTATTTTGCTCTCTTTCGATGCCCATTTTTTTCCGAACCGATTAAAGTTCGAAATATGGCTCGACTTATTCGAACTCATGGGTAAAGACTTGGAGTCGCCACCTAACATATTTTTTTAACTAGGCGTATTAGGGCACCTACTTTGTTTCTAGCCAATTTTATAATTAACTCCGAAACATAGATTACGAACAAGAAATTCTAGGTAAGGGTTCAAGTTAACCCGAAAGGAAGAGGTTAGGCACCTCTCAGGCTCCACCAAATGTGGTTACTGGCCGGACAATATAATTGGGATTCTAAGCAATTAAAAATGAATAAAAAAACTAATTAAAATAGACGAATAATTAAATGACAATTTATGATATGCATGTAGTAATTAAGATTAAATAAAAAAGGTTCCAATTCGCTAATTGGCTTCTTCCTTGGAGAATTACACCTCGCAAAGTAAAACACATTAATTAGTATATTAAAATAAAATAATAATGATAAAATAAAAATTAAATTAAATTAAATGAAAGTAATGTCATTAAGAAGATATTTCGAGAGAGTCGTCTTCAAGATTGTTCATCCTAAATAAACCTCACAAAATAAAATAATTTAGTTGGTATACCAAAATAACAATAAGTCAGAAAATGAGAGGATTTAATAGCAATTAATTTAGAAGCATTTCTAGAACGCCGTCTTGAAAATGTCCATCCAAATATACCTCGCAAATAAGGTAAAATTGATTATTATAATAATAATCATAATAATAATAGTAGTAATAATGATAATAAAAATAATAAGAATAATAAAGTATTAGTAATAATATAAAATAATATTAATAATGATAATAGTAATAATAATGATGAGAATGTTAGTAATAGTAATAATAAAAAGTTCTTTTCTACTAATTACTTTCATCCAAAATAGACCTTGCAAAATAAATAAATTCAGTTAGTATTCCAAATAAATTAATAATGACACGGCAAAATAATGTAATAATAAGTTGGACTCGAAAATAAGAATGTCGTCTTTCATCCAAATTTACCTCGCAAAAAATATTTAAAAAATGAGTTAGTATTGTAATTAATAAAGAAAATAATAATAATAATAATAATAATAATAATAATAATAATAATAATAATAATAATAATAATAATAATAATAATAAAGTAAAGGAAAAAATGAATTTTATAAAAGTGTATCGGGTAGAGGTTAGGGATGTTGGTAAGGCTGCAAATACGGGAGCCCGCCGGTTGCTATGCCAAGCACCGATCCCACCACTCCATTGCCGGCTTGTTTTGCAATAAAGCTCATACATGTCATCATCGCCTTTTATTTTTTTTGGGGATACGGGGCAACATAAATGTAAAAGGACTGTTTAGGCCTCAAAACGTCATTGGCCGAAGTGTAGCAACATGTTCAAATAAGTCCCTACGCCTCAATATATATGTGTATATATATATATATATTCATTGGCTATTAACAAGTGTAATATCATTCACAATCAGTCCAAACATTGTGCAATGGATGGGTCGAAAATTATCTAGAAGATGTCATATAGCCCAAACTTTTCTGTATTTAAAAGATTGAGTCAGTATATATCAAAATGAACTTTTAACATAAACGACAATTCTTAAGCAAAGTCAACAGTAACAAAATCCAATAAAACCGTAGAAACTCAGATCAAAGTACGAAAACCCAATCAGTCATGATGCTTCGATAGTCGCCAAATGGCAACAATAATCGAAAAGATAGCACCAAGATTGAGGAAGGAGGAGGGGGACACAGCTCTGATTTTCCAATCAAAACAGTAACGATTAATCCGTAGGCTTCCGACAACAAACACAGCGGATCAAATAACAGTAACGGGGAGGAAGCATGGTTATGCTGAAACTCCGGCTGAAAAGTGGAAATAGCCATGAACAGAACTATAGAAAATTGGGAAAGGAGGAGCGACTACCGCCATATTTTCTGGCAAAGAAAACACTGGGGCGTCGCTGCTACTCTTATCTACTTCATGTTATTCCTGCAACCAAATAAATCAGAAAAAATAGAAAAACAGAAGTATATTATCAGTTTGGTATGGGACGATCCCGAGCCCACAATTTGCTTGTGTCTCCTTAAGAAATCTAACCCCCTCACAGTTGCCCAAGGTTCACGGGTTAATTTCTACCAGGATGGAACGGGATAACAGTTCTACTGTAGCGGAACTTCAAACAGTAGAACACTGCGAACTTAAAGAAACGGAGCAAATCACACGACTTACTTAGTATGCAGAAAAGAGAGGGAATGCAGTAAGATGTGTTTGTGTATTCTGTGTTTCAGTGTGTGTTCAAAGGTTGATGACTGACCAGTTTATATAGCCTTTGGAAAGAGTATGAAGAGTCACCACTAATGGCCACTAAAACCTGACTTCACTGCCACTAATGGCATCTGAATTCACTGCCACTAATGGCTGAATTCACTAAATGTCAGTAATGAATTATCCACTAATGGGAAAACGTGGGAGAACGTGGAGGAATAATTAATCTGGATTAATCTGATTAATCCATTCAGATTTCTGTTACACAAACAGATTTAATATTAAATATTAATAATAAATTATTAATTAATTAATATATTTTTTAGTTTTGTTGGTCCGAAAAATTAAATCAATCAATTATATCAATTGACCGAAATCTGAAATCCGAAACCGAAACCGAAGCCGAAGCCGAGACGAGCGAGCAACGACGACGACGCGAGGCTTCCCTTCTTCTCAACCCTTTTAAGAGCTAAGAGAAGTGAATCTGTATTTAAACCCAACAAAAGTCTTTTCCTCTACCAATATGGGAGAAGGTGCATTTCCTTACTAAAAGGAACCTTTTCACCTTCCCACCCATTTCCCATTCACACTCTATTTATTCCAAAACCCCAACAATCCCCCACATGAATGGGGAATGGCTATATTGGAAATATCCATGACAGACTTGTGTGATTTGCAAGAAAGAATTAGTTGCATCGGGATAAGTAGGTTTCCCTTTGAACTTTCCGTAGTGAACATACATCGGATATACTCGGTCAATTGGTAGATTTGATATCTTTGAACCGTTGAGCTTTGGTGTATACCTAGACAACGTAAGTCACACAACTAACCTTTAACCGTCTTTGGTTCTCACTGTTGTGTTCGTTTCAGCCATGAACACCGCCTGGTTTCATAAGTACTTAGAGAACTTGCCATACCGAATTCTCCTTGAAGCGGCTTCCACTTCACACTTACATAGGTGATTTCTAAACGTGTAATCCTATAGATGTACACTGTTTGATAATTAAAATCTCAAACTTAGACAATCACTAAAAAATGCCTCTAGCATTTTACCCTTGGTACTTGAACATTGTCTAATCATGAGAATGGACCAAACATTAACTGACAATGTTGGACTGTCAAACACAACTTTGTATTCTCCTTGAACCTAGTTCTTGGGATCTCCAGTCTCCTAGGTAGAGTTACCGCCGTGATGACTTGTCCTTGGCCATAGTCCCATTCCCTTCGATGAACACTCAACCGCCTCTCTAGTTAGGCCTTTTGTAAGCGGATCCGCCACATTATCCCTTGACTTCACGTAGTCAATGGTGATAATTCCCCTAGAGAGTAGGTCCCTAACAGTTTTATGCCTTCATCGTATGTGACGATTCTTACCGTTATACATGACATTCCTCGCTCTTCCTATAGCCGATTGACTATCACAATGTATACAAATTGGTGTCAACGGCTTAGGCCAAAACAGAATGTCTTCCAAAAAGTTCCGAAGCCATTCAGCTTCTTCACCGGTTTTATCTAAGGCTATGAATTCAGCTTCCATAGTAGAGCGGGCAATACATGTTTGCTTGGACGATTTCCAAGACACCGTTCCTCCACCAAGTGCGAAAATATATCCACTTGTGGACTTAGAATCAGTTGTGCCGGTGATCCAATTGGCATCACAATATCCTTCAATGACTGCAGGATACTTGTTATAATGCAATGCAAAGTCTTGAGTGTATTTTAAATACCCCAAAACACGTTTCATTGCCATCCAATGGGTCTGATTGGGATTACTCGTGTATCGACTTAGTTTACTTATAGCACAAGCTATATCTGGTCGAGTACAATTCATGACGTACATCAAACTTCCCAAAACACGTGCATAATCCCGTTGCGACGTGCTTTGACCTTTATTCTTCTTAAGAGCAAGGTTTACATCAATAGGAGTCTTTGAAACTTTAAAATCCAAATATTTAAATTTTTCAAGAACACTATTGATGTAGTGAGTTTGAGACAACGCCAGACCTTGAGGAGTTCTATGGATCTTAACACCCAAAATTAAGTCCGCAACTCCTAAGTCTTTCATATCAAATTTGCTAGTCAGCATGCGCTTTGTAGCCTTTACATTGGCAATGTCATTGCTCATTATCAACATGTCGTCCACATATAAGCAAACAATAACTATAAAATTAGGAGTGTTCTTAATGTAGACACATTTGTCACACTCGTTAATTTTAAAGCCATTTGACAACATTGTATGATCAAATTTCGCATGCCATTTTTAAGTGCTTGTTTCAGTTCATAAAGTGACTTAACAAGTTTACACACCATCTTTTCTTTACCTGGAACTACGAACCCTTCGGGTTGTTCCATGTAAATTTCTTCCTCCAAATCCCCGTTTAAGAACGCTGTCTTAACGTCCATTTGATGGATTTCCAGACCATACACGGCGGCTAACGCTATTAACATACGAATGGATGTAATTCTGGTTACCGGCGAGTATGTGTCAAAGTAGTCAAGACCTTCTTGTTGTCTATAGCCTTTAACAACAAGCCTTGCCTTGTACTTGTCAATAGTGCCATCAGCTTTCATTTTCCTTTTGAAAATCCACTTAGAACCTAATGGTTTGTTTCCAGGAGGAAGATCAACCAACTCCCAAGTATAGTTGCTCAAAATAGATTCTATTTCACTATTGACTGCCTCTTTCCAAAATGGAGAGTCTGAAGAAGACATTGCTTCTTTAAACGTCCGAGGCTCATTTTCCAACAGAAAAGTGACAAAATCATCCAGTTGATTGTGTTTTCATTGGGTATGCTATAAACAGTAAAGCATATCGGTTTCTGGTTCATAAATGAGAAAATCCCGACATTCATGTTAATACGGTGATGGAATCAGATAGTGCTGAATTCTTTGAAACTATATATCCGTATAAGAAGGAATGTGAGTCATTTGGTGA
This sequence comes from Petunia x hybrida, assembly GCA_037355625.1. Classification (NCBI taxonomy): domain Eukaryota; kingdom Viridiplantae; phylum Streptophyta; class Magnoliopsida; order Solanales; family Solanaceae; genus Petunia; species Petunia x hybrida. The sequence goes on from JBBBVM010000080.1 coordinate 2,154,601, forward strand.
AAGATCCAAACGACCTCGGGAAGGAACCAAAGAAAATTCACCAAATAAGGAAGAACCAAGATGGAGCAAGCGTTCGGTCCAATCTTAACCCTTTTGGGTTTTGGAACTTGCACTTTTGCCAAACACCCCCACACTTTGAAGTAATTCAAGTTGGGCTTCCTTCCTTTCCACTTTTCATATGGAATGGAAAGTGTTTTGCTATGGGGAACTCGATTGAGTATTTGATTAGCCGTGAATATAGCTTCCCCCCACAAGTTCTGGGCTAGACCCGAACTGATTAACAAGGCATTCATCATCTCCTTTAATGTCCGATTTTCCCTTTCTGCAATCCCATTGGATTGGAGCGTGTAAGGGGCAGTTGTTTGATGAATAATGCCATGTTCCAAACATATTTGTTCAAAAGGAGATTCATATTCTCCACCCCTATCACTTCTTATCATTTTGATCTGTTTGTTAAGTTGTATTTCAACTTCATTTTTGTATTGCTTGAATGCGTCAATGCCTCATCTTTACTACTAAGTAAATAAACATAGCAATAACGAGTGCTATCGTCAATAAAAGTTATGAAATACTTCTTTCTACCGCGAGATGGTATTGACTTCATGTCACAAATATCTGTATGAATTAAGTCTAATGGTTCAGAATCCCTTTCAATTGACTTGTAAGAGTGTTTAGCATATTTAGAGTCAACACATATTTGACATTTTGACTTAGCGCAATCAAATTTAGGCAATACTTCCAAATTGATCATTTTTCGCAAGGTTTTATACTTGACATGTCCCAAACGAGAATGCCATAAATTATTTGACTCCAGTAAGTAAGAAGAAGCTGCAATTTTATTCATAGTGTCAACGACCATTACATTGAGTTTGAAAAGGCCCTCAGTCAGGTAACCTTTTCCTACATATAGCTCATTCTTAGTTATTACAACTTTGTCAGAAACAAACACACACTTAAACCCGTTTTTAACAAGAAGTGCAGTAGACACCAAGTTCTTCCTTATTTCAGGAACGTGAAGAATATTGTTCAGAGTCACAACCTTGCCAGACGTCATCTTCAGGAATATCTTCCCATATCCTTCAATTTTGGCCGTTGCAGAATTGCCCATAGAGAGCGCCTCATTAGGTCCAGCGGGAGCATATGAAGAAAAGGCTTCCTTCACAGCACAAACATGGCGGGTGGCTCCTGAATCAATCAACCATTCCTTAGGATTTCCAACTAAGTTGCATTCAGAAATCATAGCACATAAATCAATGTCTTGCACTCCTTGGGCCAATTTTGTCTCTTCAACCATGTTTGCTTGACCTTTTTCCTTTTTCCTATCCTTCTTTGCAGCACGACAGTCTGCGGACTTATGTCCACTCTTGCCACAGTTGTAGCAATTTCCCTTGAATTTTTTCTTGCTGGGGTTGGTCTTCCCTCCAGAAGGCTTCTTTCTCTTATTTTGATTTGGAGTATGCTCAACAATATTTGCTCCCGCTATTGCAGCAATTCCACGAACCTTCTTTTCAGTAGATTTGTTGTCCTCTTCAATCCTCAAGCGTACAATCAAATCTTCAAGGGTCATCTCCTTGCGCTTGTGTTTCAAGTAATTTTTAAAGTCCTTCCATGATGGAGGTAACTTTTCAATCATGGCTGCAACTTGAAACGCCTCATTAATCTTCAAACCTTCAAAGAAAAGTTTGTTAGCAACAATATAAATAATGCTCTTAACATAAGTATTAATCAGGATCAAACCTTCAGCAAGGAGATCATGGATAAGGACTTGAAGTTCTTGGACTTGGGACACAATAGATTTGTTATCCACCATTTTATAATCCAGAAATTTGGCAGCCACAAATTTCTTCAGTCCAGCGTCTTCAGTCTTATATTTCTTTTCTAGAACATCCCACAGTTTCTTAGATTTTTCAACATTACTGTAAACGTTGTACAGGTCATCTTCCAAGCCACTTAGAATGTAATTCTTGCATAGGAAGTCAGAATGCTTCCAAGCCTCAATCACAAGGAAGCGTTCGTTTTCAGGTGTTTCATCAGTCAGGACTGGAGCATCCTCATTGATAAACCTTTGCAGGCTTAAGGTGGTCAGATAAAAGAACATCTTTTGCTGCCACCTTTTAAAGTCCACACCAGAAAACTTCCACAGCTTTTCTGCAGGTGGCATAACCGTTGCAGCAGCACGGCTAGGCCCAGCAGCACCAGAAACTGCGGTAGCATTAGTATTCACAGCAGGGACAGTTTGTTCCACTCCGTTTGTCATCTCTGTCAAGTGACACAAGCAGAAACAATATCAATAAACTGTTTAAACAGTAGAAGTAGAAAAACTACGAAGGCTTTTAGTCTCCACAAACAGATTGTTTGACAGTAATTAGGAGTAGAAAAACCACGAAGGTTTTAGTCTCCACAGCAGATTAATATACAATATAGGAGTAGAAAACCACAAAGGTTTTAGCCTCCTTAAGCAGTCTCCTTAAACAATATTTATTTAAGCGCAGAAAATAAATAACATGAGATTTCTTAAGCTTGTTATTCCTGCAACCAAATAAATCAGAAAAAACAGAAAAACAGAAGTATATTATCAGTTTGGTATGGGACGATCCCGAGCCCACAATTTGCTTGGGTCTCCTTAAGAAATCTAACCCCCTCACAGTTGCCCAAGGTTCACGGGTTAATTTCTCTCAGGATGGAACGGGATAACAGTTCTACTGTAGCGGCACTTCAAACAGTAGAACACTGCGAACTCAAAGAAATGGAGCAAATCACTCGACTTACTTAGTATGCAGAAAAGAGAGGGAATGCAGTAAGATGTGTTTGTGTATTCTGTGTTTCAGTGTGTGTTCAAAGGTTGATGACTGACCAGTTTATATAGCCTTTGGAAAGAGTATGAAGAGTCACCACTAATGGCCACTAACACCTGACTTCACTGCCACTAATGGCATCTGAATTCACTGCCACTAATGGCTGAATTCACTAAATGTCAGTAATGAATTATCCGCTAATGGGAAAACGTGGGAGAATGTGGAGGAATAATTAATCTGGATTAATCTGATTAATCCATTCAGATTTCTGTTACACAAACAGATTTAATATTTTTAGTTTTGTTGGTCCAAAAAATTAAGTCAATCAATCATGTCAATTGACCAAAATCCGAAATCCGAAATCTGAAATCCGAAATCCGAAACCGAAGTCGAAGCCGAAGCCGAAGCCGAGACGAGCGAGCGACGACGATGGCGCGAGGCTTCCCTTCTTCTCAACCCTTTTAAGAGCTAAAAGAAGTGAATCTGTATTTAAACCCAACAAAAGTCTTTTCCTCTACCAATATGGGAGAAGGTGAATTTCCTTACTAAAAGGAACCTTTTCACCTTCCTACCCATTTCCCATTCACACTCTATTTATTCCAAAACCCCAACACTTCCATCATTGTCAAATTTTCCAATCACCGCTGCCTCGATGGTGTTTCTGCTAATGTTGACACCGTCTCCCCTCCGCCTCCCCTATTTATACAATCCCTCCCGATCTCCCTCTATTCACTGGTGGTATCTCACGTCCCCGATTCCCGTTTTGGATTTGTACGTGGCGTGGGACAAAGAGAGGGGATAGTGTGTGTATGTTGTACGTTTCTTATCTATGTTTTTTATGGGTGTGTGTGTATAAATCGGGGTGTGGGTGTTTATGGTGAGGGTGGTGTATCGGTAGAGATGTGTGTGGTGGGGAGAACAAGATGAGGGGTTGTGTGTTGTACTGTGTGTGTTGTTACGGTGTACTGTATATAGTGTATTGTGGATGAGTGAAGAAGACGAGAGGGGTTCTGTATATGTGTGTGTGTGGAGAGGTAAGCAAAAAGTGAGGAGTTGTGCTGCATATTGTGCGTGGGGTCAGTGTCGTATACTCCGTAATGTATATAGCAACCTTTAGAAGAGAATGTCGATGGGAATTTTGAGTGGATTAAGGGAGGTAATTGGAGGAGATTTGGGGGATTAAGAGAGCGATTTGGGGAGAGATGAGAGGTGATGTTCTAAGTGTCAAAAGATGGGTAGATACACTAAGTGTAAAAAATTAGGAGATATTTTAAGATTTGATTGTATGGACGAAAATCATTTTTATCCGAAATAGGAGTAAAGAAGAAATACAAATTAATTTAAAAAATAAGGGATTTACTTGGTTAGTTTTTGTGTCTATGTTAGAAGATTCTAATAAAAGAGGAAAGAAAAGACAAAATAGGATAAATAAAAGTGAAGTTTGGTAAAGATTGGGGAATTATTTAAATAATTTTATATTTGGATGTGGATGTAGAATAGTAAGCAAATTGGTTGAACAGTATCTTAATTGGACAGATATTTAACTAAAGGTGCCAAGCAAATATTCATATATATTCTATATACAAAAGGAAAAGTGCACACATAATAACGAACAATAAAAAATTAAATAACTATGTATAAATATCAACAATTAATTATAAAATTTTATGTATGCGGAAAATTATACAAATAGCCATGGTTTCACAAATAGCCTAAATGATGCAAATTATATAATATTAATCATAATTAAATATATATGGTATAAATAAGAGATAATCACATGTAAATGCATGCCTTCTAATGCAAATTATGCACAAATAATCAAATTGCACCCTTAAGTTAAATTATAGCCAATTTTAGAAAAAGGAGGGACAAAATTGAGCGTCAACGGCTGCCCCTCTTTACCCGGGGATGATGAAAAGAGTTTTCGGGCAAAGATAGTTGACAGAGTAACCAATTTTGTCACGACTGGTAGGCAAAACGCTAGAAAGGGAAAATGAGAGTTTTGGGGGTGTTTCGGCAGAGCCACGGTCTCTGAGTTGCGTACATATCTCGGGTTTCACGAGAATCAGGTCATGTGTAGTTCTAGAATTACATGTTGCCTGTGTGAGATGTTTATGGCGCACGATTTTGGATGTAAAGACTAAACTTATCAAAGAATGTAAAGTTTAGATTCGTGTATGCTTTGTCTTTTGGCGATATAAATACAGAATGAGGCAAAGGCACTAGCGAAGATGAGATAACATCAATAGATCGAGCGTGAAAAAAGAGGCTTATAATCATCCTAGTTATGAAAATGTGGCGCGCTAAACACCCGTAAAGAGGAGTTTATATGTACATAGTTTCCACTTTATCTCGATAAATGAGTATTCTGGCCTTCAATATTGCCTTGACTGAGCTGGAAAACATTTGAGGGGCAAGTTTAATAAATACGCACGATTCAAACAGATGGGCACGATTAAGCACGAAAACACGAATGATTAACGCAGATAAGCTTGAATAGACAAAGTAGGCATTAATTGGAAGGAAATGAAAAATGACATCGTAAATTGTAATGAAAGGTTAGGCAGATTATTTGTGGAAGCATGAGATGATCAGCTTTGGGCGCTTTGGGACTCGGAAAAATAGGTAGCTTGCTAGTGTGGCAACATCATTGTCTGTAGGATTAAGCTTCTTGAATTGGTTTCGGGGATGATGCTTTGTATGTATTTGAGGTTTTGTAGTTGCACAACTGGTAGTGATTTTGAGAGCAGGTGTGAGAGTATAATTCATGGGTCCGTCGAGAGATCGGGGGAATGCCCTATAGCAAAATCAAGATAAATGCAAATACGGATAAAGATAAAGATAAAGTAAACTTCCCTATTGAGCTGAGCTCTCCTTTGGCATGCAGTTGTCTAGTCTGCTTTCAGGTGCTCAGTGATAGGGAATGTGTGCCTCTCCTCTGGGGATATTCATTTGCTAAGTGCTTCTCGTTAGGAAATAATTGCTTCGTCGTGCGGAGCTGTCGTTGGATTATCTTACCAGTGCAACGACAGATTGTATGTCTTGTGAAAAGTGAGTTTTGCAAAAATATATTTACGTAAATGCATAAAGAGACTTTCCTGTCACTGGATCATCTTGTCGGTGCATTTCGTCATTTAAATGTGTGTCTGTCACGTCGGGTTGTATACTCCCCTTTTGTATTGAGCTGTGTATTTTTTCGTGCAGGGTTGTCTATCATTCTTTCATTTGATTGCATACCCTTTGGGTTGTCTACCCCTTTTTGCCATGCCATTCCTTTTACCGGGCTGTCTACCTTCCAGGTTGTCTCCCACTCTTTCATCGGGTTGTCTACCCTTTTGCCATGCTATTCTTTCATCGGGTTGTCTACCATTTGGGTTGTTTACCCCTTTTTCCATATCATTCCTTTTGCAGAAAATTCAAATTCATATTTGAAGCATGCATATAGTCTCATAAAATGAAAATCTGTATGTACTGGGCTATGTACCACTCTTTCGTCTGGCTGTCTACCCTTCGGACTGTCTACCCTTTTGCCATGCCATGCCATTCCTTTCACTCGGTAGTCTACCCTCCAGGCTGTCAACCCTTTTTTTCCATGCCATTCTTTTCACCGGGCTGTCTACCCCCAAGGCTGTCTATCACTCTTTCGTCGGGCTGTCTACCCTTTCATCATGCCATTCCTTTCACCTGGCTGTCTACCCTCCAGGCTGTCTACCACTCTTTTCATCGGGCTGTCTACCCTTTGTCATACCAAACTTTTCATCAGGTTGTCTATACTCCGGGCTGTCTACCCTTTGTCATACCAAACTTTTCATCAGTTTGTCTACTCTCCGGGCTGTCTACCTTTTGACATACCAAACTTTCTCATCGGGATGTCTACCCTCAGGGCTGTCTACCCTTTGTCATGCCAATCTTTCTTATCAGGCTGTCTACTCTTTATCATGCCAAACTTTCTCATCGGGATGTCTACCTTTTTTCATGTGAATATTTTTCATCGGGCTGTCTACCCTTTGTCATGCCAATATTTCTCATTGGGTTGGCTACCCTTTGCGATGTCATTGCTTTTACTGGGCTCTCTACCCTCCAGGCTATCTACTCCATGTCATGCCATTTCTTTCACTAGGCTGTCTACCCTCCAGGCTATCTACCTTTTGCCATATTATTTTTATATCGGGCTGTCTACCCTCTGTTGTGCCATTCTTTTCATCGGGCTGTCTACCTTTTGGGCTGTATACCCTACAAAAATAAAAGTGACGCATAGCAAAGAAAATCTGAATGCTTCTCATCGGAAGATGTTTGCCTGTAATGCCGGGCTGTGTACCCTGCAAACAAAAGTAGTGTAAAGTGCAACAAATGGAATATTATTGTTATGTCATGCAATGTGCTAAGAAGGCTATCGTGTTGCTTTTATAATGCCTTTCTTGAAATTTTTTTTGAGGTCCTTTTTTAGGGGACCTCAAAAAAAATTTCCCAGTGTCAATCTTACGCCTTTATGAATTTTTGAGGGGATTCTCAAAAAATCAGCCCTAGCTTATTGCCTATGACAGATCACCAAGAGAGAATGGTCGCGTTGCACTGAACACCAATGTATTGGCTAAAATCTACATTCCTATTTAGTGTAACGATTGGGTATATCGATGACTATGATTATTTGGATACTAGCATGCCCAGACTGAGGTTTGATATTTTGATTTAGGTGGTCCAAAATTATATTTGTCTTAGGTTGTGATGGGGAGTCTTGATGTTTCATTATTTTCTTATCGAAAGTCATGGAGCTAACTTTGACGGATTGACCTTTGTAGAAACTTTGCTTGTCGTTTGAGAATTGGAGCTTCCCTTTGCTGGTTCTTGTTGTACCATTGTCTTTCTTTGGTCAATCAGACTCTGAACTTTGTGTTTCAGTGCTGGATCTCTTGGTATTGAATGTTTGAGTGAGGGGTGTAGATCTTTATTGGATCGAATCTCTGTTGGCATCCAATTTTGTCCCTCCTATTTTCAAAATCAACTGTTTTAAATTTCACACACTTGTGTATTCCATTCCTACCTCCTTTATTATCCTCAAATGACATTGCCATGATCCTCGCAATGTCCGCTGCAAACCTTGGTACCATTTAATGGTTTCGACGGAGGTCAAAATTGACCTCTCATCGATGAGATTTCTGTCACCGGAAAAAGTATGCGGTGATGTGATTCGCTAAAATTGCTTGACACCAGTGTAAGGAAAGGGAAAACCCTTTATGCATGACCGAAATCGGGTCACTTCGAACCCGATTCCAAACCTAAATGGGTAATCGTCCTTCTTTCTCTTTTGACGTTTTGATTTATATGAATCCATGCCTAAAACTTGCCTACATTTTTTGTGTATCAACATGTCACGCGTTATTTGCTAATTGACTAGTTAAAATCCATGTGATTATTATTCTTGTTAATTCACTGGTTTAAGCTAAATGTTTCTGTGAATTCTCACATGTCCGAGTGACATATAATCATCATATATGCCTTAAGACATCTCTGTTAATTTCCGAATGAAAAGCAGGGGTAATTCATGAGTCGTCTATGTTCTTTCTTGTTTGTTGCAATGAATTTAGTCCCCTACTTTTTCAAGATATATATTCCTCAGGATTATATTCAGAATCTGTGTGATGACCTATTAGAAGAATCTAGATTTATTTGAAATTGAATTTGTGATTGAAATTGGTGATAGAAATCTGTTTAGCTAATTAGGCAGTATCAATTGGACTTTTAATGGAAATTTACTAGGTTGATTAGGAGATTCTGAAGCCTAAACGAGTCTAGAACAATCCTACACACTTGGGTTTGAACCTGGATGCATTACTGACAAAAGGGAAGAGTCATATTTGCTAAAGGGTTTGATTTACCTTAGGTTTAGGGTCTGATTTGAGTTATACTTGGAAAGTCCACCTAAGCGGATCCCTTTAATTATGGGAAGCCATAATCTTTTGCCTTTTGTGTCCTGCGTTTGAATTTGAACCTTTGCTTCCCCTCACCTATATACGCAGGTTCTATTAGACAATAGAGACACAAAGTTCCCTGGTATCAACACCCAGCATACTCATTACACTCACACACTGAGCTCTGCAATATTGTTCACACGCAGAAACATCTAGCATACCCTCTACTCTTTCCTGCTTGCTTTTAAAATCTTTAGAAGGCTCTTGCTATTGTTTGCTCCCTGGTCTGGATACCTGTAAGCACTAAACATCATTCATAGCTCTATTTGTTTTGTTTTAACACCACTGAAGGTATTCACACCACTGAAGGTATTCCTCATTTTTTCTCTTTCTTCCTTAACTGCACATTGCCTTTTGATTAGAAACTGGTCTTCTTTTCCTATTTGTCTTGGATTGGAACTACTTGTGTGATTACATTTTATGCTCTGTATATACTTGATTGAAAGGATGCACTCTTGCTCTTGTTAGTGCCTGTTCAAAGTGTCTGGTTGCCTCTTGTGCTAATTCTTTCATGCAGGAACTGTGAGGACATTCCTGAGGGTATGCCAAGGTTCTTTACAGATTTTTAGCTTTTACTTAGACCCCAGTAAGGGTATTCTGATTGTCTGCAAGTTCTAAGCCTTGACAACCTGGTTTTTGACTCTTAAACATAGACTCCCTAACCCAAACATTAGTTATATTATACCTAGCAGACAAACTGAGAACTTTGGCCATGCTTGGCATGATTTATTCCTTACCTGATGAACTCTGCCCCTTAGAAACTGTCCCCATTTGTGTATATTCATTAGGTTCCCCTGTTGTATATGTTTAAAAACAGGGTACACAGTTACTAGACTGTGTAAAAAAGGCTAAACAGGAGCCCCTCTCTCTCTCTTTATCTCCCTGTGTGCTGCATCATCTATGTCTCTAGTTTCTCCTATTTGAAAACTGAGTTGTGTCACCCCTTTAATACGTGCATGCTTCTTAAGTGTTTAATGTTACTAATTCTAATAGTATTATAGGTTTTACCTGCTTGAAAATACGTCTTGTGATGCTCAGATTAGAACCTTATCTTGAAAACTGCACTTATTTGCGAAAAGCATGAAATCTGGACATATTATGCTAAAATACAACTGTTTCTGTTCCATAACATATTAGAAAACAAGCCATTTTATGAGTTTGAGTTGTTTTCTGTTTTGCACAGTTGGTCACGGACCATTAAACATTTTTTAAATCATGGCCTGCCTATGTTGAAAACGTTTTTAACTACTCTAAACACTCCTATACACAAATCTAATAGTGTATAGGGGTGTATAAAGTTTGGGGTCACTTGTACATATAAAATGATTTTCCAAAAGTTACAACTATTACTTAGGACATATAATTGCATCTCTATACTTATATATATAGTACTATTATGTGCGATAGCCCTTATCTGCTCTTGTGTGCTTCCGTGACCCATATTTCAAAAACAGCCCCTCTTATTCATATATATATACATTTTTAAATATGACCCCAATACCAAAAAGCGATTAAGGTTAGGGCTCGACAATTAATGGCGAGTCACACCGACCCTAAATGAGCCGACATTTTATTTTAAAATAAACTCCTTTCAGTCCTTTATCAAAACCAAAACTATTTTTAAAACAAATTATTTGTGTAAATACTCTTTTCAAAATATGATTACAATTGTAAGATAAATTTGTATGGCAACACTTGTTTACGATTAGGCTTTGACATTAGAGACCGTAGACGCGATTAGGCTTAAACTTAGGTCGAATATTGAAAGTTATTTGTTTGCATATGTAAATATATTATGCCTTAGTTAATTTAAATCCAAGTTAGTATTCGTGATGACATACACTATTTACATCCCAAAACTAAGACTCGGACGGTAACCACCTTTTGGTGGGACTCGAGGGAGTGCCTAACACCTTCTCCCTTGAGTCACTTGGACTTCTTACCCGCTTAGAATCTCTGAATAGACTAGTAGACCTTTTAAACTTAACTTTAGACACTTAGGTGACATAATACGCCTTAGAATTTATTAGGTGGCGACTCCAAAATCTTAACTCAAACGAGTTCACCCAGTCAAATCCGAAACCCGACTCGCCTCGAGTTGAGTCCAAAATCGGGTATGACAGAATGGCGACCCTGCTGGGGATATTCAAAGTCCTAACCACAACGTGTCTTTGTTTTGGGATTTATTTAATTGCTATCTCGTTATTCACTATTATTATCACTATACTAACTTGGTTTCCTTTTTTGTTTTTCTTTCTTGCAAGTTATTTATTGTTAAATTAGTTATATGACATTTTGCACACTTCACTCATACTCCCCCACTCCTGCAAAACGACACTTTGCACACACACGGTGATTACATAGATCCCACAGTCGCTTCACCACCAAAACACCTTTTAAGAGGGACATGTTGAAATATAGTTGGTCTGTGGTACAGCTAACAATTTCAAGTAATCCCACTCCTTGGTCGTCCGCCTTAGGGAACCGTGTCTTGAAATTACACCACTTTTCTATTGTAATGAGCATGCATCATGCCGTAGGAGGGGCTCCCCATGAGCCGACTAGCTTTCAACTTGTCCAAACTACCTAAACGGGTTTTCCGACCCCAAAGGGAGGCTTGGACATGATTATCTGCATTTGAGAGAAAAGAAAAAAAAAGAAAAAAAATGTGAGACGAGAATGGGAACGCATTTTGATTGGTTCAATATTCTCAAAAGGGGACGGAGTTTTAAATTTTATTTCTTCCTTTTAGGTCACAATGAGTCAAAAGTTCCATCGTTTTGGAATGACTATGGGCGCACCTCCTTTGTTAACCGATTGGTGGAACAATTTGTCACTAGGAGAGCAAACTGAAGTACGTCAACACCTGGATCATTTGGTTTCATTACTAGAAATGGAACCGTGTAGAGAGATGATCGAAGCAGCAGTGTCATTTTGGGATGAAGAATTGAACGTGTTTAGGTTTGGGGACATTGAATTAACACCTTTGTTGGAAGAAATAGGGGGTTTTGTGTCACACTCTGGGTTAGACAAACATCGTTGGCAAGGGGGCCGCATACTAGCACCTAGTGTCTCCACAGTTAACGAGTTTCGAAAGAAGTTATGGATGGTAGCAAGTGTGGACGTGGGATTTTTACAACAAAAGAAGATCCCCTTTTCTTATTTTTACACTCGGTTTGGGCATTTGAGGGCATATGATAGTTATAAGAAGGAGTTTGAGTCCTACGGTGATTGGAGGAGGGCTAGACCACTTGCATTTGCTATTGGTTTCTTAGGAGTGATGGTTTTCCCCGACAGTTCAAGTCATGACATATGTTCAAGACTTGTCATGGTTTCCGATGCAGTGTTCAACGGAATTGATGGTTATCGTTATATCATAGTTCCTATAATAGTAGTAGACATTTATCGAGCTTTGAGTTGTTGCAAAAGGGGAGCAAAACACTTTCAAGGGTGTAATCTTCTACTGCAAACGTGGTTTAAAGAACATTTGAGAAAAGCAAGAGGTGAGCAAGCCTTGTCAAAACCCAGCTGGTTACAACTATTTGATTGGGGAACGATATGGGACTTCAAAGTTCAAACAGCCGAGCAGCACAGAGAAGTGGGTGAAATTGTTCGGAGACATAACAGAGGACTTGATCCAGTGGATGTTCACTTGCTTTCCTTCATCAGATTTCATCATTAGTTATGAGAAGGCATCCTTTGTGATACTTATGGGGTTAAGGGGCCTCCAACCTTATCAGCCACTAAGAGTAATGAGGCAAGCGGGGAGGAAGCAAATCATACCATTGATACCAAACACGAAAGATTATCAGTTTGACTACATCGAAGATATTTTTCCAATGGTCAAAAGCATTAGGAAGTCATGGGAAGGAAGACAAGTCATGGAAGAAGCCTCTCTAGCACCTGATAGATACAACGCTGGGTGCGAACCAAACTACAAAAGCTAGTTGCGATCTAGCGTGAAGGGAAATGTGGTAGTAGGGCCGAGTCGTGGAAACAACGCAAGAGATCGTGAAGCGGAGGCTCAAATCCGGTACCGAGATTTCATGCTAAGAGATCGAAGTGCGGAAGAAGCGTACATTGGAACTAGAAGGAAAGATAGAGGCATTGGAAATAAAGCTTGAGCAATGGAATTCAAAGTGCGCAGATGTAGACATCTTACATTTGGTGGCAGCCAAAGGGTACTTAGTCAAGGCTATGGAAGAGGTCAAGGAGATTACACGAGAAGCAAAGAGAGCTAAGATGGAAAAGGAGTGTGTCGCCTAGTCAAAGTGTCATTTCTTCTTTTGTATTTTTCCTTTCCAAAACTATTGTCATGTACTGATTTATAAATTTTGGGGAATTTATGAGAATAATTGGCTACAAATGCGTATTTATTCTTTTTTTGCATAATGACAAACCTAGGAAGGCTGTACGTCCTTGGCACGTAATAGTCCATTAGTAAACCTACGTGAAATGTCAAAAAGGGTTTTTAACTCAAAAAATGGCAAATTGCATTGATTTAAAGAAGCGTTTGAACAAAATATTGATTTTCTGTTTGAACATGATCAATACTATAAGAGTGTTTTGGTTTTTACTTTTTCTTGTTTTGTTTTCAGACTATGGTTGTAAAGGGTACTCTCCAATTTGAGATTGTTTCCGGACCACCCCACTTGATCAGACTTTGGTGAGAGGATTTGGCCGTTGTCAGCAAAGCTCATGTTCAAAAGATGTTGGGGGAATTGATAGCTCTAAAGAAGTACACTGTCGTGACTGGTTTGGTTGAAGCTGCTACCCATTTCTGGGACTACAAAAGGGCTTTGTTTCACTTCAAGTTTTGAGTTAGCACCGATGTTGGAAGAATTTGGAGGATTAGCGGGATTAGAGCCTGGACCCGAGACTATGATTTATCCTCGAGACATGGAACCTAAGGAGTTCAATGATTTGCTAAGAGCCCCTTGTGATCCATATGTCGAAGGAGTGATTGATGGAAAAGTCACGTTAGAATACTTGCATTCTAGGTTTGGAGATCCGCCACTTAGACACGAATGGAATGGGACGTGGGGAGTTCAAAATTGGGAATGGACTGAATCCAATGCTTTCATCATCGCTTTTCTTGGAAGCATGGTTTTCCCCGAGAAGGGACAGAGGATCAACATAAGGCTAGAAAGAGTAGTAGAGGGTTTGCGCAGAGGTGCCTTCAAACGTCAAGTGAGTTTGGTCCCGATGATTTTGGGGGAAGTTTATAGGGCTTTGACCAAATGTAGGAGGGGAGGAGATTTCTTCGAAGGTTGCAATCTGCTGCTAGAGATCTGGTTGATAGAGCATTTGCACAGCGTCCCTATCAATCTGATGGCACCAAAACCCTCTTGGCAAGGAGGGATTCGCTCACATGGCACCCGCATGGCTGGAACGGTGGCATAGGAATACCCCTCAAACATGGAAGTTTAGTACACTAGGCTCGAGGAACTGCAAGAGGTGCAATGGGTGACTGAACATTGTGCTGGTTTCGTTATCTCCATACAAGGTCAAGACAACACTTTCTTGACATTGATTGGATTCCGAGGAACTCATCATTATGTTCCTCTAAGGATCCTTTGGCAAGTGGGCATGGCACAACACACTCTGCAGTTAACTGAAGGAAGAAGTTTCAATGTCGACATGAAAGACATCGAGCAATCGATGGCCCTCACCATATTGAAAATGTGGGAGAAAAGACTTACTATGCAATTTTGTCGTGGTCGTGACAGTAGGGTAAACCCCACAGCTACCCTGACCTACCCTTAGTGGCTCGACGAAGATAGGGCAAAGTACCGATCATTGAAAAGGAAAGCCAAAGCTCAAAATGCTGCTGAAAAATACAAAAAGCTGAAGCAAGATTTTAACCAAAGAAAGAAGGAGTTAAGGGTGACACAAGAAAGAGAGAGGAGGAGACAATACAAATATAAGATCAAAGGAGACGAACTCAAGTATTGGACCGGCAAGGTCCTGACTGCGAGGCAAGCTGCTGGGAATTTGCAAGATTTACTCAAGGGATGGGGAGAATACTTTAAGTCAGTACCACTGAAAGAGAAGGAAGCAAGAGGATTGGAAATCTGCGAGTTCCTAGTAAAGGCTCTAGGTGACATGGAGGATGGGAAGGACTTGCTGGAAACATTTATTGACACTCCGCTCATTAGTTTGGTTCACAAACCCAAGGAATAAGCCAAAGAGGATAAGGAAAAGGAAGACACTAGAGCTGATGTTTGAACCTAAAGTCTTTTTGCTTGGCACCTAGTCTAGTCATGTCGAGTAGAGTCGAGTAATCTTGTCATTTATTTGTTGTCATTTTTGTCTTAGTCAAGTCATTAGTGGTTGTAATAAAGCCAAGCAAACTAAATAAAATTTCGTTATTTTGGGTTTTAGATTGGTAACGATCATGTTTTTCAAACAAAATGATGTGTTTGGGTGCAAATGTTTACATCGAATCCGCGATAGGCCCACCTCTGGCACGAAAAGATGTCCCATGCATGATAGGACACGATTTTTATTTAAGCTAACATGTACTCACATTTTATTTTATTGTTTTGATATGTCAGTTCCCAAGTCCCCGAAAGTTTGGTTTGTGCATTCTGGCCGCGCTGCAATACCGGTTGAGGTCCAAAAGATCGATCCCAACGCCTCCCCCATTACCTACAAGGACAAGGACAAGACGAAATATCATGGCTGAGTTCGACAAGGTTGGTACTCCTGAGAAACAAAGCACGGCCGCTTATGAAAACTATACTAAGCTGGAGCAGAGGTTGCTCGAATTGGAAAGTGGGATCCCTCTAGCCCATACTAATGAGATCATTGAACCAAACCAAACTGCTCGCCCTCACAGCAAAGATCCACTTTACCCTGAAAGAGACCTTCCTTACCCTACCCACACTGCACAACCAAAAGCACAACAAAACAACATACCCGCCTTCACTGTTGAAACCAAAACCGTGGTATCGCCCACCAAGGACCATGAAATGTATGCTTGGACTAAGGAAGACCTAGACAACACCAAAGAACAAGTCCAATGGCTGGTTTAGAAGTTCAAACAACTGCAAGGCGCCAAGGGAACCTGAGGGTTAGCGTACGAGGATCTGTGCTTGTATCCTGACTTGAAACTACCCAAAGGCGACAAAACACCCAAATTCAACATGTTCGACGGTAGTAGAGACCCAATGGCTCACTTAAGATCTTATTGTGACAAGCTGATTAGGGTTGGACATGACGAGAAAATTCGCATGCAGCTGTTCAACCGCAGTCTAACTGGAGATTCACTGGTATGGTACTCTAAGCAACAAACAAAGAAATGGACAAGATGGGAAGCAATGGCTGGAGACTTTGTTGACAGCTTCGGGCATAACACTGACGCTATGCCCGATCGGTTTTACTTAGAGAAGCTGAAGAAGAAGCCCACTGAGACTTTTAGAGAGTTTGCAACTAGATGGAGGGCCGAAGCTGCCAAAGTCTAGTCTCCCATGGAATATGCTGAGATAGTTGCGACTTTCATTCGCATACAAGAAGATGTCTATTTTGACAAGATGCTGAATTTGCAAGACAAGAAGTTCGGAGAACTGATCAAGATCGTCGACATGGTCGAAGATGGACTCAAGACTGGAAGGATCGTTAGCATGGCTGCATTACAAGCCGCTAACAAAGCCGTATAAGCTAGCAACACTACTACCTCAAGAAAGAAGAAAGACGATGTCTCCTTCGTGGCCACATCACTTGACCACTTCCCTACTCACAACCATTACTACCAAACACCTCCTCCCTCCTACCCATACATACCAACCACATCCACCTACCCAGTCTATAACACCCAGCCCATGTACCAAAACCCACCACCACAAAGACCAACATTCCCACAAAGTCCCAATTACCGAAATACCAACATTTACTCACCAAGGCCTCACGCCAATAATAACCCAAGACCCAAAAGAAACTACACTCCCTTGGCTAAATCTCGTACACAGTTGTTCGAGAGGCTCAAAGCAGCCGGTCACATACAACCCGTTCCATTCAAAATGCCTGATAGAATGACACCTTACTTTGACCAAAACAAAACATGTTCCTATCATTCTGGAGGGTCTGGCCATGATACTGAGAAGTGCTATGCTTTAATGGACAAAAATACAAGATTTGATCCACCAAAAGGTGATACATTTGAAGACTCCGAATGTGCACAACAACCCTTTGCCTAATCATGGAGACAGTAGGGTGAACCTGATTGAGCTGGATGAAGAATGCAATATAGAAGGGACTATTGTCAAGGCAAAAGAAAATGCGCCAGCAACCGCTTCAGTTGCCCAAGCCGCCACAGCACCGGAGCCCATTGAGGTAGAAGTAGCTCCTAAATTCTATGTCGATGTGGTTCCACCATACAGCGACAAGGCATTGCCATGGGACTATGAAAGGGAAAGGAGGAACAAGGTTGTAGCTGAGACCGTTGTCGCACAAGGAATGACTAGGAGTGGGAGGATTTACACTCCCGAGCATCTAGAAAGACGAGGAATTAGCGAGGAAGAGTCCAAAGGACTGTGGAAGAAAGTACAAGCAAATGAGTACTCCGTAGTTGAGCACTTGAGCAAAACTCCAACACAAATCTCTGTTTTGGCCTTGCTCCTTAAATCGAAAAGTCACCGAAGTGCTTTGATGAAAGTATTGGACGAAGCACATGTTCCAGTGGACACTTCAGTTGAGAACTTGGCTAGCATGGTTGGACAAGTCATGGAGGCCAACCTAATTGCTTTTCACGGAGATGAGCTACCACCTGAAGGGTTGAATCACAACAAAGCTTTGCACGTCACTGTCAAATGCAAAGACTAGTTCGTGGGAAGAGTTCTGATTGATGGAGGTTCTGGTCTGAACATATGCCCATTCATCACCCTGAAAAGAATGGGAATTGACCAAAGCAAGATAAGGAAAAGCGACATGAAGGTGAAAGCATTTGATGGATCACAAAGAAGCGCCATTGAAGAGATTGAATTGACCATCATGGTTGGTCCTGTGGAGTTCACTGCTGAGTTCCATGTCATGGACATCTCTGCTTCCTACAATCTGCTACTAGGGAGGCCCTGAATCCATATGGCTGGTGCGGTGCCATTTACATTGCATCAAACCGCGAAATTCGAATGAGACTAAAAAGAGGTAGTAGTGTTCGGCGAGGGGAATAATTTTATATACAATGAGCAAACCATACCAGCAATTGAAGGAAGTACTCTTGATGGGCAGACGTTATATACTGTAGAACTTGTGGGAGCACTGCAATGTGCTCGAGGAGGACGTCGTAAGAATTATGATTCAAGCTGGAAATCCACAAGCACGGTCCAAAGAGGTTACACTGCACACTTTGCTCCCAAGTTGGTCAATACGCCACCTGGGATTGAAGAGAAGAAGAAGAACTTTTACAGTGCCTACTGGAATAGCCGAGGCAAAGGCTACGAAGGAAGGAACTTGGTCTGGGAACCGGTCATGTCTGACTGGGGAGTACAATCAAGAGAATTTCGTGAGACCCTACCAGCTAAGACCGAGAACCGGCCGGTATACTCACCTAGTGCTCGTCCCAATTGGAAACGCATCTCTGAAGAAACAAAAGGAAAGCAAGTGTGGATTCCCAAAGCACTGGAACCTATGGAAGTAGCGATTGAAGAGCCATACATACTTCCACAACCCACAAAGTGGCCATGAGATTGGGTTATAGGCATCATCATCAAGCAACGCTAGGAACCGGGCAAAGGTTTGGGCAAGAATTTGGATGGCATGGTCGAGCCAATCAGAATTGTGATGAGGCCCGACAATGAGAAGGCTGGCATAGGATATATTGTGACATATAAAAAGAGCATGGAGGAAGCGTCACTAGATTTCAAGTTCTACAAGAAAAGCACTAAGACTCTCCTTCATATCTTTGTCTCGGCTGGACACTTGGATGGTCGAAAAGAGGAGGTGTCCACAGCACAAGGAGTGGAGCCGAAAGTAGCTGATGCTGAAGAGGACCTGCTGACAGGAATGCAAAACCTGTTCGTAGCTGATGAAGACTGATGTGTGATCTTGGAAGAACATGATGAACCTCATGTATTGACAAAGGCTATATCTGGATAGGCTTTGAATAACTGGACCAGCGACCGGGTCCGAGCTTACCGTGGACCTTGGTAGAGCTGAGGGGATCAAATTTATTTTTATGTTTTCCAAAATAAAATCCGACCTTGAGTCGTCGAGTTTGCATTTCTTTTTTCTTTTGCACATGTCTCCATACAAACTTTGTTTTGCAAGGATTCATAAATAAAACATCGCACCATTTCTTGTTTAATTTTGCTTTAATCTTTTAATTTTGCAATATTTTACTTTTTCAGCTCTCGCGTTAATAAACCCATTGAGTCCAGAATTGCAACGTGTAATGAAACAATGAAACTTGGAGAAGCTAAAGCCGATTATGATGATTTTGATGAGACTACTCAAGAAGAATTTGAAAGATTTGAAAACAAACCTAAGCCAAACCTTGAGAAGACTGAAGTGATAAACTTGGGAGATAAGGAAATTGTGAAGGAAACAAGGATCAGTGTACACCCCAATGCCGAGGACAAACAGCAATACACCGAGTTCCTTAAAGAATATGAGGACGTATTCACTTGATCGTACGATGACATGACTGGCATAAGCACGGATGTGGTAGCTCACAAATAACCTATCAATCCGGGCTTTCCGCCAGTCAAACAAAAGGCCCGAACATTTAAGTCATCGGTTCTGTTGAAAATTGGTGAAGAGGTAACGAAGCAGCTCAACGCGGTGATTCTGAGAATGGTCAAGTATCCGACTTGGTTGGCCAATGTCGTCCCCGTGCCGAAGAAAGATGGGAAGCTCCGAGTTTGTGTGGACTGCAGGGATCTAAATAGAGCAAGTCCAAAGGATGATTTTCCTCTACCAAACATACATATCATGATTGACAACTGTGCAAAGCACGAACTACAATCCTTCGTAGACTGTTTCGCCGGTTATCATCAAGTGCTCATGGATGAAGAGCATGCCGAGAAGACTGCCTTCACCACATCTTGGGGAACTTACTGCTGCAAAGTCATGCCATTTGGGTTAAAGAATGTTGGGGCCACTTACATGAGAGCGATGACGACCATGTTACATGATCTGATGCACAAGGAGATTGAAGTCTATGTGGACGACGTGATCATCAAATCAAAGAAGAGTTCAGACAATCTTGACAACTTGCGCCAGTTCTTTCGACCGCCTGCGAAGGTACAATCTGAAGTTGAATCCGGCAAAGTGCGCTTTTTGTGTTCCGGCAGGGAAACTCCTGGGTTTCATCGTTAGTAGAAGGGGCATCGAGTTGGACCCTTCCAAGATCAAAGCTATTAAGGATCTGCCACCCCCAAGAAGGAAGAAAGAGGTTATGAGCTTCCTAGGGAGGCTCAACTACATCAGCTGTTTCATAGCACAATCCACCGTCATCTGCGAGCCAATCATCAAGTTGCTGAAGAAAGACGCGGCGATCGAGTGGACAGTGGATTGCCAAAAGTTGTTTGATCGGATCAAGGAATACTTGTCGTGCCCGCCCGTGCTGGTTCCACCTGAGCCTGGGCGACCTTTGATCTTATATTTGTCCGTGGTAGATTCGGCCTTAGGTTGTGTCTTGGGACAACATTATTCAACTGGGAGAAAGGAGCAAGTCATCTATTATCTAAGCAAGAAGTTCACTCCTTATGAAGCCAAGTACACATTGCTGGAGCGCACATGTTGTGCACTGACATGGATAGCACAAAAGTTGAGACACTACTTGACATCCTACTCAACGTTGCTGATATCAAGAATGGACCCTCTCAACTACATTTTCCAAAAACCAATGCCTACTGGAAAGCTGGCCAAATGGCAAATGCTGCTCAGCGAGTTCGAAATCACTTTTGTCACTCAAAAGGCGGTGAAAGCTCAAGCTTTGGCTGATCATATGGCCGAGAATCCGGTGGAAGATGTCTATGAGCCTTTGCACACCTACTTCCCTGACGAAGAAGTCATGTTCATAAGAGAAGAGACCACCGAAGAATATGATGGTTGGAGGTTGTTCTTTTATGGAGCGGTCAACTTCAAAGGAGTCGGCATTGGAGCAGTATTAGTTTCTGAAACTGGACAACACTACCCTGTCACGGCCAAACTAAGGTTCCCTTGCACCAACAACATGGCGGAGTACGAGGCCTGCATCTTAAGTCTTAGACTGGCAGTGGATATGAACATACAAGAGTTTCTGGCGATCGGAGATTCTGACTTACTGATTCATCAAGTTCGAGGAGAATGGATAGCAAAGAATTCCAAGATATTGCCATACCTGGAGTGCATAAAGGATTTAAAGCAAAGCTTCACCAAAATAGAGTTCCAGCATGTACCGAGATTGCAAAATGGGTTCGCGGACGCTTTGGCTACCATATCTGCCATGATCAAGCATCCTGACAAAAACTACAATGATCCGATACCCGTGACAGTGGGAAGCAATCAGCCTATTCCTATCATGTAGAAGAGGAGTCAGATGGACAGCCTTGGTTCTACGACATCAAAAGACTTCTCAAAGAAGGCATTTACCCAAAGGATGCAACAAACCTCCAAAAGAAGACACTAAGAAGGCTGGCAAATAGTTTCTTTCTGAATGGAGAGGTTCTGTACAAAAGAACACCCGACTTGGGTTTGTTGAGATACGTGGACGCAAAAAAAGCTGCTAAATTGATAGAAGAAATACACTCTGGGGCGTGTGGCCCGCACATGAATGGTTTTGTACTTGCAAAGAAGATCTTGAGGGTCGGCTATTTCTGGATGACAATGGAACATGACTGCATAAAGCATGCGAGGAAATGCCATCAATGCCAAGTCCATGGGGATATGATCCGAGTGCCTCCTAACGAGCTGAACATTATGGGATCACCCTTTCCTTTTGCCGCCTGGGGAATGGATGTCATAGGACCTATCGAGCCAGCCGCTTCTAACGGGAATCGCTTCATACTGGTGGCCATTGACTATTTCACCAAGTGGGTGGAGGCTGCATCATACAAGCCAGTAACAAAGAAGGTGGTGTCAAACTTTGTCCGTGATAAGATGATTTGCCTGTTTGGCATCCCCGAATCCATCATCACTGACAATGGGTCCAACCTAAATAGTGACCTAATGAAAGCAACCTGTGAGGTCTTCAAAATCAAACATCGCAACTCCACTGCATACAGACCTCAAATGAATGGAGCGGTCGAGGCGGCCAATTAGAACATCAAGAGGATATTGCGCAAGATGACAGGCACTTCAAAGAAATGGCATGAGAATCTACCTTATGCCCTGTTGGGATACCGCACTACAATGAGAACATCAACAGGGGCTACTCCTTATTTTTTGGTGTATGGCACAGAGGCAGTGATACCCGCAGAGGTCGAGATACCATCTTTGAGAATCATCCAAGAGACACTATTGAAAGACGCTGAATAGATCAAAGAGAGAATGGAGCAGTTAGACCTCATCGATGGCAAGAGACTGAATGCAATATGTCATGGGTAATTATATCAAAGAAGGATGGCCAAAGCATTCAGCAAGTTCGAGAGAGATCCCTTGAACCTGGACAACTAGTACTGAAGAAGATATTCCCAAGTAAAGAGGAAGCAAAGGGCAAGTTCGCAAAAAATTGGCAGGGACCATACATGGTTCACCGAGTTCTTTACGGAGGAGCATTGATACTGGCAGAGATGGATGGAGAAGTTTGGCCAAAACCAATCAAATCAGACGCTGTCAAGAAATACTATGTATAGGAGTTCGTATTGATTAATAATTTCTACATTTTGCAACATATTATGTAATCTGAACTACATCACGACAAGATTCCCCAATTGGATACGTAGTCAACCTATTCAAGGTTCAGTCGCATAAATATAAAAACTTCATTTTCCCCACAAAGCAAACACTGGGGCAGAATTTATGAGGAACTCTAAAAAATTCCCAAAGGACAGACGTAGTTGACACTTGGGCAGAAATTTTTGAGGACCTCTCAAAAATTGGTCCTCAAAAATTTCAAAGTGCAAACTAGGGCAGAATTTTGAGGGCGTCCTCAAAATTCATTTGGAACAGCACAAAGGACGACCACTTCGGCTCTGCACAACGCGATTTGTGACTCAATGGGATAAAATATTTTACTTTCATTTTTCTTTCTAGAAAAAAATTTTCAAAATCATTTACGTTAAACATTATTTCATGCATATCCCTACCAGCTCGGCCAAGACCCCGGCACTCATGGACAGTGAACGCGGAACAAGCCAAGAATGCACAAACTGAACCCCCCGTACAACTCACCAATCTTTCTTTGGATGTAGGCACGAAAGATACCTAAATCAACAATGCACAACAAAGGTAATCTCTGACAGAGGTTTGTCATTTTCTAAATTAGCTGAGGGAATACAGTCCGAAGCGTCGATTGAGGGTACACAGCCCGATATCGATTTGTAATTTTAAATTAGGTGAGGGCATACAACCCAAAGCGTCGATTGAGGGTACACAGCCCGATATCTATTTGTCATTTTAAACTAGCTGAGGGCACACAACCCGAAGCGTCGATTGAGGGTACACAGCCCGATATCGATTTGTCATTATAAATTAGCTGAGGGCACACAACCCGAAGCGTCAATTAAAGGTTACACAGCCTGATATCGATTTGTCATTTTAAATTATTTGAGGGCACACAACCGGAAGCGTGGATTGAGGGTACACAGCCCGATATCGATTTGTCATTTTAAATTAGCTGAGGGCATATAACCCAAAGCGTTGATTGAGGGTACAAAGCCCGATATCGATTTGTCTTATTAAATTAGCTGAGGGCACACAACCCGAAGCGTCGATTGAGGGTGCAGAGCCCGATATTGATTTGTCATTTTAAATTAGCTGAGGGCATAAAACCCGAAGCGTCGATTGAGGGTACACAGCCCGATATCAATTTGTCTTTTTAAATTAGCTGAGGACACACAACCCGAAGCGTCGATGAGGGTACACAGCCCGATATCGATTTGTCATTTGAAATTAGTTGCGGGCATACAACCCGAAGCGTCGATTGAGGGTACACAGCCCGATATCGATTTGAACTTCTAATTTTTCTTCGCAGAGGGTACACAACCCAATGCACCGACGGAGGGCATACAACTCGATGTCGAATCTAAT
Organism: Petunia x hybrida; assembly: GCA_037355625.1. NCBI lineage: Eukaryota > Viridiplantae > Streptophyta > Magnoliopsida > Solanales > Solanaceae > Petunia > Petunia x hybrida. The sequence continues at coordinate 2,178,539 of JBBBVM010000080.1, forward strand.
ACTTGACAGCGAAAGACAAAACATCATATTAGAATGTTCCTGGATGATGGTCCAGCCTGGCGGGAAGGTACGCTTTATTTATATATATACACATTATGTTGCAAACACATTTTCATTGCAAGAAATACACCCCGAGCAAAGAAAGCATCTCAGCCTGACACCCTACATCCTTCAAAGTCGTAGGTTCTCCTATAGCCATGACAAAATTGGTCGCACTGTCAACAACTTTGCCCGAAGACTCTTTCATCATCCCCGGGCAAAGAGGGGCAACTGTTGTCATTCAATTTTGTCCCTCCTATTTTCAAAATCAAATGTTTTGAATTTCACACACTTGTGTATTCCATTCCCACCTCGTCTATTATCCTCAAATTACCTTCTCATAATATCTTGGTAATTAAGGCCATTTTCATAGTATCGTCTCAAATCATAGCCATTTTTCATAATTTTTTACAATTGTTTCTATTTTTAACAAAAATTATTCAAAATCGCTCCAAGCCTCAAAATTATAATTTTTAGGCATTTTAGCCTTCCTAATATTTTAAAATAGATTTTTTAATTTTCCTATAATTTTTATACCTTTTTAAATCCATTTTATACCACTTTATACCATTTTATACCTATTTTATACCTGTTTACATAATATTTATACATATATCCACGTATATATACACAAAGCACACACATCAGCTTTTTTTACACGTCACCTGCCTATATGGCTTAATCTTTGCCGTCCATGATATTGATCCAACGGCCAAGATACGATTTTCCTATTTTAACTATACAACCCCCCAAAACCTAAAAACTATCCCCATTTCCCGCACACCCTCAGGCGCAACCCTCCTCTCTCTCCCTTTGGCGATTCAAGTCCCCACTCCCCTTCGATCAATTTTCCCGCCGTTTCGACCGGAGAAAATTGGGGAAAACGACATTGCCATGATCCTCGCAACGTCCGCTGCAAAACCTTGGTACCATTTGATGGTTTCGGTCAAAATTGACCTCTGGTCGATGATATTTCTGTCACCGGAAAAAGTACGCCGGTGATGTGATTCGCTAAAATTGCTTGACACCAGTGTAAGGAAAAGGAAAACCCCCTATGCATGACCGAAATCGGGTAACTTCGAACCCGATTCCAAACCTAAATGGGTAATCGTCCTTCTTTCTCTTTTGATGTTTTGATTTATATGAATCCATGCCTAAAACTTGCCTACATTTTCTGTGTATCAACATGTCACACGTTATTTGCTAATTGACTAGTTAAAATCCATGTGATTATTATTCTTGTTAATTCATTGGTTTAAGCTAAATGTTTCTATGAATTCTCACAAGTCCGAGTGACGTATAATCATCATATATGCCTTTAGACATCTCTTTTAATTTCTGAATGAAAATCATGGGCAATTCATGAGTCGTCTATGTTCTTTCTTATTTGTTGCAATGAATTTAGTCCCTTACTTTGTCAAGATACATATTCCTCATGATTATATTCAGAATCTGTGTGATGACCTATTAGAAGAATCTAGATTTATTTGAAATTGAATCTGTGATTGAAATTGGTGATGGAAATCTGTTTAGCTAATTAGGCAGTATCAATTGGACTTTTAATGGAAATTTACTAGGTTGATTAGGATATTTCGAAGCCTAAACGAGTCTAGAACAATCCTACACACTTGTGTTTGAACCTGGATGCATTACTGACAAAAGGGAAGAGTTATATTTGCTAAAGGGTTTGATTTACCTTAGGTTTAGGGTCTGATTTGAGTTATACCTGGAAAGTCCATGTAAGTGGATCCCTTTAATTATGGGAAGCCATAATCTTTTGCCTTTTGTGTCCTGCGTTTGAATTTGAACCTTTGCTTCCCCTCACCTATATAAGTAGGTTCTATTAGACAATAGAGACACAGAGTTCCCTGGTATCAACACCCAGCATACTCATTACACTCACACACTGAGCTCTGCAATATTGTTCACACGTAGAAATATCTAGCATACCCTCTACTCTTTCAAGAACGCTCTTGTTATTGTTTTCTCCCTGGTCGGGATACCTCCAAGCACTAAACATCATTCATAGATCTATTTGTTTTGTTTTACCACCACTGAAGGTATTCCTCATCGTTTTCTCTTTCTTCTTTAACTGTACATTGCCTTTTGAATAGAAACTGGTCTTCTTTTCCTATTTGTCCTGGATTGGAACTACTTGTGTGATTACTTCTTATGTTCTGTATATACTTGATTGAAATGCTGCACTCTTGCTCTTGTTAGTGCCTGTTCAAAGTGTCCTGGTTGCCTCTTGTGCTAATTCTTTCATGCAGGAATTGTGAGGGCATTCCTGAGGGTATGCCAAGGTTCTTTACAGATTTTTAGCTTTTACTTAGACCCCAGTGAGGGTACTCTGATTGTCTGCAAGTTCTAAGCCTTAATAACCTGGTTTTTGACTCTTAAACTTAGACTCCCTAATCCAAGCATTAGTTATATTATACCTAGCAGACAAACTAAGAACTTTGGCTATGCTTGGCATGATTTATTCCTTACCTGATGAACTCTGCCCCTTAGAAACTGTCCCCATTTGTGTATATTCATTAGGTTCCCCTGTTGTATATGTCTAAAACAGGGTACACAGTTACTAGACTGTGTAAAAAGGGCTAAACAGGAGCCCCTCTCTCTCTTTATCTCCCTGTGTGCTGCATCATCCATGTCTCTAGTTTCTCCTCTTTGAAAACTGAGTTGTGTCACCCTTTTAATACCTGCATGCTTCTAAAGTGGTAATGTTACTAATTCTAATAGTATTATAGGTTTTACCTGCTTGAAAATACGTCTTGCGATGCTCAGATTAGAACCTTATCTTGAAAACTACACTTATTTGCGAAAAGCATGAAATCTCAACATATTATGCTAAAATACAATTGTTTCTGTTCGCGCAAATGATCCAGGTCCATAACGTTTTAGAAAACAAGCCCTTTTATGTGTTTGAGTTGTTTTCTATTTTGCACAGTTGGTCCAGGACCATTAAATATTTTTTAAATCATGGCCTGCCTATGTTGAAAATGTTTTTAACTACTCTAAACGCTCCTATACACAAATCTAATAGTGTATAGTGGTGTATAAAGTTTGGGGTCACTTGTACATTTAAAATGATTTTCCTAAAGTTACTACTATTACTTAGGACATATAATTGCATGTCTATACTTATATATATATATATATATATATATATATATATATATATATATATATATATATATATATATATATATATATATATATATATATATATATATATATATATATATATGTATATATATAGTACTATTATGTGCGATAGCCCTTATCTGCTCTTGTGTGCTTCCGTGACCCATCTTTTGAAAACAACCCCTCTTATTCATATATATACATTTTTAAATCTGACCCCAATACCAAAATTCCATTAAGGTTAGGACTCGACAATTAATAACGAGTCACACCGACCCTAAATGAGCCGACATTTTGTTTTAAAACAAACTCCTTTCAGTCCTTTATCAAAACCAAAACTATTTGCAAAACAAATTATTTGTACAAATACTCTTTTCAAAATATGATTACAATTGTAAGATAAATTTTTATGGCAGCACTTGTTTACGATTAGGCTTTGACATTAGAGGCCATAGACGTGATTAGGCTTAAACTTAGGTCGAATATTGAAACTTATTTGTTTGCATATGTAAATATATTATGCCTTAGTTAATTTAAATCCAAGTTAGTATTCGTGATGACATACACTATTTACATCCCAAAACTAAGACTCGGACGGTAACCACCTTTTGGTGGGACTTGGGGGAGTGCCTAACACCTTCTCCCTTGGGTCACTTGGACTTCTTACCCGCTTAGAATCTCTGAATAGACTAGTAGACCCTTTAAACTTAACTTTAGACACTTAGGTGACCTGATACGCCTTAGAATTTATTAGGTGGCGATTCAAAAACCTTAAATCAAACAAGTTCACCCAGTCAAATTTGAAACCCGACTCGCCTCGAGTTGAGTCCAAAATCGGGTATGACAATCTCGAAATGGGTATCGTGGGAGTAGTTCGTTTGTAGAGAGCAATATTTCTTAGTTGAGCTGAAGGACCAAAGGCGTGAGGTTTTGTCTTTTATTTATCCTTGATTGTGTTGAGCATGATAAGGTTGTTGTTGGAAGCCTTGATAGACGGGAGGTTGTTTATTGTGTGAATTGTGTGCAGTGTGAGGTTGTGAGTTTTGCCAGCTCCAGTTGTAAAATGATTAGATTTCAGGTTCTACGGAATTGGGATTGTCTGGGTTCTCTTGGTGTCATATGTTGGTGGTTCGAAAAACTTTGTTCTAGAAGTAAATGTTTTCAGCTTGACAGGCCATTTCGGCTTTTTCTAAAATGCAGATTCTTGACCAATTTAAGTGTTCAAGCACAAGGCAACCGTAATAAAGTGGCGAAATACACAAAATCGTGTGGGCTCATTAACAAAGATTTGACGCAAAAGTGACACATAAGCTTAAGAGGATGCCTAGACCGCAGATTAAAGGTTAGCGCTTGAATTTGGAGATTGTCATAGAACGCACAGATATCACAAGAGATTGCCTAAGTGCCTTATGTAGCAGTCAAGGCAAGGATTTTGTTCAAAAGACCGATGCTTGTTTAAGCGGGAGATGAGGAGTTGAATGTCAATGAAAAGTGGTAAAGATGTTGTGTAAGGAATAGATAGTGTTGTTCGAAAGAAAGGGAGGTTAGCTTTTATCAAACACCAAGACTTTAAGTACATTTGTCATCCTTTCTTGAAAATTTGTCTATCATGATGCCTATATATCTTTCAAAGAGATACTCAATATCTTTCATGCTTGCCAACCAATTGTGTGATTCAAACTTTGCACCAACTTTCCATGTTGGATAATATCTTATTGATGAGCCGTCGAACTCGATATAGGTTGCTTATGTATCATGTGTACTCTTAGATTTCTGCGTCCTATTGTAGTTGTTTCCATGAGAATTCATATCACCCTAACAAAGCCTTCGACCCTTGCTCTTATAAATGTCTCAAATAACTTCATCGTCTTGTTTTATCTTTGCTAGTGGGTAGAGATATTCTTTCCAAATGCTTAGGGAATTCCTAGCTCTGTCATATGATGAGAGCTTTGTCATTGTGCCTTTGTCTTATTTACAAGTTGAATTGGCTTGCCAGTTTTTGGTTGTTGTGCACAAGTCTTTGCTACATCCCTTGCTTTCCAATTCCTTATTGTCTCCCACTAGCCTTTTGACTGTCGTTTCAATCATAACAGGAGCATGTTTGGGAGATGCCTTGGATCACAGTCATATATTGTAGGTGGTGTGATTACATAGACAGGTGTAACAAAGTAATCCTCGGGTACTGGTGTCAAAAGGTATTAAGGTGAGTCATGTGTGCCTTTGAGTTTGGCCAACATTTCTCTTGACTTGTCAATTTTTCTCTCCATGTGCATAGTGTTTGCTGGAAAAATTGAGGTACTGGGACAATAGGCTCAGAAGTTTTCAATCTCTCGAAGAATTGAGTGTGGGATTCGGCTAGTGGTGTGTAGTTTCTTTTCGGTCTTTGGTTCACATCAGGACGAGGCCTAGGAGGGTATGGTGGCGCATTACGATAGTTAGGTTTAGTGTTTTGCTGGTATGGTGGATGATTTGATGCTGGGATGTGGAATATAGGTCAAGTGGGCTGAGTGTTGTAACTTAGATATTCAGGTGGTATAGGAGGGTAGGGATAAAATGGTGGCGGCATTTGATAATAGTGGTTGAAAGTAGGGTCTTGAATTGTTGTAGCAAAAGAGACTTCATCCTTTTTATTTTGAAAAGGCTCACATTTCCAGACTGGATAGCCTTATTAGTAGTTTGTAGTGCAGCGAAGATATTGTAGAGAAAGGAGAGGGCTGGTTGGAATTGCTATGAAAAACTTTTGGAAAATCTCTAACAAGTGCACTTGCTTAACCATATCTTTTGCCTTGGTACTCAACTCAGGCAAACCTTTTGGGTAATAGATTTTGAGTTTGGTAGTGATTTGGAGATAGTTTGGACATGCGAAAGGTTTTAGATATCAGGATTTGGACATAGAGCAGGGAGATGAGATGTCTGCCTTGGTAAGAGATTGAATTTGAAGAAGGGATTCCTTTAGAGACCTAGTGCAACAGATAAATTCATGCAATCCATGCATATCAAATAAGAAATGCCTCCTATAATGTGAAGGACCATTTTACGCACGATGATTTGAAAAGCATTTTGTGCCACATGCACCATTCCGTTTGCTAACAAAATGCGGAGCCTAAAAGATAATATTGCATTTATTGGACTTTTGTTACATTGGATGATATTGAAATAGTGCAAAAGGTGGAAAACATTTCTAGGAGATTAGGTCATAGCCAGGTGAACATCTTTCATGGTGATCCATCCCCAGAAGATTCTTCTTCTTCGGACGAGTCTCCCTCGGACAAGCTTGCCTCTGATGAGTCTCCTTGAAAAATGATGTTGTATGCATCAGTTAAGAGTCGGGATATGTCAAATCTGAAGTTCTTTAACATTTCCCAAGCCTTATTTCGTCTCTTCTCTATTCCTTTGTCAGCCATTGCGTTCATTTCTTCGCTAGCCCGTACGCCGATAGACTCTATGCATTTTGTCAGGAGTTCTGTCTTACTGCGCCATTTGCCTTTTTCTTTGTTCTTTGCTTCGACCAAACTTTGCTCGTTTGCTATTTTCCTTCATGCCCTTGCCAATTGTTTGCGTAGCTTCTTGCACTCGGTCAGCCTTTCTTTTCCTTTTTGTTGTTTCTCTCGGTTGAACTGCCCTTGCTATGTCTTTTCTAAGGCAGTCTGGATAGTCCTCATCACAGTTTGCATCAAACCTTTCTCATTCAATAGTCTCAAATTCCATTCGTTGCCTTTCTTCTAAAGTTCTAATATCTTGTTTTTGAATAGTATCACTCCTCCAAAAATATCTGCTTTGAAACTTCTAACGTCTACAATTTGGGGTACAGTCTGCTTTCTCCCTGCTTGTCTAAGTGCCTTTAAAAGAGTGTATGATGCCTTTAAATGAGTGTATGGGTAAACTCCTCTAAAGCCCACTAAGATGAGAAATGAGTCCCTTTCCAACCGTATGATCACTGTAGTGCTGGGAAAGTAGTCAAACATCCATTGTACACTTTCAGATGTCAACTAACAGAACATGTGATGCCAATTATTGGTAGTTGTTGGTTGGTTCAATTTCTCGAGATTGTTGTCCATGTGGGTGGTGTGAGTCAAGATGTAGACCTCCTTTGGTGTGGAATGGAAGGCTTGGTCTGTGCTGTTCTTCTTTTGCAAATGCTCCATCAATCAAATTTATAATAGTAAATTGCAACCTTCGAAAAAGATAGCACCCTTCTTCCATCTTTCTAAAGCTCGGTACATTTCTGCAACAATCATAGGTATCAAAGCGTACTTCTCGTCAAAGTCTTGAGTAGGGCATCAACAATTGATACCATGCAAAGGTCGACTCGTCCTTTATTTTCTAGAAACATGATTGTCCCTAAAAAGCTGGTGACAAAAGCAAGTACCTTCCGCTCTTGCCAATCCGCTTGGTTAATACTGAAATAGTCTTCGCATTTTTCAAATGCTTCTCCGTACCCGAATTTGATGTAGAGGGAAGTCAAGGAAATTCCTAATTGTCTCACACTGTCTGTGCACAGTTCGGGCTTAAGCCCTACCTTTTCGAAGAATTCCTCAGGTGTAGTGTTCTTAGGCATCAAGATTTCCTCACATTCAAATGGTAATTAATTTAACCCGCCTATTTCTTCAAGCAGGGGTGTCAGCTCTGCACTTCCAAAGTGAAAAGCTGCTCAGTCAGCTGCATCCCAATAGTGTATTTCTTCTTCTGTCTTCCCTTTTACTGCAGTGTGATCCATTAGTGAAATCATATTCCCCAACACCATTTTGACTTGGTCTTTTTGATCTATGCTTAGGTTTCCCCACAAATCTCTGAGCAACTGAGGGATTTCAGTAACCACGTCAAATGTTCTATTGGCCATGATCTATTGGAAAAGGTTAAGGACGATAGGAAAAGGGAGAAGAAAAATGCCTAAGATTCACTTTATTGCGAGCAAAATGATCAACGTGTGGCATAAGCTTTTGAAAACAATGCAACAGAGAATATGAAGAGATATGTCGTTGTGGGTTGAGAACCCTATAGACACTTCAGACGGAAGTTGTTAATGGACTTTTGACATACCAAGGATGTCAAGTCTTTATATAATGCTTAAAGGATAAATGTGCGTTATGTGTCATCCCCTTTATCAAGCGGTTATTTCTGCTTTAAATTGGGCTTTAATGCCTTTTTCTGTTAACATTTGTGCCTTTAAATAGCATTGAGTACAGAATGATTCCAATCGTTTGAGGATAAACGGTCGTTTCTGATTCAATATGGGCTTTTAATGCCTCTTAAATTACCTTCGCGCCTTTAAATGGCATTGAATATAGAATAACTTCGACTGTTTATGAATAAATAATTATTTCTGATTCAATTTGGGCTTTTGACACCTATTAGGTAACCTTTGTGCCTTTGAATGACATTGAATACAGAATAATTCCGACTGTTTATGAATAAACATTCATTTCTGATTCAATTTGGGCTTTTGACGCCTATTAGGTGACCTTTGTGCCTTTAAATGACATTGAATACAGAATGATTCCAATCCTTTGGGAATAAACGGTCGTTTATGATTCAATTTGGGCTTTAATGCCTCTTAGGTTACCTTCGTGCCTTTAAATGGCATTGAATATAATATAATTCCGACTGTTTATGAATAAACAATCATTTCTGATCTAATTTGGGCTTTTAATGCCTCTTAGTTTACCTTCGTGCCTTTGAATGGCATTGAATACATAATAATTCCGACTCTTTATGAATAAATAATTTCTTATTCAATTCGGGCTTTCGACGCCTGTTAGGTAACCTTTGTGCCTTTGAATGACATTGAATGCAGAATAAACCCAATAAACGGTACCCATTCGCATGTTCAATCCTTTAAGCAAATGCAAACAAATCATAGTTCAACGTTCTTTGGGGGTCAAAAATCCGTTCGGATTGTTTGAAAAAGTTGGCCTATTGGACTTGAGAACAAGTCGACTAATGATATGTTATGATGCATGATTCCTAATGTTGCTACTACGGAATGGAGTTAGCTAGACTGGGCTTTATAATCCTCCCAAGCGGGCGACTCAGGAGCGGGAACGCCATGGACCAAATTGATTCCAAGTCGTTCCACCTAAAGGAATTTTTGTGAGGAAAAGGGTGGTTGTAACCACCGTATTTTCAACGCATAATTGAGATACCCATGTTTTCTAAAAATGCATGAGTTTTGAAAAACAATGCACATATTTCCTAAAATGTGTGAATTTTGAAAAAGGATGGACCTGTTAAAATAATTCACAAAATAATTTTGACAAAGAGAAGGAACAAAATGAAAAACAAAAGAAACATGTTAGTCCCGGGGTATAAAATAATTATGCAGGATAATATAAAAAATACAAATAAATTTAAGTGAAACTCTTAAATTAGAGAATTTAACAAACTCGTAGAGAATTTGAAAGATGGGTGGAGCAAGTGTCGTGAGGTATTTTCCTAATCGAGGAGTGGGTTTTTCTAGACAAGATTTCTCCTAAGCGGACAACTTGAAAATTGAAAGCTTTCAAACTTCACTATTTGGCTAATTTTGCGAACTTTTTCTAAAGGGTGCTTTGAGGGTGGAACGACCACGGGGTCCGCGTAATCGTTCTTGGTGTGTGCAAGTGTAAAAATTTTAGGAGTGGATGAAGTAAATTAAAATTACACATAATAAACTAAAAGAAAACGCCAATAAAATAGAAAGCTAAACTTCAAACCTGCAAAAGAAAAGAAATATTAGTCTTGAGAAATAACAAAAGAAAGAAAATAAATGCAAAAAATCCTAATTTAAAGTCCGTTATGGTTAGAACCTTGAAAATCCCCAGAGAAGTCACCATTCTGTGGACACCCATTTTTTCCGAACCGGTTAAAGTTCGAAATAGGGCTCGATTTACTGGAACTCATGGCTAAAGACTTGGAGTCGCCACCTAACATATTTTTTAACTAGGCGTATTAGAGCACCTACTTTGTTTCTAGCCAATTTTATAATTAACTCTGAAACATAGACTACGAACAAAAAATTCTAGGTAAGGGTTCAAGTTAACCCGAGAGGAAGGGGTTATGTACCTCTCAGGCTCCACCAAATGTGGTTACCGGCCGGAATATATAATTGGGATTCTAAGCAATTAAAAGCGAATAAAATAACTAACTAAAAATAAATAAATAATTAAATGACTATTTATAATATGCACGTAGTAATTGTCGCACCCCACTTAAATCAAGTAAGTGTTGTCCGACTTGGGTTAGGCACCTCCTAGGTTCCGCTAAGCGTGGTTCCCGGCCGATTTATATATTGGGGGTACTATATTGCTTATAAAAAAGGATAGAAACTAAATAAATAAACAAAGGAGATATAAGATGCAAAGTAAAATAGGTAATTTAATATATTTACATAAATAATTTGAAATAATAGTTGTGTTGCACAAATAGCCACGAAATAATAAATAACCAATTAAACGTTTGAATAAATGACCCTAGGTTTAGTTATCCTATTCGGATCAGAACCCGGCTTTTGGAAGGGACGATAGTTTCAGAATCCACTATCAAATGTAGCTCGGATAATTTCCATCATTTCCAAGGGGCTTAGTTCCCTTTAACCCCCATACCCTCTTTAAGTATTTAACTAAAGCGCTAGCTAATATTTTAAACGTCCTAAAGGTTTACTAGCGTCCCACTTAATGTCTCGGAGGCCATTGAGACTACTAATATAAATGTAAAATGTCTAGACTCCCTAATTGTGTTAATGCCACAATCTAGACTCTCCTAGTGGTCACATAAAGAGTACGGTCATGCAAATCACACAAGTCAAATAATATCATGTAAGCAAAATAATTTTAAAAGCTTTAAAAGTAGGCCTCAAATTAAAACAACTAAGTTGTAATAAAGATGCAAAGCCTTCATGCTACTGTTAAATTTTTGGAATACTCAATTTTGCAGAAATAAGCCAGCTCCCTGCACTAATTTAATCTTAAAAAAAAAAAACCTATTATGCATTAACTAAGTAAAACTAAGATTTTCAGATTCACGCAAAATATTTCAGTTTTCAAGTAGCACTTCACATTCTCAACATATCTTTGATTTCACTCATTGACACACAACAAATAAATAGAGGGCAGAAGGTGGCCCCTACTTAACCAAATATTCACATTACATAGCAGTAACTTATATATAGTTGTAGTTGTACCTGCAACGTTAGCACAAAATACTAAGAAAAGTTCAATACAAGTTACCTTCCAATTAATGGATAACTTTTGTCAATACGAGCTTCTGGACAAGTCTTTAATGTGGCTCCCAATAAAATAATGAAAAATGGAGTGGTGTGTTAAAGGATAAAAGAAGTGTAGAGAAATATGTGGTTAAGTTGTGAGAAGTGAGAATGTTGGAATGTATATAGAAGATGTAATTGCAAGTGATGATGAATCAATATGTCAGGAGATGTGTGTAGGAGAAGATGAGAGTAAGTGATGAATGAATGTGAGAAGTAGGTGTATTTATAGTATTTTTTGAAAAAGAGTGGTTAAGGAAAATGGGAGGTGATTGGGGAATTTAGGCTTAATGGGAGGGATTTGATTGGATAAGATTAAGGGGAATGATTTGAGGGGGATTTGAATGATTTTCCTCAATAATGTATGTAGACTTGAAAGTGGGGAAAAGGGTGACCTAAAATTAGGAAGAAGAGGAATTTGGGAGATTGTGAATGGGACTGAATCAAGGGAGAGATTTAGGGAGATTGGAGAAAAATTGGCGATTAGATTTGGAAAATGAACTTGGTACTAAAAGTAGGGTAGGGACATTGGGGAATTTTAAGAATAACATCAGGATATATTTAGGAAAAGATTTGGGGGGATGAACTTGGACGGGAAGACGTATCTAGACTATTATTTGGTCTAGATTCAAGGAAGAAGGTTTGAGATTTAAAAATTCAAATAATAAGGATGTATTTGGTTAGGAAATTTGGCTAGGTTCAGAGTAAAATGTAAATAAATAAAAATAAATAAAGATAAATAAAGAATTTTGGGTAGTAATTTTGAAATATGGTAGAATTAATAATAAAAAGGAATTTGGACACTTCAATTGGCCAATATTTAACTTAAAGGTGTAAAAATGAAATATAGATATACATATATTATAAAATGCACAAATAAATATTAAATAAACTTAAATTAAATAATTTAAATATATATAATCACCAATAACTACTAATTTGCACAAATAATCACAAATTAAAATAAACTTGACATGTAGCCTAAATGACGTAATTATATAATATAGCCACTAATATTATGAATGTACTATTTTCACAAATAGTCACAGTTTTGATAAATAGCCTAAATGATGCAAAAGTTACATAATATAGCCATACTTAAGTATATAATATATAAATAGAGGATAACACACGTAAATGCATGATTTTAATGCACATTTTGCACAAATAGTCACATTCCACCCTTAAGTTGAATTATGGCCAATTTTAGAAAAAGGAGGGACAAAGTTGGGTGTCAACAGCTGCCCCTCTTTGCCCGGGGATGATGAAAGAGTCTTCGGGCAAAGATAGTTGACGGAACAGCCAATTTTGTCACGACCGGTAGGCAGAAGATTGAAAGGGGAAGAATGGGAGTTTTGGGGTGTTTTTGGCCGAACCCCGGTCTCTGAGTTGCCTACATATCTCGGGTTTCACGAGAATCAGGCCGTGTGTAGTTCTAGAATGGCATGTTGCCTGTGTGAGATATTTATGACGCACGATTTGGATGTAAAGACTAAACTTATCCAAGTATGTAAAGTTTAGATTCGCGTATGCTTTGCCTTTTCGGCGGAATGAATGATGACTAAAGTAAGGGTACTATCGAAGATGAGATAACATCAGTAGGTCGATCGTGGAAAAAAAGGCTTATAATCGTCCTAGTTATGAAAATGTGGCGCGCTACACACCCATAAAGAGGAGAGTTTATATGTACCTAGTTTCCACTTCATCTCGATAAATGGGTCATCTTGCCTTCAATATTGCCTTGAATGAGCTGAGAGATATTGAGAAGTAAAGCACGATGAATATGTACGATTCAAATAGGCAGGCACGAATAGGAAGGAATACGAAACTGATACCCAATCGGCAAGGGATATTAGGTAGATCACAGGTACGAGTATGGACTTGTAGCTTGGAATTCGGCAAAATAGGTAGCTTGCGGGTGTAGCAAAAGGCATTGTCTGTAGGGTTGGGCTTTGCTTTCTATGTGTTTGAGGTTTTGCGGTTGCATAATTGGTAGTGAGAGTATGGCACAGGGGTTTGTCGAGAGAACGGGGAGTACCCTGTTGCAAGATCATGATAAATGCAATGGATATAAAGATAAAGTAAAGTAAATTTCCCCGTTGAACTGAGCCTTCCTTTGTCATGTAGTTATTTAGTCTGCTTTCAGGTGTTCAGCGCTAGGGAATGTGTGTTTTTTCCTCTGGGGGATATCCGCTTGCTTAGTGCTTCTAGTCAGGAATAATTACTTTGTTGTGTCGAGCTGTCATTGGACTATCTTGCCAGCGCAACACCAGATTGTATGTCCTGCCATAAGAGTGAAGTTTGCAAAATAGTATGTAAATGTATAAATAGACTTCCCTGTTGGCTGAGTGGTTGTTTTGTCTCATGCTTGTTTGATTGGTGTCTCATCCAAATGTCTTTCCAATGCTATGCCCACCGATGCGGACCTTGCTCTGCTGTAAATTGTTGAAGTATGACCACAAACGCGGACCCTATGCTTGTTTGATTGATATCTCGTCCACAAACATGGACTCCAAACTTTCCATCCAGTGACATAGATCATATGTCTCTTCGATACTTAAGGTGCTTTCAATGTTGAACTGTATCCACAGGCACGGATCCTGTGTTCCTTCAATAGTTTAACTGCCCACAAACGCGGACCCCATCATCCACAATCGCAGATTCTTACTCTGCTTCAGATCGCTGAACTATGTCCGCAAACGCGGACCCTATACCTTCAATTGCTGAATTGTCCACAAACCCGGATCTTATATATATATCCACCGACGCAGATACTATGGATGTCATGTCCACCGATGCAGACCCTATGTATCCACCGACATGGATTTTATGCCTCTCAAATTGATATCATGTCCACCGCTGCGGACCCTGTATATCCACCGACATAGATTCTATGCTTGTCATGTCCACCGATGCGGACCCTATACATCCACCGACATGGATTCTATACTTCTCAAATTGTTGTCATGTCCACCGCTGCGGACCCTCTATATCCACCGACATGGATCCTATGTTTGTCATGTCCACCGATGCAGACCCTATATATCCACCGACATGGATTCTACACTTCTCAAATTGATGTCATGTCCACCGCTGCGGACCCTGTATATCCACTGACATGGATTCTACACTTCTCAAATTGATGTCATGTCCGCCGCTGCGGACCCTGTATATCCACCGACATGGATTCTACATTTCTCAAATTGATGTCATGTCCACCGCTGTGGACCCTATATATCCACCGACATGGATTCTATGCTTGTCATGTCCACCGATGCGGACCCTATACATCCACCGACATGGATTCTATACTTCTCAAATTGATGTCATGTCCACCGCTGCGGACCCTGTATATCCACCGACATGGACTCTATGCTTGTCATGTCCACCGATGCAGACCCCATACATCAACCGACATGGATTCTATATTTCTCAAATTGATGTCATGTCCACCGCTGCGGACCCTATATATCCACCGACATGGATCCTATGCTTGTCATGTCCACCGATGCAGACCCTATATATCCACCGACATGGATTCTACACTTCTCAAATTGATGTCATGTCCATCGCTGCGGACCCTATATATCCACCAACATGGATCCTACGCTTATCATGTCCACCGCTGCGGACCCTATATATCCACCGACATGGATCCTATGCTTGTCATGTCCACCGATGCAGACCCTATATATCCACCGACATGGATTCTACACTTCTTAAATTGATGTCATGTCCACCGCTGTGGACCCTGTATATCCACCAACATGGATTCTACACTTCTCAAATTAATGTCATGTCCACCGCTGCGGACCCTGTATATCCACCGATATGGATTCTATGCTTGTCATGTCCACCGATGCGGACCCTATACATCCACCGACATGGACTCTATGCTTCTCAAGTTGATGTCATGTCCACCGCTGCGGACCCTGTATATCCACCGATATGGATTCTATGCTTGTCATTCTGATAAATTTTGCTTTGCAAGAGTTGTTAGGTATACTCGGTACCTGTGTAAACCTGCGATCAAATAAAATTTGTGAGTATTTTGGGGGGAGGTTGACTTGCGCATTCGTTGTGTTGTACTCTGTTGTTGCATCTTGCATGACCTCCTTGTAATATCTCTCTTTACGAGCGTCAAACCTTAGTCGAGCTGTGGGCAAAAAAGAGAGAACAAAAGGGAATAGGCATGTGTTTTGAGAAAAATAATGTTTAAAGAGTAATATAAATTTATTCCATTGAATCATAGACTGCGACGTGTTGTCAGGACATAATCTCCTCTAAATCCATCTACTGCTCCAAGATCATCTGTTTTGAAATTTTCTGCCCCAGTGTGTTGCTTGTATTTTCCTTAAATTTTTGAGGTCCCTCAAAAATTCTGTCCCAGTGTGCTGTGATGTATTATATGAATTTTTTGAGGAAAACTCAAAAAATTCTGCCCCAGTGTCCAATAAAATTCTCTTGTGATGTGACCGTACCTTAAGTAGGCTGCCTACGTATCCCCTCTTGGGAATCAGGTCGCTACGTAGTTCAAATCCAATAAAGATGAATGTTGCTCGATTTGTAGTATCTCTTGATTGGATCTCAAAGGATCTTGTTCATTTTTCTCGATTTAGAGAATTCTACTTCAGTGCCAACTATAATTTGTTAAACTCCTTGTTAAATTCCTTTGCCTTTATATTTCTTGTTTTGTCCGTCACTTGCTCCAATATGTTTTTGGCCCATTTGGGATTGTCCAATTCTGCTCCTTATATGTATTTCTACTGTGTCGCTTTAAGTCATTTTCTCAATATCTTCTTGATGCTCTTGCTTCAATTGTCTGCTATAAGATTTTCATGAAGTTCCTCTAATGTCTTTTGTCAAATCACCATAGCCTGGTTTGTACTCGTCGTTTTGGACTGCTTCCTCACATCGAAGTCGCAGATTCAATGGAATTAAAATAATTTTGCTGAAAGTGAATGATACATGCTTAAAATAGAAATGGAAATGATTTTATTATTGGACTTGAGAAAAAGTCTTCGAAAGGAAACAACGATGCAACAAAGTTGAACAACAAAGAAAACAGAAGCTAACGACTCGGAGTCGTGTTTTATTTAAGAAAATAACTAATGGCCCAGCTCCACTAAGGTTCTCGGCATGCTCGGAATGTGCTGTAGATTCAATTGTTCAGCTTCAGCTTCTAGATGTTCAGGGCTTCAGTATGCTTTTCAAGAGCTGCATCATATTCTTCCATGAATAGCTCTTTTAGACCGGTCAGCTCATCTTCTATACCGTGAGCACCTTTGGCAAGTCCTTCTCCCTTGAAAGTTTTCGTGCAGCTTGAAAAGATGGATGCTTATTTCAGAGTTGGAACAAACTGCTCTAGTGAATGATAACCTCTTGTATCTTTTGTAATACTTTTTCCTTTGCAAACCAAGACGTACCCCATGCCAAACTTGTGTTTATCAAACACTGTTTTTGCTTTTATAATCGTGCCTTCCAGATTGCGCTATTCGCCGAAGTCAATCATATTCACCTTCTCATCTCCATGATTAGGTAGTGGATAATTGTGCACATTTGGTGTCTTCAAGTGAATGACCTTTTCATCTATTAGGTCTTGAATCTTATCTTTCAATGCAAAACATCTCTCCGTCTCATGCCCCGGTCCACCTGAGTAGTATGCGCACCTTTTGCTGTAATCAAAGTGTGGTGAAGGATTGTCTGGCACCTTTTGAGGGATTGGGACAATAAGCCCAGCAGCTCTCAATCTCTCGAACAATTGGGTGCGAGATTCAGCTAATGCAGTGTAGTTTCTTTTGGGTCTTTGGTTTGCATCAGGGCGAGGCCTAGGAGGGTATGGTGATGCATTTCGGTTTGGTTTGAGTATTTTGCTGGTATGATGGACGACTTGGTGCTGGGGTGTGGAATATAGGCCGAGTGGGTTGAGTGTTGTAAACGGGATATTCAGGTGGTATGTGATGGCATGGTGGTGGTATTTGGTAATAATGGGTTAAAGCAGGGTCTTGAATGGTTGCAGCAAAAGAGATTTCGTCTTTCTTCTTTTTGGAGAGACTCACATTTCCTGACTGGATAGCCTTATTAGTAGCTTGTAGTGCAGCTAGGCTAATAATCTTTCCACTTTTCAGTCCTTCTTCTACGTCATCTCCCATCAACACTACATCAGCAAACTTCTGATTTTTCATATGCAGAAGCTTATCGTAATAGACGTCCTCTTGAATGCGGATGAATATGTTCACTATTTCCCTTTCATCCATAGCGGGTTGCACCTTGGCAGCTTCTGCTCTCCACCTAGTAGCATATTCTCTAAACGTTTCAGTGGGTTTCTTTTTCAACTTTTCCAGGTAGAAACGATCTGGTACCATTTCAGTGTTGTACCCAAATCGTTCTACTAAATCTGCTGCCATGTCTTCCCAACCGAGCCATGTGCCAGGCTTCTGCTTAGAGAACCAACTCAAAGCCTCTCCGGTCAAGCTTCGGCTGAATAGCTTTACTCGTATTTTCTCGTCTTCCCCTGCTCCGATCAACTTGTCACAATATGTTCTCAGATGTGCCATAGGGTCTCCAGTGCCATTGAGCAGGTCGAACTTTGGTATCTTGTATCCATCTGGCAATTTCAAAGTAGGATAGATGCACAAGTCTTCATAAGCTAAACCTTTAGTAGTTTTGCCTGACTCAAACTTCTTAAAGGCTGCTTCCAGCTTACGAACTTTCTCTTTTGTGCCATCATTATTGGCTTCATCCTCCGCCCATTCATAGTTGTCATGGTCTTTGACGGGTGAAGTGAGTTGTTTGGTCTCAGCAGTGAACATGGGATTGTAAGGCTGTGGATATGCAGTGTTGGTGTGAGGTAGGCTTGTGTTTGGGTAAGTAGGGTATGCAGGAGGTGGTGCTTGATAAGTAGATGGTGGTGCTGGATAGGGAGGCGGTGCTTGATATGTGGAGGTTCGTCCGCTTTGGTAGGTAGCAGGTGGTGCTGTTTGGTAAGGAGCTGGTTGCGTTGTTTGGTAAACAACAGGGGGATCAGTTGGGGGCATAGGGTCCTTTCCATTAGGGCGGGCTGACCCACTTGGATCGACTGATTCCCTTGAATGGGCGGAGTTACCGACGGGTAAACTGGCCATTGTCAGTTTCTCTTCAAGTTCTTTAATTCTTTGCTCTAAAGTAGCAACATGTTCGTTATACCCAACTGGAGCAAGCTTGCGTGGTGTTCCATTGTTATCAATGTTATCGTCACTAAGAGCAGCATTGTTCAACTCAGTCATGATGTTTCGCTTTCCTCTTCTTCTAGTTTGTGAGGGGGGAGGAGTTGTAACTTGTCCCTTGGTTCTCGTTCGGTACTGATGCTCGGCCAGGATGCACAGGTCAACCTCAGGAGTGGGAGTAAAACTTAAACACGAAAACAATAAGTTAGTGTCGAGGTAATAATTATAAAATGCAAAATATATCAATCCTTATAATGCAAGGGGCCTCTCTTATATCGGAGGTAGGCCTAACAAGACCAACACATATAAGATGCATGATAGGCGTCATTTGTACGAAGTTGGCTAATGGACTTTAACATACCAAGGATGTTAAACCTTCCTAAGTTTGAGTATGGTATTTGAAATTGAACGTGTATCGTGCGTTATCCCATTTGTTCTCATAACCCAAAAATGAATGGAAAATAATTTTTTTTAAATAAATGTAGAAACAACACATTTTCTCCTTTTTTAGGAAAATAGGAAAGTAACACAAATTAATTTAAAGTCTATGATATTATTTTCATAAAAGTAGAAAAATTAATTTCGTTCATAACCCGAAAATAATTTTATAAAATAATTGGTTTTGTATGAATAAAGAAGAATTCATACGTAAATAGAAATAAATAATTGATTTCTATAACAATTTCCATTTATAGAAATAAGTAATTGATTTTGTTACACAAAAGTAGAAAAAATCAATTCAAAGTCTGTTTTATTTGATCTTCCAAATTTTCGTGGCTTTTGACATTCTCCAATAAATAATTGGATAATCTACAATTTGAGAACAAATGGTCTACATTAGACACGTTCAACGTTAAATAGATGCACACGTAACACATTTAAATGTCTCTTAGGGTTGAAAACCCGTTCGGTTAATTCAAATATGGTGAACTAGTAGACTTAGACATGAGCCGAAGTAAAAAAATGGTCATAGATATGACATGATGAATGATCCCTAAAAGGAGTCTTCATTAAGAGTTGGCTAATCTAGAAAAGGACATGGTTCCTCCAGGCGGACAACCAAAGGGTGGGAACGTTTAGAATTGTTGGTTGTACCACGGACCAACTAGATTCTAACCGTTCCCCCTAAAGGAATTTTTGAGAGTGAAACGACCGTGAGATCTACGTAATCGTTTGTGTGTGTGTAAGTGTCAATTTTCCAGGAGTGGAGGAGTATGAACGAAATGTAACAAATAAATTCAATAATACACTAAATATCATATAATAAAAAAATGCAAAATGTAAAAGATTACCCACCTGCAAATAGAAAAAGTTAGTATTGAACAAAATAATAAAAGCAATAATAAACCCAATATAAAAAATCGTAATGGTTAGAACATTTAATCCCCAGCGGAGTCGCCATTTTGTCGCACCCCACTTTAAATCAAGTAAGTGTTGTCCGACTTGGGTAACTCGTTTGGATTGAATTTTGGAGTCGCCACCTAATAAATTATAGGCGTATTAGGTCACCTATTAATTTCTAATTTCATTTAAAGAATAACTCCGGGTTGGTCTACCAGTCAGAGATTCGGGTAAGTGTTCGAAGTAACCCAGAAGGAAGGGGTTAGGCACCTCCTAGGTTCCGCTAAGCATGGTTCCCGGCCGATTTTTATATTGGGGGTACTATATTGCTTATAAAAAAGGATAGAAACTAAATAAATAAACAAAGGAGATATAAGATGCAAAGTAAAATAGGTAATTTAATATATTTGCATAAATAATTTGAAATAATAGTTGTGTTGCACAAATAGACACGGAATAATAAATAACCAATTAAACGTTTGAATAAATGACCCTAGGTTTAGTTATCCTATTCGGATCAGAACCTGGCTTTTGGAAGGGACGATAGTTTCAGAATCCACTATCAAATGTAGCTCGGGTAATTTCCATCATTTCCGAGGGGCTTAGTTCCCTTTAACCCCCATACCCTCTTTAACTATTTAACTAAAGCGCTAGCTAATATTTTAAACCTCCTAAAGGTTTACTAGCGTCCCACTTAATGTCTCGGAGGCCATTGAGACTACTAATATAAATGTAAAATTTCTAGACTCCCTAATTGTGTTAATGCCCCAATCTAGACTCTCCTAGTGGTCACATAAAGAGTACGGTCATGCAAATCACACAAGTCAAATAATATCATGTAAGCAAAATAATTTTAAAAGCTTTAAAAGTAGGCCTCAAATTAAAACAACTAAGTTGTAATAAAGATGCAAAGCCTTCATGCTACTGTTAAATTTTCGGAATACTCAATTTTGCAGAAATAAGCCAGCTCCCTGCACTAATTTCATCTAAAAAAAAAAAATCTATCATGCATTAACTAAGTAAAACTCAGATTTTCAGATTCACGCAAAACATTTCAGTTTTCAAGTAGCACTTCACATTCTCAACATATCTTATGATTTCACTCATTTCAACACACAACAAATAAATAGAGGGCAGAAGGTGGCCCCTACTTAACCAAATATTCACATTACATAGCAGTAACTTATATATAGTTGTAGTTGTACCTGCAACGTTAGCACAAAATACTAAGAAAAGTTCAATACAAGTTACCTTCCAATGAATGGATAACTTTTGTCAATACGAGCTTCTGGACAAGTCTTTAACGTGGCTCCCAATAAAATAATGAAAA
Organism: Petunia x hybrida; assembly: GCA_037355625.1. Lineage (NCBI taxonomy): Eukaryota > Viridiplantae > Streptophyta > Magnoliopsida > Solanales > Solanaceae > Petunia > Petunia x hybrida. Next base: position 2,199,840 of record JBBBVM010000080.1, read on the forward strand.
ATGGAGTGGTGTGTTAAAGGATAAAAGAAGTGTAGAGAAATATGTGGTTAAGTTGTGAGAAGTGAGAATGTTGGAATGTATATAGAAGATGTAATTGCAAGTGATGATGAATCAATATGTCAGGAGATGTGTGTACGAGAAGATGAGAGTAAGTGATGAATGAATGTGAGAAGTAGGTGTATTTATAGTATTTTTCGAAAAAGAGTGGTTAAGGAAAATGGGAGGTGATTGGGGAATTTAGGCTTAATGGGAGGGATTTGATTGGATAAGATTAAGTGGAATGATTTGAGGGGATTTGAATGATTTTCCTCAATAATGTATGTAGACTTGAAAGTGGGAAAAAGGGTGACCTAAAATTAGGAAAAAGAGGAATTAGAGAGATTGTGAATGGGAGTGAATCAAGGGAGAGATTTAGGGAGATTGGAGAAAAATTGGTGATTAGATTTGGAAAATGAACTTGGTACTAAAAGTGGGGTAGGTACATTGGGGGAATTTTAAGAATAACATCAGGATATATTTAGGAGAAGATTTGGGGGGATGAACTTGGACGGGAAGACGTATCTAGACTATTATTTGGTCTAGATTCAAGGAAGAAGGTTTGAGATTTAAAAATTCAAATAATAAGGATGTATTTGGTTAGGAAATTTGGCTAGGTTCAGAGTAAAATGTAAATAAATAAAAATAAATAAAGATAAATAAAAAATTTTGGGTAGTAATTTTAAAATATGGAAGAATTAATAATAAAAAGGAATTTGGACACTTTAATTGGCCAATATTTAACTTAAAGGTTTAAAAATGAAATATAGATATACATATATTATAAAATGTACATTTAAATATTAAATAAACTTAAATTAAATAATTTAAATATATATAATCACGAATAATTACTAATTTGCACAAATAATTACAAATTAAAATAAACTTGACATGTAGCCTAAATGACGTAATTATATAATATAGCCACTAATATTATGAATGTACTAATTTCACAAATAGTCACAATTTTGACCAATAGCCTAAATGATGCAAAAATTACATAATATAGCCACACTTAATTATATAATATATAAATAAAGGATAACGCACGTAAATGCATGATTTTAATGCACATTTTGCACAAATAGTCACATTGCACCCTTAAGTTGAATTATGGCCAATTTTAGAAAAAGGAGGGACAAAATTGGGTGTCAACAGTAATTAAGATTAAATAAAAAGTTTCAAATTCGCTAATTGGCTTCTTCCTTGGAGAATTATGCCTCACAAAGTAAAACACATTAATTAGTATATAAAAATAAAATAATAATGATAAAATGAAAATTAAATGAAAGTAATGTGATTAAAAAGGTATTGTTCGTCCTAAATGTACCTCGCAAAATAAAAAAATTTAGTCAGTATACCAAAAGCATTTCTAAGACGCCGTCTTGAAAATGTCCACCAAATGTACCTCACAAATAATGTAAAATTGATCATAATAATAATATGAGTAATAATGATAATAAAAATGATAAGAATGATAAAGTATTAATAATAATATAAAATAATTATAATAATAATGATAATAGTAATAAAACAGTAGTAATAATAATGATGAGAATGTTAGTAATAATAATAATAATGATAATAATAATAAAAGGATATTTTCTACTGACTGCTTTCCTTCAATGTTAATAAAAGGTTAGTATGCCAAATAAATTAATAATGACAAGTCAAAATAATGTAATAATAAGTTGGGCTCGAAATGTTTTCAGAGTGCCGTCTTTCATCCGAATTTACCTCGCAAAAAATATAAGAAAATGAGTTAGTATTGTAATTAATAAATCAATATTATAATAATAATAATAATAATAATAATAATAGTAATCATAAAATAAAGAAAAAAATAAATTTTATAAAAGTGTAGATTCAGGCCTCAATATATATATATATATATATATAACGAGTGTAATATCATTCAAAATCAGTTCAATCATTGTGCAATGAATGGGTCGAAAATTATCCAAAAAATGTCATATAGGCCAAACTTTTCTACACTCAAAAGATTGAGTCAGTATATATAAAAATGAACATTGAACATACACGACAAATCTTAAGTAAAGTCAACAGTAACAAAAGCCAAGAAAACCGAAGAAACTCAATCAAAGTACAAAAACCCAATCAGTCACGACGCTTCAACAGTCACCGAACGGCAACAATAATAAAAAACACGACACCAAGATCGAGGAAGGAAGAGGGGGTACAGAGCTCTGATTTTTCGATCAAAACAGCAGCGATTAACCAGTAGGCTTCCGACAACAAACACAGGGGATAAACTAACATTAACGGAGAGGAAGAATGGTTGTGTTGAAACTCCGGCTGAAAAGTTGAAATAGCCATGAACGAAACTATAGAAAACTGGGAAAGGAGGAGCGACTACCGCCATATTTTCCGGCAAAGAAAACACCGGGGCGTCGCTGCTACTCCGATCTACTTCCATCGTTGTCGAATTTTCCGATCACCGCTGCATCGATGGTGTTTCTGCTACTGGTGACACCGTCTCCCTTCCGCCTCCCCTATTTATACAATCCCTCCCGATCTCCCTCTGTTCACTGGTGATAACTCCCGTCCCCGATTCCCGTTTTGGATTTGTGCGTGGTGTGGGACAAAGAGAGGGGAGAGTGTGTGTATGTTGTACGTTTCTGGTCTATTTTTTTTTATGGGTGTGTGTTTATAAATTGGGGTGTGGGTGTTTATGGTGAAGGTGGTGTATCGGTGGAGATGTGTGTGGTGTGGAGAACAAGATGGGGGGGGGGGTGTTTTGTACTGCGTGTGGGTTGTGGTGTACTATATGGTTTATTGTGGATGAGTAAAGAAGACGAGGGGGGGTTTTCTATATATGTGTGTGTATGGAGAGGTAAGGAAAAAGTGAGGAGTTGTGCTGCATATTGTGTGTGTGGTCAGTGTCGTATACTCCATAATGTATGTAGCAACCTTTAGAAGAGAATGTCGTTGAGAATTTTGAGTGGATTAAGGGAGTGTAATTTGAGGAGTTTGGGGGATTAGGAGAGCGATTTGGGGAGAGATGAGAGGTTATGTACTAAGGGGTCGTTCGATTTGGGTATTAAATTTTAATACCCGCACAAAACTCATCGTTAATTTAGCGCAGGGTTCGGTTGGTTTTTGTGAAATTTTAATACCCACATAAAATTAGTGCAACGTTTGGTTGCGTTTTTATATATTCCGCATTATTAATACCCGCATTATTAATGCGGGAATCTATGTATTATTTTATGCGGGGTAGAAGGTGGTATTAATAATGTGGTATTAATAATGCAGGTATTAAAATTTAAAATGAAAAAATTAACCCTCATAATAATAAGGATATTTTAAAATTTTATTTAAGGAGTAAATAAATATTTTAAATAATAATATTTTTTGTTAATTTGTAATATATCATTGATTCAACATATAATCCCTACGTTATAATATAATACCCATATTACTAAATCTCACGTAACTAATACCCGCATTATCAACACCTATATTATTAATACACACATTATTAGTACCCACATTATTAATACCCGCATTAATAGTTAATACCCGCGTAAAAGAAATGGCAAACCGAACGACCCCTAAGTGTCAAAAGATGAGTCGATACACTAAGTGAAAAAATTAGGAGATATTTTTTTTTTCAGTGAATATCACTAGGCAAGGAGCCTAGTGACTAGTTTTATAAATAATAAAGGCCTCAAAGAGGACAATACAAAGTAAGGAGGGCCATACCATACCTTACATCATCCTATCGAGGTGAGACCTCGCTCCTAGCAAGAATGCAAAAAATAAGAACTAGCAAGAACCAAATAAAGTATGATCATCACAGAGTTTATAACACACTCTATGATGATATTACATATGAGAATACTAAAATAATGAAATAACATAAAAGCTAGAAAGAAAGTGGAATCATAGAATCCGCACTTCCTTCTACAAGTGATGAAATGGAAAATGTAGAAAGGCCCTACAATACGAACTTGCAAAAATGATATTAGCGGCTCTCTGTCACGATCATATATGCTATCCATCATTTCTTCGAGTTCTTGGACTTGTTGGACCTTTTGGATTTTGATTTTGTACTCCTCGTAGGTTGCACCCCAGTAGGCTCTAATGGGCGCCTTACCCTCCTTACTCTCTTTGGAGCATTATCATGAATTTCCCTAGGCGACAAATCTCCTTCTCTAGCCACCATGCTAAAATTATGTGCGGTGGACTCTTCCTCAAGTTCCTCTTCTTCAAACAAATCATCATCCTCCACCAAATAATGTCCTTGAGGAACCCTCTCTTGGAAAGATCCCACTTGTCGCGCCAATATACCCCTAGTATCATTCAAATCCATACGCTTGACAAGTTCATCATCCGTGAGTAAATACTTTGAGCGTGGGACAAGTTGCATCAAGGATTTAGGCACATAGGAAGGAGCATTTACATTCAAAAAAGACTTACCAAAATTAGGAGAAGCACTTCTACACAACCGTTCAAGGTGAACCGTTGGAATTAGATCTTTTCCAAGAAATTTTGGCTTAGCCACACTTGCCGAATCCAATCTCGTGCTCACCTCAAGTGAAGGAATAGTGAGAGCTTGCTTATTTATCACACAGGTTCCCTGGCTCAAATTGACACCTGCAACTTTACTAACAACCCCAACTGCGTCATTTGTACCCACAGGAGAAGTACTGGCTGCAGTTGCTACCAAATCCTCACGAAAAAGCTCATTCAAATGCTCTCCCACATCGACAAGAGGAGTGTTTGGAGATAGGGAAACGTGCACCCCAGCTGCTGGAGTAATAAGTGCTCTCCCACAGCCTTGAGGAGAAGCTGAAGGCAGCTCAAAATCACTCCCTCGTGACTCCACAACATTACAAGCATTCAACGCATCCAAAGCTAAAGGCTGCTTAAACGAATTTGTAGTAGAATCTGAGGAATCATCATCCCCACGTGCATCCACATCAATAAAAGCGTCCAGCATTAGTTTACTCCCACGGGCACTATTCCCAATTACACTAGGAGATAAAGCTAAAGGCTGTTCAATCCTTATCTCAACATTGTTAATCAATGTAGGGGAATCATTGTTGACCAATAGCATTTCATCTTTCAAAGCCTCATGCACATGCAACACAGGTCCAAAAGCTGAGGGTTGCTGTGCATTAATAGCAGGAGGCACAAAATTCACACGGTCTGTTGACTTAGCATTATAACCTGAAATTAATGCACTTCCAGCATGTTTAGGAGAGAACATTAATTCCCTACCCAAAATGGCATCTGATACGTTAATACCCACGCGTGGGGACTCACTCTCACGTTCTGCATTAATACCCAACGAAGCCCCAACTAACGCAATATCACCCTTCAGCTTAAAACCTGCTGCATTAAGTGCTTTCTCATTAAATCCCTCAGCAGCAAAATTAACAATCTCATTCAACTCAGAACTTGTAGCTTTATTACGCTGTAACCTAACACCCTCAGCTTCACTTCCTGAAGCATTAAAACACGCTTCATCCCTATCCACGAGATTCACAGGTTCACGAGAAATACCAGTTGGAGCTATAAAGTCAGTAGAGAAAGCTAAAGGCTGCTTCCCAGAAATCAAAGACTCCCCTCGTGACTCCACTGCAGCTTCAAAAACACTTGTCACTGCTGCATCTTTATTAGCCAAACCCTTTGCACGAGCTAAATCTGCGCCCCCAGCTTTAATACCCTTTTTACTCTCCAAATCCTCATAGAAAGTCAAACCAGTAGCACTATTTAAAGCTGAGGGCAGATCAACATCTTTCCTCGCAGCTTGGCCCCCAGCTTCAAAGCTCAAAGACTTACCCGTACCTGATTTAACTGAAACACCCACTGCATCAATCTTAGGGTGATCTTTGAAAGCCTCATGAACCCAATTCTTAGTCCCAACCTGCATAGGAGTAGGAGAAACATTCCCACCCTTTGTTGGAACGTCCTTAGACGCAGCAGCAGTAGCAGACGACTCCACAACATGCTCCTTACCCCCATCTGCTTGATGAATAAAAGTCGCAACATGGTCAAGTCCAACCTCATCACGACTCTCTTCAACCACGTCTAGCATAGCAAAAGCATTAGCCGTAGCCACTGTTTCACCTTGATTGACACGAACAGCATCACTTGTAACTTGTTTAGATTTAATCGCAACTCTTGTCCACGCATTGGGATTTCTATTGGGATGAACATATTTTCTAAAATTTTTTCCTTGTCGACCTTGATTTTGAGTTGGAACAGGATCATCTTTTTCAATCAAATTCTTACCCTCTCCAGCCTTGTTCAAAGGACCTACAATTTTCCCACTTTTAAGCACCTTCAAAGGCTCTTGTCGCGCAGATTCAACCCTTGGTGCAAGTTCATTAGCATCTTCACGTGGAACTAAATCCGGATGCAGCACGTAACACTCTACTTCATTATGTCCTTGCAACCTACACTCACTACAATATTTTGGAACGTAATCATACATGATCTTGATCCATTTAAACCTTGTTTCTCCATTCGAAGAATTCTTAATGCCAATTCTCAACCGTTGTGCCCTTGGCGCTAACAAGTCAACTTCAACTTTAACCTGTGCGCAACTTGGTCTGGATTTAGATTTTGTAGCAGCATCAAGCTGCAAAGGTCTTCCAACAGCCCTTGCCAACGAGAAAACTGAATTTTGACCAAAAAACACTGGAGGCAAACTTGGGAACGAGATCCATGCAACACCAATGTCAAAGAAGATATTATGTCTATGTTCAAAGAAAATTCTAATAAAAGAAGAAAGAAAAGACAAAATAGTGTAAATAAAAGTGAAGTTTGGTAAAGATTGGGGAATTATTTAAATAATTTTAAATTTGAATGTGGATGTAGAATCTTGAAAAAATTGGACTGAACAGTATTTTCATCAGACAGATATTTAATTAAAAGTGCCAAGCAAATATTAATATATTTCTATATACAAAAGGAAAAATGCACACATAATAATGAACAATGTCAAATTAAATTAATTACGTATAAATATCCACAATTAATTGTAAAACTTTATTTACGCGTAAAATTATACAAAATGTCACGATTTCATAAATAGCCTAAATGATGCAAATTACATAATATAATCATAATTAAATATGTATTGTATAAATAAGAGATAATCACACGTAAATGCATGCCTTCTTATTCAAATTTATGCACAAATAGTTAAATTGCACCCTTAAGTTAAATTATAGCCAATTTTTTTTTAAAAAAAGAGGGACAAAATTGGGTGTCAACACTCTCCTAGGACTTTAGAAATAATCTTGAAATTACATAAAGTGAGATTATATTAATATTAACTAAACGAACACCAACAAAAATAAACTTTTTAACAAACAATCTAATTAAGAGGTAAATACTTGTTTTACAAACTGGCTGCAGTTATCGTCACAAATTTTAGTTTTCATAGATTTTGAGTAAAGGGGTACACATTAATGGGGCGGGGGACCATTTTAATGGAAGGGATTGATAATGTGAAGAAGGAATGGGGTGGGTGGGGGACCGTAAAATTTTACACAATGAGGTAGGGGACCATGATTTTTTTAGTAAAAATTAGGGCAGGAGTAAAGGAAAATTTGTGAAGAAGGTAAAGAAGGTAAAAGGGTAAAGCGCATATGTATTATTTTGGGTGTTTTGATGTGGGTAGATATTTATAAGAAAAACGCGATCAAACGTGGAGTTTTTAAAAATACTAAATTATCAAAAAAAATGACAGCAGTTAGGTAATTTTCTGAATTTTTACAATATTTGAAAAACTCCAATACGGATGGAGTTTTCTGTGTAGATTAAATTAGCGGACTGTTAACAACTTAACGTTAAAGTTTATATAGAAAACGCCATGCCCCTTGGCGTTTCTAACATTTTTGGAAAAAAATTTATGACACACGCATATATTGAAAAAAGTCTAAATTTAACACAATTTCAAGAAAAGCGTACGATTTTTCCTTGAGCCATCCTTAATTGATTTTGAAGCTTCTTTATCCAAGGATTGATGTGGGGCACATGTCTTGCATTTCAGTGTTGTTTTCTTATCACTTTTGGCTTTATTTTAGGATATTATATGTCGAACAATGATCAAATTGAGATACATTGCTAGCTTGATGTGTTTGAATGTTTTAGTAATGAAATGAAGGAAATTGGAACTTAATTGGCGCATACAGTCTTCCATGCTTCGCATGCACCAATGTTTGGCCTGAGAAAAGCAAAAATTGAAGAAAACAAAGGAGAAGCAGAGCATACGGCCGTTGGCGCGAGGCATGCTCCAGTGTTTGCATTCAAGAGTTGTCCCAGACGAATTTGGAGAGGCTAAGGACGTCTTCCACTTATTGTATTCCATATATAAGCCCGTGTAAACATATTTTTAGACCTGCTAACGTACTTTGGAGGTAAGCAACATACAAAGAGGCTAGAGCTTTGGAGATTTGGCTATGACAAGAGTTTTTCCTAAATTCTTTCTTCTTCTTTGTAATTTATTCATTCATGAATTATATTGACATGGTTATCATGAACATGAATGGCTAAGTTACCCATTCTAAGGTTGACTAAACCACTCTGTTAGTTATGTGTGACGAATATTGATTTTAATGAATGAAATTTATTAATTCTTCCTATCTAAGTGTTTACATTTTACTGGCTATTGATTGGAAGGGCCCACATTTGATTGTCCCCTTTATTTTTCTGTGTCTAGGGATAGATTTATAAGTTAGGGTTAAACACTTAGCAATATTTCAACCTAAAACCAAGGTATTACTTAGGTTGTCAATAAGGTGATTTTGGACCATTGAGCCAGATTGTGAACAATACTTGTAGTCCTACATATCATCATTACTTAATTGGAAAATTTATTTGTGAAAGTTATAATTATTACAATAGTTAATAGTTGTGAACATGGAGCAAGTATTCAATAGGAAGAACCAAGTTGAATTCGTTAAACTAATATTCTAACACACAGGCGGGAGCTGTGTAGATCAATCTTAGGCTTTACATCCTTGAATCAATTTTAATCTCTATTAATTGTTGTTTACTGTATTCTTAATTTTTATTACATATTTGTTACTACACAATAATTCTTAAATCAAAAATCCTTAGAAGTTACTTGATAGGTAAATTAGTGTAACAACTATTCGAGTGTTCTCTGTGGGATTCGATCTCAGGACTTTAAGTACCGAGTTATATTTGTTGCGACCGCTTAGTCCCTTTTTATAGGGCGTAGTTTTGCGTGACCAAATTTTGGCGTCATTGTCTGAGAACACGGTGTTATTTATTTATTATGATAGCTACTTTTATTTTTTTATTAACTTCACTCTTGTTAACTTGACCTCATTTTTTTGTGTTTACAATTAAAAGTCCAGATACCGAAGAATTCAAGATGGCTCAAAATTGGCTCTTAATGCTTTCGCGCAACCTGTGGCTGGGAATCTGGCTCTGCTATTCAGCTTCCAACATTCGAGGCAGAAATATTTACATCACCCAAACGATAGTGGCTTTGCTTGCTAGTGCTGCTTTATTTGCAGTTAGAACTACTGATGATCCTCAAAAGCATTTGAAAAACTTTATAAGGATTTGTGAAACTAAAAAATAGACTCGATTTCCAGCAGAGGTTGTGAAATTGATGTTGCTTCCATTCTCGCTACAGAAGATGCGAGTGATTGGTTGGACTCGTTTCCAGTTAATTCGATTAAGTCGTGGGATGAATTGGTGATAAAATTCATAAAGAAGTTCTTTCCACCCAATAAGACTGCCATGCTAATTGATGAGATACTTATGTTCAGTCAGAACCCGTTAGAGACTTCTAGAAGCTTGGGAGAGATTTAAGGGTTATTTGAGAAAGTGTCCTCATTATGGTATTACTGACCAAATGTTGGAGAAAAGGATCTACATGGGCATGGGAGATCAAATCAAGGGTAATCTGGATGCAGCAGCTAGAGGAGCATTCTTGAGCAAGACGTTTGAGGAAGCGAAAACACTGTTGGACACTATGGCTCAAAACTCAGGTTGGCTTAGAAGAGATGCATCTCCCGGCTCAGGTACGAGGGCTTTAGCTTCTGGTATTACTTCTGGGATGGAAGAACAAATGTCAAAGCTGCAAACTACGCTGAATGTGGCCCTAAAACAATTCAGTGAGAACATGCTGAAACCTGTTAACTAAGTGGACTCACGGGCTCAGACTCAAGTTCCCGATCCTGGTAATATCTTTGATGTTTATTTTCTTGCTTATACCGAAGATGTGAACTTCGTGAATTATTGGCAGCGCCTAAAATACAATCAACAGGGTCAATTTAGGCCAATGCAGCAAGAAGCAACTTTACCCCTGCAACAAGCGAATGACATAGCTGAGATTAAGACTATGGTGCAGGCTATAATAGGATTTAATAAGCAGCTTCAAGACCACGTGATAGCCCATGACACTGCAATAAAGGGTATAGATACCAAGTTGGGATAATTGTCAATAGCTTTACATAATAGACCTCAAGGTGCTCTACCGGGCGACGCTGTGGTGAATCCTAAGGATCCTAACTTATCAATTGATGGTAGTCACTTTAAGGAATGGCAGAGACTAGGACAAGGAGGAAGAATTAGCTAAAGGAGTACTACCTATTTGGCCACTCAATGAACCTATTTATGACTCTCCCAAATTGGTTGGCAATGATCATGCTAAGAAAGAGACCACATCCAAACCTCTTCCTAGTACTTAAGAGGTAATTGCCAAAGAACCTGTTAAAGAATCTGAGAGGGTGGTTGATCAAGCTAAAGTGTCAAGGGAGCAAAACTCTAAAGCGAAAACACCACCACTTCCTTTTCCTCAAAGGTTGGAAAAGCAACAAAAAGGTTTGAAGTTAAATAAGCTTTTTTATTTGTTGAAATAATTGAAGCTTACTATGCCATTCATAGAGGTTATGTAAGAGGTGCCAGAATATGCAAAACTGTTAAAAGATCTTCTGTCTAAGAAGGTTGGCTTTAATGAGTTAAATAAGGTGTGTAGTATTGTTATCACAAAGCCTATAGCTAAGAAAAAGCAAGATCCTAGTCGTTTTACTGTCCCGTGCTCTATTGGTGGTATCATAATTGGTAAGGCCTTATGTGATTCTGGTGCAAGCATTCATTTGATGTCGTTGGAAGTATACGACAAACTGGGTCTGACTGGTGCAAGAGAGACTTCAATGCGAATCCAGCTGGCATATAGGAGACAAAAGCACCATGTTGGATTAATTGAAGATGTACTTGTGCATGTGGGTAGTTTTATGTTTCAAGTAGATTTTGTGGTTCTTGACTTCCCCCGTTGATAAAGATGTACCAATTATCTTAGGCCGTCCATTTTTGTCTACTGGTAGAGCAATTATTGATGTTGATAAAGAGAAGATGACCTTAAAGCTGTATGATGAAGAAATAGTTGTTGATATTGGCAAATTGCTGAAGAGACATTGTGATGATGCAAGTTGTTCGTGTATGCATATATGTGAGCTTGGATGAGCCATGTGTTGAGCTGATTGAAGTCGTGCCACGACCATAACTAAGGTGCTTCTCGGGAGGCAACCCGTATTTGTAATTGTAAAAAAAAAAAAAAGGAGAAAAATATGAAAAACACAAAAGAGTCGTGCCATGACGTTAAATCAAGCGTTTTATGGGAGAAAACCCATGCTTTATCGCTTTAGTTAGTTTGTTAGTTAGCATTAAAAAAAGAAAACAAAAAGAAAAGAAAAAAAGAATGGATTTTTATGGGTGCTAAGGTGTTTGTGTAGTGTGTGTACACTGGTGATGGAGAGCCAAAGTGATGAGCTTAATGAATATTGGAAAGCTATGATATAATGGAAGCAAGGAATTTGCACAAATTGTTAAGGTCCCAGGTGAAACAGCCTTCTATGCGTCGCATGGAGAGCTATTTCAACCTTGAGGTTTGAGGTAATTTTGATCAGTACTCAATTGAAAAAGCATGCACGAGTATTTCAATTTTTTTTGCAGTGAAAGTTTTCCAAAAAATCACACGGGCGTCGCGCCAATTGATGTTTCACCTGGAGCTCAAATTATAAACAAAAAAAGTTGAAACACTGGTCTATGCTTTGCGCCAATCGCTGTATCGAATTAAATTGAGAAAAAAATGTTTGGGTAAGTGGCAAAAGTTAAAAGCATCCATGGGTGTTTCAATTTTCAACTAAGTTTTCCTTTGAATAAACAAACACCACACTTAGAATTATTTCACACCTTCACAACATAACGGAACACGAACTCCTTCCTCTCTTCTCTCACGTCTTCTCTGTTCACGCGATCTGCTCCTAACTTCTCTCTAGATAAGATTCTTTTTCTCCTATCCTAGTTTCTTTCTCCCTCTGGCTCTCTCTTCGCACTCCAGGATCTCTGCTGCGCATCCCCCATCCCTTTTTCCCCCTAATTTTATTACAAAAAGTTCATATTTTGAACATGAGTTCGTGTGAAATTATGCATTGTTTTACCTGGCATCTAATTGTAGGGAGAGCGGTGATGCACTATGATCATTAAAAAGTGAAAGCTCCCGGAGTTGAGAGACTAAAACACGACCAGATAGCTCACAAAAGAGCTGTCCACAATCGTGCACGTAACATGATCGACAAAATTCCCCAATGAAAATTTGAGACGTTCGGCCAAGTCTGAGTAATCGAATCTGTTATGGGGCATATGTTGAGCATAAATTGGGTAGAATTATTGCTTGGTGAGTGGAGTCGATTCTTGAGGTTTGGAAGTCATTACTTGGTTGTTTTGATAATTCATGTTTTCAAATGGGTAAATATGGGGAAGTTGTGTGCTTGTAGTGTACGCTTCCTTGAAATTCTTGATTTGCTTGGATGAGTTTGATTGAGTCAAAGTATGTTGGGTTTGTTTGTTCGGTGACGAACAAAGTCTAAGTGTGGGGTGTTGATGTGGGGCACATGTCATGCATTTAGGTGTTGCTTTTGGCTTTATTTTTAGGTTATTATATGCCAAAAAATGATCAAATTGAGATATATTGCTAATTTGAGGTGTTTGAATGTTGTAATAATGAAATGAAGGAAATTGGAGCTTAGTCAAAAAACAAAGAAGCAGCAGCGCATAAAGCCGTCCATGCTTCGTATGCACCAATGTTTGGCCTGGGAAAAGGAAAAATTAAAGAAAACAAAGGAGCATCAGAGCATACAGCCGTTGGCGCGGGGCATGTTGAAGTATTTGCGTTGAAGAATTGTCCTAGACTGTGTTGGCCCAAATCGAATTTGTATCGGATTTAACTGGTAATTTACTTGTATCAAAATGCTGCTCGAGCTAGAATCGAGCTCAACTACACGAAATGCTTAAAAATAACGAGGCAAGGAATAATTTGAATGACAAACAAGAAAACAACAAAAATAGTTGAATATTGTATTAATCCTCCCTTGTTGTTTACAAACGATTCCTATTTATAACCAGGAGAAAAACATGACGTTGCAAATATCAGAATTGTGCCTTTATTGTCATTACTCCATGTTTAATCTTGGTTGACTCATGATCTTTCTCTTAAATGCTAGGACAACGGTCGACAGTTACAAAAGACTAGGCCTCGTTTTCCGAGGTGTGGCATCCGCTCGGGGTCACAAGATATTCTCTAAGCTTGGTGCTTCGGGCTCACTTCTCCTCGTTTCCTAAGGCAATTTTTCTGGGGTGAGGAATCATGTAATCTCTCCTCGAGAGTTTGCCTCGTGGAGCAGTCTTCGTGTTATGCTTCGAGGTCGTGCTCGAGACCTTGGTGATTTTTATCCAATACAAATAGTCCCCCACTCCTCGAGAGGTTGTCATATCTGTCGGGGAGTGGAATGAACTTTAGGCGAGGGATTGACGTGGTTGTTTTTGCGACTCGAATTTTGAAAATGGCAGTTGTCACTTCGTATTCCCATCAATCATGCGTGGTGATCACTGATTGGGTGCGTTTTCCTGTTTTGGCTTCCCCATACGACTGTAATCATGGCGTTTTAGCCTATATATAGCCGAACCTTACCTTGTTTTTCTTCTTACTTCTTCTTGTCTTCAACAGTAAAAATCATGAATCTTCTTCTTTTCTAACCCAAAAAATCTTTGAAAAATATCTCAACAGAATTCATCACGTTCTCCACCTTCCCTCGTTGACACATGATTGTTTGTGGGGAACTAGTTAATGTTCCTGAATCGTTGGATGTTGTTATTCCTCCTGACTTCAACATGGAGGATCTTACTTATTTCTTTGGTATGGATCAAGAACAACGCCCAGCTATGGCTGAGGCCTCCGGAGCACTTATGGCGGAGGAGGAAAAAGTCACCATGAAGGATGTGGGTGACGATGAATCCCTTTCTGATGACTTGGAACTCAAGCCCCACCACGTCATTCCCTCTAAATTTGATCTTTCGAAGGATTTTGTTATGCAACTTCAAACTGAGTCGGAGGTTAGGAGGAGAAGGAACATTCCTGTAGGGGATACGCCGAGCTTGATTACTCAGGAGAACATTCATCTGGTTTGCTCTGATTGTAACTGGGGCCCCGAGGTGTGGGTTGGTATCCCCGCTCCCAAGAGCCGAGTGTGTGATCGAGTTGAGGGGCGTTCCTTTATTTTTACTTATCCTTTCACAATCGGTTTCTCTCTCCCTATCCCCGATGTGTTGGACAACTTTTGCCGAACCTTCAAAGTGTGTATAGCCCAGATTGGACCTGGGGTGTGCAGGCGCATTCAATGCCTCGAGTTTTTTAGTAAATTAGTGGGGGCACCTTTCACCCTCGATCATCTTTTGTACCTGTTTTCCCTCTCCCTTCACAAGGATGGGGTCGTTCAGCTCAACAAACGGAGCTTGTACTCGCTGATTATAAAAGGTGAGAATCTCGAGGACCATGGGTGAAACGAGTGCTTCGTTCTCTTGCACACTGACCTTCTCTCTTCGAAGCCTGATTTCCTCGAGCGGTGGAATCGAACCCGTAAGTGTTTCTTCCTTTGTTTATTTTTGTTTCACTTTTTCCCTTTTGACTCCTCGTTCTTGTCTTTTAGCTGAGGCGATCCCAATTGTTCGCCCAAAAAATTTGGTTCAATTGGTTCAGGCTATTATTGATGCCAAACTTAGGCCAGAGAGGTCGTGGATGGTTTTGGCTGCTTTGGATGGGAATCAATGGGCATGCAAATGGCATGGTGAGCTAGTTTTTGCCCAACTTTAAATTTGGTCTAGTTTTTTGAGACCCTGCGCTTCGATGTCTCATTGTCTCTTCTTTGTTGTAGGGCTCTCTAAGAGGGCAATCACCTCGCCGAAAGAGAGGAAACGAAAGAAGGAGAGAAGGGACAAGAAGGAAGAAGTTCCTGAGGTCGGAGATGCCTTGAATGCCCTTGAAGATTTGATTGGAAACCTTTCGAGGGAAAAAGGTGAAAAAGAAAAGGATAAAGAGAAGAAAAAGACGGCTCCCGAGGGGTCACCGGACCTTGGGGCCAAAATAGGTCAAGTATCTTTTCTCTTGATCTCCCTTTTTGTTTCGTTTTTTCGGTTTATAACCCCCTTCCTTTCTTATTTCAACTTTGAGGAAGAATGAGCTGTCCTCGGGGGAAACTCCAGAAGCAAAGCGGGCTAGATTTGGGCATGTCCCTTTCCCCAAGCTCACTCCTGCTGACGAGGCAGAGCAAAGGTAGAATGAAGTTGTGGTTCCCTCTACTCATGAGCCTGAACTTGTTCAGTTTGCTGACAAAGACATAGGGAACATTCATCCCCCCTCTTCTGTGACAATGAAAGTGGACGATGCTGGGCCATCACGAGTGGGAGACAAGACTCACCGAGCCGCCTCCGAGCCTACTCCTGATGCATCTTCTTGGAGGCAATTTTGCTATATTAGGATTGCATTAGAGCTTTATCTCCTAGATGGCGACATCCAGGTCCCGATTAGCCTCCGTGGACTCTTGGGTCCTAAGGAACGTTCGATCGTCTTAAGGAGTCTCATATTTCTTATCTGATGCCTGATGCTGCTCAGCACGCCATTCATGTATGTTTTCTCTAATTTTCCTTTTCCGATTTTGTGTTTGCTTCCTCCTCTGATTTTTTAGAATTCTCTTTTTGTAGTGTTACATGAATTCTATCAGGGCTGCCGAGATAGAATGCAGCCAAGACGAAAATCTTTGGCAGTTAAAGGCTGGATGAAGGCAAGAGCGAGCGAGTCTTGAGGCTCAAATGAGTGGTCTTGGGAAGGAGCTAATGAATGCAAGGCTCGAGTTGGAGCAAGCTAAAAATGCTGCCAACAAGTCTGAACTCGAGATGACCAAAGCCCTTGAAGCTAAATCTATCATTGAGGAGAAGATGGCCTGTTTGAAGGAAATTTATAACGCCGAGCTGAAGAGAGTTAGGAACGAGACTCAATCTGCTATTAGTGAGAGGGCCAAGAAATTTCATTCCAACTTAAAGCAGAAGCTGCTTAAGATGAATAAAATAGCTGCGGAGAGATACCAGTTGGCCAAGGAGAAAAATCAGATTGAGGGCGAGGTTAAGTTTTTGAGAGGCAAGGCTGATTCTTTCTCCTCGAGGTGGAGAATGAGGAGGACTTGGGCCAAAGTTGTTAAAAATTGGGCCGTTATTCAGACTAGGCTGAAGACTTTGAAGTAGTGCCGCGGCGGGGTTGACCTTAATGCCAAGATTTCCAAGGCCGAGAGTGATGCTGCCGTGGCCAGAAGCTGAGGGAAAATATCCCTTCGAGCAGTGAGAGCTCAGACGACGGAGGTGATGACTCCGACGCGGAGGCTTAGAGTAGTTCTTCTTTTTTCTTTTTTGGTTAAGGCCTTCGTGTCGTTTATCTTGTAATACTTGGGCCTTCGAGCCTTTTTATTAATGGAAATCCCTTTTGAGGAGATATTGAATTTTCTTGCAAGACTTTTTTGTTGTTTCGAGCAAGTTTAGGACGATGTCTTGCCCTCGAGCCGTAGGCTTAACTTATTACTAGCTATGCAAGTTCAAATGAGAATAAAAAGATGTCGAATCGAATTTTATTCCATTGATCAGATCTGCATGTTTTTATTACAATAGATGCCTGGTTATAACAGGACTTAGATGAAAGAAGCTAGAATGGCATGAGTTTATTCGAGCAAGACTCAAGTGTGATCCTTTGGCTAGGTAATTGCTCGTGCTCCCAGGGCTTTGCCTGGTGAAGTCCCGGTTGTTGAGTCTTTGCTTGTTATTTTCTTGGCCCGACCGAGGCGACTGTACTCTTTATCGTGATTGAATAACACTACCGTGTTATTCGATGTTCTCCACGGTTGGCTTTTATTCCCCAAGGAGTTGGGAACTTGATCACTTGATGCAAAGTGGATGGAACAGCCTCTATTTCATAGATCCAAGGTCTCCCAAGAATGACGTTGTAGGCTATGTCCTCGGCCATAACCTGGAAGGTAGTTTGCTTGTTTACTCCCTCTGCATTAGTTGTGAGGGTTATTTCTCTCAAAGTCTTCTCGGTGGAGTTGTTGAACCCTGTCAGTATGGTTTTCTTTGGGACGACTAGGTTCTTCAACCACATCTTTTTTATCGCTCTATAGTTGATGATGGTCACCGAGCTACCAGGATCAACTAAAGCTCGTTTGACATCACAGTCGTTGATCCTGAGCGTGATCACTAGTGTATCATGATGGGGGAGCATCATCCTACCGCGGTCTTCTTTGTTGAACACCATCTCTTTGCTTAACTCTCCACCTCTTGTTCTCTTCTCCGGTGCAATGGATGATTTCGCCACTTTCTTTGCTGTAGCAAAATTTATCACATTCACCTCCGAGCCTCTAGTGATAACATTTACTACCCTCTTTGGTGACTATGCTCGGGGTGGTTGCTCCTCTCTTCTATTCTTCGAGTAGTTGTGTTTTCCTTGTCAGTCAAATACTCTGCTAACACCCCCTTCTTGAGCAGGTGGGCCACCTCGAGACGCAATACTTTACAATCTTCAGTTGCGTGCCGGTAGTCCATGTGAAATTCACAAATGTTGAGTTTGGTCCCTTTTACTCGGGGGCATTCTCATGTCTTTGGGTAGCCTCACTCCCTAGTCAGTCATTCCCTTGATCACGTTCACCAGCTCAGAAGTGGATATATTGAAATTGTACTCAGAGATTTGAGGTAGATCTTTTTCCTTGGATACCAAAGATGGGCCCGAGGATTTTTGGTTGGAGGATGATCCAGCTTTTCCTTCGAGTCTTTGGCTCACGTGTTGATGTCCCCCGAGGCGTTGACTTATGTTCTGCTTTTGAGCTCCGTGGTGTGGCTCGTATCGATTTTTTGAATTCCCTCATGGCACATCAGCGCGTCGAGAGGACTCGGATCGACCTCGATAGGAATAGCCTCGTCCTGTTCTTCTCCACTCTGCTTCCTCGAGCCTGATCTTTATTGTGGCTCGATCATGCAATTCGTCCCAAGTTCGAGCTTGCCACTGCTGGAGCTCTTTCTTCAACTCAGCTGCAGCCTCCACATTGCTCACATTAAGGTTCTTTTCAAAAGCCATGACTGCCAAGCTGTCATCCATCTTTGGTAGGTCCATCCTCTCGGCCTGAAAGCGCTCGAAGAAGTCCTTGATGGGCTCGAGGTATCCTTGTTTTACGTCAAATATGTCTTCCTTTCTTTTGAGGATCTTTTGGGCCCCAGTGTAAGCTTTAATGAACATGTCCGCCAATTCATCAAAGCTGGAAATGGACTCGGAAGAGAGGAGCATGTACCAATGTAGCGCCCCTTTTTCCAGGGTGTCGGCGAATTTCTTCAAGAACATGGATTCTTTTTCAGTTGGGGTTAGATCGCTGCTTTTAACCATAGCCATGTATTCTGTAATATGATCCACTAGGTCCGTCGTCCCGTCATACTTCTGCAGAATTTGTAATTTGAAATGTTTTGGGACGGGTGCTAAAGCAGCTTCAGGCTTGAAGGGTAGTTGGCGACATTTTCAATGTCTAGTGCTCGTTGGAGTTTGCGGACCCCTGGCACGTTTTCGAGCCATTTTTTAATGCTAGCCTCGAATTCCTTCTTCCAGATTTCGTAGTCAGATGTGACGCTCGCTTGGGACGTTGTGGGGGCTACAATCCCCGAGACCCCAGATGAGATCCCATTTGGGAGACCTCGTTTATTTGTTCTAACGGGGTAGTGGTGTTGTTCCCTCCATTAAGCATCGTGAAGGGAACATCACCGAGGGTAGAGTGGACTCTTCCGTTCCCAACGAGGGCTTGCAAAGAACTCCAAAATTGCTCATCAAATTGAGCTTGTGTGGCTGCTTGAGCGGCGGCCTGCTCTCGCATTTGCTATAGTGAGTTCACCATGAACTGTTGGAAGGGGTCACCAGGATTTGAGGATATTGGTTCGACTGAAAATACTCCTACGGGAGGTGTCAGACCAATCGGTAGAGTGGATCCACTTAGAGGCGTTAACCCAGCTGATGGAGCTGAGGTGTTCGTTAGGATGGGGCTAACGGGTGGTGTTGAGCCAGATGGGTATAATGGGATTCCACCATTGGTCTCGGTGGTACCCACTTTCTGGTCTGGCACTTGAATAGTCATGTTGTCATTGACAGTGTCTGACATTTTGTTTTTGGTGGAAGGTCGAAACTACGGACTTCGGAACAAACGTTATTGCCAGGTCCCCACAGACAGCGCCAATTTGTGTTTGCCCAAATTGGGATGGGACAACAAATCTAATTTGTATCGGGTTTAACTGGTAATTTACTTGAATCGAAAGAACTGAGCTCAAACTAGACGAAATGCTTAAAAATAATGAGGTAAGGAATAATTCGAATGACAAACACGACAACAAGCCGAAAGAGTGTATTAATCCTCCCTTGTTGTTTACAAACAATTCCTATTTATAACCAGGAGAAAAAATGATGTTTCGAATATCATAATTAAGCCTATATGGTCATTACTCCGTGTTTAATCTTGGCTGATTCATGATCTTTCTCTTAAATGCTAGGACAACGGTCGACAGTTACAAAAGACTAGGCCTAGTTTTTTGAGGTGTGGCATCCGCTCGGTCACGAGATTTTCTCCGAGCTTGGTGCTTCGGGCTCACTTCTCCTCGTTTCCTAAGGCAATTTTTTCGAGGTGAGAAATCATGTAATCTCTCCTTGGGAGTTTGCCTCATGGAGCAGTCTTCGTGTTATGCTTCGAGGTCTTGCTCGAGACCTTGGTGATTTTTATCCAATACAAACGAATTTGGAGAGGCTAAGGACGTCTCCCATTTATTATATTCCATATATAAGCCCTTGTAAATATATGTTTAGACCTACTAACGTACTTTGAAGGTAAGCAACATACAAGGAGGCTAGAGCTTTGGAGATTTGGCTAAGACAAGAGTTTTTCCTAAATTATTTCTTCCTCTTTGTAATTTTTTCATTCATGAATTATATTGACATAGTTATCATGAACCTGAGTGACTAAGTTACCCATTCTAGGGTTGATTGAACCACTCCATTACTTATGTGTGATGAATATTGATTTTAATATATGAAATTTATTAATTCTTCCTATCTAAGTATTTATGTTTTACTTGCTATTGATTGGAAGGGCCCCCAATTGATTGTCCCCTTTATTCTTATGTGTCTAGGAATAGATTCATAAGTTAGAGTTAAACACTTAGCAATATTTCAACCTAAAACCAAGGTATTACTTAGGTTGTCAATAAGATGATTTATGATCATTGAGCCAGATTGTGAACAATACTTGTAGTCCTATATATCTTCATTAATTAATTGAAAAATTGGTTAGTGAAAGTTATAATTATTACATGGGAGTGAATAGTTGTGAATTTGGAGCAAGTATTCAATAGGAAGAACCAAGTTGAATTCGTTAAATTAATATTCTAATACATAGGCGGGAGTTGGGTAGATTAATCCTAGGCTTTACATCATTGAATCAATTTTAATCTCTATTAATTGTCGTTTACTTTATTATTAATTTTTATTACTTAGTTGTTACTACACAATCAATCTAAAATCAAAAACCCTTAGAAGTTAATTCATAGGTAAATTAGTTAGAGTAACAACTAGATTTCGAGTGTTCTCTGTGAGATTCGACCTCGGGACTTTAAGTACCGAGTTATATTTATTGCGACCGTTTAGTCCCTTTTTATAGGACGTAGTTGGGCGTGACCAAGAATCAAATTTCCATGATGATGTAAGATTACAAGCGACCATATCAACCACTAACTTCGAGTCTATTTCTAGAAGGACTCCTGTTATGCCATTAGATATACAAAGATCAACGCGAATTCGAGCCGCTTGAATTTCGAGGACAGATATCTATTTTTGCATCCTAATGAAAGTTTTACCGCATCTAATGGATTTCCTGGTTCAAAAGTAAACCAAGAAGGACAAATATCCATTACTGGAATTTACCCACGACGAGACCTTCCAAAAAGGAAAGTTTTTCAAGGTTTCATGTTAAAACTATACAAGCACACACAAACACCCTCTCAAATTAAAGAACACTTGCTGGAAACAATTTCCTTGCCAAACTTAAACCAATGTAAAAGTACCAAATGTCCAAGAAGATGAAACATCTTCTCTACATTATTGAAAAGCTTCTACAACCAATAAGAATTAGCTAAGCTGGAGAGGAGAAAGTGTGAACAGCTTTATAAGATAGACCTTTTCCATTTGGAACTTGAGTGGGCTGACATTTTGTGGGCATTATTGCCCGTTACCATTTCTTCCAGAGGAGTCCGATGCATGCATTGATACTGTTGGAAGTTGGATTCGGACCACCCATGTGGATCAATTCGGATCCATATCGAAATTAATAAATAGATATATATAATAAGTTATATATATTATTATTAATATAAAAAAGGGAAGAGACACAACTGTTAAGAAAAATCCCAACAGTTGTATTCCTTGAGGAGTATAAAAGAAAGTTTCTATTGGTAGAAACTAATTGACTCTTCCCTTGCTAGAGTAACAAACCAATGTTTCCTCTGTTCTAACAAAAGAACTGAAAACTCTCTTCTTCTCCCGGTGAAGAACTCTGTGGAGATTCTTAATGAAGATCAGCAATCTTCTCCCATATGGAAAAATTCTGTAATAGGTACGATTTTAGACTGTGAATTAATCTTTACCGTTCGTGTATTTTACATGTGATTGTATTGTAGACTAGTGAAACAAATATGGTTAGACCCAGGATGAATTGTATGTTCTTGAATTGTGTATAATCCTTTATTGGTATCAAGAGCCCGAATTATTTATTTCCTAATTTTGATATTTTTTTTTGAGAATATTGTGGTGGGGATGTTTCTGCTAATTTTACTTTGAAGACAAGAATTTTGTGTTTTGTATCTTCAAAATTCTTTGTTACTAAACTGATGCAGTCATCAGTTTGGTTCTCGCTCATGGCTACTCTTTTTGTTGTTTGCTTCTAATTAAAATTGAACAATAAAAGAATTGTGGTCTCATAAGTGAAAAGAGAACTTCATGTGAATGGGACTTTGTGTTCCATAATACAAATAGTGTGTTCGGAGAGATGCCGATCGGCCAAGTATTTGTTTTGGCCTCAAACATCTGCGTGCCATTTTTTTATTTTTTTTTTGGAATGGTGTCTCCCTTAAAAAAAAAAAAAAGAAGCATTGGCGCTGGACAATTTTTTGTTGGTGCGCCGCAGTTTCTTTTAATCTATGACACTTGTGAAAAGAAGTTATCTGGTTTAACTTTTAAAAATAAGAATTTGTTCTTTATTTTTTACTGTTCCACAAAACAAGAATGGTCACTGAATTACTTTGGATCTAAATACTTCTTGAAGTTTTTTGGAAGTCCACGTGGATCCCATAAAGCAACATTAGTTCATATGGTGACTTTTTAGAGGAGTCTCTCTCCCTATATCTAGTTAAGGGTGTATTATCAAATGTTTTTCCAAAAGTAAAGGAGGGAAAATACAAGAACCCTTTAGATATAGGCCAATTTGTTTTATCAAACAGATTGATAAGAGAGTATGACTTGTCTTAAAACTATATTAGGAGTATTTTTTGGTCTTGGACTAGAACTTGAAGTTAATAAAACGTGTGGCGCCGTGACAATTTATGGTATGAGATAAGATTGGCTGCATTTTGTAGCAAGCTTGGTTGGAGAATGGGATCACCAATTGCATACTAGCTTCATGTAATCTGTAGTCGTATCCTTGAATGCAATAAAAGTTTTAACCATGAGTCCATGACCTATGAGAGAGATCAAATTGTTATGATCTCAAAAAGTTATGACTTTTTGGGTAAATCTCACGGTATATATTCTTTTGTATATGTACAAGAGAGAAAAATAAAAAGTTATAAAACTTTATTGTCTGCTTAACATATACACAAGTGCACATAAGTCGTGAGTCCAATTTTTTTATGTGTTACAAGAAAAAAAAGGTCCGTGAAAAGATTCCTTGAGGGAAGATGTCGTATCACTTATGTTATGGGTATGAACAAGAATGTAATGGATCCTTGTTTCATCCAAATGGACGTTTTTTCTGAGAATTTCTCCTTGTTTTTAGAAGTGTTAAGGATGATGCACTTGTTTAAGTGGCAAAACACTCTGAAGGGGGCCTAATTAAAGAGGAACTGCAGATTATGAAAAGAGTTGGAAGAAAACTCATGTATAATAATTATAGAATAAGAGTCCAAGTACTTGATAGGTTTGTTTCTAGTATGAGTAATTAGTTTACTCCTGGGAAAAACTCGTAGGATTATGTCCTGGTGCATTGAATTCGTATAATTGTCTTTATGACATCATACTGCATGATATTGTAGATTAAACATTTATGCTATCGTTTTTATTGCATACTTCTATGATTTGTTATAAAACGTCTCCTTATTTAGTTTGTCATGAATTTAAGTAATTTAAGATAAATGTTCATTTAATAATTAATTATGTTAGATTTATCTAATATTAGAATTTGGATGATGATTGGGAACGTAATGACCTTTCGATTCCGGATCTAATACGAAATAAATATTAACGTAGTTAAACTATTCTGAGGAATTTTATGAATATGAATTTTAGGCTTTAAGAAATTACACAATTGTCTCTATAAATACTAGTTTATATCAATATGTCAAGTGCTTATTAGAATATTGTCCTGAGCTTAACAAAAGTGTTAACAGTGACAATAACATTCAGCATGTCCTAAAAAGAGCAAGATGCTCTAAATATGCCTGTGATGTCTCCTGAAAGTGATATTACATTCCATTGTAGCTAGTACACTATGACATTTGTGATCCAAATTATGAAATTATTTTAAGTCAGTTACTTATATTCATATAAGTTATGGATTGATGAAAACTCAATTCTTTTTTACTCTTGAGTTTGTGCTGCTTTGTACATAAACCATTTTTCCCACATGGAAAACTAGTTCCAAGGGGAAGGGGGTGTATCTTCTGATACTCTATGAAGTCTAGCGTTTATATGTTCATAAGTGAACGATACAATAGTGGCACAGTAACTAAATTTGGATCACATGATATCACATTCTTAGCGAATGTTTTTCCTAAGTAGGGTAAGATAGATTAAGACTTCTCACTTCAAGAAACAGTAGACCAGATTGCTTCCGCTATTAACGCTAGATGGATTCGAGTGGGATTCATATTGGGTGATAATGAATATGTTCCAATTAATACCAGTACGTTGTCCAAATGAGAATTCATTTAATTTCGTTGGTCTCAGTGGGAGTAACTATCAATTGATAAATCAATTTTATCAATCTCAACCTCAACGAATGAGTCGTCTACATATTCTCATTATCGATTTGAGATCGAAGGAGAAACATATATAGTTACTCGAAAAGATGAATAAGAGCAATGAAAGATAAATGAGATTCTTAAATGCCCTGCCAAGGATAAGTACCTAGAATAATGGAACATGAAATGGAGTTAGTGAAACAAAACCAGAAGTTGGAATTGGTTTATCTGCTTATGGGTCATAGTACCATTGGGAACAAATGGATTCTCAAAATACGCGAAAGACCTTAATGTAGGAAAAAATATGGGTGAATTCTTGAAGTTCAGATTTCGAGAGATCGTTCGAAGTGATTGTTGTCTCTTTCGGAAAAATCCTATATTAAGAGATTTTATTGAACGATTTAATATGCATTAGTGCAAACTCATTCCCATTAATACTTCTATTTCTAGAGGTGAAGTTTCAAGTGGTAGGATGTGTCCTCGTTAATCCACAAGAATATGATTTATCTCATGAAGCTTGATATCTGTTATTCTAGTTAGCAGATATCAATCTGACTTAGAAAAGGATACTGGAAAGTAGTTAAAGGATACTGAGGTATCTCAAAGGCACAGATGTGGCTCAATGGTTGTACTTATGATGATTGAGAAGGATATTTAGAAGAGAGGAAATCTAAATCTAAGTGTATCTTCTTTGCTAAACAATAGCGATGTGTATATTGTTTCAGTAGCAAGAAACAATCATCGACCTTATTTATAAAGAAATCTGAATTTGTAGTGCATTTCAGCAACTGTGCAAGATCAAACAGTCTTTATGATAAATTTAGGTGTGTTGGATAGAACTATTGAATTAGTGACAATCAAGTGTGATGGTCAAGTCTCAATAGCTTACACA
The DNA here is from genome assembly GCA_037355625.1 of Petunia x hybrida. Taxonomy (NCBI): domain Eukaryota; kingdom Viridiplantae; phylum Streptophyta; class Magnoliopsida; order Solanales; family Solanaceae; genus Petunia; species Petunia x hybrida. Next base: position 2,225,416 of record JBBBVM010000080.1, read on the forward strand.
AAATGGTCCCAAGTATCATTGGAAGACAATATATTGATATAAAGTATAATTTTCTTAGAGACATAGTTGTACATAGAAATGTGAACATGAAATACATCTCTACGCATTATATAATAGTAGATCTGATAATGAAACTCATAGAATTTGCTGCTTATGAATGATATGTTAAGGCATTGAGTTTGCATAGATGTAGATGTATTTATACTTTAACTTTTTCCAAGCATGTTCACATAAAACTACATTATTTGAAGTTAATGTAGTTGAAGCCTAAATTGTTTGTTGTTTGTTCATATACATAGAATGGTTTTATGTTTAGTACATAAATTTGAGGTATGTCGGACAGACAAAAAGATTGGCCTATTCACATCGGCAGTCGCCTCTATTATCTAGGTGACTAATAGGGTGAGACAATTATAAACTTATTATTATCAGAAATGATGATAATAGAGAGCTTGAAGTTTATAATAAGAATTTCGCTTATTTTTTTTTTGGTTAATCATATTTGATTAAATGCGAGTTTGTCTTAATGCCAGATGTGAGTTCTGATTGATAAAGTATGAGTAGATGTGTGAACTCAAAGTTAGACACGAGTTGTCTGAACTATCATCTGCACAATATTTTTATTTGTGAAAGACATACGCTCTACGGGAAAGGAGTCAATACTGTGATACGTTATTCATACTACGTATGCATAAAGTGACCTATGGGCGATACAAGTTTTATATCTATTTGTTTATCCTGTGAAACCCTGAAAATTATAAGTAATTTTCTTTCTTCGTACCCTCACGACTTTGACCAGTTTCTTGAGATTCAGTTTGGTGTTTACTATCTTAGAGTGTTGCCAAGAGATCATGAACTATTCCGTCTGGCGGGATATTTCTAGAAAAGCAAGTCAGATTGAGATTAAGAGATTCTTGAGATGAGGAAGATCATTGAATAATATCACATTAATTATGTTCATTGGCGCGCCCATTATGTTTGTCTTTCAGGCAAGAACATAATAACATAATGATGAACTCAAATTAGTACAAAGGGATAGTGAGAGATGTGAATGTGATAAATGATCTAAGGTACCTGCATACTATAATCTACTTCCAGGTTCCGTTATTCGAGATGTTATATATTCCTAACAGATGTATAGCAACTAAGCTCTCGAAGTATGCACTGGTCAGACGGTGTAATCGTTATGTATGAAAGTTACAGAATAGGAATGAGAGTTGACCTACCACGTGTGAGTGAGAGATGTTGGAAATTGGATTCGGGTTGGATTCGGGGCACCCATGTGTGTCAACCCGAATCCATATCGAAATTAATAAGTAGATATATACAATAAGTTATATATATTAAATTAATATAAAAAAGGGAAGAGACACAACTGTTAAGAAAAATCCCAACAGTTGTATCCCTTGAGGAGTATAAAAGAAAGTTTATGTTGGTAGAAACTAACTGGCTGTTCCCTTGCTAGAGAAACAAACCAACGTTTCCTCTGTTCTAACAAAAGAACAGAAAACTCTCTTCTTCTCCTGGTGAAGAACTCTGTGGAGATTCTTAATGAAGATCAGCAATATTCTCCCATATGAGAAAGTTCTGTAACAGGTACGACCTTAGACTGTGAATTAATCTTTACCGTTCGTGTATTTTTCATGTGATTGTATTGTAGACTAGTGAAACAAATACGATTAGACTCTGGGCGAATTGTATGTTCTTGGATTATGTGTAATCTTTCAGATACTTTCCTCCACCAAAATATTATACTCCAAGGTCACTGAAGTTGTACGTCAAAGTGGTGGGCCTTCTTCCACTAAGGTCACCATTAAATCTGATGAAAAATGACACCACGTAAACCTTATTCTTATCAATTAGCCACTTATCCATGGTCAAATTGATACACTAGCCACTTAATAGATAACAAATCGTATACCTTACATCTATATGACTAATGTCTCGATGACATCACTTTATGTTCCTGTAATAACGGTCATGAAGATAATTAATTAATTCTATACGTATGTATACATTTAAAAACATATTAAATAAATACATAGATGGCTCACCTTAGTGTGAAGCCTATTTCAACAAATAAACAATAGTTAAAGTAAATAACATAAAAATTAACTAGTCTAATATTTGGGTTGTTAAAATAAATTAGGCAAATTGTATATTGGGCCAAGCCCATTAGGATTTACTTGCTCCCTAAGTTAGGTTTTCTAAGTTTTCTCTTGTATAAGTATAGGGCTTCCTTCATCAATGAAAGGCAAGAGTTTTCACCTAAAGCTTGTTCAATTTTCGTTTGGTGCGTTCGATTTCGTTTGGTGTGTTCGACTTTTACATGGTATCAGAGCCATCGTGAAACTCTTCAAGTAGAAAAGTAATGGCAGCTCTGATAGGTGGTGCTGGTGGAGGAGGCGTTACCCAAGGAATGGAGGGTGATGCTGCAGTCGTATGGAAGACCATCTCTCCGTACGACATCACTTCGAATGATAATCCTTGTTTAATTATCACACAGGTCCAGTTGACCAGTGAGATCTATGAGGAATGGGCACGGTTGTTTAGAACGGCGCTGCGTGCAAGGAAGAAGTTTGGTTTTGTTGATCGATTAATTAAGAAGCCCGGTGAAGATTCGGTCGATTATGAGGATTGATGGACTATCAATTCTCTTCTGGTGTCATGGATTAGGAATTCGATCGAGCCCACTCTTCAGACCACTATATCACACATGGAGGTGGCAAAAGATTTATGGGAGAATATCCGAGAACGTTTCTCCATGGAAAACGGACCTCGGATTCAGGGTTTGAAAGCTGCTTTGGCCGGTTGTAAGCAAAAGGGATTGACTATTGCTGCTTACTATAGAAAATTGGCTATGGTGTGGGAAGAACTTGGAAATTGTGATAAGTTTCCAACTTGTTCGTGTGGAAATTGCACATGCAATCTAGCGGTTGCACTGGAGAAGAAGAGAGAGGATGACAGAGTTCATTTATTTCTTATGGGTCTGGATAAAATTCTTTATGGAACCGTCCATTCCAATCTCTTGGCTCAGGATCCGCAGCTATCGATGAATCAAGTCTACCAAAAAGTAATTCAAGATTAACGGCTCAAGGGGATGGCACGAACTTAGGAAGAACGAGGGGAGGTGATAACGTTTGCTGCACAACGATCACCTCCACCAAAGAAAGGCTATAAGGAGTGCCACTTGTGCGATCGAGGTGGACATCCTCCGGAACGCTGCTATGAAGTTATTGGTTATTCGGAGGGTTGGGTGCATTATCCAAAGCAAGGTTCTCCGAGTGGAGGACGTGGTAGAGGAAAAGCTGAAGGTAACAAAGGTGGAAGAGGGCATGGACTGTTGAACCCTCCCAAAACTGAATACAAGTATGCATCGGGATGTAATTTCAACAAAATGGGGACTCCAAAGGGCTTCTTTTGAGTCGCCACCTAATTTAAGGATTATTAAGAACCAATTGTTAATTAATGATTGCATTTCTTCCTTCTTTTAAAAGGAAAATAAGTCTCAGAGATTCTTAGGTAAGTGGTTCTTTTATTTCCGAAAGAAGGTCTTTTATGAAAAGAGCATTTTCGAAAATACGGTAAAAGCGGTTAATCTGGCCATTTTCACGAATTTTATAAAGATAAAATAATTTAGAATTTTAGAAAAAATATAGGATAAATAAATAAAGAAGTAAATAAATGTGTAACTAAATAATAAGTAAATATATAATAGATAAATAATAAATATTTAAATAAATAAATAGCTGAATATTTAAAAAAATAAGTAAATGGATAAATAAATAATTTAAATATAAATAATAATAATAAATAAACAAATTTAATTGAATTTTAATTTGCACTCATTAACTGACAAACGGTTCTTAATAACTTAAATTAATTGGCGCGTTCCAAGGAAACGGGATAAACAATTATTTAAACAGTTCTAAACATGTGATAAGATAACAATTTTAATAAAAAGCGGCTATCCTACCAAGCTTCTAAGTCCTTGTCCGATTTTCAAGGATCCTAAGACATGCTTTTCTAAAAAGGACGGGAGAGAAGGAGTTTAGAAGGTAGAACCCGGATAGCAAATTCAACACAAGCCCTGTATTTCACAAAGCTCATTCATTCATATTTAGGAGACTTGAACTCGAAATGCAAAAGCGAATCTCGAACAATTCCAATGCCAATTAGGCAATCTCAATTTGCGAGTTTTGACTCAAACTCGTCCCAAGAGGTGTTACATGCCAAGAAAAAATAGGAAAATAAAGGTTAGCACCTATATGTATTTACTATACTGGAAATGAACAAAGCATATAGGCTCAAATATAGAAGCAATTGTAATCAAACCAAAACTTGATCTTCTTCTAGGAAAGAATGTACTGGCAGACAAGTGGCTATCAAACACTACTAGGAACCTTGAGGTTTTCATAACGTACCAACAGGAAACAATATCCGACCTTGAGCTCAAAGACCTAGCTTAATCAACATTTAATTAGACAATCCAGACAAAGAGAATGAGAGATAAAACTCTCAGGTTAAATGATGGCTTTCTCTTGGATACTAGTTCAGATTAATATGTACTGTATTTCCTAGTCTGACATTATCAAAAGGGAACTCAATAAATGATGACTGGACTAAACTAATATCAAGCAAACTAGTAGGAAAAATTCATCTTCATATAAGGAACATGCATCAAGTTTTAACAAAACTTATACTTTCGGTAAAGAAAAATCTTGCCTTATAATTTCTTAACAGCATTCCGAGAACATGCCCAACAAATTATGTACTTAACAAAAGAAATGCAGACAAGCAGACTTAGGGATAGAGTCAAACTATGCACTTGGCAAAGGAAATGCGGACAAACAGACTTATGGACAGGGACCATTTTATACACTTGACAAAGGAAATGCAGACAAGAATGGAATTGATTCTTTGGTCACTTAATGCTCATTTTAAGCTGCAATAAACTGAGACCGGATTTCGACAATCAGCTAGTTATTTACGCTTTATCGAATGCTTGCATTCCAGAAGCTTATCTGCCAAGAACAAACAGACCTCCCATACTTGAAACTTAACCATAGGATCATACTACCTAGACCAAACCTTCATATTACACTACTACAGCATCCCAAAACATTGCCAGACCCGAGCTAAGAACTGAATACCTGCAGCTCCTTCTTTACCCTCACAAACTAGACATAAGCTCCCCTATACTTCAAATAAATACCTGAGACCTACCTTGCAAACAACCAGGATACATCCTCTGAACTACAGACCCATACCTTCTACCTGCTATCACAAACACCCTGCAACTGGAACAAAATAGGCTGAACAACATCATGGATATTTACTAGACACCCAGGCAACAGTCAACATACCTCCAGCACATACACATTGCAGTTGCTGACCACCAGACAGAAAACAAACTCCCTCACCTGCATCTCCATAATCCAAAACGTGCTATCAGCCTACACAATTAGACTTCTCATTCTTTTTTAACACCTACACACACCACTCATACACAGGCCCCATTTACTACTTCCTGGCTAACACAAGAAGACTTCTCCTAATCCCTTACCCGGACCTGCGTACACACAAACCTGCTTCTATATCAGCCCCTACAGGCCCTATCTCCTCTAGATTCTCCCTGAACCTTCACTGACTAAACATAATCCCCTGAAACCAACTAGACACCTAACAAAAACACATGCAACAGCCACCCCTTTCACTTCTCTGAAATACCACCTGCACTCTTTTCTAATCTTCCTTGAACTCTAAAACATACTCCCTACTGCCTAACACCCTCTTCTCATACCTGCATACACACATCTTTCACCTAGCAACACACCCCAAACTTCTGCACATACATACACACTTCACACATACACAGCACCTGCATAGACTACACCTATACACAGATTTCAGGCTCACACACACACTAACATGCCCTCTCCTCACTGCCCTGAAGACAACCAAAAACCTGGAACCAACTTGAAGCCCATGCATGCTCCTCAAGCTCCTGCCAACGAAACCAGACCCTATCCTAATCACCTACAAGCCAACTGCACCCCTAAACTCAAGCTAATACCTGCAGCACCTCCTGGAAGCAAAATCAAGCATTTGCCTTCTCTTTTGAACCTTCTGAAACAACCAGGAAACCACCTGCTACTCCTACTTTCTTAACTAGCTACCAGGAAAATACAGAACACCAGAGCATGCTCATACACAAACACAAGGACACACACATATACGGATGAACACACACATACCAGGACCCTGTACCCACATTCCTGGCACTGAAACTAGATAGTATAAACATGCTCTTTTGACTTGAAACAATCAAAAATTCATATGAAACACCATAATAAAATGTTAAAGACTCAAACTTTATCATTCAAGGTTCTAAATCTTCACACCTAATACAGTTCAGTTTCATTAGCAGCTTCGTACATTATATTTCAACTAACTATGATATACAAAACAAATACTGCTAGTAGCTGATATGAAAACAAGGAAACAACAAAAAAGTTAAGATTTTCTGCTGCAGGGCAGTGAAAAGGGGCGAGGATCTGAAGAAAGCGACTCGAACTAAAGCGACGACTTGAACGAGTTCTGCGACTCGGAAAACAATATAGCGACTATACTAGCGAAAAATAACTATACTATTAGAATAGGATCGAAACAGGCACGATAATATTTTGCAAAAAAAACTCAAGAAAAACTGAAGGGAATGTTAAATGTTTTTGCTCATATTTCTAGCCGTTTTTTGTAAGGTATCATCTAAAAATATCCACTGAACCTCTGCCCTTAAAAAAACTGAAGATAAATATGTATATATACCTGATGAGTTAGGGTTTTTGCCCTTTTTTGTGAAATTCCAATAATCTCCGAAAATAGGCTACTTCCTTTACAAAATTAGGGTAAAACTTGTCCAAAATTCACAGAATTTGTCCAAGTTTTATCTTTACACGTAAGGATTTGCCCGTTTGGATCATCCATGGCTCGGAATAATTTCATATTCAAAATGGACGGACAGGATTGGTTGTTGTACTGGAGAGAGGGTAAAAGGGTGGGGGACCAGAGAGTACGAATTTGGACTGATTAAGGCAATTTTTTTAGGGGGAAATGTCTTGGATCGATCGCGGGTCGAAATTGGGGCTTCAGGTCTGAGGGAAATTGGGTTGGGGCTTTTTTGAAAAGGGGAAGAAGTGTAACGGGTGTGTGTGTTAAAGTGTATATATGTATGTTTGCACGAGTGGGCTGATTTACAAGTGTAAGATCAGATTTAGCCTTTTTACACTAAGTTAATTGAAATATAGATAATTGCATGGGTAAGCTTGATTTTAGGATGAGTAGTACAGTTTTAACCTTTTCTCTCTAAAATTATGAATTTATTTTATTATTTTAAAATTGCCCCTTTGATTAAATTAATTAGACATTAAACTAAAATTTCGGGACAAAATTGGGTGTCAACAGCTGCCCCTCTTTACTCGGATAAGGATGAAAGAGTTTTTATGGTAAAGAAGTTGACGAGAACCCAATTTTGTTACGATAAAGCCAAGGACTTTGATTCCAAGGGCCAAAGTGTGAGGCTTATGGGCATGGCCAAACTCCGGTTTCCGAGTTGCCTACATAGCTCGGGCTGAGAATCAGACCATATGTAATTCGACGACACTTAGGTACGAAGACTCGCACGATTGATGGAAAAGGATGCACGAATTGGAAAGAATTCAAACTGACATCCTAATCTGAAATAAAAGATTAGGATAAAATTTGCTTGTTCGAGTGTGATTCTTCAGATCCTCGTTGACGAGTCTAACTCATATCAACGATTGCCCCAGTTCACTGCTAAGAAAAAGTTCCACGTTATGCTCCAAATGCTGCTGCGGTACTTCCAAAATTCTGTAACAATCTCGACAAACGGTAAGCGAGCAACTGCTAATAAACTATAATTATTGGAATAACAAATAAATAAAATGATAACATAAAATTGTAAATGCCAGTTTTGATATGATCAATAAGTTCTTCTTTCGATCAACTGACGAGGCGCTCCGCCCGGGGAACCTCTAGGCTGATTATTATTCTGAAACAGTAAAGTAAAACATTAAGTAAATTGAGAACAAATTGCAGAATGCAAGCTTTCATAAGATAAGTCGACTAACCATACATGATGTCTCAAGTTGACTTGTCTATCTTTATCATCTACTTCAAATATATCATGCCAATATTGCAAGTCAACTGACATCACGAGACACTCCGAAAGTGGTGCCTCAAACTGACTTGTCTATCGCTATCATCTACTTTAAATATAACATGCCAATATTGCAAGACAACCGACATTGCGAGACACTCCAAAAGTGGTGCCTCAAGCCGACTTGTTTACCGCTATTATCTACTTTAAATATAACATGCAAATATTGCAAGACAACCGACATCGCGAGATACTCCGAAAGTGGTGCCTCAAGCCGACTTGTCTATCGCTATAATCTACTTTAAATATAACATGCCAATATTGCAAGACAACCGACATCGCGAGACACTCTGAAAGTGGTGCCTCAAGACGACTTGTCTATCGCTATCATCTACTTTAAATATAACATGCCTGTTGAACCCCAAAAAAAAATTAACTCCGAAAGGCTAAAATTCAGGAATATCGACAGGATGGACTAACTCTTTTGGAGTTTTTGGAGTCGCCACCCAATTTAAGGAAAAACAGGGAACCAGATAAACAAATGCGTACAAAACTCCGTTTTATAAAAAGACAGTCTTTCTTTAAGAGATTCTAAAGGTAAGAGGTTTTGCTAATTTCGAAAGAAGGTTTTTAAGGCACTTTCGAAATTCCGTTAAAAACGGTTAATCCGACAGGTTTCCAAAATATTTGCAAGTGCTATTTATGCTCTTTTTCTAAAAATAATTAATTGAGCTATTAATTAATTCAACTAATTAAATTTAGCAAGTTTTCAAAAGATTTGCAATTTATTTGAAAGCTTTAGCTATCTTTTTTTTTCAAAATAAAATAAAGTAAATAAAAGCGCATTTTCTTTTGAAAAAGGAGCGATTTGATCGTCCCAATCTCTTTGCCAACTCGTATGTGACAGTGCATAAATGGCACTTGCTTAATTTCAACTTTAAAACCCGAGTATCACACCATAAGATGGAACTTAGATTTCAAGTCACTTTTTGCAAAGTTGTTTCGGGACATTTAGAAGTTCATGAAAACTTCTTTATAAATTTTGACTTTTTAAAGAAATTACTTCGTATCAATAAGATAGAAGTCATTTCTTATAGTCATTATTAGTCGTGGTTTTCAAAATTTATGAAATTTGCACGCATTTGCTTAAATGGCCTGATTTGCAATAAATTAAATAACGACTTCAAAAATAAAAGACAATGAACATAAAGTGAACCAAATAACTAAAACAAATCTCATATATATATTAATAAATATTCTACAAAGTTTTCATAAACATTCTAAACAAATGGAAGGATAAGAGTTTAAAAGATAAAACCCGGGAATTTGACAAACTCGCGGGAGCCTTGATTTTTCTAAAATTTCTAAAGTTTGAAAACTTGAGCCCGAGCTTGACTCCAATACAATTCCAAGCCAATAAGCCAATCCCAATTGGTGAGTTTAGCCAAACTCGATCCCAAGGAGTGTATTATGCAAAGGAAATGAGGATAAAGATTAGTATAGGAAATAATCAAACAAAGAATGAGCTAAAACAAATTACTGGATGAACAAATAACTAATACATATGCACGTCTAGCAAAACCATGTCAAAGCGCAATACAGACCTTAGAAGAGCATGCAGATCTCATTTTACAAACTATCTTGAAGAAAGATTGGCTAGCAATCAATAAACAAAGTCTGGAAAGGAAGAAAAATACAATGCTCGACCCAAACTTCCTCTTTTATCTCACAATTCCAGTAGAAAAAGAACAAATGTCTCATTTTATGATATGCCTTTCCTACTGATACTTATGACAGATTAGGAAAATATGGAACTGAACTACACCTCAACCATCATATAAAAAAAGAGCACCAAGCATTTAACCTACACTACATAAATCCTCTCTTTCGAAACATTACATAAATCAATCACAGATTTGAGATAGACCAATCTTGACTTGTATAATAGAAAAACTTAAGAGACAAAGGTTCAAACTTTTAGCAGGCTGCAACTTCAACGACTCGACTCAGGGAGAAAGACATTTGAAACATGAATTATGAATTCGGACTAACTTAGGAGTAAAATGCAGGGCCAAACCTTTTCTAATGCACGCTTTAAAGGCTTCAATTTTAAGAAGTGTCGAGACAATTTAGTAATTTTTTAATCAGAATAATGCCAAATCTTTTCTGCTGAACTTAATAATATCAATCTATTATACCCAGAGAGAAGAAGAAAGAAAAAAAAAAACAAGACTTCAACTTGAACAACTCTCAAACAACTAAACAAAACTGCAACTCTCTTGAACTTCACCTCAGACCCCTGAAACTAACTCCTTCCTGGGCCACTCTGAAACACTCGCACACAAAGACATACAGCAGCTGCTGCCTCTCACACCTTCACAGCCCTCTAACAAACACCTGAACACACACATAACACTCAACAAAACCATCAGACTCCTTCCTTAGCTCCTGAATGCCCTGCAAAACAATCAGCAACCAACTAGAACCTAAGCTAACTACCTGCGAACAATAGAATTCCCTCCTACCAACTGCAAACCATTCTCCAAAACACCTATAGCAAATAGGATCAAACCCCAAACACAAGGCACAACTTGCTTTCCCACACACTCCTGATTCCTACTACTACTAGAACTGAAACAGATCCAGCAAAGAACAAAGCAGGAACAAAAGGAACTCTTAACCACCAGAAGCTGGACAACCTGAACATTCTAAGGACCCTGCAGCAACAACAAGCTCCCTTACTGACTGAAAACAAAACTAGGAACCAAACCTGAACAACAACTAAGATCCTGCTGCCCTGGAACCTTTACAAACTGCATTAACCTCACTTAACTACGAGGACTCCATTCAAACTCACAGACCCCCTTTCTATTCCTCTTGAACCATTCCATACCTAACTATCACTTTTAATAACCTATGAATCAAGTTTCTTTTAACATTAACAAGACAAGAATCGATAAAGGTTGAAATTTTAACTTCAATATCATCATGTAAATGATAAACTGAATAAACCACAAAACAGTCCTTTATTTGATAGTCATAAGCACACAAAGAACTAATTTAAAGATTATATTCTTGGATATTAAGGGAATAGAACCTGTTGATCATTTTAGCAGCCATTTTCCAGGGAAAACACAATATTTATCAGTACACTAATCTTACAAAGAAAAATCAGACTTCCGAATCAAACATAACATGACTTCGAACCAGAATTTCAACAAGCACATCAAAATACTAATGAAAAATGAAGAGACAGAAAATGAAAACAAGTACGAGGAAAAGGCTATTACCTTTTGCGATGCAGCGAGCTGGGTCGAGGATCGATGAGTGCGACTCGAACAATTTAGACGATTTGAATGAAGTCGATGACACGAACAGGAAGCGATATGTCAAACAAAGCTTAAAATGATGTTTTTAATTCCAAAACCGAAACCAGAATGCTGTATAAAAGTCAGTTTATATGCTCTGTCTAATTTAAGAACTCGGAACTTTAAAGCTTAAAGAAAATTCCTCTTCCCCTTCTATATTCACGGCTGTTCCCTGCTTTCCCTATCCCCCCATTAGCGGCTCAGAACGTCTTTGAACCCTCTCTCTGCTGCTACTATCCACTTCATTAACGGCTGCCTTAAATTTCCCCTTTTATCTCTCCACGATTTAGGGTTCTATGGGTTGTGAAAATACTGAAAAACCCTCCAACGGATCTAATTGGATAAGGTTCGTACGGAGATGGTGATGTGGAGGCGAGGACCAGAGTTTTGAATCGTGGGTCGTCGGGTTTTTCAAATGGGTTGGAGAAAATGGAAAAATGGGTTGTGAGCTCAATTTTTGAAAATAGGAATAAACGTGTGTTGTTATATGTATATGCTTGCACGGATAAGCTGATTTTGAAATCAAGAACAAATTTAGCCTCCTAAAAATAATTAACTACAATAGGATCATTGCGCGGGTAGGATAGGATTGAGGGAATTTTATAAATTAGTCTTTTCCTTTAAAACTCATTAATTCTCCTTTTAAAATTTTTAAAATTAATTTTATTTAAATAATTAGACATTAATTTAAAATTTTCGGGACAAAATTGGGTGTCAACAGCTGCCCCTCTTTACCCGAAAAAGGATGAAAGAGTTTTTAGGGTAAAGAAGTTGACGAGAAACCAATTTTGTCATGACAAAGCCAAGGCTTTTGATTCCAAGAACCAAAAGGCGAGGCTTATGGATATGGCCGAACTCCGGTTTACGAGTTGCCTACATATCTCGGGCTAAAAGAGAATTAAGCCATATGTAGTTCAACGACGGTTAGATATAGAGACTCGCACGATTGACAAAAGAAAAGACGCACGGATAGGAAAGAACTCAAACTGACGCCTAATCTGAAATGAAAGATTAGGTAAGACTTGCTCGTTCGAGTGCGATTCTTCAGATCCTCGTTGACGAGTCTAGCTCATATCAACGATTGCCCCAGTTCACTGCTAAGAAAAAGTTCCACATTATGCTCCAAATATTGTTGCGGTGCTGCTAAATCCTGTAATAAACTTGACAAACGGTAAGCGAGTAACTGCAAATAAAGATGAAGTAATAAATGAATAACGACAATAAGACTTGTAGATGTTGTTTGCAATATCAATGATAAGCTTGTCTCCAATCGACTAATGGAGAAATCTGGCTTTGTGAGGTAAGATGACTTCAGGGCCGTTAGTAGACTAAAGATAAAGCAATAAAAGCTTCAATTAATAGGAACGTAAAGTGAACTTTAAACTCTAAATAATGAGGATAAAATGCCGCCTATTCGAAAATAACCATGATAAAGCCTACAACTTTAAATCATGAAGAGACAATTTGAAAATAATATTGGATTGCACTCCAACCAGAAGTAGGAATACATCCGAAGTATTCACATTATCCTGCATGTCTTAACAAACTTATTAGAAACATAAGGCTATAAAGATATGTATAGAAAATGTATAACCGCCTCAGGAGGCTACAAAATGCTCAAGAAAGTGTGCTAATATTAAACGTCTATCGAGATTATAAAAGATTACTCCTTAGAGGAATTTAAATAATTAACACCTTCGAGGTGGCAGAAATACGCCTTTGAGGCAATAAAATTACGCCTTAGAGGCATTCAAATAACTAACACCTTCGAGGTGACATAAATACGCCTCCGGGGCAACAAAATTACGCCTTAGAGGCATTCAAATAACTAACACCTTTGAGGTGACATGAATACGCCTCTGGGGCAACAAAATTACGCCGTAGAGGCATTCAAATAAATAACACCTTCGAGGTGACATGACTACGCCTCCGGGGCAACAAAATTACGCCTTAGAGGCATTCAAATAACTAACACCTTCGAGGTGACATGAATACGCCTCCGGGGCAACAAAATTACGCCTTAGAGGCATTCAAATATCTAACACCTTTGAGGTGACATAAATACGCCTCTGGGGCAACAAAATTTCGCCTTAGAGGCATTCAAATAATTAACACCTTCGAGGTGACATAAATACGCCTTCGGGGCAACAAAATTTCGCCTTAGTGGCATTCAAATAATTAACACCTTCGAGGTGACATAAATACGCCTCCGGGGCAACAAATACGCTTATCGAAAGCGTGAACATAAAGACGCTTCTCGAAAGCTTGAAATATAAAGAAGCTTTTTGAAAGCGTGAGAAAGTGAATACGTTATACTCTCCGAACTCTTCCACGGAGGAATGGTCTTGATTATAACACAAAGTGAACCCCTTAGGATTGACAATATCTGAAAATCAAAAATAGAACTTTAGTAAGCGTTCACATGAAGTGAAAGAGAAATGAACAAATATGCTTAACAAATTGCAAGAGTTATGGGAAATAGAAATGCCGCCTTTCGGCAAAGTGGAAAAGCGTCGAGTCATGAAGCACGAGCTTTATCCAAATATTTTGCAATCCAAGCGATGAGAATCTTAGAGATTGACTTGCTAAGATGTTTATCCTCCTTTGCGGATCTTAATGTCCCTGCTCTCAAAGAAAAATTGTTAGTTTTGGGAGGGAGGGGGGAGCGTTTGATTCATGCTGGCTTGAGCCTTCATTCTTCAACCGCTTCCTTCTTCTCCCTTTGTCTAGATTTGCGATCCGTCTTTTGAGACTTGACCAACAAACTCTTTGTCAAGCAATACGGCTTTTGCAAAATCTGCCCCAGTTATGATCTTTCAAATCTTCAACTTGCCTTGCAAAATTTGCCCCAGTTGCTATTTTCAAACTTCATCTCACTTTGCAAAATTTGCCCTAGTTGACTTTTAGGGGGGAAACTAAAAATTTTTATATTATAGAGTCGAGCCCGTTGAGAGTGGCTACGTATCCTTCCTTGGGAATCAGACCGTGCATAGTTCTGCTTACATAAAGATTTGGGGAATATGGCAATCTAAGTGCGAAGCCGAATCCGAATTGGAATGCTTACACATCTGCCCAGATGCATAGTTTGGAATTACATCATCAAAGATAAACAAACCTAAAGCATTATAAAATCTGATCGAATCCGATGTGGATTGCTTACTTATCCTGTTGCCATTTCAGGAATCAGATCAAAAGTAGTTCAATATTACATAAAGAGGAAATAGGGGATTCCTATGCTAGTGTAACCGAGCTCTATGTGAGTTGCTTACGTATCCCAGCCCTGGGAATCAGGTTACACGTAGTTCGCATTACAATCAAAATAAAATGAGAAAAACACTTGCTTGCGCCGCTTCTAAGCTAACTTGATTGCACTTGGATTGATAACTTTTGGCCAGACTGTAAGAGTGAGCCTTTTTTGCAAATGAGACCATTTCAGCAGCAGTCATTCTACTAAATCTCCAGGCATTGGTTCTCTCATCTGGATTGATCCATCTTCGATTAAATCTTGGATCTTGTGTTTAAGAGTAACACATTCGTTAGTGTCGTGCTTGAAAAATTCTGCATGGTAAGCACAATATTTGGTTCCATCAACCCATTGTTGGGGAGGGTCAAATGTACCATTTCCTGATAAAGGTTCTAGCATTTCCACATCTTTTAATCTTTCATACAATTGAGCCTGTGGTTCACCTAAATATGTTTATTTTCGACGTTGCTTCTTCTCATATTTGGGATACGATCCTGACGGTTTAGATTGGCGGGCCACTGGTGGCAAATGTTGTTGCGGATAATTGTATGCTTGCGGTTGTGAATAAGGGTGATAAGCGGTTGCTGCAAATTGATGGTAATTGGGTTGGGCATTATAGACTGGACATGGCACGGGTGGAATTTGATGCTACTTGGATAAGTTGGATATAGTGTGCTTCTATAAATAGATTGGTTTGACGAGTTTCTGAAGGTTGGCTTCTTGTTTGGCCTTTGGTCGATATCAGCCATGTCAATTCCAAATTCATCTTCCCTCTTTCTCTTCTCAAAATTGCCCATACCAGTATGGATGGCTTGCGTAGTTGCCTTCATTGCGGCAAAACTTACAATTCGCCCTGTCTTAACCCCTTCTTCAACCATCTCTCCCATCACAATAAGTTCAGAATATGGTTTACCCATCATAGGGAGCAAGTGCATGTATTAAGAATCATCTTGGGCTCGGATGAAGTATTTTACCGTGTCTTCCTCAGTCATTGGTGGTCGCACCCTTGCAGCCTGCTCACGCCATCTCAGTGCGTATTCCCTAAAGGTTTCTGTTGGTTTCTTCTTCAGATTGGACAAGGTTATAAGGTCAGGAGTCATCTCGACATTGTACTCAAACTGCTTTATAAAATCACTGGCTATGTCATCAAACTCACGCCACTTGCTTATATCCTGTCTTGCAAACCATTCAGCAGCAATACCTTCAAGACTATGACTGAAGAAGGCCATCAGAAGTTCCTATTTACCTCCCGCAACCCTCATTCGGTTGAGATATTTGGTCAAATGAACAAATGGGTCACTATGACCATCATACATATCAAATTTTGGCACTTTAAACCCGGGAGGAAGAGTAACGTCAGGGTATAGATAAAGATTGCGGTAGGAGATACTTTGACGTCCTCTAGATACTTGCAAATCCTTGATGGATTGCTGCATGATTTTCATCATTTGGATTATCTCCCCTTTCTCAACTGTCCTTCCCCGCTTTTCCACCGTTACGGGCACTTCACTTTATGGCACATAGTTAGTGAAATCCACGTTCTTACCATTGGGGTCATGCTCATAGTATTGGTCTTTGGGATATCCTTGTCTTGGATCATTGGCATTTTGAGGAGCATCAGCCACAACAATGGGTGCTTTGGATTGTGGAGGACAAGGAGTATCTTTGGCAGGTAAATATTGATAGTGAGGCAAGTTGTTCTGGTTAATGAATGCATTTGGGATGTTGTTAACTGGTGCAAGCATATGAATGACACTGGAATTTAAAGGCGTGTTCGGATTGGAAGTTTCAACATTGGGATTCAGAGTTGATAGCACGGCTGGCGCATTTCTGTGGCTCGACCCTTTCATTCTTTCTAGTTCAGCTTGCATACATTCAATCTGCTTAGCCATTCTAGCAATTCATTCGTCAGGAACAACAACTGCTTGCTCATTAGAACATGCAGGGATACCAGTCTGATCATTAGTCAAATCAGTCATTTTTTGCTTCACTTTGGATTAGACGCTTAACCAACTCGGGAGTCAACACGAATCAAACTCTCTCTTTTGGGGGATAATCAAAACAAAAGGAAAAAAAATCAAAAGGT
The DNA here is from genome assembly GCA_037355625.1 of Petunia x hybrida. NCBI lineage: Eukaryota > Viridiplantae > Streptophyta > Magnoliopsida > Solanales > Solanaceae > Petunia > Petunia x hybrida. Next base: position 2,242,293 of record JBBBVM010000080.1, read on the forward strand.
AATTATGTTAGTTTCCTGATCATTGGCATAATTGCAGACAATCACGTAGCGCGCGTTACGTAGCGCTTTGCATTTTAAACCAGTTTGACATGTGGCAATCACAATTAATTGAGCGTAAATGAAAATGCGGGCGTGTCCTACCCTGTAAGGTACCTCTTTGTGCTAGAGGTAAGCCTAATCGCGCAAATAAGTGGTAACGAAAAATAGTTCATGCCAGTTCTGAGCATTCAGATTTAGAATAAGCAATAAATAACAATAATTGATAACAATCATCTCTCCGCCTTGACACAGCAATTCCGCTATTCCAACTAACTTCCAAAAGTTGGCGTCAACTCAAAATTCTAACACAGCTCAAGCCCTCCACAATATTTGCACAGAATTCTAAACCCAAATGCCTAAAACCTGAAACTATCCCCATACACCTTTTGTAAACATCCACACTCCTCCAAGAACAACTCCTAATTATTTACAACATCCAGGGGTGAGATTTCCAACTGCCTTCACAATACCAGACTGCAAATCATAAAAGGTTCCAATTGACCTTTTACAAATAAAACCTCACTGGTCCTTGGCTTTGGACAAGCCTATCAGCTTCCTAGGTTTTGCAAGGCTCACAGACCTTGTTCATAGGGCTCCTCACTGTTCCTCGGCTTTAATCAAGCCTCTCAGTTTCCTAGGTAGCCAAGACCGCACTGGTCTTCAAGGAGGGATCCCACTGGTCATTCAAAGACATAGGGGCTTCGCTCTCCTAGTATGCGACAAGCATACTTCAATTTTATAAAGTTGCAGCTGGATAATCAACATAGGCCTGCACACACGCAAAGCCATTCACGAGAGGGACCCACTGATCCTTTCAAAGACACCCGGGGCTTCACCTCTTAGATCTCACTCCACTAGGCCATCTCCAAAACACAACCAACCAAATCTGCCGAACTTTCCCCCGGACTGCAATTTTGTCTATGATCTCAATTCTGCTAAATTCTTCCATTTTTTGTCTATGATCTCATATTTGAGGACTACAATGTTGAAAAATGATTGGAATGAGGTCCAATGCGCGTCAATTCTAAAGCTGCATTACTTTTGACACCCTCACTTGCACAAACACTAGAGTCCTCAAATATGATGTTTTCTATTTCCTCACTTGACTCTAATGTGATTTCCTCAACCTTGGCATCATCAACTAATATTTGGTCGAGTGGTAGGAATTCCACTTTTTGCTCCTCAAATTGGCTTCTAAGCTCTTCTATCTCAAATGTACTAATCACGACAACTGATAATTGGGCTTCAGACACCTCAACAATATCACTCATCTCCTCCAAGTCGTGAATAGTCAAGCCAAATTCGTCGATCTCTTGCCTGAGCACAACCCTCTCTTCTATAAATTGCCTCGTCATATTTGCAAGTTCACTCCTGAAATCCCCATAAGCTTCTAAGAGTTTGGCTTGCTCCATTAGCCAAGTTTTGCTAACAACCTGAACTTTATCGCTCCTGTCAAACTCACAAACATCATTAGAATCATCACAACAATTATTGGGAGAAGGAGCATGACACTTAGGACGATCATTCCACCGACCACCACACAATTTACAAAAATTCCAATCAAAGGTGGTAGAAAATTCACATAACCAGTCTCGCAGGGTTGGAAGACTCGGGCAATTTTCCCAAAAATGATGTCCTCCACAAAGTAGACAAGAATCAACAAAATTTGAGCAACCATCATTCGACCCACTTTCATTAAAGGATGCCATGTAAACTAGTAATACAAAAATAAACTAAAATTAAACCTGAATAGAAAATAACAAATCGTTCAAAAGAAAACAGTCAATGTTTAGTCCCCGGCAACGGCGCCAAAAACTTGTTGCTCCCAACGCACATGCAAGTATACGTGGTCGACAAGTAATAAAGTGATAAGTAGAGTATCGTTCCCACGAGGACTATTCAGACTGAATTCTAGCAAACACTTTATATAAACTATTCAGGGATCTTTTCTAATGGTTGAGATTTTTACTAACTAAATACAGTAATAAAAACAAGTAACTGAAATCAAGTAACAGAGCAAATTCTAAGTTGTTATCAATAAAAGATGACGGTCCCGGGTCAGAGTTACGAACAATCCAGTTGAGTTTTTCAGTTGATTCTACTTCTTGATTTCCTAGATTGCTAACTACAGGTTAAATGTACCCATGAAAACCTTTCGATTCTTCACGGTCTATGCAGGCTACTCCAATCCCTATATGTCTATGGGTTGAATCACGTGCACGCATTGACGAATCATGTAATGAGTTAAACTAGGCAAGCAAGTATATGTCTATCCTACTCACAAATTGGTTCCCCGATGCCCGGGTTCACAAACTAGTCCTATTCTTTCTTATTGCGTAATTAAATTCCCTCTTTCGAGTTCAATCTAAAAACCATGGATAGTGTTCAATTATCAGGCCTCAATAATCAAACAATTATGATCAAGAAAGAGTAAACAATCCGTAATGGTAAATCAATATATAGAAATCAACTTTCAAACATCAACCTTCATGTATTTACTCTAACCCGAGAACAAACAAACTATAAAATTAAAGAGAAGAATAAGAGAAAGAGAGAAAGAACTTGTGTAGAAGACATCTAGGGCTCCTCCCCCCTCCTCCAAAACTTGCTCCAAAGTCTGAACTCCTCTCAAAAACTCAGTAAAAGAGTATTTATAGAGTTTACAAACACCTAGTAATAAGTTACACCTAATCCTAGACGAAATAGGAAGTAAAAACCGCTCCAGGGGCGCTATAACGGGCGCCCCGCGCCTCGTAACGCGCTACAACAATCAGAACCCGTCGAACTTGGCACGCTTTTGGTCCGCGGCGCATGGAGAACCGCGCCTGGGGGTGGCGCGCGCTGGAGGGCGCGGCGCATGGCCCACGGCGCCCAGCCATTTTTCTGTTCCGTTCCTCCTTTTCTCGTTTCGTGTTGTGCCTTCGTGTGCTCGATCCAATCCTCAATCAAAATCCAATCTTTTCTCGCTCAATCATGCTCTTAAAAGCTCCAATTGCACTGCACAACAACCTACATACACACGACATTAAATCAGTGCAAAATCACATTCATAAACCATAAAACGAGCGAATAAGGTACTAAAACGTGAGGAAATATTAAGGAAATATAGGCATAAAATGCCAAACATCAACAACATAGGAGACAAAATTCCAAATCTGATTTTGCTCAAAACATGGTTAGGACTGAGGATTCGTTATCACACAGCACATAATATGCATTGTCGTTGGGTTTCAAGAACCCGTTGACAAAATGGCGGTTTCTTAACTCTTGGAAACGGTATCAAGGACCGGGTCCAAACTAAGGTGTATATGCATGCATGACCTAATCTCCTTCTAAGAGTGGGCTAACGGTTGAGGCTGACTTGACCTATACGGGATAGACCTGGCCTCACAACGCAGTAGAACTGGCCATGACAAAACCAGGCAATCTCAATATCCCGAACTAACTTTTGGTGACACGAAGGAAGTTTCAAAGAGTGAGGTAAGGGCAATGCCCTTCCTGCGTACCTACCCGTCAAGCGGGTGCCCGTGATGAAATCGAGGAGGTGAAAGAGAATTGACAGGCTCCATGAGGAAGGAAATATGAACGGAATGCGCACTATGCACAAATAAAATGTAATACATGCTTTCTATAACAAACCAAACAAACAGATATAATAAAGCAAATAAATTAGGCATGCTAGTTGCAAATAATTGGAAACCTTTATGGTCAAAACCTTTATTGATCCCCAGCGGAGTCGCCATGCTGTTGAACCCCCAAAAAAAATTAACCCCGAAAGGCTAAAATTCAGGAATATCGACAGGATGGACTAACTCTTTTGGAGTTTTTGGAGTCGCCACCCAATTTATGGAAAAACAGGGAACCAGATAAATAAATGCGTGCAAAACTCCGTTTTATAAAAAGACGGTCTTTCTTTAAGAGATTCTAAAGGTAAGATGTTTTGCTAATTTCGAAAGAAGGTTTTTAAGGCACTTTCGAAATTCTGTTAAAAACGGTTAATCCGACAGGTTTCCAAAATATTTGCAAGTGCTATTTATGCGATTTTTCTAAAAATAATTAATTGTGCTATTAATTAATTCAACTAATTAAATTTAGCAAGTTTTCAAAATATTTGCAATTTATTTGAAAGCTTTAGCTATCTTTTTTTTTTCAAAATAAAATAAAGTAAATAAAAGCGCATTTTCTTTTGAAAAAGGAGCGATTTGATCGTCCCAATTTCTTTGCCAACTCGTATGTGACAGTGCATAAATGGCACTTGCTTAATTTCAACTTTAAAACTCGAGTATCACACCATAAGATGGAACTTAGATTTCAAGTCACTTTTTGCAAAGTTGTTTCGGGACATTTAGAAGTTCATGAAAACTTCTTTATAAATTTTGACTTTTTAAAGAAATTACTTCGTATCAATAAGATAGAAGTCATTTCTTATAGTCATTATTAGTCGTGGTTTTCAAAATTTATGAAATTTGCACGCATTTGCTTAATGGTCTGATTTGCAATAAATTAAATAACGACTTCAAAAATAAAAGACAATGAACATAAAGTGAACCAAATAACTAAAACAAATCTCATATATATATATATTAATAAATATTCTACAAAGTTTTCATAAACATTCTAAACAAATGGAAGGATAAGAGTTTAAAAGATAAAACCCGAGAATTTGACAAACTCGCGGGAGCCTTGACTTTTCTAAAATTTCTAAAGTTTGAAAACTTGAGCCCGAGCTTGACTCCAATGCAATTCCAAGCCAATAAGCCAATCCCAATTGGTAAGTTTAGCCAAACTTGATCCCAAGGAGTGTATTATGCAAAGGAAATGAGGATAAAGATTAGTATAGGAAATAATCAAACAACGAATGAGCTAAAACAAATTACTGGATGAATAAATAACTAATATATATGCACGTCTAGCAAAACCATGTTAAAGCGCAATACAGACCTTAGAAGAGCATGCAGATCTCATTTTACAAACTATCTTGAAGAAATATTGGCTAGCAATCAATAAACAAAGTCTGGAAAGGAAGAAAAATACAATGCTCGACCCAAACTTCCTCTTTTATCTCACAATTCCAGTAGAAAAAGAAAAAATGTCTCATTTTATGATATGTCTTTCCTACTGATACTTATGACAGATTAGGAAAATATGGAACTGAACTACACCTCAACCATCATATAAAAAAAGAGCACAAAGCATTTAACCTACACTACATAAATCCTCTCTTTCGCAACATCACATAAATCAATCACAGATTTAAGATAGACCAATCTTGACTTGTATAATAGAAAAACTTAAGAGACAAAGGTTCAAACTTTTAGCAGGCTGCAACTTCAACGACTCGACTCAGGGAGAAAGACATTTGAAACATGAATTATGAATTCGGACTAACATAGGAGTAAAATGCAGGGCCAAACCTTTTCTAATGCACGCTTTAAAGGCTTCAATTTTAAGAAGTGTCGAAACAATTTAGTAATTTTTTAATCAGAATGATGCCAAATCTTTTCTGCTGAACTTAATAATATCAATCTATTATACCCAGAGAGAAGAAGAAAGAAAAAAAAACAAGACTTCAACTTGAACAACTCTCAAACAACAAAACAAAACTGCAACTCTCTTGAACTTCACCTCAGACCCCTGAAACTAACTCCTTCCTGGGCCACTCTGAAACACTCACACACAAAGACATACAGCAGCTGCTGCCTCTCACACCTTCAGACCCCGCTAACAAACACCTGAACACACACATAACACTCAACAAAACCATCAGACTCCTTCCTTAGCTCCTGAATGCCCTGCAAAACAATCAGCAACCAACTAGAACCTAAGCTAACTACCTGCGAACAATAGAATTCCCTCCTACCAACTGCAAACCATTCTCCAAAACACCTATAGCAAATAGGATCAAACCCCAAACACAAGGCACAACTTGCTTTCCCACACACTCCTGATTCCTACTACTACTAGAACTGAAACAGATCCAGCAAAGAACAAAGCAGGAACAAAAGGAACTCTTAACCACCAGAAGCTGGACAACCTGAACATTCTAAGGACCCTGCAGCAACAACAGGCTCCCTTACTGAATGAAAACAAAACTAGGAACCAAACCTGAACAACAACTAAGAGCCTGCTGCCCTGGAACCTTTACAAACTGCATTAACCTCACTGAACTACCAGGACTCCATTCAATCTCACAGACCCCCTTTCTATTCCTCTTGAACCATTCCATACCTAACTATCACTTTTAATAACCTATGAATCACGTTTCTTTTAACATTAACAAGACAAGAATCGATAAAGGTTGAAATTTTAACTTCAATATCATCATGTAAATGATAAACTTAATAAACCACAAAACAGTCCTTTATTTGATAGTCATAAGCACAAAAAGAATTAATTTAAAGATTATATTCTTGGATATTAAGGGAATAGAACCTGTTGATCATTTTAGCAGCCATTTTCTAGGGAAAAAACAATATTTATCAGTACACTAATCTTATAAAGAAAAATCAGACTTCCGAATCAAACATAACATGACTTCGAACCAGAATTTCAATAAGCATATCAAAATACTAATGAAAAATGAAGAGACAGAAAATGAAAACAAGTACGAGGAAAAGGCTATTACCTTTTGCGATGCAGCGAGCTGGGGCGAGTATCGATGAGTGCGACTTGAACAATGTAGACGATTTGAATGAGGTCGATGACACGAACAGGAAGCGATATGTCAAACAAAGCTTAAAATGATGTTTTTAATTCCAAAACCGAAACCAGAATGCTGTATAAAAGTCAGTTTATATGCTCTGTCTAATTTAAGAACTCGGAACTTTAAAGCTTAAAGAAAATTCCTCTTCCCCTTCTCTATATATTCACGGCTGTTCCCTGCTTTCCCTATCCCCCCCATTAGCGGCTCAGAACGTTTTTGAACCCTCTCTCTGCTGCAACTCTACACTCCATTAACGGCTGCCTTAAATTTCCCCTTTTATCTCTCCACGATTTAAGGTTCTATGGGTTGTGAAAATACTGAAAAACCCTCCAACGGATCTAATCGGATAAGGTTCGTACGGAGATGGTGATATGGAGGCGAGGACCAGAGTTTTGAATTGTGGGTCGTCGGGTTTTTCAAACGGGTTGGAGAAAATGGAAAACCGGGTTGTGAGCTCAGATTTTGAAAATGGGAATGAATGTGTGTTGTTATATGTATATGCTTGCACGGATAAGCTGATTTTGAAATCAAGAACAAATTTAGCCTCCTAAAAATAATTAACTACAATAGGATCATTGCGCGGGTAGGATAGGATTGAGGGAATTTTACAAATTAGTCTTTTCCTTTAAAACTCATTAATTCTCTTTTTAGAATTTTTAAAATTAATTTTATTTAAATAATTAGACATTAATTTAAAAATTTTGGGACAAAATTGGGTGTCAACAATGCCAATATTGCAAGACAACCGACATCGCGAAACATTCCGAAAGTGGTGTCTCAAGCCGACTTGTCTATCGCTATCATTTACTTGAAAGAAAAGTGCATATCCTATTTGTGGGTGGAAGGACCCGAGATATCCTATTTGTGGGTGGAGAAACCCGAGATATCCTATTTGTAGGTGGAAGGACACGATATATCCTATTTGTGGGTGGAGAAACCCGAGAAATCCTATTTATGGGTGGAAGGACTCAATGATATCCTATTTGTGGGTGGAATGACCCAAGATATCCAATTTGTGGGTGGAAAGACCCGAGATATCCTATTTGTGGGTGGAAAGACCCGAGATATCCTATTTGTGGGTGGAATGACTCGAGATATCCTGTTTGTGGGTTGAAGAACCCGAAGATATCCTATTATTTGTGGGTGGAGAAACCCGAGATATCCTATTTGTGGGTGGAAGGACCCGATGATATTCTATTTGTGGGTGGAAAAATTCGAGATATCCTATTTGTCGGTGGAAGGACCTGAAATATCCTATTTGTGGGTGGATAAATCCGAGATATCCTATTTGTGGGTGGAAGAACCCGAAATATCCTATTTGTGGGTTGAAGGACCCGATGATCTCCTATTTGTCGGTGGAAAAACCCGAAATATCCTATTTGTAGGTGGAAGGACCTGAAATATCCTATTTGTGGGTTGATAAAACTGAGATATCCTATGTGTGGGTGGAAGAACCCGAGATATCCAATTTGTGGGTAGAAAGACCCGAAGATATCCTATTTTTGGGTGGAAAGACCCAACGATATCCTATTTGTGGGTGGAAGGAACCGAGATATCCTATTTATGGGCAGAAGGACCCGAGATATCCTATTTGTGGGTGGAAGGACCCGAATATCCTATTTGTGTGTGGAAGGGCCCGAATATCCTATTTGTGGGTGGATAAACCTTGTATCTTGCAAAATCTGAAGTCGTCTTGCTTGTGCTGGTGATGCGATAATCGAGCAAAAGCTAAAATTACAAAGACAGAAATAAAGTTGTTCTGCATATGCGATAAGGCAAATATTCTTCGAGGAACTAGTAGTGGCGAGTTCTTCTCGTTTTGCTGCTTAAGATTCCTGCATTCAAAGAAAAATTGTAAGTACTATAAAATTTATGGGAAGTCGCGACACTCTGCATTGCTCCTTCCACCTTGATGCTGAACTTTGCGGTAAATGCAAAATTTGCCCCTGTTTAATCAAAGAACAATTGTTAGTTTTTGATCAAATAACGGTTGACTTGATTAAACACCTAATTTGGCTTCAAATCTGCATTTTGCTTATATGGCGATCAAATGTGTTGTTGCTGCGATAATCTATAATTCTTGAAAATCTTCCCTTTGCACAAGATAAACCATCTAAAACTGCTTTAGATTATTTGGGGAAAATAGGATTTCATTGATTTTGGGTCTAAACCCAATAAGGGTAGCAAAAACTAACGTAGTTCATTACAACGGAATAAGTAAAATTGCGACATAGTAGTAAAACATAAGATAGTTGGGCAATGAAATGTCATTTCAAGCTGCAAAATGCGGTCTTTTCAGTCTTCTTAGCTTGCTCACCGCTTCTTCTTTGAATATCTCGGGGCTGATGCCTCGCCTTTAACAAAAATTGCGCCTGCGGAAGGAATGCTGCAATTACCACTAAATGGATCTTCTTGTACTATTATTTTGCCATTATCAATCAAAGCTTTGAATCTTGTATCTCAAGCCACTGCATTCTTCAGTATCATGACCTTAGATATTTGAATGATAAGCACAATTCTTTAATGGATCAAAAATGTGGAGGCAGATGCTTAGGAATTGTCCCTTTCCTTGGTTGCAAAAGTCCTTCAGCTTGCAATTTTTCACATATGCTTGTCACAGACTCGTCTAGAGAGTGAATGTATTCTTCTTACTCTTCTTTGATGTCGGATAATCGGAATATGATTGTTGAAACTGACTTTGAGAGCCTTGCAAATTTGAGAGTTTCTCTGATTGAGTGGTGTATACAAATAAACTAGAAGGAATTTTTCTCGCTGCTATGCCTTTTTCTATCAGTTTTCCCAGTTTGACCAATTCAGACAAACTGCTTGCATTATCGACGACCATTTTGTCATAGTAAATGCCTTCTTGCATGTCAATGAAAGTTGCTATTAGCTTATCCTCAGGCAAGGGAGGATGCATCTTAGAAGCCTGTAACCTCCACCTCATAGCATATTCTTCAAAAGACTCATGAGACATCCTCATAATGTTGCGCATATCAAACACATCGGGATCTCCTACTATGTTGAACTTGTATTGTTCCACAAAGTCATGAGCCATATCCTCCCATGTGTGCCATTTGGCAAAATGTTGTTTGGTATACCGTGCAAGTGTCATTCCTGATAAACTTTGAATGAAAAATTCATCCGCAAAGCTTCATTCTTGCCAATTCCAATTAATCTGCTGCAATAATCTTTCAAATGAGCATACGGGTTTCCATTTCCATCTAAAGTATGAAATTTTGGTATCTTATACCCATGTGGATGCTCAATGCCCGGGTGAATGCATAAGTCTTCATAACATAAACTCTGAATGTTCCTAGAGCGCAACTCATCTCTAATGACCTTATGCAAATTGCGGATTTATCTCTCCATGCTATGTGAATCAGTTGTTTCAACTTCTTTTCTAGGCAATTCTTATGGGCGCACTATCACCTAATTTGATTGACTCCCCAAAGCAGGCATAGTGACAAAAGGTGGTTGGTATAAAGTTGCAGCTGGCCAAGCACTTAGATTGGTAAGATATTCTTGCGGGATTTGTGGATATATAGAATGTATAGGCATTGGGTAATTAGGCATTGTCAAGTAAGGTGGATTGGAGGTAAAACTTGTATTTAGCAAAGGTTTGCTACTGTATACAAAGTTGACGATCCTATTCCTTTGGACCATATGTTCTTCAACATCATCATTCTACGCTTGCAAGATACCCATACCAGAACTGATGCCGGAAGCTGCTTTCCCATATTGTTTTCTCCTTGATGCAGATTCTCAGCCATTTCAGTGTTCAATGCTAGTCAATCTTTAACAAATGAATTCTACACATTGAATAAAAGCAAGGTAATACGTAAAATAGTAATGCACGCATAAGATTTTAAGTATAAAATAGGCCATTAGACCGAATGGATGGGACCAAATTCCCGATTAAATCAAAGGAATAAAACATTTGAGAGTGCGAAACTTGATAATCCACAAAATTTGATTTTTGTAGACGCGAGTTGAGAAAAACAACTTTGAAAGTTTTTACTAAATTAGTATGCATTCTAGACCATTTTAGCTCAAATTGCTAAAATGGTCGGCTTATTTTGAACATCAATGCTTTGCTCGACTATCGATTCTTCATTGCAAAATGACAGTCTGCATCAATCCTTGAAAACTGCTTCTAATAACGACCAAACCAACTCAATGTCTTCAACTTGCTTTTTGCAAAATTCTGCCACAGTTATGACTTCAACATTTCAACTTGCTTTGCGAAAATGCCTCAGTTATGACTTTCAATACTTCGAAATGCTTTGCAAAAGCTGCCCCAGTTATGATTTTCAAAACTTCAAATTGCTTAAGAAAAGTTGCCCCAGTTGCAATCTCTTACATCTTCTACTTGCTTTGCAAAACTTGCCCAAGTTGCTATCTTTGGGAAATAAGCCTACGTATCCCTCCTTGGGAATAAGACCGTATAGTTCTGCTTTTCTACGCTTGCTAAGGTTGCTTCTAGCCTGTTAACCTTGTCTTGTTTGGACTCGTCGTTCTCAGTCAAGTCAATCACATCATTTTGGCGAGCCATAGGTCCTCATTTAATGTTCAAAACAATTAGCCTTTTAGAACCGCACGATTTTTTTTTTTTTTTAAAAAAAAGCTGAAACTGACAGGTTAACTTATTCAAAAATGGAAAAATTGAGACCGTACTGGAAAAGACCCAAAATTTAAAAAAGACACCTATTTTGTCACATCAGAACAGATGCGAAACGCTTTTTTAATTCTGAAGTTACTTTCAAAAGGATAACTTGTGAATACTTTAAAATATGACCGTAAACAATGTTTTGCAAAATGACAAGACTGGGGTTAAGATAAACAAATTAACATTTGAAAGACATTTTAGAATAACAGTATGCATGAATTCAGATGATAGATAAATGACTTCATAAAGCGGTTAACTTTTACAAAAGATAGGTTGAAGTAACATAACGTTAATCTTACCATACCGTTGAACAAATTCAATCACTTTGCAATCAGTGTCAACAAATTTCAAGCAAGCAGCACATATTTAGCAAGTAATCGCATATTAGACAGATAATTTGACATGTGGCAACCACAAGTAATTGAGCGTAAATAAAATGCAAACGTGTCCTATCCTGTAAGATGCCTCTTTTGTGCCAGAGGTAGGCCTAATCGTCAAGTTGCACACACATGTGGATATTATAATGATACAAGCCGTTTGCCAATACAAAATTGAGATATAAATAAACTATCATAATTGTCAATTTCCCAAATTTGACATGACAAATGGCTTGGAGTTCGTTATAATATCCACACGATCACATAAGATGCAACGTCGTTGGGTCTGCAATAACCCGTCAACAAAAAGGCGGTTTCTTAATTCCTAGAAACGGTACCTAGGACCGGGTCCAAACTAAGGTGTATATGCATGCATGTCCTAAAATCTCCTTCTAAGAATGGGCTAACGGTTGAGGCTGACTCGACCTATGCGGGATAGACCAGGCCACACAACGTAGTAGAACTGGCCATGAAAAAACCAGGCAACATCAATATCCCGAACTAACTTTTGGTGACACGAAAGAAGTTTCAAAGAGTGAGGTAAGGGCGATGCCTTCCTGCGTAACTGCCCGTCAAGCGGGTGCCCCGTGATGAAATCGAGGAGGTGAAAGAGAATTGACAGGCTCCATGAGGGAGGAAATATGAACGGAATGCGGACTATGCACAAATAAAAACATGCTTCAATACAATTCACAAATATAAATTCTAAGCATACTAGTTTAGGCATGCAAACAAACAAAGAATTAAGCTACGCATACATACAATCAACACATATATAAATAAAGCAAATTCGTGTTGGTTAGAACCATTTGCGTATCCCCAGCGGAGTCGCCACGCTGTTGAACCCTCCCAAAACTGCATACAAGTATGCATCGGGATGTAATTTCAATAAAATGGGGACTCCAAAGGGCTTCTTTGGAGTCGCCACCTAATTTAAGAATTATTAGGAACCAATTATTAATTAATGAGTGCATTTCTTCCTTCTTTTAAAAGGAAAATATGTTTAAGAGATTCTTAGGTAAATGGTTCTTTTATTTCCGAAAGAAAGTCTTCCATTAAAAGACAACTTTCGAAAATCGCTTAAAGCGGTTAATCCAGCAATTTTCACGATTTTTATAAAGTTAAAATAATTTAGAATTTTAGGAAAAATATAGGATAAATAAATAAAGAAGTAAATAATAAGTAAATAAAAAAATGTGTAAGTAAATAATAAGTAAATATATAATAGATAAATAATAAATATTTAAATAAATAAATAGCTGAATATTTAATAAAATAAGTAAATGGATAAATAAATAATTTAAATATAAATAATGATAAAATAAATAAATTTAATTGAATTTTAATTTGCACTCATTAACTGACAAACGGTTCTTAATATCTTAAATTAATTGGCGCGTCCCAAAGAAACAGGATAAACAATTATTTAAACAGTTCTAAACATGTCATAAGATAACAATTTTAATAAAAAAATGGTTATCCTACCAAGCTTCTAACATGCAAACACCTTGTCCGATTTTAAAGGATCCTAAGACATGCTTTTCTAAAGGGGACGGGAGAGAAGGAGTTTAGAAGGTAGAACCCGGATAGCAAATTCAACACAAACCCTGTATTTCACAAGGCTCATTCATTCATATTTAGGAGACTTGAACTCGAAATGCAAAAGCGAAGCTCGAACAATTCTAATGCCAATTAGACAATCCCAATTTGCGAGTTTTGACTCAAACTCGTCCCAAGAGGTGTTACATGCCAAGAAAAAATAGGGAAATAAAGATTAGCACCTGTATGTATTTACTATACTGGAAATGAACAAAACATATAGACTCAAATATAGAAGCAATTGTAATCAAACAAAAACTTGATCTTCTTCTAGGAAAGAATGTACTAGCAGACAAGTGGCTATCAAACACTACTAGGAACCTTGAGGTTTTCATCACATACCAACCGGAAACAATATCAGACCTTGAGCTGAAAGACCTAGCTTAATCAATATTTAATTAGACAATCCAAACAAAGAGAATGAGAGATAAAACTCTCAGGTTAAATTATGGCTTTCTCTTGGATACTAGTTCAGATTAATATGTACTGTATTTCCTAGTCTGACATTATCAAAAGGGAACTCAATAAATGATGACTGGACTAAACTAATATCAAGCAAACTAGCAGGAAAAATTCATCTTCAGATAAGGAACATGCATCAAGGTTTAACAAAACTTATACTTTCGGTAAAGAAGAATCTTGCCTTATAATTTCTTAACAGCATTCCGAGAACACATGCCCAACAAATTATGTACTTAACAAAAGAAATGCAGACAAGCAGACTTAGGGATAGAGTCAAACTATGCACTTGGCAAAGGAAATGCGGACAAGCAGACTTATGGACAGGGACCATTTTATACACTTGACAAAGGAAATGCAGACAGGAATGGAATTGATTCTTTGGTCACTTAATGCTCATTTTAAGCTGCAATAAACTGAGACCAGATTTCGACAATCAGCTAGTTATTTACGCTTTATCTAATTCTTGCATTCCAGAAGCTTATCTGCCAAGATCAAACAGACCACCCATACTTGAAACTGAACCATAGGATCAGACTACCGAGACCAAACCTTCATATTACACTACTACAGCAACCCAAAACATTGCCAGACCCGAGCTAAGAACTGAATACCTGCAGCTCCTTCTTTACCCTCACAAACTAGACATAAGCTCCCCTATACTTCAAATAAATACCTGAGCCCTACCTTGCAAACAACCAGGATAAATCCTCTGAACTACATACCCATACCCTCTACCTGCTATCACAAACACCCTGCAACTGGAACAAAACAGGCTGAACAACACCATGGATATTTACTAGACACCCAGGCAGCAGTCAACATACTTCCAGCACACACACATTGCAGTTGCTGACCACCAGACAGAAAACAAACTCCCTCACCTGCATCTCCATAAGCCAAAACTTGCTATCAGCCTACACAATTAGACTTCTCATTCTGTTTTAACACCTACACACATCACTCATACACAGGCCCCATTTACTACTTCCTGGCTAACACAAGAAGAGTTCTCCTAATCCTTTACCCGGACCTGCATACACACAAACCTGCTTTTATATCAGCCCCTACTGGCCCTATCTCCTCTACATTCTCCTTGAAACTTCACTGACTGAACATCATCCCCTGAAACCAACTAGACACCTAACAAAAACACATGCAATAGCCACCCCTTTCACTTCCCTAAAATACCACCGGCACTCCTTTCTAATCTTCCTTGAACTCTAAAACATTCTCCCTACTACCTAACACCCTCTTCTCATACCTGCATAGACACATCTTTCACCTAGCAACACACCCTGAACTTCTGTACATACACACACACTCCACACACACACACTGCACATGCACAGACTGTACCTATATACAGATTTAATGCTCACACACGCAGTAACAGGACCTCTCCTCACTGCCCTGAAGAGAACAAAAAACCTAGAACCAACTTGAAGCCCCTGCATGCTCATGCCAACGAAAGCAGACCCTATCCTAATCACCTACAAGCCAACTGCACCCTAAACTCAAGCTAATACCTGCAGCACCTCCTGGAAGCAAAATCAACCATTTGCCTTCTCTTTTGAACCTTCTGAAACAACCAGGAAACCACCTGCTACTCCTACCTTCTTAACTAGCTACCAGGAAAATACAGAACACCAGATCATGCTCATACACAAACACCAGGACACACACATATACGGATGAACACACACATACCAGGACCCTGTACCCACATACCTGGAACTGAAACTAGATAGTATAAACAGGCTCATTTGACTTGAAACAATCAAAAATTCATATGAAGCACCATAATAAAATGTTAAAGACAAACATTATTCAAGGTTCTAAATCTTCACACCTTACACAGTTCAGTTTCATTCGCAGCTTCGTACATTATATTTCAACTAACTATGATATATTAAAAAAAATACTGATAGCAGTTGATATGAAAACAAGGAAACAACAAAAAAGTTAAGATTTTTACTTGCTGCAGGGCAGTGAAAAGGGGCGAGGATCTGAAGAAAGCGACTCGAACTAAAGTGACGATTTGAACGAGGTCGGCAACTTGGAGAACAATATAGCGACTAGACTAGCGAAAAATAACTATACTACTAGAACAGGATCGAAACAGGCACGATAATATTTTTCAAAAAAAAAAAAACTCAAGAAAAACTGAAGGGAATGTTAAATGTTTTTGCTCATATTTCTAACCGTTTTTTGTAAGGTATCCTCTAAAAATATCCACTGAACCTCTGCCCTCAAAAAAACTGAAGATAAATATGTATATATACCTAATGAGTTAGGGTTTTTGCCCTTCTTTGTGAAATTCCAATAATTTCCAAAAATAGGCTACTTCCTTTAAAAAATAAGGGTAAAACTTATCCAAAATTCACAGAATTTGTATAAGTTTTATCCTTACATGTAAGGATTTGCCCGTTTGGATCATCCACGGCTCGGATTAATTTCGGATTCAAAATAGACGGACAGGATTGGATATTGTACTGGAGAGAGGGTAAAAGGGTGGGGGGACCAGAGAGTAGGAATTTGGACTAATTAAGGCAAAATTTTTGGGGGAAAAATGGCTTGGATCGATCGCGGGTCGAAACTGAGGCTTCACGTCTGAGGGAAATTGGGTTGGGGCTTTTCTGAAAAGGGGAAGAAGTGTAACGGGTGTGTGTGTTAAAGTGTATATATGTATGTTTGCACGAGTGGGCTGATTTACAAGTGTAAGAACAGATTTAGCCTTTTTACACTTAGTTAATTGAAATATAGATAATTGGATGGGTAAGCTTGATTTTAGGATGAGTAGTGCGATTTTAACCTTTTCTTTCTAAAATTATGAATTTACTTTATAATTTTAAAATTGCCCCTTTGATTAAATTAATTAGACATTAAGTTAAAATTTTGGGACAAAATTGGGTGTCAACATGGACATCAACAGTACGGTTCGAATGCTGGCCGAGGACTATAATAATCGAGAAAATGCTTCTCAAGCTGAGTTCGAGAGTGGATAGACCGGACACATGAGTGTGCCCAGACAAACTAACTTTTCCAGAATAACAAGTGATCAGTTGCAGATGCTATTCGATTTGCTAAAAAGGAGAAGACAAGCACAAGTGAACCATCGATTGGTAAAAAAATTCATCTTCCGTAGATTATTGACACGGGAGGGTCGAATCATATGGCCGGTCAGATGAGTGTTTTGTAAAATTTATGGACAATACCAAAGTGTCTGGTAGGTTTACCAAACGGAAGTAGTACGATGGCGACGCAAGAAGGATTCATCAAATCTAACGAAGACATGGTTCCTCACGGAGTGTTATATGTGCCCAAAATGACTTGCAATTTGATTTCTGTATCTCAATTAATTAATCAAGTTGTTTGCAATGTGAATTTCACTAATGATTTGTGTGTTATGCAGGACCGGGCTACGGAGAAGTTGATTGGAGCGGGTGAACAAAAGAACGGATTTTACTACTTTCGGGCGATACCCTTGGTGAGGGCTATGAAGGTCGATGTGATAGATCTGTGGCATCAAAGGTTGGGGCATCCTTCGATGCAAGTAACAAATCTCTTTCAGTTTTAGAAGATAGTGGGACAGGTAGCTTAGAGGAAAAAGCATGTGATGTATGCTTTAGGGCGAAGCAAACAAAAAATGTATCTCCTTCGAATAATAATAAAGCTGTCGAACCTTTTGATTTAGTTCATTGTGACTTGTGGGGTCCTTATAGAACTGAATCTTCGTGTGGTGCATCATATTTTTTTTACTGTTGTTGATGATTATTCACGAGGAGTATGGGTGTTTTTGTTAGTTGATAAGAGAGAAGTCGGACAAAAATTGAAAGGTTTCTTTACAATGGTTGAAAGACAATTCAATAAACGAGTTAAGTGCATCCGGAGTGATAATAGAACCGAATTTGTAAGTTTGAAAGGGTATTTTCTCGAACAAGGGATCTTGTTCCAAACTTCCTGTGCAGGAACACCTCAGCAAAACGGTACAGTTGAACGAAAACATCGACATATCTTGAATGTAGCACGGGCGCTACGTTTTCAAGCCAATTTGCCGATTGATTTCTGGCGAGAATGTGTGATGACGGCATGTTATTTAATTAACCGGACAACCACTATGTTGTGAATGGGAAGATACCTTATGATGTCTTAATGGGAGTGACACCAAATTATGATCATTTGAGGGTGTTCGGTTGCTTATGTTATGCTCGCAATCAAGGATGAACAGGTGACAAGTTTGAGAGTAGGAGTCATCGATGCGTGTTCTTGGGTTATCCGAATGAGAAGAAAGCATGGAAAATGTATGATTTAGAGACAAAGAAGTTTGTGGTTGACACGACCCGAAATCCGGTTATGCCTTGCGGGCACCCGATATCCTCCCTTAGACCCGTCGGGCGAACCATTACCAATTACATTAGAAAAATAAATATAATAATTCATAAATAAGGACAATACAAAAAAAAAAACAAACATACTGATACCTCTAAGCTGTACGAAAGAGATTACAGCTGAGTACCCAACATACTAGGTTTAGGGCTATCCAGACTAGACATCTAAGAGTACAAAAGGAGACAGATACCTCCTGTAGGGAGCAATATCCAACTGAAATAATGAACATAAAACTGGTGGCCATCCGGAATAAAAGCTGGCTCACCCTGTTAGCTGAAGTCATCTTCGCTCCTTCACAACGTGGCGAATTATATCCTGGAGCGAACCTGCCGAAACGAAATAGATAGACAAGAAACAAACAACAAACAAGGGTGAGTCAAAAGGACTCAATAAGTGGGGTAGACTAGCCACCTCAAAGAATAGGATAGCTAGTCAGGGAGAAGAGATAGATAAACCAAATTCTTTTTATTTAAATTATAAAAAGGCAGAGCCAGATAACAACCGGAAACACGTATGAAACCATAAACTCAACCAGGAATACGAGCCAGAAACATATCAAAAAATAAGGAATGCACGTATAAGCAGAACAGTAGTTAGGTACCACAAGTCTACCCAATGGTGTGAAATGAAATGAGATGAAATGAAATGAAATGAAAAGAAATATGATGTAACGGGTCACATGTGCCAAATGAATGGAGCGGAATCCTCCTGCTCCAAGGGCGGAATCCTCCTACCCTCAATATGATATAATGGAGTGAAATCCTCTTGCTCCGAGGGCGGAATCCTCCAACCCTCAATATGATGCAATGATAACCATTCACCGGCGCGGGACTCTCATCGACTGTCGGGAAGTATATGTCAACCCACAGCCAGAGTACAATGCTCAGATCCTCAATGCAATATTAACAACAGAACATAACATATAATATACAATGTAAATCCAAAGCTAAGGCGTAATGAGTACGCCTATCGGCAGCTACAGACGTAAAGAACACGTGGTAGAAAATCCACGAGGCCATGTGCCTCCAAAGAAATGGATATAAACACTTACCTTGTTATAGGGTTAGCACAGCTACTCAACAACCGCTTTGTCCTTTGGATTTATTGTCAAACGATCCCACTGTGTTCAATCAACAGAAAAATATATCACATATGGCTAAAGGCTTCATTCTTTACGTCTTAGGAAAATCCAGTTAGGAACTTGATACTCCATTCTCATACGCAATACGCAGGCCAGGCCTGTGTACAGGGTTTAAGGTCACATAACCAAACCCTAAATAAATTATATTTATATTTTGCCATAACTCACTGAGTACGAATATATAATCAATTCCACTATCGGGTTCCAATTGACCCTTTAAACTATTAATTGAACTTATTAAAGCGATGTCTAATATTCCAAGTTTTACCGTTAAAATATATTCAAACACACATAATAAACTCAAATAATGTAGTAAGATCATTACCTGAATGTTTTGGGGTGAAAAATCTATCTTTTTCCGGCTTTTTTCTCATTTTCTGTCTTTTTTTTTTCTCCTTGGAACTTCTCATTTTTGTTCCATATGTTTTTGTTCCTTTTTTTTGTGTACCTACAAACTATAAGCCAAGGGATAATATCCCTTAGCCCATCGCCTGCATAATTTGTCTTTTCCTCTTCTTTTTTTTTTTTTTTTTTACTTTTATATTTTCTTTTCCTAGCGAAAATTAAAATAGTACCCTACGATATTTAAAATAATTCCAACTTTTGCATACAAGTTATACCAAATTTATGTGATGTACTCGCTAAGACGGATCTAAAATCGGACTCCCGAAACTCAATATGTAAATTAAATGAAAAAAGTCAAATTATTTGACTTTCGGCATTTTAGCGGAAACTAGTCGAACAACCTCAAAATTTACTTTCGAAAGTTCACAAAAGTCATAAATAATCATACGAACCCAACGGCGCTTTCGAATTTCGAATCGAAGTTCATTCGTCAAAATTGAGCTCGAAAACCTCTTTTTAATATTTATCGACAATAAAAACTAAAATCTTCTTCCGATACGTACCAAACGAGGTCTGATTTAGCTCAAATTTTACAGATAAGTCTCAATGGACCTTACGAATATTTTAAAATTATCGGCACGTCAATCGGAGTTCTAACTTGTGAAACGTCTAACCGAGGTCATTTCAGTGATATCAAGAGATGTGGTGTTTTACGAAAAGGAATTTCCGTTCGCATCAAAGGAGATTGAGAAAGAAAAACGGAGTCAAGATACGGTTCCTGTCACCGTAACATTAGAGGAAGAAGAGAAGAGTGTGCGAGGAAGGGGGGTGTTGAGAATAATGTTCAAATGACTCCGAAAATTGAACCCGAAGTTGTGACTCCGGAAATTGAACCCGAAGTATTTCCCAATGTAGCTCCCAGACACAATGAGGATGATGTAATAATCGAAGAGTTGGTTCGTGGAAAACGAACTAAGAAAGAATGTGTTTTGCTGAGAGACTTTGTTACTAATACTGCCCAAAAGATGAGTCACCGGGTATCGTCCTGTATTCGAAAGTCTTTTTGTTCATATATTTCTCAACAACCATTTGGTAAGCCCTATCCTCTAGCACACTATGGCAATTATGATAATTTTTCTTCGAAACATGTGAGTTTTATTGCAGCTATAACGCAAGGACATGAGCCTACCTCCTATTCGGGAGGCGGTGAAAAATTATAAATAGAGAACAGCCATGGGCAAGAGTTTAAGGCATTGGAAGCGAACAAGACTTGGGAGATAGTTCGCTTACCACCGGGGAAGAAGGCCCTCGGATGCCGATGGGAATATAAGATAAAGTATAACTCGGATGGAACTATTGAAAGGTACAAAGCAAGACTGGTGATTTTTGGAAATTATCAAATCGAAGGAGTTGATTACATGGAGACCTTTGCACCGGTGGCAAAGATAGTGAATGTCCGAGTGTTTTTTGCCGTAGTCGCTGCTAAAAATTGGGAATTGCATCAGATGGATGTGCACAATGCATTTTTGCATGGTGATCTTCATGAAGAAGTATATATGAAATTGCCTTGGGGGCATTGCATGAGCGGGAGAGGAACTGTGTGTCGCCTTTGAAAATCATTGTATTGCTTAAAACAAGCTCCCAGGTGTTGGTTTGCGAAGTTGTCAACTGCTCTCAAGAAATACGGGTTCCGAAAATCATATTCGGATTACTCATTATTTACGATGAAGAAGAAAAATGTGAATTTGAATGTGTTTGTTTATGTAGATGATTTGATCATATCCGGAAATGATTCGAGGGAAATTCGAATTTTCAAGTTGTATCTCTCGAAATATTTTTATGAAGGATTTAGGTGTTTTGAAATATTTCTTGGGGGTTGAAGTGGCAAGGGCTCCGAAGGGAATCTTCTTGTGTCAAAGGAAGTATGCATTGGATATCATATCAGAAACAGGCTTGTTGGGGACAAAACGGGTTGGTACACCGATTGAACAAAATCATCGCCTGGCACTTACCATTGATAGAACAAAATCATCGCCTGGCACTTGCGACTGGTCGTTTTATCAAAGATCCTGAATGCTATCGGAGATTGGTTTGAAGATTGATTTACTTGTGTTTTACACGACCAGATTTGTCCTACAGTGTGCATGTGTTGTGACAATTCATGCAAAGTCCCCGTGTTGAGCATATGGAAGCGGCACTTAGGGTTGTTTGATATTTGAAAGGTTGTCCGGGACAAGGCATCATATTGAGTTCTCAGTGTGATCTGTGATTGCACGGATGGTGTGACTCCAATTGGGCAGGTTGTCTATTGACACGTCGATCGTTGACTGGTTGGTATGTATCTTTAGAGGTCTCACCGATATCATGGCGAATGAAGAAGCAACAGATTGTGTTAGGTCCTCAGCTGAGGCAGAGTATCGATCGATGGTAATGACTGTGGGTGAATTGAAGTGGTTGAAAGGGATATTATGGAACCTTGGGATCGAGCACAATTCTCCGATGAATTTGAAGTGTGACAGCCAAGCAGCATTACATGTCGCTCGGAATTCTGTTTTTTACAAACCACTAAACACATCGAAGTTGACTGTCACTTTGTTTAGAATGAGATTATCAGAGGAATTATTCGTCCCAGTTTTGTGCCTACGACCACACAACTGATAGATATTTTTACGAAGGCTCTGGTACGGGCACAGTTCGAGTATTTCCTGAACAAGTTGGGCATAAGGAGTCCTCATGCTCCAACTTGAGGGAGGTAATAAAGGTTATTCTTGTAAATAGGTTTGTTATGTAAATTGTAGTATAGCCTAGGCAAATTGTATATTGGGCCAAGCCCATTAGGATTTACTTGGTTCCTAAGTTAGGTTTTCTAGGTTTTCTCTTGTATAAATATAAGACTTCCTTCATCAATGAAAGGAAAGAGTTTTCACCTAAAGATTGTTGAATTTTTGTTTGGTGTATTCGATTTTTACAAAAAGAATGATGACGAATAGGAGGAGGAGAAGAAGAACGATGAGAATGGGCATGAAGCGAAAGGAGTAGGACTGTAGGAGGGGTATGATGAGAAGTAGAAGGAGAAGGAGCAGTGAATGAGTACACATTAAGTGGTTTAAATTGAGTTATACTTATATTACTAGTAAATACTCCTATTTGTGAGTAATTTTAGTGATATTATTCGAAAAACTCACTTTTGTTGTAAAACTAATGTCAAGTAGTGCAAGAACAAGACAAAATATATGAGAGGAGAAGGAAGAAATTGTATTATTCTCAAAGTATTTCAAGTGTGTACTCCAAAGAGTCAAATATGCTCTATTTATAGGATACAAATACGTAGGTTACAAGTCAACCCAAAGGTTACAAGAATTAAGTAGTGACTTAATAAGGAATTAGTGGTCAGTTAGTGGGGAGGAATTAAGTAGGAGAAAGTGGGATAGTAAACCATATGTTACAATTGAATAATGGTGAGTAGTGGTCATCCACACAAATGAATTTATAACACTCTCCCTTGGATGACCATTTGGAAGGTAATGTGCCTCGTTAGAACCTTACTAGGAAAAACCCGGTAGGAAAAAGCCTAGTGAAGGAAAAAGAGTACACACATCCTGTAATACGCCTTTAGAGCTGCCTCATTAAAAATCTTACAAGTAAAACCCAAGTGGGATAAAACCTTGTTAAGGAAAAAAGAGTGCAGCGCGTACTTTACTCCCCTGATGAAAACATCATTCAATATCTTGAAGACGACACATTCCAATCTTGTAGATCAGCTTCTCAAATGTTGAGCTTGGCAATGACTTAGTGGACAGATACGCCAAACTATCACTGGAGTGAATTCTTCAACATTAACTTCATCATTCTTTCGAAGATCACGACTAAAAAGAAATCTTGTTGAATATTTGTCTCCTTTAGTTGTATCTTCCTTTTAGCTGAAATATCCATGCAATATTTCATGTAATATTACTGGGATCCTCGTCTTCAAAAAAAAAAATGCCACATTGTTGCTGAATATGTCGAGTCCTTGATCTCAATCACCAATATTGGCGCATCGCTTCAAGCATGGCTATTATCTCTTCATAAATTGAAGATGTAGCAGCAACAATTGATTTTATAAAATGCCACTATATAGGTATTCTACCACAACAAATAAATACCCAGTTGATATCGGACTTTGTGGATCAAGTAGATACCATATATTCTTCTGATGTCTTCGCATTGAGGAAGAACTATATCTTACCAATAAGCTTATAACAAAAGCTATAACCAGTGGAGTATATTTGGTAAGATACTTCAATACACCAATTGCATTAAAATATAATATTTCAATATCAAGAAGCTCGCAAACGCAACTTTACCATATGTGGCCAGATTGTTTTAATCAGTATAAATATTTATGAAGCTTCATTGAATAGGTTTCCCGGGAACCTTTGCATGCTTCTAGGATCTTGAATCTTTCAAGGATAAATATATTATTGCTCAATGAGCGATATAAAAGGCTGTTGCAACATTCATACGCATATCAAGTCTTTCATGCACTGCCAGACATATAACATACTTGAAGGTGATTGCATCCACCAAAAGGAAAATATAGATCTATATAATCAATGTCAGATCTTTGCGCCTCAAGTCGTACTTTATATTTAACGACTTATTATTATCAATGGCTTTGTACACTACTGGCTTTGCACCTTCAGGTGTTTGGACTATAGGTCCAAAAACATCACGTCACTCGAGTGAAGCCAATTTTTGCTTGAATGCGTTTTGCTATTTTTGGCCAATAATTTCATGTCTGTATTTCTAACAGACTTAAGCTCAAGATCCTCATAATCATATAAATATTGAGCTTTATAATATATGTAAGATATCGTCGACGATAATTTCATATCTCGGTTCCCAATCCGACATTATATATTGAGATCTCTTCACATTCATAAATTTTCAGGTACCTGAATCTCTCATGAGGAGGTTTTATGAAGTGTTATGTCGTGGACTCTTCTAAAACCTGCCTCCTTATTTGACCATCTCAAATATTTGCTCCTTTCCTTTTTCAAGGACTTTTACCTTTGGAACCGAATGGTCTACCACGCTTCAGGCGTGCCTTAGACTCATTTACATAAATAGATTTTCTCACCAGGACATCAGAAGCATTAACAACTGGAATATAATATTTTTCTTTGGGTCAGTAATGCGTCTGGCAGTGACTTGCATTATCTTTATATGGGGATCATAATCAAATAATAATTTAATTTATTTATTCCTCAGCTGCTTTAATTTCTCCCCCTTTATGTTAGCCAAACTAACATTCGTTCCCAACTTTATATGGGATCCATCTTTGTGCATTGCGGTGGAAAAATTGATAATATACCACACATTAAAATTATTAGAAGGAAGATATTTGGTTCCTGACCCTGAACCAATTATGAGGGGGAATTTATTTTATGGCATGTCGTGCACAAGTGCTGCTTTATGGATATACCATACCTCTTACCTGATTTAGGTAGCATTGATTTCATATGCATGGTTTAGCAATTGGAGGCTTTCAATATATGAATATGCTAAACGTGCTTTCCAACATTATCAAGATAACTTGTCTTGATTGCATAATCTGGAAACATGCTCATAATAAGATTTATTTGAGCAAATACTTAACCTCGCAAGTACCATTGCGGGTTTATAATAAGACGCACATGTGACTTTATCATAGATGCATCTATTTATAATAATTATATGGTCCACATGGCAGGTGAACAGGCCCATATTCACCTTTTATACATTCCAGAAGTGCGGGGATCCTGATCCCAAATGTAGTTGGTCTAATAATTTTCATGAGAACAAGAAACACAAAGAGAATTCTTGAAGATTCCTGATTCTTCAGTATATACCCATGCGAATTCGCAATATATTTTGTGTATCATAGTTGAACCGGGATGGTCAAACCGGTCATGCCAAGTAATAAATTGATCATCTAATAAACTTCTGATTTACTATAGCATGGGCTTTGTAACAATAAACTAAAAGTTTTTTGTGGCATGCACATATGATTCTACCACACTTATATTTTGTGTAGTACAAACTTGAGGAAGAGACGGGGAGCTTTTCAAGCACATATATCTCACCCGATATTCTTATATTTATATGGTATAAGCTGGAGGAAGAGGCGGGTAACCCTTTATTATATACATATATCTTACCCGCTATGACTGTAGTAAAATGAAGATATTAAATCTTCCCATATTTGTAGTCTCAATATGATAGCAATTTCGAAAAATATATTTGAAACTTAATAAGTTTCTTTGAGACATACTACAGTAAATATTTCATCAATCTCATTCCTCCAGGTAGTAATATTTTGGCTCTTCCAGAGCACTCAAATAGCTTTGTACTACCATACATTTTATTACACTAACCATATGGTGAATATCTTCTTTCAAGGAGAAAATCATATTATTTTTCTCATGGTAAAATCATTATAGGCAAGATCAATTTCTTGCTTCACCTGCTCTTATGTAATTCATAATAATACATAATTATGGCGTACGTTCTATACGAGAGCAATGACCATTTATGCCACAATAAATAATAGAATTATTATAGTCGAACCTTTTCTAGAGGTGAGTTGTGGTAATTTATCAACCACGCACGGGCACGTTCATGTTTATCTTTCTCGAACCTCTTCTGGAGGCGAGTTTTGATATTGTATCACATATTGCCACATTCACTTCGGTGAATGGGTCTATATTCATAATTTTTTTTATGAATTATCTCATTGACTGCAAGGAATGGACCATAATCATTTGGACTTGCCTCATGCTCGTATGATACATTGAGGGCATTATTATATTTACCGTTTGAACGGTTACTTTTTGAGAACCCTTATTGTTCTCTTATTTATTTCACAATGATGAATATTTTTTTCATCCTTTGCCACGTCGACATCCATGGTCTCTACCATGGTAATTATTTTGTCGTCTTTTAGACATAAAATTATTTTCCTTTTTTCAGACATAAAATATTATGTCTTCTTTCAGACATAAATATATGTTGCCTTCTTTCAGGCATATTATGTTGTGTCTTCTTTCAGACATAATGTAATTTACCTTCTTTCAGGCATATTATGTATTGCTACTACATTCACATCTGAGAATGGAGCATTATGTTGTGCTCCCACATTCACCTTATGGAATGGAGCTTGTCTTGCTACCACATTCATCTTAGGGAATGGAGCATATATTGCTCCCACATTCACCTCTATGAATGGAGGATATTTAGTGGACGGGCTTCATGACTTTTATCAAAAATACTTTATCTTTTTGATAATTCTTTAGTTTGCCTCAATCATCATTATGCCATCAATATCTTATTATCGCAAAAGCGTGTTACGCCATAATGTATTGGGAGTTGAATATGATGTCTTACCTTTAACTAATGGCCTAAAAGGTCAAAGTGTGTACATATGATGCGATTTGAAGTACAATACTCAATGATACTCATTCTTCGTGTAGTTGAAACATAGTACTGTAATCGTGTATCAATGATATAACACCAATATATCGGGTAAAGATCATAAGAAAAAATAAGCAGTATTTCTCCGATCTCCACTTACCAAGAGTACAAAAATTTACCCAACTATAAATCAAAGAAGCATTCTTTAAAGTTACCATATTTGTTTCATTCCATATATCCATATGAGAGTAAAATATTAACTATATTACATAATTCATGTTTGCTCTCACAAGCAGTTTATCTAACGGAAAAAATGCATAAAATTTTGTTCACTTTATATACTCAACGAATACAATTCTATAAGAACAATTTATTTTCTACTAATGCTCAGTCATTCTGAATAAATCTAATTGCTAGATAAATAGGACACAAATGCTTATCAAATGATCGTATCAATTACTTAAGATGAAGATAAAGAGGCCCTTCTACACTTTTACACGAAAAAATAATTGCTTACACTTTAACGTGTTGTAAAACTTTTCGTGATAATTAGACCACAATCATTAACACCATAATCTTATAAAATTCCAATATATCTTTGTTTTCGGACAATGTTTAATAAAATAGTTCTCTTTCCTTTTAAGATTATAAAATGTGAAAGGGAGAGTCATAAAGAGATTTGTGTACCTTGAAACATGAGTAGAACTGATCTACAATATCATGTTGCTAGGCCATGCACCCTTAAATTGTTGTCAAATGATAGCTACAAAATCAACCAAACAATGGTAGGATAGACAAAAGTTATAGTCAGTGAAAGGTTTCCACAATTTAAAGTAGTATAAAACAAAATGAAAATAGGGTACTATTAATTTTGAGATTAAAAAAAACCATAATATGAAGGAATTTAGAAACAAACAAAAAAAAACTTATCTTGTGTTAGCAACCAGAACATTGGCTTCTATCAATTGCATCACAATTTTCTTTTCATTTCTTCTAAATCGTGTAATAAAATAGAGACTCGTGCTGATAACATGTTGTAAAACTAATAGTAAAGTAGTGCAAGAACAAGACAAAATATATGAGAGGAGAAGGAAGAAATTGTATTATTCTCAAAGTATTTCAGGTGTGTCCTCCAAAGAGTCAAATGTGCTCTATTTATAGGATACAAATACATAGGTTACAAATCAACCCAAAGGTTACAAGAATTAAGTAGTGACTTAATAAGGAATTAGTGGTCACTTAGTGGGGAGGAATTAAGTAGGAGAAAGTGAGGTAGTAAACCATATGTTACAATTGAATAATGGTGAGTAGTTGTCATCCACACAAATGAATTTATAACAACTTTTGTAATTTGCAATGTACATATAAGTTGTGAAGTTAAACGTTAGGAAGTAAATGGTGAAAAACACCAATATATACAAATTAAAACAAAAAAGTTGTGGATCTTCGAGTCTAGTTTTCAGTTATTGGTACTCTCCTATACAAAGTTATGGTGATTTTACCAAAAGTCGCGCAGAGAAGATTCTTTCTAACCCGTAGTAGTCGGTCTAAAACGGAAAAGCACCATGAAAATCCCATTACAATGTAACAAGCAGAGAAAGGAAACACTGGCAGAGGTCACAATTCTAAACAAAAGTTACATCAAGCTCATTAATATACAGAGAGTTCCAATTAATATTGCAATTTCCCGTAATAGCAATAAGCTACTCCCTCCGTTCCAATTTATATGGCAGCATTTTCTTTTTGGGCTGTTCATAAAAGAATGACAACATTCTAAATTTGGTAACTATCTAACTTCAAAATTACAGTTTTGTCATTAATGAAATTATTTACAACCACACAAATATCTATATCTTATTTTAGCCTACAAGTTCCAAAAGTCTTTCTTTATTTCTTAAAATATGTGTCGAGTCAAACTATGACACATAAAATGAAACGGAGGGAGTAATATAAAAATGTTATTTGGACTAAATGAAATAATAAGGCCCTCAAAAAACCTTGAACCAAGGTCCATGTTAAAATGTTATGGATCTTGAGGTATTTTATTCACACTTTCACGTTGCACTTTAAGCTCTTAATCATAGAAAGATTGGCTCCAAACCAATGATTGGTCATCTAGTATATCCATCAAACCCCATCTTAAAAGTATGGAATGTTTTTAGAAATGGGTGATGCTATTCGGCCACATCAATCATGGCTACACCATGGCCACACTCGTATAATTACTAGGGTGCCCTCAATGGGTGTTTGGCCACTTAAACTATTTTTTACCTCCAAAATTTTCCCTCCAACCGACTATTAAATGTTGCATCTTCCCAAAATCTAGATCCATACAAAACAATGCATGTGTGGGAGATGAAAGGGTGCTCCACTAATTAAAACATAATGATCTGTATAAGTATACGTTGTATATACGTTGCATTTATACGCCTTTTATTTTTAAAAATACTCTCTACTAATCAGAATATATTTCAAAATACGTATGTATACGAACTGTATTTTTGAAACGACCTCGATCAGTCGTTTCAAAAGTTAGCACTCCAATTAACGTCTCGATAATTTTAAAAATATTCGTAAGATCAATTAGGACCTGTCTATAAAATTTGAGCTAAATCGGACCCCATTTGGTACGTATCTGAAGAATATTTCA
The DNA here is from genome assembly GCA_037355625.1 of Petunia x hybrida. NCBI lineage: Eukaryota > Viridiplantae > Streptophyta > Magnoliopsida > Solanales > Solanaceae > Petunia > Petunia x hybrida. The sequence continues at coordinate 2,272,101 of JBBBVM010000080.1, forward strand.
GTTTTTATTATTGATAAATATTAAAAAGAGATTTTCGAGCTCGATTTTTGCGAATGAACTCCGATTCGAAATTCGAAAGGGCAGTTAGGTTCGTATGATTATTTGTGACTTTTTAAACTTTCGAAAGTGAATTTCGAGGTTGTTCGGCTAGTTTCCGCTAAAATGCCGAAAGTTAAATAATTTGACATTTTTCCATTTAAATTCGCATCTTGAGTTTTGGAAACCCGATTTGAGATCCGTCTTAGCAAGTATGCTATATGTATTTTCTATAACTTGCTTGAGAAATTTGAAATTATTTTAAATTTTTTAGATTTTCATTACAATTTTCGTCGCGAAAAGAAAAGAAAAGTAAATAAAATAAAAGAAAAGAGAAAATATAAAAGGAAAAGACAAAACAATAAAGGAAAGAAAGAAATATAGATAGGCGGTGTCATAAGCTAAGGACGATATCAAAAATAGAGAAAGGAACATGAACGGGAAGCTGAGAAGCAAACGGAAAAAATACCAAAAAATGAGAAAAGAGTCGGAGAAAAATAGAATTTTCACCTCGAAACATTCAGGTAATGATCTTAAAGAATTATTTTAGTTTATTACGTGTGTTTGAATATATTTTGACGGTAAAAATTGGGATACCGGACATCGTTTTAATAAGTTCAATTAATAGTTTAAAAGGTCAATTGGACCCCGATAATGGAATTGATTATACATTCGTACTCCGTGAGTTATGAGCAACATATAAATGTAATTTATTTAGGGTTTGGTTATGTCACCTTAAACCCTGTACATAGGCCTGACCTACGTATTGCATATGTGAATAAGGTATCAGGTTCCTACTTGGATTGTTCTAAGATGTGAGGAATGAAGACTTTAGCCTTATGTGATATATTTTTCTATTTATTGAACACAGTGGGATCGTTTGGCAATGAATCCAAAAGGATAAAGCGGTTGTTGGGTAGCAGTGTTAACTTTGGAATGAGGCAAGTGTTTATATCCATTTCTTTGAACGCCTTGTGGATATTCTACCACGTGTTCCTTACGTGTGTAGCTGCCGATAGGATTACTCATTACGCCTAAGCTTTGAATTTACATTATATATTATATGTTATGCCCTGTTGTTGCTATTGCATGGAGCATATGAGCATTGCACTCTAGTTTTGAGCATTACATATACTTCCCGGTTGGCGATGAGAGTCCCGCGCTGGTGAAGGGTCATTATTGCATATACCTCTCGGTAATCGATGAGAGTCCCGAGCCGGTGAAGGGTTATTATTGCATATACTTCCTGGTTGCCGATGAGAGTCCCGCACCACGGAAGGGTCATTGTTGACACCCAGTTTTGTCCCGCAAATTCTAATTAAGGTCGAATTCTTATAATAAGGTTAATTTTTGAAAATTAGAAGTGAATTGATTAATTTTAATGAAAAGGACTAAAAGTGAAAGACATAGCCTCTAAATTAACCTACCTGCGCAACCCCTCATTTCCTAATTAATCCCTAAATACAGGCTAAAATCGCTCCTGACTATAAATGTGTCCTATCTTTGCAAATCCTAAATATTACACCGCACACACAAAATACCCCATCTTCAGTTCCCATTTCCCCTGAACCCATTTTCCAGAATCCCTAACCCGAAGACCCGGATCTCTCCTTGAAAATTTGAAAATCGATCGACCCCACTGGTTCCACATCATCTTCAGACAAAATCTTATCTGATTGGTACCGTTAGGGGGTTGCGTTGGTCATTTCGTCAAGGATTGGATTCATTTCTAAAACCCTAGAATGTCATATATAAAGACGGGCAACCGAGGGAGAATAAAAAAGAAAAAGATTGGGAAAACGGCATAAGATAAAAATTTCTATTTCAGCTTTACATTCCTATCAGTGTTTTGGCTTTCCATTCTTTTTGAGTATTTTATTGTTGTCGCTTCATCACTATCCAAGTCGTCGCTCTTGTTCGAGTTATCATTCTTGCTCGAGTCGCTTTTCTCGGATCCTCATCCCGGATCGCTGCATCGCAAAAGGTAATAGTCCCTTTCTCTTTATGTTCCAGTCACTTTGAAATAATGTGATAAGTGTAATGATAAGTATAGTTATTATCATGTTAAGATTTAGTAGTTAAGTTATAGTTACGACTTGCTAGTAGTTTAGCTTCATCACTATTAGTCTGCTTGTTTAGTTGGAGACCATGAATAATGCCAGTTTTCAAAGTTCAAAGTGCTTCTATTGTTTGTAGTATTATTTAGCTAAGCCTGAAATACATACCATAAGTTTGCTACATTCGGTTTGTATAATGGATTAAGAAGCAAATCTGAAGATCTTAAGTGATTGCAGTATGTTTGAAGCTATGGAACTCAGTTTATTTTCCTATCTCTCAGATTCTTCTTCATCTTGTTATGTCTAGCTTCTCTTTGGTTTTGCCCCTCTTAAATCTCAGTTCTTCTCAATTTATAATTATGTTTCCTGCTTTGGTGTATGAAAGTGTTGCTTTGTCAGCTTTTATGCTTGACAGTATGAAGGTAATTTCAGCCAATTCTATGAGATAATGAGGGGATTGTGATGGTTCTTGGAGAGTTTGCTCTTCTCTGTTTCAGAAGATTCAGTTTGTTTGTAGGCTGGTAAATGTAGGGCAGTTCTTGGGCTATGCAATTAGTTTAGATGATGTGTGAGGAGTAAGGGAGTAGAGGTAGAGAGGAGGCTGTGGATATTTGGTTTAGTGTAGTAGTTTCTGGAGGCTTTAAAAGGCATCTAGGGAGTAGTTCAGGATAGAGGTGTTTAGGAGTAGTTGGACTTTATGAGAAGTGCAGGGAGTTAAGGTTGGTGTGGCCTGAGGTTATGATACGCAGGGTCTGTCCTGGAGAAGTTTGCAGGTGCTGGTAAGTTTGGAAGTTTGTTTAGATAGCAGGTTGGTCCTATGAGCTTGTATTCTGCAGTTTTGAGATGCAGGTTATATCCTGTTGTTATGAGTGTTGGTAGGAAGAAAATCAGGTTGTGAGGTGGTGAAGTTTGGTCTAGTGGGTTTGTGTGCGAGTGAGATAGTTTGGGGTGATGCTGCACTATTCTGTTAGCATGCAGATGCTGCACTTAGCTAGTTTGCACTTCTGGAATTAATTCCTGGGGGTGCAGGAGTATGTTTCTAGTCTGGTGGCTAGCAGGTAGGTTGTGCATATGTTAGTAGCAGGGCAGGTTTGTGTAGAAGAGGTTCAGGAGGAGGTAGTTGGCACGCAGGGCTGTTCCAGGTGATGTTGAAGGATCCGGTGGCAAGGGTTGCTTGGCTGGTGTTAGAGGAGTTCAGGTTTGGTGAGGGTATTCAGGTTTTGTCAGCTGAGCTTTTTGTGTGTGGAGTTGGCTTCGGTCAGGCAGATTTGTGGGGCAGGGTGTGCAGGTGTTAGAAGGAGCAGTGTTCCGGGATGCAGGGAGCTGCTTGGAGGATGTTCAAGTAGATGTGGGCGTTATCTGTATGTGTGAGTGCATGCTTGTGTGTGTCTGCCTGTATGCGTGTGTGTCTGATTGTACATATGAATGTCTGCTTGTGTGTGGGTGTCTTCTTGTAGGTGTGTGCGGGTCTGATTGTGTGTGTGCAGTTATGTATGTATGTGAAGTTGTGGAATGGCCTCAGGTGAGAAAGGGTGGCATGAGAGGGTTTATAGGTGAATGTTGTAGGCTATGCAGGTGTTGTTTGGAATCAGAGGGGTTCGTGCCTGGTGTTAGTTTTGGATGTGGGAGTTGGCTGTTAGTTCTTGTAGGTGTGAAAGTTAGTTCTTGGTTGTTATTCTTGTCTGCTAGGCATTGAGCCTCATAAGGCTATCAATTTATGTTAGTAATGAAATCCTAGTAAAAATAAGGTATTGAATCACTGTTGAACTTCGTTTAACATTTTGCACTTGTGTGGCTCCTGAAGTTTATCGATTGTCCATCTTGTAGACTTCAAAGTATGTCTATAATTTTCTAAAAGTCCTTAATCAGAGAGTTACTAAAAGTAAATAATCTGCCTTTGGTATTAGAATTTTAGCATCTTATTGTCTTTATTATGTTCAGTGTCAACTTTTTTTTGTGATTTATGTTTCCCTGTGAATGATTACTAATCCTTTCTCTCTAATTTACTTTGCATAAACAACTCGGGATCGAGTTCGGCTAAATACTCAATGGGGATATGCATTGGTTTGGAGTCGCATTGGGATCAAGCTCGGGCTCAAGTTTTCAAGACTTTAGAAAATTTAGAAATCCAAGGCTCGTTTCGCGAGTTTGCTTTCCGGGTTCTATCTTTTAACTCTTGTCTTCCCTTTGCCCTTAGGATATTTATATAAATTACTTGTAGAATAATTATGTACTTATATTTATGAATAAATATTTTATTGATTTAGTTATTATCTATTTTATCGTTATTACCTTTTAATTTTTGAGTTGTTATTTAATTTATTGCAAATCAGGCCATTTAAGCAAATGCGTGCAAAATTTCGTAAATTTTTGAAACCACGTTAATAAATAAACTATAAGAAAAGACTTCTATCTTATTGATACGAAGTAGTTTCTTTAAAAAGTCAAAATTTATAAAGATGTTTAAATTAACTTCTAAATGTCCCGAAACGACTTTGCAAAAAGCGACTTGAAATCTAAGTTCCATCTTATGGTGAGATACTCGGATATTAAAGTTGAAATTAAGGAAGTGCCATTTCTGCGCTATGCCACATACGAGTTGGCAAAGAGATTTGGACGATCAAATCGTTCCTTTTCAAAAGAAAATGCGCTTCATTTATTTCTTTATTTATTTTATTCTGAAAAATAATTAAAGCTTTTTAATAAATTGTAAATCTTTTGAGAACTTACTAAATTTAATAGTTGAATTAATTAATAGTTCAATTAATTATTTTTAGAAAAGCGCATAAATAGCACTTGCAAATATTTTGGAAACCTGTCGGATTAACCGTTTTTAATGAAATTTCGAAAGTGCCTTAAAAACCTTCTTTCGAAATTAGCAAAACCTTTTACCTTTAGAATCTCTGAAAGAAAGACCGTCTTTTACAAAAATGGAGTTTTGTACGCATTTGCTTATTTGGTTTCCTGTTTTCCTTAAATTGGGTGGCGACTCCAAAAACTCCAAAAGAGTTAGTCCATCCTGTCGATATTCCTAAATTTAGCCCTTTCGGGGTTAATTATTTTTTGGGGTTTCAACAGCATGGCGACTCCGCTGGGGATCAATAAAGGTTTTGACAATAAAGGTTTCCAATTATTTGCAACTAGCATGTCTAATTTATTTGCTTTATTATATCTGTTTGTTTGGTTTGCCTTATAAAGCATGTATTATATTTATATGTGCATAGTCTTCATTCCGTTCATATAATATGTGCATAGTCTTCATTCCGTTCATATTTCCTCCCTCATGGAGCCTGTCAATTCTCCTTCATCTCCTCGATTTCATCACGGAGGGCCCGCGTGACGGGCAATAATACAGGAAGGGCATTGTCCTTCCTAACTCTTTGAATTTCTTTCGCGTCACCAAAGTTAGTTGGGGTATGGTTTGCCTGGTTTTGTCATGGCCGGTTTTACTGGTTTATGGGGCCAGGTTTATCCCGCATAGGTCGAGTCAGCCTCAACCGTTAGCCCACATTTAGAAGGAGATTAGGTCATGTATGCATATACACCTTAGTTTGGACCCGGTCCTTGGTACCGTTTCCAGGAATTAAGAAACCGCCCTTTTATTGATGGGTTATTAAATCCCAACGACACTGCATATTATGTGATCGTGTGGATATTATAACGAATCTCAAACCATTTGCCATGTCAAATTTGAGAAGTTGACAATTATGTCGGTTTATTTATATCTCAGATGTTGTATTGACAAACGGTTTGTATTGTTATAATAATCACATGTGCGTGCAACTTGACGATTAGGCCTACCTCTGGCGACAAGAGGCACCTTATAGGGTAGGACACGCCCGCATTTTTATTTACGCTAAACTAATTGTGACTGCCACAGGTCAAACTTGTGTAAAATGCAAAGCGCCACGTGACGCGCACTACATGATTGAGTGCAATTATGCCAATAACCTGGAAACTAACATAGTTATCTTTTGAATTTTTCTTTTGTTTTGATTATCTCCCAAAAGAGAGAGTTTGATTCGTGTTGACTCCCGAGTTGGTTAAGCGTCTAATCTAAAGTGAAGCAAGCAATGGCTGATTTGATTGATAATCAGACTGGTATCCCTGCATTTTCTAATGAGCAAGCAGTTGTTGTTCCTGGTGAACAAATTGCTAGAATGGCTAAGCAGATTGAATGTACGCAAGCTGAACTAGAAAGAATGAAGGGGTCGAGCCACAGAAACGCGCCAGCCGTGCTATCAACTCAGAATCCCTATGTTGAAACTGCCAATCCGAACACGCCTTTAAATTCCAGTGTCATTCATATGCTTGCACCAGTTAACATCCCAAATGCATTCATTAACTAGAACAACTAGCCTCACTATCAATATTTACCTGCCAAAGATACTGCTCGTCCTCCACAATCCAAAGCACCCATTTTTGTGGTTGTTGCTCCTCAAAATGCCAATGACCCAAGACAAGGATATCCCGAAGCCCAATATTATGAGCATGACCCCAATGGTAAGAACGTGGATTTCACTAACTATGTGCCACAAAGTAAAGTGCCCGTAACCGTGAAAAAGCAGGAAGAACATTTGAGCAAGGGGAAATAATCCAAGCGATGAGAATCATGCAGCAATCCATCAAGGATTTGCAAGTGTCTAGAGAGCGTCGAAGTATCTCCTATCGCAATCTTTATCTATACCCTGACGTTACTCTTCCTCCCGGATTTAAAGTGCAAAAATTTGATATGTATGATGGTCATAGTGACCCATTTGTTCGTTTGACCAAATATCTCAACCGAATAAGGGTTGCGGGAGATAAAGAGGAACTTCAGATGGCCTTCTTCAGTCATAGTCTGGAAGGTATTGCTGCTGAATGGTTTGTAAGACATGATATAAGCAACTGGCGTGAATTTGATGACATAGCCAATGATTTCATAAAGCAGTTTGCGTATAATGTTGAGATGGCTCCTGACCTTATAACCTTGTCCAATCTGAAGAAGAAACCAACAGAAACCTTTAGGGAATACACACTGAGATGGTGAGAACAGGCTGGAAGGGTGCAACCACCAATGAATGAGAAAGACATGGTGAAGTACTTCATCCGAGCCCAAAATGATTCTTATTACATGCACTTACTCCCTATGATGGGTAAACCCTATTCTGAACTTCTTATGATGGGAGAAATGGATGAAGAAGGGATTAAGACGGGGAAAATTGTAAAGTTTTGCTACAGTGAAAGCAACTGCACAAGCCATCCAGACTGGTTTTGAAAATTTAAGAGGAAAAAGAGAAGGAAATTGGCATTATTACTACCAAGAACTCATTATCCCAACCTACTCACCAAAGCTATCCACATCCAGGCTACAATGCTCAACTCGTTCACTACCAGCAATCATTTGGCCACCAATCAGAAATTACCAATCCCCAAGTCTGCACTTTTCAAAATCGTCTAGCCGTGCCAAAGCCACGCACTAATCCTATCAAAAAGACATATAAAACCGACACACCTTTAGCGGAACCTTACAGTCAGCTTTATAAAAGGCTAAGGGCAGCTGGAGTGATTCACCCTATTGCTGATGCAACTCCTAATCCTCTTCCAAAATGGTTCGATGGAACCAAACATTGTACCTATCATTCAGGGGCTCCAGGACATGACACTGAAAATTGCCACAGTCTAAAAAATGCAGTTAAAACTCTAATCCAAGAAGGTTCGATTCAACTCATTGGGAATACACATGCTGATAATAACCCTTTGGTAGATGATGAGTATGGCATACACTTGATATCAGTTGATGAGGCTGAAAAAGGGACCATTGTGATCCCAAAGAGCCAAACAACAAAGAAGAGCTCTCGAACTTACAAAGTCGGGAGGACCAAAAGCTTGCAATGTAGAGGACAAATCAAGACAAACCCAAACTGGGGCAGATTTTATTGAAGAAATTTTTGTTGCCAAAGAAGGTAAAGTAAATGCCTAGCCAATATCAAATCAAAGAACAATCAAGAGATACTACATTTGACAAGCGGAAAAATCAGTCTTTTCATTTCAATGTAATTTTCTATGTAATACGAACTACGCGTAACCTGATTCCCAGGGCTGGGATACGTAAGCAACTCACATAGAGCTCGGTTACACTAGCATAGGAATCCCCTATTTCCTCTTTTATGTAATTTTGAACTACTTTTGGTCTGATTCCTGGAATGGCAACAAGATAAATAAGCAATCCACGTCGGACTCGATCAGATTTTGTAATGCTTAGGACTTGTTTATCTTTGATGATGTAATTCCGTACTACGCATCTGGGCAGATGTGTAGGTATTCCAATTCGGATGCGGCTTTGTACTTAGATTGCCATATTCCCCAAAAAATTTATTTAAGCAGAACTACGCACGGTCTGCTTCCCAAGGACGGATACGTAGGCGCTCTCAACGGGCTCGACTTTATAATATTAAAATTTTAGTTTCCCCCTAAAAGTCAACTGGGGCAAATTTTGCAAAATAAGTTGAAAATTTGAAAGATAGCAACTGGGGCAGATTTTGCAAAGCGAGTTGAAAGCGTAAAGATCATAACTGGGGCAGATTTTGCAAAAGCCGTATTGCTTGACAAAGATAATTTTGCGAAGTTTCGAGAATTATTTTGAGGGATAATGCAGAGTTGCAAAGATAGAGGACATTCAATATGTTCAATATATGTCACCATCTGAAATACGACAGAGTTCATTAGCCAAGTCTCAAAAGACGGATCACAAATCTAGACAGAGTGAGAAAAGGAAGCAGTTGCAGGATGAAGGCTCGAGTCAGCATGAATCAAACGCTTCACCCTCCCTCCCAAAACTAACAATTTTTTTTTGAGTGCAGGAATTCTCAAAAGCAGCAAAATGAGGAAAATTTGCAACCATATTGTCATACACATTGGACAATGTTGCCAAGATAATCAACCGAGATTGGAAGCGTTATTGATTCATCGCATACGCGAAATGATTTTATTTTTCCCTCTATTTTGCCCTTGCTTAATCAAAACTTTATTGCTTTATTAACAACTTTACTTTACTCTTTGCAGGAATTAAGCATTAACTTCAATTTTACTCAAGAACAACACTCAACCCTTTATGTCGTCACCAAATATAAGCCGAATGGCTTAAACTCTTGCTTTACATCTCCTTTATCATTGTCATTTTCCTGTCTATATGAATTTAATAAAAACTTTATTTTGCAGGCCAGTTATTTTACAAGTATCAATATCAAGTCTATTGGTGACAACCGAAGACATCACTTTATTGTCATTATTTACCGTAGACAACCCATGATATTATTTTGACAAAATTGTTACCAAAACTTGTCATAGACACTTGATTGAGGTATCATTGGTACCACATACCGTCAAGGATGTTATTATTGAAGAAAATAGCCTTTATATCGGATCCATCATACACAATCAATGGCATTATTTTGAGGGATTTTCTACTTTTGATCTATCGTTCACAATCGGTAGTAGTATTCTAATGGCTTACTATATGTGAATCATCGTGTACAATCGGTGATATTAATCTTATGGGTTTATGAATTGGGATCATCATACAAAATCGGTGGTATTTCTCCAACAGTTTCTTATATTGGATCTATCGTACACAAATCGATGGTATTATTCAAATGGCTTCAGTTTCTTAGAATGTCGTACACAATCAGTAATATTGTTCCAATGGCCCTCTTATATTGGATCTATCGTACACAATCGATAATATTATTCCAATGGCTTTGCGGATCCATCGTACGCAATCGATGATTTTATTCCAAAGGCTTTTATATTGGATTCATCGTCCACAACTGATGGTATTCTTTCAAGGGTTTTCTACTTTGGGTCTATCGTATACAATCTGTAAAATGGTTCCAATGACTTTCTTATATTGGGTCAATCATATACAATTGGTGATTTTATTCCAATGGCTTTTTTTATATATCGGATTTATCGTATACAATCGGTTTTACTATCTCAACGGGTTTATTTTGATAGTTTTATTATCCAATCTATCGTATACAACCGAAGACGCTGCTTCATCAAGTCTACTGTGTACAATCAGAGACTCTTATTATGAAGTCTATCGTAAACAATCGGAGGCATCACATTTACCAAGGCTACCGTAGACAATCGAAGGAACTATTGTTATGGAGCCTACCGTAAACAATCGGGGGCCTTATTATGAAGTCTATCGTAAACAATCGCAAACGTCATTATCATTTAAAGCCTGCCATAAACAATTGGAGGCCTTTTATGAAGCCTATCGTAGACAATCGAACGTGATATTGTTATGGAGCCTACCGTAAGCAATCGGGGGCCTCATTATGAAGTCTATCGTAAACAATCGAAGACGTCATTATCATTTAAAGCTTACCATAAACAATTGGAGGCCTTTTATGAAGCCTATCATAGACAATCGAAGGTGATATTGTTATGGAGCCTACCGTAAACAATCGGGGGCTTCATTATGAAGTCTATCGTAAACAATCGAAGACGTCACTATCATTTAAAGCCTACCATAAACAATTGGAGGCCTTTTATGAAGCCTATCGTAGACAATCGAAGGCGCTATAGTTATGGAGCCTACCGTAAGCAATCGGGGGCCTTATTATGCACTCTATCGTAAACAATCGAAGACGACACTATCATTTGAAGCCTGCCATAAAAAATTGGAGGCCTTTATATGAAGCCTATCATAGACAATCGAAGGCTTTATTGTCATGAATCCTACCATAGACAACTGGAGACTCGATCATGAGACATTTCCAAAAGGCGGCATTTTTACCCTTATATTTTATTTAAGTCTACTTTATGTTTCTATGGATTGAAGTCCTTTATTGTTTTATTTTCAGTCTACCAACGGCCCTGAAGTCATCTTGCCTCACAAAGCCGAATTTCTTCTAGGTTATTGGAGACGAGCTTATCATTGGCACTGAAACCAGCATCTACAAAATTTATTCAGTATCTATTTCTTACTCCATTTATTAAGCCTTATTTGCAGTTACGCGCTTACCGTTTGTCGAGTTTATTACAGGATATTAGCAGCACCGCAGCAGTATTTGGAGCATAACGTGGAACTCTTTTTTAGCAGTGAACTAGGGCAATCGTTGATATGAGCTAGACTCGTCAACGAGGATCTGAAGAATCGCACTCGAACAAGCAAGTCTATCCTAATCTTTCATTTCGGATTAGGGTGTCAGTTTGGTTTCTTTTCTATTCGTGCGTCTTTTCTGTCAATCGTGCGAGTCTTCATATCTAAGTATCGTCGAACTACATATGGCCTGATTCTCTTTCAGCCCGAGATATGTAGGCAACTCGGAAACCGGTGTTCAGCCATATCCATAAGCCTCGCCTTGGTCCTTGGAATCAAAGTCCTTGGCTTTATCGTGACGAAATTGGCTTTATGTCAACTTCTTTACCCTGAAAACACTTTCATCCTTTTCCGGGTAAAGAGGGGCAGCTGTTGACACCCAATTTTGTCCCGCAAATTCTAATTAAGGTCGAATTCTTATAATAAGGTTAATTTTTGGACATTAGAAGTGAATTGATTAATTTTAATGAAAAGGACTAAAAGTGAAAGACATAGCCTCTAAATTAACCTACCTGCACAACCCCTCATTTCCTAATTAATCCCTAAATACAGGCTAAAATCACTCCTGACTTTAAATGTGTCCTATCTTTGCAAATCCTAAAAATTACACCACACACACAAAATACCCCATCTTCAGTTCCCATTTCCCCTGAACCCGTTTTCCAGAATCCCTAACCCAAAGACCCGGTTCTCTCCCTGAAAATATGAAAATCGATCGATCCCACTGGTTCCACATCATCTTCAGACAAAATCTTATCTGATTGGTACCGTTAGGGGGTTGCGTTGGTCATTTCGTCAAGGATTGGATTCATTTCTAAAACCCTAGAATGTCATATATAAAGACGGGCAACCGAGGGAGAATAAAAAAGAAAAAGATTGGGAAAACGGCATAAGATAAAAATTTCTATTTCAGCTTTACATTCCTATCAGTGTTTTGGTTTTCCATTCTTTTTGAGGATTTTATTGTTGTCGCTTCATCACTATCCAAGTCGTCGCTCTTGTTCGAGTTATCATTCTTGCTCGAGTCGCTTTTCTCGGATCCTCGTCCCGGATCGCTGCATCGCAAAAGGTAATAGTCCCTTTCTCTTTATGTTCCAGTCACTTTGAAATAATGCGATAACTGTAATGATAAGTATAGTTATTATCATGTTAAGATTTAGTAGTTAAGTTATAGTTACGAATTGCTAGTAGTTTAGCTTCATCACTATTAGTCTGCTTGTTTAGTTGAAGACCATGAATAATGCCATTTTTAAAAGATCAAAGTGCTTCTATTGCTTGTAGTATTATTTAGCTAAGCCTAAAATACATACCATAAGTTTGCTACATTCTGTTTGTATAATGGATTAATAAGAAAATCTGAAGATCTTAAGTGATTGCAGTATGTTTGAAGCTATGGAACTCAGTTTATTTCCTCTCTCTCAAGTTCTTCTTCATCTGGTTATGTCTAGCTTTTCTTTGGTTTTGCCCCTCTTAAATCTCAGTTCTTCTCAATTTTTAATTATGTTTCCTGCTTTGGTGTATGAAAGTGTTGGTTTGTCAGCTTGTCTGCTTGACAATATGAAGGTAATTTCAGCCAATTCTATGAGATAATGAGGGGATTGTGATGGTTCTTGGAGAGTTTGCTCTTCTCTGTTTCAGAAGATTCAGTTTGTTTGTAGGCTGGTAAATGTAGGGCAGTTCTTGGGCTATGCAATTAGTTTAGATAATGTGTGAGAAGTAAGGGAGTAGAGGTAGAGATGAGGCTGTGGATTTTTGGTTTAGTGTAGTAGTTTCTGGAGGCTTTAAAAGGCATCTAGGAAGTAGTTCAGGATAGAGGTGTTTAGGAGTAGTTGGTCTTTATGAGAAGTGCAGGGAGTTAAGGTTGGTGTGGCCTGAGGTTATGATATGTAGGGTATGTCCTGGAGAAGTTTGCAGGTGCTGGTAAGTTTGGAAGTTTGTTTAGATAGCAGGTTGGTCCTGTGAGCCTGTATTCTGCAGTTTTGAGATGCAGGTTATATCCTGTTGTTATGAGTGAGATAGTTTGGGGTGATGCTGCACTGTTTTGTTAGCATGCAGATGCTGCACTTAGCTGGTTTGCACTACTGGAATTAATTCCTGGGGGTGCAGGAGTATGTTTCTAGTCTGGTGGCTAGCAGGTAGGTTGTGCATATTTTAGTAGCAGGGCAGGTTTGTGTAGAAGAGGTTCAGGAGGAGGTAGTTTGCACGCAGGGCTGTTCCAGGTGATGTTGAAGGATCCGGTGGCAAGGGTTGCTTGGCTGGTGTTAGAGGAGTTCAGGTTTGGTGAGGGTATGCAGGTTTTGTCAGCTGAGCTTTTTGTGTGTGGAGTTGGCTTCGGTCAGGCAGATTTGTGGTGCAGGGTGTGCAGGTGTTAGAAGGAGCAGTGTTCCGGGATGCAGGGAGCTGGTTGGAGGATGTTCAAGTAGATGTGGGCGTTATCTGTATGTGTGAGTGCATGCCTGTGTGTATCAGCCTGTATGCGTGTGTGTCTGATTGTACATATGAATGTCTGCTTGTGTGTGGGTGTCTGCTTGCAAGTGTGTGCGGGTCTTATTGTGTGTGTGCAGTTATGTATGTATGTGAAGTTGTGGAATGGTCTTAGGTGAGAAAGGGTGGCATGCGAGGGTTTATAGGTGAATGTGTGAGGCTATGCAGGTGTTTTTTGGAATCAGAGGGGTTCCTGCCTGGTGTTAGTTTTGGATGTGGGAGTTGGCTGTTAGTTCTTGTAGGTGTGAAAGTTAGTTCTTGGTTGTTATTTTTGTCAGCTTGGCATTGAGCCTCATAAGGCTATCAATTTATGTTAGTAATGAAATCCTAGTTAAAATTAGGTATTGAATCACTGTTGAACTTTGTTTAACATTTTGCACTTGTGTGGTTCCTGAAGTTTATCGATTGTCCATCTTGTAGACTTCAAAGTATGTCTATAATTTTCTAAAAGTCCTTAATCAGAGAGTTACTAAAAGTAAATAATATTCCTTTGGTATTAGAATTTTAGCATCTTATTGTCTTTATTATGTTTAGTGTCAACTTTTTCTTGTGATTTATGTTTCCCTGTGAATGATTACAAATCCTTTCTCTCTATTTTACTTTGCATAAACAACTCGGGATCGAGTTCGGCTAAATACTCAATGGGGATATGCATTAGTTTGGAGTTGCATTGGGATCAAGCTCGGGCTCAAGTTTTCAAGACTTTAGAAAATTTTGAAATCCAAGACTCGTTTCGCGTGTTTGCTTTCCGGGTTCTATCTTTTAACTCTTGTCTTCCCTTTTCCCTTAGGATATTTATATAAATTACTTGTAGAATAATTATGCATTTATATTTATGAATAAATATTTTATTGATTTAGTTATTATCTATTTTATCGTTATTACCTTTTAATTTTTGAGTTGTTATTTAATTTATTGCAAATCATGCCATTTAATCAAATGCGTGCAAAATTTCGTAAATTTTTTAAACCACGTTAATAAATAGACTATAAGAAAAGACTTCTATCTTATTGATACGAAGTAGTTTCTTTAAAAAGTCAAAATTTATAAAGAAGTTTAAATTAACTTATAAATGTCCCGGAACGACTTTGCAAAAAGCGACTTGAAATCTAAGTTCCATCTTATGGTGAGATACTCGGATTTTAAAGTTGAAATTAAGCAAGTGCCAGTTCTGCGCTATACCACATACGAGTTTGCATAGAGATTTGGACGATCAAATCATTCCTTTTCAAAAGAAAATCCGCTTTATTTATTTATTTATTTATTTATTTATTTATTTTATTTTGAAAAATAATTTAAAACTTTTTAATAAATTTTAAATCTTTTGAGAACTTACTAAATTTAATTAATTGAATTAATTAATAGTTCAATTAATTATTTTTAGAAAAGCACATAAATAGCACTTGCAAATATTTCAGAAATCTTTCGGATTAACCGTTTTTTACGGAATTTCGAAAGTGCCTTAAAAACCTTCTTTCGAAATTAGCAAAACCTTTTACCTTTAGAATCTCTGAAAGAAATACCGTCTTTTACAAAAACGGAGTTTTGCACGTATTTGCTTATTTGGTTCCCTGTTTTCCTTAAATTGGGTGGCGACTCCAAAAACTCCAAAAGAGTTAGTCAATCCTGTCGATATTCCTAAATTTAGCCCTTTCGGGGTTAATTATTTTTTGGGGGTTCAACAGCATGACGACTCCGCTGGGGATCAATAAAGGTTTTGACCATAAAGGTTTCCAATTATTTGCAACTAGCATGTCTAATTTATTTGCTTTATTAAATCTGTTTGTTTGGTTTGCCTTATAAAGCATGTATTATATTTATTTGTGAATAGTCTTCATTACGTTCATATTTCCTCCGTCATGGAGCCTGTCAATTCTCTTTCATCTCCTCGATTTCATCACGGGGGGCCCGCGTGACGAGCAATAATACAGGAAGGGCATTGTCCTTCCTAACTCTTTGAATTTCTTTCGTGTCACATAAGTTAGTTGGGGTATGGTTTGCTTGGTTTTGTCATGGCCGGTTTTACTTGTTTATGGGGCCAGGTTTATCCTGCATAGGTCGAGTCAGCCTCAACCGTTAGCCCACTCTTAGAAGGATATTAGGTCATGTATGCATATACACCTTAGTTTGGACCCGGTCCTTGGTACCGTTACCAGGAATTAAGAAACCGCCCTTCTGTTGATGGGTTATTAAATCCCAACGACACTGCATATTATGTGATCGTGTTCATATTATAACGAATCACAAACCATTTGCTATGTCAAATTTGAGAAGTTGACAATTATGTCGGTTTATTTATATCTCAGATGTTATATTGACAAACGATTTGTGTCATTATAATAATCACATGTGTGTGCAACTTGACGATTAGGCCTACCTCTGGCGACAAGAGGCACCTTACAGGGCTGGACGCGCCCGCATTTTTATTTACGCTCAACTAATTGTGATTACCACATGTCAAACTTGTGTAAAATGCAAAGCGCTACGTGACGCGCACTACATGATTGTGTGCAATTATGCCAATAACCTGGAAACTAACATAGTTATCTTTTGAATTTTTCTTTTGTTTTGATTATCTCCCAAAAGAGAGAGTTTGATTCGTGTTGACTCCCGAGTTGATTAAGCGTCTAATCTAAAGTGAAGCAAGCAATGGCTGATTTGATTGATAATCAAACTGGTATCCCTGCATCTTCTAATGAGCAAGCAGTTGTTGTTCCTGATGAACAAATTGCTAGAAGCTAAGCAGATTGAATGTACGCAAGCTGATCTAGAAAGAATGAAGGGGCGAGCCACAGAAACGCGCCAGCCGTGCTATAAACTCTGAATCCCTATATTGAAACTGCCAATCCGAACACGCCTTTAAATTCCAGTGTCATTCATATGCTTGCACCAGTTAACATCCCAAATGCATTCATTAACCAAAACAACTTGCCTCACTATCAATATTTACCTGCCAAAGATACTCCTCGTCCTCCACAATCCAAAGCACCCATTTTTGTGGCTGTTGCTCCTCAAAATGCCAATGACCCAAGACAAGAATATCCCGAAGCCCAATATTATGAGCATGACCCCAATGGTAAGAACGTGGATTTCACTAGCTATGTGCCACAAAGTGAAGTGCCCGTAACCGTGAAAAAGCGGGGAAGGACAGTTGAGCAAGGGGAAATAATCCAAGCGATGAGAATCATGCAGCAATCCATCAAGTATTTTCAAGTGTCTAGAGGGCGTCGAAGTATCTCCTATCGCAATCTTTATCTATACCCTGACGTTACTCTTCCTCCCGGATTTAAAGTTCCAAAATTTGATATGTATGATGGTCATAGTGACCCATTTGTTCATTTGACCAAATATCTCAACCGAATAAGGGTTGTGGGAGATAAAGAGGAACTTCGGATGACCTTCTTCAGTCATAGTCTGGAAGGTATTGTTGCTGAATGGTTTGTAAGATATGATATAAGCAACTGGCGTGAGTTTGATGACATAGCCAATGATTTCATAAAGCAGTTTGCGTATAATGTTGAGATGGCTCCTGACCTTATAACCTTGTCCAATCTGAAGAAGAAACCAACAGAAACCTTTAGGGAATACGCACTGAGATGGCGAGAACAGGCTGGAAGGGTGCAACCACCAATGACAGAGAAAGACATGGTGAAGTACTTCATCCGAGCCCAAAATGATTCTTATTACATGCACTTACTCCATATGATGGGTAAACCCTATTCTGAACTTCTTATGATGGGAGAAATGGATGAAGAAGGGATTAAGACGGGGAAAATTGTAAAGTTTTGCTACAGTGAAAGCAACTGCACAAGCCATCCAGACGGGTTTTGAAAATTTAAGAGGAAAAAGAGAAGGAAATTGGCATTATTACTACCAAGAACTCATTATCCCAACCTACTCACCAAAGCTATCCACATCCAGGCTACAATGCTCAACCCGTTTACTACCAGCAATCATTTGGCCACCAATCAGAAATTACCAATCCCCAAGTCTGCACTTTTCAAAATCGCCTAGCCGTGCCAAAGCCACGCACTAATCCTATCATAAAGACATATAAAACCGACACACCTTTAGCGGAACCTTACAGTCAGCTTTATGAAAGGCTAAGTGCAGCTGGAGTGATTCACCCTATTGTTGATGCAACTCCTAATCCTCTTCCAAAATGGTTCGATGGAACCATGGAACCAAACATTGTACCTATCATTCAGGGGCTCCAGGTCATGACACTGAAAATTGCCACAGTCTAAAAAATGCAGTTGAAACTCTAATCCAAGAAGGTTCAACTCAACTCATTGGGAATACACCTGCTGATAATAACCCTTTGGTAGATGATGAGTATGGCATACACTTGATATCAGTTGATGAGGCTGAAAAAGGGACCATTGTGATCACAAAGAGCCAAACAACAAAGAAGAGCTCTCGAACTTACAAAGTCGGGAGGACCAAAAGCTTTCAATGCAGAGGACAAATGAAGACAAACCCAAACTGGGGCAGATTTTATTGAAGAAATTTTTGTTGCCAAAGAAGGTAAAGTAAATGCCT
This sequence comes from Petunia x hybrida, assembly GCA_037355625.1. Taxonomy (NCBI): domain Eukaryota; kingdom Viridiplantae; phylum Streptophyta; class Magnoliopsida; order Solanales; family Solanaceae; genus Petunia; species Petunia x hybrida. The sequence goes on from JBBBVM010000080.1 coordinate 2,290,311, forward strand.
AGCCAATATCAAATCAAAAACAATCAAGAGATACTACATTTGACAAGCGGCAAAATCAGTCTTTTCATTTCAATGTAATTTTCTATGTAATACGAACAACGCGTAACCTGATTCCCAGGGCTGGGATACGTATGCAACTCACATAGAGCTCGGTTACACTAGCATAGGAATCCCCTATTTCCTCTTTTATGTAATTTTGAACTACTTTTGGTCTGATTCCTGGAATGGCAACAGGATAAGTAAGCAATCCACATCGGACTCGATCAGATTTTGTAATGCTTAGGACTTGTTTATCTTTGATTATGTAATTCCATACTACGCATCTGGGCAGATGTGTAGGTATTCCAATTCGGATGCGGCTTTGTACTTAGATTGCCATATTCCCCAAAATTTTATGTAAGTAGAACTACGCACGGTCTGATTCCCAAGGAGGGATACGTAGGCGCTCTCAACGGGCTCGACTCTATAATATTAAAATTTTAGTTTTCCCCCTAAAAGTCAACTGGGGCAAATTTTGTAAAATAAGTTGAAAATTTGAAAGATAGCAACTGGGGCAGATTTTGCAAAGCGAGTTGAAGCCGTAAAGATCATAACTGGGGCAGATTTTGCAAAAGCTATATTGCTTGACAAAGATAAGTTTGCGATGTTTCGAGAGTTATTTTGAGGGATAATACAGAGTTGCAAAGATAAAGGACGTTCAATATGTTCTATATGTCACCAGCTGAAATACGACAGAGTTCATTAGCCAAGTCTCAAAAGACGGATCACAAATCTAGGCAGAGTGAGAAAAGGAAGCAGTTGGAGGATGAAGGCTCGAGTCAGCATGAATCAAACGCTTCACCCTCCCTCCCAAAACTAACAATTTTTTTTTGAGTTCAGGAATTCTCAAAAGCAGCAAAATGAGGAAAATTTGCAACCATTTTGTCATACACATTGGACAATGTTGCCAAGATAATCAACCGAGATTGGAAGCGTTATTTCATTTATCGCATACGCGAAACGATTTTATTTTTCCCTCTATTTTGCCCTTGCTTAATCAAAACCTTATTGCTTTATTAACAACTTTACTTTACTCTTTGCAGGAATTAAGCATTAACTTCAGTTTTACTCAAGAACAACACTCAACCCTTTATGGCGTCACCAAATATAAGCCGGACGGCTTAAACTCTTGCTTTACATCTCCTTTATCTTTGACAGTTTCCTGTCTATATGAATTTAATGAAAACTCTATTTTGCAGGCTAGTTATTTTACAAGTATCAATATCAAGTCTATTGGTGACAACCGAAGACATCACTTTATTGTTATTATTTACCGTAGACAACCCGTGATATTATTTTGACAAAATTGTTACCAAAACTTGTCATAGACAGTTGATTGAGGTATCATTGGTACCGCAGACCATCAAGGATGTTATTATTGAAGAAAATAGCCTTTATATCGGATCCATCATACACAATCAATGGTATTATTTTAAGGGATTCTCTACTTTCGATCTATCGTACACAATCGGTAGTAGTATTCTAATGGCTTACTATATGTGAATCATCGTATACAATTGGTGATATTATTCTAATGGGTTTATGAATTGGGATCATCATACACAATCGGTGGTATTTCTCCAACAGTTTCTTATATTGGATCTATCGTACACAAATCGATGGTATTATTCAAATGGCTTCAGTTTCTTGGAATGTCGTACACAATCAGTAATATTGTTCCAATGGCCCTCTTATATTGGATTAATCGTACACAATCGATAATATTATTCCAATGGTTTTGCGGATCCATCGTACACAATCGATGATTTTATTCCATAGGCTTTTATATTGGATTCATCGTCCACAACTGATGGTATTCTTTCAAGGGTTTTCTACTTTGGGTCTATCGTATATAATCGGTAGAATTGTTCCAATGACTTTCTTATATTGGGTCAATCATATACAATTAGTGATTTTATTCCAATGGTTTTTTTTATATATCGGATTTATCGTATACAATCGGTTTTATTATCTCAACGGGTTTATTATGATAGTTTTATTATCCAGTCTATTGTATACAACTGAAGACGCTGCTTCATCAAGTCTACTGTGCACAATCAGAGACTCTTATTATGAAGTCTACCGTAAATAATCGGAGGCATCACATTTACCAAAGCTACCGTAGACAATCGAAGGCGCTATTGTTATGGAGCCTACCGTAAATAATCGGGGGCCTCATTATGAAGTCTATCATAAACAATCGAAGACGTCATTATCATTTAAAGCCTACCATAAACAATTGGAGGCCTTTAATGAAGCCTATCATAGACAATGAAAGGTGATATTGTTATGGAGCCTACCGTAAACAATCGGGGGCCTCATTATGAAGTCTATCGTAAAAAATCGAAGACGTCATTATTATTAAAAGCCTACAATAAACAATTGGAGGCCTTTTATGAAGCCTATCGTAGACAATCGAAAGTGATATTGTTGTGGAGCCTACCGTAAACAATCGGGGGCTTCATTATGAAGTCTATCATAAACAATCGAAGACGTCACTATCATTTAAAGCCTACCATAAACAATTGGAGGCATTTTATGAAGCCTATCGTAGACAATCGAAGGCACTATTGTTATGGAGCCTACCGTAAACAATCAGGGGCCTCATTATGAAGTCTATCGTAAACAATCGAAGACGTAATTATCATTTAAAGCCTACCATAAACAATTGGAGGCCTTTTATGAAGCCTATCATAGACAATTGAAGGCGCTATAGTTATGGAGCCTACCGTAAGCAATCGGCGGCCTTATTATGCAGTCTATCGTAAACAATCGAAGACGACACTATCATTTGAAGACCACCATAAAAAATTGGAGGCCTTTATATGAAGCCTATCGTAGACAATCGAAGGCTCTATTGTCATGAATCCTACCATAGACAACTGGAGACTCGATCATGAGTCATTGCCGAAAGGCGGCATTTTTATCCTTATATTTTATTTAAGTATACTTTATGTTTCTATGGATTGAAGTCCTTTATTGTTTTATTTTCAGTCTACCAACGGCCCTGAAGTCATCTTGCCTCACAAAGCCGAATTTCTTCTAATTGATTGGAGACGAGCTTGTCATTGGCACTGAAACCAGCATCTACAAATTTTATTCAGTATCTATTTCTTACTCCATTTATTAAGCCTTATTTTCAGTTACGCGCTTACCGTTTGTCCAGTTTATTACAGGATATTAGAAGCACCGCAGCAGTATTTGGAACATAACATGGAACTCTTTTTTAGCAGTGATTTAGGGCAATCGTTGATATGAGCTAGACTCATCAACGAGGATCTGAAGAATCGCACTCGAACAAGCAAGTCTATCCTAATCTTTCATTTCGGATTAGGGTGTCAGTTTGGTTTCTTTTCTATTCGTGCGTCTTTTCTATCAATCGTGCGAATCTTCATATCTAAGTATCGTCGAACTACATATGTCCTGATTCTCTTTCAGCCCGAGATATGTAGGCAACTCGAAAACCGATGTTCAGCCATATCCATAAGCCTCGCCTTGGGTCCTTGGAATCAAAGTCCTTGGCTTTATCGTGACAAAATTGGCTTTATGTCAACTTCTTTACCCTGAAAACTCTTTCATCCTTTTCTGGGTAAAGAGAGGCAGCTGTTGACACCCAATTTTGTCCCGCAAATTCTAATTAAGGTTGAATTCTTATAGTAAGGTTAATTTTTTTAAAATTACAAGTGAATTGATTAATTTTAATGAAAAGGACTAAAAGTGAAAGACATAGCCTCTAAATTAACCTACCTGCGCAACCCCTCATTTCCTAATTAATCCCTAAATACATGCTAAAATAGCTCCTGACTGTAAATGTGTCCTATCTTTGCAAATCCTAAATATTACACCACACACACAAAATACCCCATCTTCAGTTCCCATTTCCCCTGAACCCATTTTCCAGAATCCTTAACCCGAAGACCCGGATCTCTCCCTGAAAATTTGAAAATCGATCGACCCCACTGGTTCCACATCATCTTCAAACAAAATCTTATCTGATTGGTACCATTAGGGGGTTGCGTTGGTCATTCGTCAAGGATTGGATTCATTTCTAAAACCCTAGAATGTCATATATAAAGACGGGCAACCGAGGGAGAATAAAAAAGAAAAAGATTGGGAAAACGGCATAAGATAAAAATTTCTATTTCAGCTTTACATTCCTATCAGTGTTTTGGCTTTCCATTCTTTTTGAGTATTTTATTGTTGTCGCTTCATCACTATCCAAGTCGTCGCTCTTGTTCGAGTTATCATTCTTGCTCGAGTCGCTTTTCTCGGATCCTCATCCCGGATCGCTGCATCGCAAAAGGTAATAGTCCCTTTCTCTTTATGTTCCAGTCACTTTGAAATAATGTGATAAGTGTAATGATAAGTATAGTTATTATCATGTTAAGATTTAGTAGTTAAGTTATAGTTACGACTTGCTAGTAGTTTAGCTTCATCACTATTAGTCTGCTTGTTTAGTTGGAGACCATGAAGAATGCCAGTTTTCAAAGTTCAAAGTGCTTCTATTGTTTGTAGTATTATTTAGCTAAGCCTGAAATACATACCATAAGTTTGCTACATTCGGTTTGTATAATGGATTAAGAAGCAAATCTGAAGATCTTAAGTGATTGCAGTATGTTTGAAGCTATGGAACTCAGTTTATTTTCCTATCTCTCAGATTCTTCTTCATCTTGTTATGTCTAGCTTCTCTTTGGTTTTGCCCCTCTTAAATCTCAGTTCTTCTCAATTTATAATTATGTTTCCTGCTTTGGTGTATGAAAGTGTTGCTTTGTCAGCTTTTATGCTTGACAGTATGAAGGTAATTTCAGCCAATTCTATGAGATAATGAGGGGATTGTGATGGTTCTTGGAGAGTTTGCTCTTCTCTGTTTCAGAAGATTCAGTTTGTTTGTAGGCTGGTAAATGTAGGGCAGTTCTTGGGCTATGCAATTAGTTTAGATGATGTGTGAGGAGTAAGGGAGTAGAGGTAGAGAGGAGGCTGTGGATATTTGGTTTAGTGTAGTAGTTTCTGGAGGCTTTAAAAGGCATCTAGGGAGTAGTTCAGGATAGAGGTGTTTAGGAGTAGTTGGACTTTATGAGAAGTGCAGGGAGTTAAGGTTGGTGTGGCCTGAGGTTATGATACGCAGGGTCTGTCCTGGAGAAGTTTGCAGGTGCTGGTAAGTTTGGAAGTTTGTTTAGATAGCAGGTTGGTCCTATGAGCTTGTATTCTGCAGTTTTGAGATGCAGGTTATATCCTGTTGTTATGAGTGTTGGTAGGAAGAAAATCAGGTTGTGAGGTGGTGAAGTTTGGTCTAGTGGGTTTGTGTGCGAGTGAGATAGTTTGGGGTGATGCTGCACTATTCTGTTAGCATGCAGATGCTGCACTTAGCTAGTTTGCACTTCTGGAATTAATTCCTGGGGGTGCAGGAGTATGTTTCTAGTCTGGTGGCTAGCAGGTAGGTTGTGCATATGTTAGTAGCAGGGCAGGTTTGTGTAGAAGAGGTTCAGGAGGAGGTAGTTGGCACGCAGGGCTGTTCCAGGTGATGTTGAAGGATCCGGTGGCAAGGGTTGCTTGGCTGGTGTTAGAGGAGTTCAGGTTTGGTGAGGGTATTCAGGTTTTGTCAGCTGAGCTTTTTGTGTGTGGAGTTGGCTTCGGTCAGGCAGATTTGTGGGGCAGGGTGTGCAGGTGTTAGAAGGAGCAGTGTTCCGGGATGCAGGGAGCTGCTTGGAGGATGTTCAAGTAGATGTGGGCGTTATCTGTATGTGTGAGTGCATGCTTGTGTGTGTCTGCCTGTATGCGTGTGTGTCTGATTGTACATATGAATGTCTGCTTGTGTGTGGGTGTCTTCTTGTAGGTGTGTGCGGGTCTGATTGTGTGTGTGCAGTTATGTATGTATGTGAAGTTGTGGAATGGCCTCAGGTGAGAAAGGGTGGCATGAGAGGGTTTATAGGTGAATGTTGTAGGCTATGCAGGTGTTGTTTGGAATCAGAGGGGTTCGTGCCTGGTGTTAGTTTTGGATGTGGGAGTTGGCTGTTAGTTCTTGTAGGTGTGAAAGTTAGTTCTTGGTTGTTATTCTTGTCTGCTAGGCATTGAGCCTCATAAGGCTATCAATTTATGTTAGTAATGAAATCCTAGTAAAAATAAGGTATTGAATCACTGTTGAACTTCGTTTAACATTTTGCACTTGTGTGGCTCCTGAAGTTTATCGATTGTCCATCTTGTAGACTTCAAAGTATGTCTATAATTTTCTAAAAGTCCTTAATCAGAGAGTTACTAAAAGTAAATAATCTGCCTTTGGTATTAGAATTTTAGCATCTTATTGTCTTTATTATGTTCAGTGTCAACTTTTTTTTGTGATTTATGTTTCCCTGTGAATGATTACTAATCCTTTCTCTCTATTTTACTTTGCATAAACAACTCGGGATCGAGTTCGGCTAAATACTCAATGGGGATATGCATTGGTTTGGAGTCGCATTGGGATCAAGCTCGGGCTCAAGTTTTCAAGACTTTAGAAAATTTAGAAATCCAAGGCTCGTTTCGCGAGTTTGCTTTCCGGGTTCTATCTTTTAACTCTTGTCTTCCCTTTGCCCTTAGGATATTTATATAAATTACTTGTAGAATAATTATGTACTTATATTTATGAATAAATATTTTATTGATTTAGTTATTATCTATTTTATCGTTATTACCTTTTAATTTTTGAGTTGTTATTTAATTTATTGCAAATCAGGCCATTTAAGCAAATGCGTGCAAAATTTCGTAAATTTTTGAAACCACGTTAATAAATAAACTATAAGAAATGACTTCTATCTTATTGATACGAAGTAGTTTCTTTAAAAAGTCAAAATTTATAAAGATGTTTAAATTAACTTCTAAATGTCCTGAAACGACTTTGCAAAAAGCGACTTGAAATCTAAGTTCCATCTTATGGTGAGATACTCGGATATTAAAGTTGAAATTAAGCAAGTGCCATTTCTGCGCTATGCCACATACGAGTTGGCAAAGAGATTTGGACGATCAAATCGTTCCTTTTCAAAAGAAAATGCGCTTCATTTATTTCTTTATTTATTTTATTCTGAAAAATAATTAAAGCTTTTTAATAAATTGTAAATCTTTTGAGAACTTACTAAATTTAATAGTTGAATTAATTAATAGTTCAATTAATTATTTTTAGAAAAGCGCATAAATAGCACTTGCAAATATTTTGGAAACCTGTCGGATTAACCGTTTTTAATGAAATTTCGAAAGTGCCTTAAAAACCTTCTTTCGAAATTAGCAAAACCTTTTACCTTTAGAATCTCTGAAAGAAAGACCGTCTTTTACAAAAACGGAGTTTTGTACGCATTTGCTTATTTGGTTTCCTGTTTTCCTTAAATTGGGTGGCGACTCCAAAAACTCCAAAAGAGTTAGTCCATCCTGTCGATATTCCTAAATTTAGCCCTTTCGGGGTTAATTATTTTTTGGGGTTTCAACAGCATGGCGACTCCGCTGGGGATCAATAAAGGTTTTGACAATAAAGGTTTCCAATTATTTGCAACTAGCATGTCTAATTTATTTGCTTTATTATATCTGTTTGTTTGGTTTGCCTTATAAAGCATGTATTATATTTATATGTGCATAGTCTTCATTCCGTTCATATAATATGTGCATAGTCTTCATTCCGTTCATATTTCCTCCCTCATGGAGCCTGTCAATTCTCCTTCATCTCCTCGATTTCATCACGGAGGGCCCGCGTGACGGGCAATAATACAGGAAGGGCATTGTCCTTCCTAACTCTTTGAATTTCTTTCGCGTCACCAAAGTTAGTTGGGGTATGGTTTGCCTGGTTTTGTCATGGCCGGTTTTACTGGTTTATGGGGCCAGGTTTATCCCGCATAGGTCGAGTCAGCCTCAACCGTTAGCCCACATTTAGAAGGAGATTAGGTCATGTATGCATATACACCTTAGTTTGGACCCGGTCCTTGGTACCGTTTCCAGGAATTAAGAAACCGCCCTTTTATTGATGGGTTATTAAATCCCAACGACACTGCATATTATGTGATCGTGTGGATATTATAACGAATCTCAAACCATTTGCCATGTCAAATTTGAGAAGTTGACAATTATGTCGGTTTATTTATATCTCAGATGTTGTATTGACAAACGGTTTGTATTGTTATAATAATCACATGTGCGTGCAACTTGACGATTAGGCCTACCTCTGGCGACAAGAGGCACCTTATAGGGTAGGACACGCCCGCATTTTTATTTACGCTAAACTAATTGTGACTGCCACAGGTCAAACTTGTGTAAAATGCAAAGCGCCACGTGACGCGCACTACATGATTGAGTGCAATTATGCCAATAACCTGGAAACTAACATAGTTATCTTTTGAATTTTTCTTTTGTTTTGATTATCTCCCAAAAGAGAGAGTTTGATTCGTGTTGACTCCCGAGTTGGTTAAGCGTCTAATCTAAAGTGAAGCAAGCAATGGCTGATTTGATTGATAATCAGACTGGTATCCCTGCATTTTCTAATGAGCAAGCAGTTGTTGTTCCTGGTGAACAAATTGCTAGAATGGCTAAGCAGATTGAATGTACGCAAGCTGAACTAGAAAGAATGAAGGGGTCGAGCCACAGAAACGCGCCAGCCGTGCTATCAACTCAGAATCCCTATGTTGAAACTGCCAATCCGAACACGCCTTTAAATTCCAGTGTCATTCATATGCTTGCACCAGTTAACATCCCAAATGCATTCATTAACTAGAACAACTAGCCTCACTATCAATATTTACCTGCCAAAGATACTGCTCGTCCTCCACAATCCAAAGCACCCATTTTTGTGGTTGTTGCTCCTCAAAATGCCAATGACCCAAGACAAGGATATCCCGAAGCCCAATATTATGAGCATGACCCCAATGGTAAGAACGTGGATTTCACTAACTATGTGCCACAAAGTAAAGTGCCCGTAACCGTGAAAAAGCGGGAAGAACATTTGAGCAAGGGGAAATAATCCAAGCGATGAGAATCATGCAGCAATCCATCAAGGATTTGCAAGTGTCTAGAGGGCGTCGAAGTATCTCCTATCGCAATCTTTATCTATACCCTGACGTTACTCTTCCTCCCGGATTTAAAGTGCAAAAATTTGATATGTATGATGGTCATAGTGACCCATTTGTTCGTTTGACCAAATATCTCAACCGAATAAGGGTTGCGGGAGATAAAGAGGAACTTCAGATGGCCTTCTTCAGTCATAGTCTGGAAGGTATTGCTGCTGAATGGTTTGTAAGACATGATATAAGCAACTGGCGTGAATTTGATGACATAGCCAATGATTTCATAAAGCAGTTTGCGTATAATGTTGAGATGGCTCCTGACCTTATAACCTTGTCCAATCTGAAGAAGAAACCAACAGAAACCTTTAGGGAATACACACTGAGATGGTGAGAACAGGCTGGAAGGGTGCAACCACCAATGAATGAGAAAGACATGGTGAAGTACTTCATCCGAGCCCAAAATGATTCTTATTACATGCACTTACTCCCTATGATGGGTAAACCCTATTCTGAACTTCTTATGATGGGAGAAATGGATGAAGAAGGGATTAAGACGGGGAAAATTATAAAGTTTTGCTACAGTGAAAGCAACTGCACAAGCCATCCAGACTGGTTTTGAAAATTTAAGAAGAAAAAGAGAAGGAAATTGGCATTATTACTACCAAGAACTCATTATCCCAACCTACTCACCAAAGCTATCCACATCCAGGCTACAATGCTCAACTCGTTCACTACCAGCAATCATTTGGCCACCAATCAGAAATTACCAATCCCCAAGTCTGCACTTTTCAAAATCGCCTAGCCGTGCCAAAGCCACGCACTAATCCTATCAAAAAGACATATAAAACCGACACACCTTTAGCGGAACCTTACAGTCAGCTTTATAAAAGGCTAAGGGCAGCTGGAGTGATTCACCCTATTGCTGATGCAACTCCTAATCCTCTTCCAAAATGGTTCGATGGAACCAAACATTGTACCTATCATTCAGGGGCTCCAGGACATGACACTGAAAATTGCCACAGTCTAAAAAATGCAGTTAAAACTCTAATCCAAGAAGGTTCGATTCAACTCATTGGGAATACACCTGCTGATAATAACCCTTTGGTAGATGATGAGTATGGCATACACTTGATATCAGTTGATGAGGCTGAAAAAGGGACCATTGTGATCCCAAAGAGCCAAACAACAAAGAAGAGCTCTCGAACTTACAAAGTCGGGAGGACCAAAAGCTTTCAATGTAGAGGACAAATCAAGACAAACCCAAACTGGGGCAGATTTTATTGAAGAAATTTTTGTTGCCAAAGAAGGTAAAGTAAATGCCTAGCCAATATCAAATCAAAGAACAATCAAGAGATACTACATTTGACAAGCGGCAAAATCAGTCTTTTCATTTCAATGTAATTTTCTATGTAATACGAACTACGCGTAACCGGATTCCCAGGGCTGGGATACGTAAGCAACTCACATAGAGCTCGGTTACACTAGCATAGGAATCCCCTATTTCCTCTTTTATGTAATTTTGAACTACTTTTGGTCTGATTCCTGGAATGGCAACAGGATAAATAAGCAATCCACGTCGGACTCGATCAGATTTTGTAATGCTTAGGACTTGTTTATCTTTGATGATGTAATTCCGTACTACGCATCTGGGCAGATGTGTAGGTATTCCAATTCGGATGCGGCTTTGTACTTAGATTGCCATATTCCCCAAAAAATTTATTTAAGCAGAACTACGCACGGTCTGCTTCCCAAGGACGGATACGTAGGCGCTCTCAACGGGCTCGACTTTATAATATTAAAATTTTAGTTTCCCCCTAAAAGTCAACTGGGGCAAATTTTGCAAAATAAGTTGAAAATTTGAAAGATAGCAACTGGGGCAGATTTTGCAAAGCGAGTTGAAAGCGTAAAGATCATAACTGGGGCAGATTTTGCAAAAGCCGTATTGCTTGACAAAGATAAGTTTGCGAAGTTTCGAGAATTATTTTGAGGGATAATGCAGAGTTGCAAAGATAGAGGACATTCAATATGTTCAATATATGTCACCATCTGAAATACGACAGAGTTCATTAGCCAAGTCTCAAAAGACGGATCACAAATCTAGACAGAGTGAGAAAAGGAAGCAGTTGCAGGATGAAGGCTCGAGTCAGCATGAATCAAACGCTTCACCCTCCCTCCCAAAACTAACAATTTTTTTTTGAGTGCAGGAATTCTCAAAAGCAGCAAAATGAGGAAAATTTGCAACCATATTGTCATACACATTGGACAATGTTGCCAAGATAATCAACCGAGATTGGAAGCGTTATTGATTCATCGCATACGCGAAATGATTTTATTTTTCCCTCTATTTTGCCCTTGCTTAATCAAAACTTTATTGCTTTATTAACAACTTTACTTTACTCTTTGCAGGAATTAAGCATTAACTTCAATTTTACTCAAGAACAACACTCAACCCTTTATGTCGTCACCAAATATAAGCCGAATGGCTTAAACTCTTGCTTTACATCTCCTTTATCATTGTCATTTTCCTGTCTATATGAATTTAATAAAAACTTTATTTTGCAGGCCAGTTATTTTACAAGTATCAATATCAAGTCTATTGGTGACAACCGAAGACATCACTTTATTGTCATTATTTACCGTAGACAACCCATGATATTATTTTGACAAAATTGTTACCAAAACTTGTCATAGACACTTGATTGAGGTATCATTGGTACCACATACCGTCAAGGATGTTATTATTGAAGAAAATAGCCTTTATATCGGATCCATCATACACAATCAATGGCATTATTTTGAGGGATTTTCTACTTTTGATCTATCGTTCACAATCGGTAGTAGTATTCTAATGGCTTACTATATGTGAATCATCGTGTACAATCGGTGATATTAATCTTATGGGTTTATGAATTGGGATCATTTACAAAATCGGTGGTATTTCTCCAACAGTTTCTTATATTGGATCTATCGTACACAAATCGATGGTATTATTCAAATGGCTTCAGTTTCTTAGAATGTCGTACACAATCAGTAATATTGTTCCAATGGCCCTCTTATATTGGATCTATCGTACACAATCGATAATATTATTCCAATGGCTTTGCGGATCCATCGTACGCAATCGATGATTTTATTCCAAAGGCTTTTATATTGGATTCATCGTCCACAACTGATGGTATTCTTTCAAGGGTTTTCTACTTTGGGTCTATCGTATACAATCTGTAAAATGGTTCCAATGACTTTCTTATATTGGGTCAATCATATACAATTGGTGATTTTATTCCAATGGCTTTTTTTATATATCGGATTTATCGTATACAATCGGTTTTACTATCTCAACGGGTTTATTTTGATAGTTTAATTATCCAATCTATCGTATACAACCGAAGACGCTGCTTCATCAAGTCTACTGTGTACAATCAGAGACTCTTATTATGAAGTCTATCGTAAACAATCGGAGGCATCACATTTACCAAGGCTACCGTAGACAATCGAAGGAACTATTGTTATGGAGCCTACCGTAAACAATCGGGGGCCTTATTATGAAGTCTATCGTAAACAATCGCAAACGTCATTATCATTTAAAGCCTGCCATAAACAATAAGAGGCCTTTTATGAAGCCTATCGTAGACAATCGAACGTGATATTGTTATGGAGCCTACCGTAAGCAATCGGGGGCCTCATTATGAAGTCTATCGTAAACAATCGAAGACGTCATTATCATTTAAAGCTTACCATAAACAATTGGAGGCCTTTTATGAAGCCTATCATAGACAATCGAAGGTGATATTGTTATGGAGCCTACCGTAAACAATCGGGGGCTTCATTATGAAGTCTATCGTAAACAATCGAAGACGTCACTATCATTTAAAGCCTACCATAAACAATTGGAGGCCTTTTATGAAGCCTATCGTAGACAATCGAAGGCGCTATAGTTATGGAGCCTACCGTAAGCAATCGGGGGCCTTATTATGAAGTCTATCGTAAACAATCGCAAACGTCATTATCATTTAAAGCCTGCCATAAACAATTGGAGGCCTTTTATGAAGCCTATCGTAGACAATCGAACGTGATATTGTTATGGAGCCTACCGTAAGCAATCGGGGGCCTTATTATGAAGTCTATCGTAAACAATCGCAAACGTCATTATCATTTAAAGCCTGCCATAAACAATTGGAGGCCTTTTATGAAGCCTATCGTAGACAATCGAACGTGATATTGTTATGGAGCCTACCGTAAGCAATCGGGGGCCTCATTATGAAGTCTATCGTAAACAATCGAAGACGTCATTATCATTTAAAGCTTACCATAAACAATTGGAGGCCTTTTATGAAGCCTATCATAGACAATCGAAGGTGATATTGTTATGGAGCCTACCGTAAACAATCGGGGGCTTCATTATGAAGTCTATCGTAAACAATCGAAGACGTCACTATCATTTAAAGCCTACCATAAACAATTGGAGGCCTTTTATGAAGCCTATCGTAGACAATCGAAGGCGCTATAGTTATGGAGCCTACCGTAAGCAATCGGGGGCCTTATTATGCACTCTATCGTAAACAATCGAAGACGACACTATCATTTGAAGCCTGCCATAAAAAATTGGAGGCCTTTATATGAAGCCTATCATAGACAATCGAAGGCTTTATTGTCATGAATCCTACCATAGACAACTGGAGACTCGATCATGAGACATTTCCAAAAGGCGGCATTTTTACCCTTATATTTTATTTAAGTCTACTTTATGTTTCTATGGATTGAAGTCCTTTATAGTTTTATTTTCAGTCTACCAACGGCCCTGAAGTCATCTTGCCTCACAAAGCCGAATTTCTTCTAGGTTATTGGAGACGAGCTTATCATTGGCACTGAAACCAGCATCTACAAAATTTATTCAGTATCTATTTCTTACTCCATTTATTAAGCCTTATTTGCAGTTACGCGCTTACCGTTTGTCGAGTTTATTACAGGATATTAGCAGCACCGCAGCAGTATTTGGAGCATAACGTGGAACTCTTTTTTAGCAGTGAACTAGGGCAATCGTTGATATGAGCTAGACTCGTCAACGAGGATCTGAAGAATCGCACTCGAACAAGCAAGTCTATCCTAATCTTTCATTTCGGATTAGGGTGTCAGTTTGGTTTCTTTTCTATTCGTGCGTCTTTTCTGTCAATCGTGCGAGTCTTCATATCTAAGTATCGTCGAACTACATATGGCCTGATTCTCTTTCAGCCCGAGATATGTAGGCAACTCGGAAACCGGTGTTCAGCCATATCCATAAGCCTCGCCTTGGTCCTTGGAATCAAAGTCCTTGGCTTTATCGTGACGAAATTGGCTTTATGTCAACTTCTTTACCCTGAAAACACTTTCATCCTTTTCCGGGTAAAGAGGGGCAGCTGTTGACACCCAATTTTGTCCCGCAAATTCTAATTAAGGTCGAATTCTTATAATAAGGTTAATTTTTGGACATTAGAAGTGAATTGATTAATTTTAATGAAAAGGACTAAAAGTGAAAGACATAGCCTCTAAATTAACCTACCTGCACAACCCCTCATTTCCTAATTAATCCCTAAATACAGGCTAAAATCACTCCTGACTTTAAATGTGTCCTATCTTTGCAAATCCTAAAAATTACACCACACACACAAAATACCCCATCTTCAGTTCCCATTTCCCCTGAACCCGTTTTCCAGAATCCCTAACCCAAAGACCCGGTTCTCTCCCTGAAAAAATGAAAATCGTTCGATCCCACTGGTTCCACATCATCTTCAGACAAAATCTTATCTGATTGGTACCGTTAGGGGGTTGCGTTGGTCATTTCGTCAAGGATTGGATTCATTTCTAAAACCCTAGAATGTCATATATAAAGACGGGCAACCGAGGGAGAATAAAAAAGAAAAAGATTGGGAAAACGGCATAAGATAAAAATTTCTATTTCAGCTTTACATTCCTATCAGTGTTTTGGTTTTCCATTCTTTTTGAGGATTTTATTGTTGTCGCTTCATCACTATCCAAGTCGTCGCTCTTGTTCGAGTTATCATTCTTGCTCGAGTCGCTTTTCTCGGATCCTCGTCCCGGATCGCTGCATCGCAAAAGGTAATAGTCCCTTTCTCTTTATGTTCCAGTCACTTTGAAATAATGCGATAACTGTAATGATAAGTATAGTTATTATCATGTTAAGATTTAGTAGTTAAGTTATAGTTACGAATTGCTAGTAGTTTAGCTTCATCACTATTAGTCTGCTTGTTTAGTTGAAGACCATGAATAATGCCATTTTTAAAAGATCAAAGTGCTTCTATTGCTTGTAGTATTATTTAGCTAAGCCTAAAATACATACCATAAGTTTGCTACATTCTGTTTGTATAATGGATTAATAAGAAAATCTGAAGATCTTAAGTGATTGCAGTATGTTTGAAGCTATGGAACTCAGTTTATTTCCTCTCTCTCAAGTTCTTCTTCATCTGGTTATGTCTAGCTTTTCTTTGGTTTTGCCCCTCTTAAATCTCAGTTCTTCTCAATTTTTAATTATGTTTCCTGCTTTGGTGTATGAAAGTGTTGGTTTGTCAGCTTGTCTGCTTGACAATATGAAGGTAATTTCAGCCAATTCTATGAGATAATGAGGGGATTGTGATGGTTCTTGGAGAGTTTGCTCTTCTCTGTTTCAGAAGATTCAGTTTATTTGTAGGCTGGTAAATGTAGGGCAGTTCTTGGGCTATGCAATTAGTTTAGATAATGTGTGAGAAGTAAGGGAGTAGAGGTAGAGATGAGGCTGTGGATTTTTGGTTTAGTGTAGTAGTTTCTGGAGGCTTTAAAAGGCATCTAGGAAGTAGTTCAGGATAGAGGTGTTTAGGAGTAGTTGGTCTTTATGAGAAGTGCAGGGAGTTAAGGTTGGTGTGGCCTGAGGTTATGATATGTAGGGTATGTCCTGGAGAAGTTTGCAGGTGCTGGTAAGTTTGGAAGTTTGTTTAGATAGCAGGTTGGTCCTGTGAGCCTGTATTCTGCAGTTTTGAGATGCAGGTTATATCCTGTTGTTATGAGTGAGATAGTTTGGGGTGATGCTGCACTGTTTTGTTAGCATGCAGATGCTGCACTTAGCTGGTTTGCACTTCTGGAATTAATTCCTGGGGGTGCAGGAGTATGTTTCTAGTCTGGTGGCTAGCAGGTAGGTTGTGCATATGTTAGTAGCAGGGCAGGTTTGTGTAGAAGAGGTTCAGGAGGAGGTAGTTTGCACGCAGGGCTGTTCCAGGTGATGTTGAAGGATCCGGTGGCAAGGGTTGCTTGGCTGGTGTTAGAGGAGTTCAGGTTTGGTGAGGGTATGCAGGTTTTGTCAGCTGAGGTTTTTGTGTGTGGAGTTGGCTTCGGTCAGGCAGATTTGTGGTGCAGGGTGTGCAGGTGTTAGAAGGAGCAGTGTTCCGGGATGCAGGGAGCTGGTTGGAGGATGTTCAAGTAGATGTGGGCGTTATCTGTATGTGTGAGTGCATGCCTGTGTGTATCAGCCTGTATGCGTGTGTGTCTGATTGTACATATGAATGTCTGCTTGTGTGTGGGTGTCTGCTTGCAAGTGTGTGCGGGTCTTATTGTGTGTGTGCAGTTATGTATGTATGTGAAGTTGTGGAATGGTCTTAGGTGAGAAAGGGTGGCATGTGAGGGTTTATAGGTGAATGTGTGAGGCTATGCAGGTGTTGTTTGGAATCAGAGGGGTTCCTGCCTGGTGTTAGTTTTGGATGTGGGAGTTGGCTGTTAGTTCTTGTAGGTGTGAAAGTTAGTTCTTGGTTGTTATTTTTGTCAGCTTGGCATTGAGCCTCATAAGGCTATCAATTTATGTTAGTAATGAAATCCTAGTTAAAATTAGGTATTGAATCACTGTTGAACTTTGTTTAACATTTTGCACTTGTGTGGTTCCTGAAGTTTATCGATTGTCCATCTTGTAGACTTCAAAGTATGTCTATAATTTTCTAAAAGTCCTTAATCAGAGAGTTACTAAAAGTAAATAATATGCCTTTGGTATTAGAATTTTAGCATCTTATTGTCTTTATTATGTTTAGTGTCAACTTTTTTTTGTGATTTATGTTTCCCTGTGAATGATTACAAATCCTTTCTCTCTATTTTACTTTGCATAAACAACTCGGGATCGAGTTCGGCTAAATACTCAATGGGGATATGCATTAGTTTGGAGTTGCATTGGGATCAAGCTCGGGCTCAAGTTTTCAAGACTTTAGAAAATTTAGAAATCCAAGACTCGTTTCGCGTGTTTGCTTTCCGGGTTCTATCTTTTAACTCTTGTCTTCCCTTTTCCCTTAGGATATTTATATAAATTACTTGTAGAATAATTATGCATTTATATTTATGAATAAATATTTTATTGATTTAGTTATTATCTATTTTATCGTTATTACCTTTTAATTTTTGAGTTGTTATTTAATTTATTGCAAATCATGCCATTTAATCAAATGCGTGCAAAATTTCGTAAATTTTTTAAACCACGTTAATAAATAGACTATAAGAAAAGACTTCTATCTTATTGATACGAAGTAGTTTCTTTAAAAAGTCAAAATTTATAAAGAAGTTTAAATTAACTTATAAATGTCCCGGAACGACTTTGCAAAAAGCGACTTGAAATCTAAGTTCCATCTTATGGTGAGATACTCGGATTTTAAAGTTGAAATTAAGCAAGTGCCAGTTCTGCGCTATACCACATACGAGTTTGCATAGAGATTTGGACGATCAAATCGTTCCTTTTCAAAAGAAAATCCGCTTTATTTATTTATTTATTTATTTATTTATTTTATTTTGAAAAATAATTAAAACTTTTTAATAAATTTTAAATCTTTTGAGAACTTACTAAATTTAATTAATTGAATTAATTAATAGTTCAATTAATTATTTTTAGAAAAGCACATAAATAGCACTTGCAAATATTTCAGAAATCTTTCGGATTAACCGTTTTTTACGGAATTTCGAAAGTGCCTTAAAAACCTTCTTTCGAAATTAGCAAAACCTTTTACCTTTAGAATCTCTGAAAGAAATACCGTCTTTTACAAAAACGGAGTTTTGCACGTATTTGCTTATTTGGTTCCCTGTTTTCCTTAAATTGGGTGGCGACTCCAAAAACTCCAAAAGAGTTAGTCAATCCTGTCGATATTCCTAAATTTAGCCCTTTCGGGGTTAATTATTTTTTGGGGGTTCAACAGCATGACGACTCCGCTGGGGATCAATAAAGGTTTTGACCATAAAGGTTTCCAATTATTTGCAACTAGCATGTCTAATTTATTTGCTTTATTAAATCTGTTTGTTTGGTTTGCCTTATAAAGCATGTATTATATTTATTTGTGAATAGTCTTCATTACGTTCATATTTCCTCCGTCATGGAGCCTGTCAATTCTCTTTCATCTCCTCGATTTCATCACGGGGGGCCCGCGTGACGGGCAATAATACAGGAAGGGCATTGTCCTTCCTAACTCTTTGAATTTCTTTCGTGTCACATAAGTTAGTTGGGGTATGGTTTGCTTGGTTTTGTCATGGCCGGTTTTACTTGTTTATGGGGCCAGGTTTATCCTGCATAGGTCGAGTCAGCCTCAACCGTTAGCCCACTCTTAGAAGGATATTAGGTCATGTATGCATATACACCTTAGTTTGGACCCGGTCCTTGGTACCGTTACCAGGAATTAAGAAACCGCCCTTCTGTTGATGGGTTATTAAATCCCAACGACACTGCATATTATGTGATCGTGTTGATATTATAACGAATCACAAACCATTTGCCATGTCAAATTTGAGAAGTTGACAATTATGTCGGTTTATTTATATCTCAGATGTTATATTGACAAACGATTTGTGTCATTATAATAATCACATGTGTGTGCAACTTGACGATTAGGCCTACCTCTGGCGACAAGAGGCACCTTACAGGGCTGGACGCGCCCGCATTTTTATTTACGCTCAACTAATTGTGATTACCACATGTCAAACTTGTGTAAAATGCAAAGCGCTACGTGACGCGCACTACATGATTGTGTGCAATTATGCCAATAACCTGGAAACTAACATAGTTATCTTTTGAATTTTTCTTTTGTTTTGATTATCTCCCATAAGAGAGAGTTTGATTCGTGTTGACTCCCGAGTTGATTAAGCGTCTAATCTAAAGTGAAGCAAGCAATGGCTGATTTGATTGATAATCAAACTGGTATCCCTGCATCTTCTAATGAGCAAGCAGTTGTTGTTCCTGATGAACAAATTGCTAGAAGCTAAGCAGATTGAATGTACGCAAGCTGATCTAGAAAGAATGAAGGGGCGAGCCACAGAAACGCGCCAGCCGTGCTATAAACTCTGAATCCCTATATTGAAACTGCCAATCCGAACACGCCTTTAAATTCCAGTGTCATTCATATGCTTGCACCAGTTAACATCCCAAATGCATTCATTAACCAAAACAACTTGCCTCACTATCAATATTTACCTGCCAAAGATACTCCTCGTCCTCCACAATCCAAAGCACCCATTTTTGTGGCTGTTGCTCCTCAAAATGCCAATGACCCAAGACAAGAATATCCCCAAGCCCAATATTATGAGCATGACCCCAATGGTAAGAACGTGGATTTCACTAGCTATGTGCCACAAAGTGAAGTGCCCGTAACCGTGAAAAAGCGGGGAAGGACAGTTGAGCAAGGGGAAATAATCCAAGCGATGAGAATCATGCAGCAATCCATCAAGTATTTTCAAGTGTCTAGAGGGCGTCGAAGTATCTCCTATCGCAATCTTTATCTATACCCTGACGTTACTCTTCCTCCCGGATTTAAAGTGCCAAAATTTGATATGTATGATGGTCATAGTGACCCATTTGTTCATTTGACCAAATATCTCAACCGAATAAGGGTTGTGGGAGATAAAGAGGAACTTCGGATGACCTTCTTCAGTCATAGTCTGGAAGGTATTGTTGCTGAATGGTTTGTAAGATATGATATAAGCAACTGGCGTGAGTTTGATGACATAGCCAATGATTTCATAAAGCAGTTTGCGTATAATGTTGAGATGGCTCCTGACCTTATAACCTTGTCCAATCTGAAGAAGAAACCAACAGAAACCTTTAGGGAATACGCACTGAGATGGCGAGAACAGGCTGGAAGGGTGCAACCACCAATGACAGAGAAAGACATGGTGAAGTACTTCATCCGAGCCCAAAATGATTCTTATTACATGCACTTACTCCATATGATGGGTAAACCCTATTCTGAACTTCTTATGATGGGAGAAATGGATGAAGAAGGGATTAAGACGGGGAAAATTGTAAAGTTTTGCTACAGTGAAAGCAACTGCACAAGCCATCCAGACGGGTTTTGAAAATTTAAGAGGAAAAAGAGAAGGAAATTGGCATTATTACTACCAAGAACTCATTATCCCAACCTACTCACCAAAGCTATCCACATCCAGGCTACAATGCTCAACCCGTTTACTACCAGCAATCATTTGGCCACCAATCAGAAATTACCAATCCCCAAGTCTGCACTTTTCAAAATCGCCTAGCCGTGCCAAAGCCACGCACTAATCCTATCATAAAGACATATAAAACCGACACACCTTTAGCGGAACCTTACAGTCAGCTTTATGAAAGGCTAAGTGCAGCTGGAGTGATTCACCCTATTGTTGATGCAACTCCTAATCCTCTTCCAAAATGGTTCGATGGAACCATGGAACCAAACATTGTACCTATCATTCAGGGGCTCCAGGTCATGACACTGAAAATTGCCACAGTCTAAAAAATGCAGTTGAAACTCTAATCCAAGAAGGTTCAACTCAACTCATTGGGAATACACCTGCTGATAATAACCCTTTGGTAGATGATGAGTATGGCATACACTTGATATCAGTTGATGAGGCTGAAAAAGGGACCATTGTGATCACAAAGAGCCAAACAACAAAGAAGAGCTCTCGAACTTACAAAGTCGGGAGGACCAAAAGCTTTCAATGCAGAGGATACGTATGCAACTCACATAGAGCTCGGTTACACTAGCATAGGAATCCCCTATTTCCTCTTTTATGTAATTTTGAACTACTTTTGGTCTGATTCCTGGAATGGCAACAGGATAAGTAAGCAATCCACATCGGACTCGATCAGATTTTGTAATGCTTAGGACTTGTTTATCTTTGATTATGTAATTCCATACTACGCATCTGGGCAGATGTGTAGGTATTCCAATTCGGATGCGGCTTTGTACTTAGATTGCCATATTCCCCAAAATTTTATGTAAGCAGAACTACGCACGGTCTGATTCCCAAGGAGGGATACGTAGGCGCTCTCAACGGGCTCGACTCTATAATATTAAAATTTTAGTTTTCCCCCTAAAAGTCAACTGGGGCAAATTTTGTAAAATAAGTTGAAAATTTGAAAGATAGCAACTGGGGCAGATTTTGCAAAGCGAGTTGAAGCCGTAAAGATCATAACTGGGGCAGATTTTGCAAAAGCTATATTGCTTGACAAAGATAAGTTTGCGATGTTTCGAGAGTTATTTTGAGGGATAATACAGAGTTGCAAAGATAAAGGACGTTCAATATGTTCTATATATGTCACCAGCTGAAATACGACAGAGTTCATTAGCCAAGTCTCAAAAGACGGATCACAAATCTAGGCAGAGTGAGAAAAGGAAGCAGTTGGAGGATGAAGGCTCGAGTCAGCATGAATCAAACGCTTCACCCTCCCTCCCAAAACTAACAATTTTTTTTTGAGTGCAGGAATTCTCAAAAGCAGCAAAATGAGGAAAATTTGCAACCATTTTGTCATACACATTGGACAATGTTGCCAAGATAATCAACCGAGATTGGAAGCGTTATTTCATTTATCGCATACGCGAAACGATTTTATTTTTCCCTCTATTTTGCCCTTGCTTAATCAAAACCTTATTGCTTTATTAACAACTTTACTTTACTCTTTGCAGGAATTAAGCATTAACTTCAGTTTTACTCAAGAACAACACTCAACCCTTTATGGCGTCACCAAATATAAGCCGGACGGCTTAAACTCTTGCTTTACATCTCCTTTATCTTTGACAGTTTCCTGTCTATATGAATTTAATGAAAACTCTATTTTGCAGGCTAGTTATTTTACAAGTATCAATATCAAGTCTATTGGTGACAACCGAAGACATCACTTTATTGTTATTATTTACCGTAGACAACCCGTGATATTATTTTGACAAAATTGTTACCAAAACTTGTCATAGACAGTTGATTGAGGTATCATTGGTACCGCAGACCATCAAGGATGTTATTATTGAAGAAAATAGCCTTTATATCGGATCCATCATACACAATCAATGGTATTATTTTAAGGGATTCTCTACTTTCGATCTATCGTACACAATCGGTAGTAGTATTCTAATGGCTTACTATATGTGAATCATCGTATACAATTGGTGATATTATTCTAATGGGTTTATGAATTGGGATCATCATACACAATCGGTGGTATTTCTCCAACAGTTTCTTATATTGGATCTATCGTACACAAATCGATGGTATTATTCAAATGGCTTCAGTTTCTTGGAATGTCGTACACAATCAGTAATATTGTTCCAATGGCCCTCTTATATTGGATTAATCGTACACAATCGATAATATTATTCCAATGGTTTTGCGGATCCATCGTACACAATCGATGATTTTATTCCATAGGCTTTTATATTGGATTCATCGTCCACAACTGATGGTATTCTTTCAAGGGTTTTCTACTTTGGGTCTATCGTATATAATCGGTAGAATTGTTCCAATGACTTTCTTATATTGGGTCAATCATATACAATTAGTGATTTTATTCCAATGGTTTTTTTTATATATCGGATTTATCGTATACAATCGGTTTTATTATCTCAACGGGTTTATTATGATAGTTTTATTATCCAGTCTATTGTATACAACCGAAGACGCTGCTTCATCAAGTCTACTGTGCACAATCAGAGACTCTTATTATGAAGTCTACCGTAAATAATCGGAGGCATCACATTTACCAAAGCTACCGTAGACAATCGAAGGCGCTATTGTTATGGAGCCTACCGTAAATAATCGGGGGCCTCATTATGAAGTCTATCATAAACAATCGAAGACGTCATTATCATTTAAAGCCTACCATAAACAATTGGAGGCCTTTAATGAAGCCTATCATAGACAATCAAAGGTGATATTGTTATGGAGCCTACCGTAAACAATCGGGGGCCTCATTATGAAGTCTATCGTAAAAAATCGAAGACGTCATTATTATTAAAAGCCTACAATAAACAATTGGAGGCCTTTTATGAAGCCTATCGTAGACAATCGAAAGTGATATTGTTGTGGAGCCTACCGTAAACAATCGGGGGCTTCATTATGAAGTCTATCATAAACAATCGAAGACGTCACTATCATTTAAAGCCTACCATAAACAATTGGAGGCATTTTATGAAGCCTATCGTAGACAATCGAAGGCGCTATTGTTATGGAGCCTACCGTAAACAATCAGGGGCCTCATTATGAAGTCTATCGTAAACAATCGAAGACGTAATTATCATTTAAAGCCTACCATAAACAATTGGAGGCCTTTTATGAAGCCTATCATAGACAATTGAAGGCGCTATAGTTATGGAGCCTACCGTAAGCAATCGGCGGCCTTATTATGCAGTCTATCGTAAACAATCGAAGACGACACTATCATTTGAAGACCACCATAAAAAATTGGAGGCCTTTATATGAAGCCTATCGTAGACAATCGAAGGCTCTATTGTCATGAATCCTACCATAGACAACTGGAGACTCGATCATGAGTCATTGCCGAAAGGCGGCATTTTTATCCTTATATTTTATTTAAGTATACTTTATGTTTCTATGGATTGAAGTCCTTTATTGTTTTATTTTCAGTCTACCAACGGCCCTGAAGTCATCTTGCCTCACAAAGCCGAATTTCTTCTAATTGATTGGAGACGAGCTTGTCATTGGCACTGAAACCAGCATCTACAAATTTTATTCAGTATCTATTTCTTACTCCATTTATTAAGCCTTATTTTAAGTTACGCGCTTACCGTTTGTCCAGTTTATTACAGGATATTAGAAGCACCGCAGCAGTATTTGGAACATAACATGGAACTCTTTTTTAGCAGTGATTTAGGGCAATCGTTGATATGAGCTAGACTCATCAACGAGGATCTGAAGAATCGCACTCGAACAAGCAAGTCTATCCTAATCTTTCATTTCGGATTAGGGTGTCAGTTTGGTTTCTTTTCTATTCGTGCGTCTTTTCTATCAATCGTGCGAATCTTCATATCTAAGTATCGTCGAACTACATATGTCCTGATTCTCTTTCAGCCCGAGATATGTAGGCAACTCGAAAACCGATGTTCAGCCATATCCATAAGCCTCGCCTTGGGTCCTTGGAATCAAAGTCCTTGGCTTTATCGTGACAAAATTGGCTTTATGTCAACTTCTTTACCCTGAAAACTCTTTCATCCTTTTCTGGGTAAAGAGAGGCAGCTGTTGACACCCAATTTTGTCCCGCAAATTCTAATTAAGGTTGAATTCTTATAGTAAGGTTAATTTTTTTAAAATTACAAGTGAATTGATTAATTTTAATGAAAAGGACTAAAAGTGAAAGACATAGCCTCTAAATTAACCTACCTGCGCAACCCCTCATTTCCTAATTAATCCCTAAATACATGCTAAAATAGCTCCTGACTGTAAATGTGTCCTATCTTTGCAAATCCTAAATATTACACCACACACACAAAATACCCCATCTTCAGTTCCCATTTCCCCTGAACCCATTTTCCAGAATCCTTAACCCGAAGACCCGGTTCTCTCCCTGAAAATTTGAAAATCGATCGACCCCACTGGTTCCACATCATCTTCAAACAAAATCTTATCTGATTGGTACCATTAGGGGGTTGCGTTGGTCATTCGTCAAGGATTGGATTCATTTCTAAAACCCTAGAATGTCATATATAAAGACGGGCAACCGAGGGAGAATAAAAAAGAAAAAGATTGGGAAAACGGCATAAGATAAAAATTTCTATTTCAGCTTTACATTCCTATTAGTGTTTTGGTTTTCCATTCTTTTTGAGGATTTTATTGTTGTCGCTTCATCACTATCCAAGTCGTCGCTCTTGTTCGAGTTATCATTCTTGCTCGAGTCGCTTTTCTCGGATCCTCGCCCCGAATCGCTGCATCACAAAAGGTAATAGTCCCTTTCTCTTTATGTTCCAGTCACTTTGAAATAATGTGATAACTGTAATGATAAGTATAGTTATTATCATGTTAAGATTTAGTAGTTAAGTTATAGTTACGACTTGCTAGTAGTTTAGCTTCATCACTATTAGTCTGCTTGTTTAGTTGGAGAGCATGAATAATGCAAGTTTTCAAAGTTCAAAGTGCTTCTATTGTTTGTAGTATTATTTTGCTAAGCCTGAAATACATACCATAAGTTTGGTACATTCTATTTGTATAATTGATTAATAAGCAAATCTGAAGATCTTAAGTGATTACAGTATGTTTGAAGCTATGGAACTCAGTTTATTTTCCTCTCTCTCTAGTTCTTCTTCATCTTGTTATGTCTAGCTTTTCTTTGGTTTTACCCCTCTTAAATCTCAGTTCTTCTCAATTTTTAATTATGTTTCCTGCTTTGGTGTATGAAACTGTTGGTTTGTCAGCTTGTATGCTTGACAGTATGAAGGTAATTTCAGCCAATTCTATGAGATAATGAGGGGATTGTGATGGTTCTTGGAGAGTTTGCTCTTCTCTGTTTCATAAGATTCAGTTTGTTTGTAGGCTGGTAAATGTAGGGCAGTTCTTGGGCTATGCACTTAGTTTAGATGATGTGTGAGGAGTAAGGGAGTGGAGGTAGAGAGGAGGCTGTGGATTTTTTGTTTAGTGTAGTAGTTTTTGGAGGCTTTAAAAGGCATCTAGGAAGTAGTGCATGCTTGTGTGTGTCTGCCTGTATGCGTGTGTGCCTGATTGTAGATATGATAGTCTGCTTGTGTGTGGGTGTCTGCTTGTGGGTGTGTGCGGGTCTGATTGTGTGTGCGCAGTTATGTATGTATGTGAAGTTGTAGATTGGTCTCAGGTGAGAAAGGGTGGCATGAGAGGGTTTATAGGTGAATGTGTGAGGCTATGCAGGTGTTGTTTGGAATCAGAGAGGTTCCTGCCTGGATTTAGTTTTGGATGTGGGAGTTGGCTGTTAGTTCTTGTAGGTGTGAAAGTTAGTTCTTGGTTGTTATTCTAGTCAGCTAGGCATTGAGCCTCATAAGGCTATCAATTTATGTTAGTAATGAAATCCTAGTTAAAATAAGGTATTGAATCACTGTTGAACTTCGTTTAACATTTTGCACTTGTGTGGTTCCTGAAGTTTATCGATTGTCCATCTTGTAGACTTCAAAGTATGTCTATAATTTTCTAAAAGTCCTTAATCAGAGAGTTACTAAAAGTAAATAATCTGCCTTTGGTATTAGAATTTTAGCATCTTATTGTCTTTATAATGTTAAGTGTCAACTTTTTTTTGTGATTTATGTTTCCCTGTGAATGATTACTAATCCTTTCTCTCTATTTTACTTTGCATAAACAACTCGGGATCGAGTTCGGCTAAATACTTAATGGGGATATGCATTGGTTTGGAGTCGCATTGGGATCAAGCTCGGGCTCAAGTTTTCAAGACTTCAGAAAATTTAGAAATCCAAGGCTCGTTTCGCGAGTTTGCTTTCCGGGTTCTATCTTTTAACTCTTGTCTTCCCTTTGCCCTTAGGATATTTATATAAATTACTTGTAGAATAATTATGTACTTATATTTATGAATAAATATTTTATTGATTTAGTTATTATCTATTTTATGGTTATTACCTTTTAATTTTTGAGTTGTTATTTAATTTATTGCAAATCATGCCATTTAAGCAAATGCGTGCAAAATTTCATAAATTTTTGAAAACACGTTAATAAATAGACTATAAGAAAAGACTTCTATCTTATTGATACGAAGTAGTTTCTTTAAAAAGTCAAAATTTATAAAGAAGTTTAAATTAACTTCCAAATGTCCCGAAACGACTTTGCATAAAGCGACTTGAAATCTACGTTCCATCTTATGGTGAGATACTCGGATTTTAAAATTGAAATTAAGCAAGTGCCAGTTCTGCGATATACCACATACGAGTTGGCAAAGAGATTTGGACGATCAAATCGTTCCTTTTTAAAAGAAAATACGCTTTATTTATGTATTTATTTATTTATTTTGAAAAATAATTAAACCTTTTTAATAAATTGTAAATATTTTGAGAACTTACTAAATTTAATTAGTTGAATTAATTAATAGTTCAATTAATTATTTTTAGAAAAGCGCATAAATAGCACTTGCAAATATTTTAGAAATCTGTTGGATTAACCGTTTTTAACGGAATTTCGAAATTGCCTTAACAACCTTCTTTCAAAATTAGCAAAACCTCTTACCTTTAGAATCTCTGAAAGAAAGACCGTCTTTTACAGAAACGGAGTTTTGCACGCATTTGCTTATTTGGTTCCCTGTTTTCCTTAAATTGGGTGGCGACTCCAAAAACTCCAAAAGAGTTAGTCCATCCTGTCGATATTCCTAAATTTAGCCCTTTCGGGTTAATTATTTTTTGGGGGTTCAACAGTCATTATTGCATATACTTTTCGGTAATCGATGAGAGTCCCGCACCGGTGAAGGGTCATTATTGTATATACTTTCCGGTAATCAATGAGAGTCCCGAGCTGGTGAAGGGTCATCATTGCATCTACTTCCCGGTAATCGATGAGAGTCCCGAGCCGGTGAAGGTCATCATTGCATATACTTCCCGATAATCGATTAGAGTCCCGAGCCGGTGAAGGGCCATTATTGCATATATCTCCTGGTAGACGATGAGAGTCCGGCGCCGGAGATAGGTATCAGGCATATGTGACTGCATTGCATCATACTGCATTAATCCCATTTTATTGCACCACATGCTGACTATTGGGTGACTATCATATTTTGTTTAGTGTATGCGGTATGTTTACCATATTGTGGACATATTTCAGTTTGCCTATATATTTCTGGCTCGTATTCTGGGTTACGGGGATCGTGTTACAGGGATCGGGTTGCATGCTGTAACGGTATAAATAATATGGATCGGGTTGCACGCCATAACGGTATAAATATATGGATTGAATTGCACGCCGCAACGATATAAATATATGGATCGGATTGCACGCCGCAACGGTATAAATATATGGACCGGGTTGCATGCTGCAACGGTATAAATATATGGATAGGGTTGCACCCCGCGACAGTATGAATATATGGATCAGGTTGCACGCCGCGACAGTATGAATATATGGTCGGGTTGCACGCTGCAACCGGATGTATTTCTGATTGTTGATATGTTCGGGATACCTATATGTTCTGGCTATCTTATGTTCCTGGTTGTTATTGAGTTTATGATTCCATACGTGTTTCCACTTATTATCTGGCTTTGCTTTTTTATAGTTTAAATAAGAGGAATTTGGTTTATTTATTTCTTTTCTCCCTGGCTAGCTATCATATTCTTTGAGGTGGCTAGTCTGCCCCACTTATTGAGTCCTTTTGACTTACCCTTGTTTTTTGTTTGTTTCTTGTCTATTCATTTCGTTTCGGCAAGTTCGCTCCAGGATTGAATTCGTCACGTTGTTCAGGAGCGAAGACGACTTCAGCTGTCAGGGTGAGCCAGCTTTTATTCCGGATGGCCGCCAGTTTTTATGTTTATTTTTTCAGTTGCATTTTGCTCTCTTCAGGAGGTATCTATCTTCTTTTGTACTCTTAGATGTCTAGTCTGGATAGCCCTAAACCTAGTATGTTGGGAAGTCAGCCGTAATTTCTTTTGTATAGCTTAGAGGTATCAGTATGTATGTGCTTTTCTAAGTCTTGTTCTTATTCATGAATTGAATTATATTTATTTTCCTAATTTAATTGGTAAGGGTTCGCTCGACGGGTCTAGGGGAGGATGTCGGGTGCCCGCACGGCCTAGCCGAATTCCGGGTCATGTTAGTTGGTATCAGAGCCTAGTTTAGAGTCTATCCAGACTAAGACAGTGTCTAGTAGAGTCTCGCTGATGGGTACGTAGACGTCTGTACTTATCTACGAGGGGCTATGATGGCATTTAGGAAGTTTCACTTCCTTCTTTTCTGATCATGCATCGGCCTAGGATGCAAAAGTATTTTCGTTAATTCCTTCATGGTAATTGTGAACCCTCGTGCGACAAATCAGCAAACGGTATGAGTTCAGGATGAAGTAGTCTAGCCTGGGGCTAGAGCTACTCAAGCCCCGAGAATTGTAGATTGTGCTGACGATCCAGTTGCGCATGCCCCAGCTATACGAGCTCGCGATGGGCAAGGGAGCAGGGCCTTGTGGTTCCCTTTGCTCTCTACGATTCTTTTACTAGAATCTTGGCGGCGCGGATACTGCAAGAACCTCCTATCAGGTTGCCGCAGATGCAGATGTTCAGACTTAGAGAGTTCTTGTTCCAGTTCCTAATGTTGCCCCCAGTAAATTATGTTCCAGAGGCAGCATGTGTTACGCCACCAATTGTTATGGCTGGTTTGCCAGCCGAGGTAACAGTTCGGTCTGAGTGCCCAAAGAGGTTGCATTATTTTACGTGATTGAACTTTCTGATATTCTTAAGCAATGCATCAGATAATCCCTATGTAAATTTTTAAAATAAAATGATGTCAGCGTATCCTTCAAGAGCTTGATTATATCGAGCGACACTGTGTTGATTATTTTGCTTTCTGGTTTCAGGATCCAGCCTTGAAGTGGTGGACCGTTCTTTTATCGGCTAGGCAGGGCTTGCCTAAGCTGACTTGGTGCGAGTTTTCTCGTAGATTCATGGAAACATTCCCTTCGCGTAGCGAGCAAGATGAAAAGAGTCGCCAATTTGAGTTGATTGGATGGGTAGATTGTCATATTTTAGAATATGAGATTAAATTCTTTAGCATGGCTAGATGAGCACTAGAACTAGTCCATGAACCTTCCGAGAAGGTTCGAAGATTTATTGGTGACCTTTCTCTTTCCTTGAGATCCTAGATAGCTCAAGAAATTGAGGTTGGGACTTCATTTGATGTTGTTGTTGATATTGCTCGAAGGTACAAGGCATACCAACAGTTAGAGCGGGAAGAGTTAGAGCGGGAAGAGTTAGAGCGGGAGAGTAAGAGATCCTCTGGCCCTAGTGGGTAACAATGGTACCTCATTTGGAGGTAAGAGTTCTGATTATTTTGGGAGGTCACCTTCCAGATTATCTCAGCTTGTGTCAGAAGATTCTTAGAGTGTGCCAGTAGCTCGTCAAGATCAGATTCAGTCTTTTCGTTACAGCTATCAATAATCTTTCCAGCTTCCATTTTCAGAAAAAAAGGTGTTATCATTGTCGTGAGTCTGGCTATCCTTTGAGAAGTTTTCTCTTACTCCGACAAGTAGGCAGTCGTCTTCTCTCATCATCAGGCACCTGTAAAATTTCATAAATTTTCCTAGAGGTCGAGAGTATGGTGGCAGTGGTTCTTCAGAAGGTGATTACCAGGGTAGCGGCTCAACTCAGCCGCAGGGATAGTTCTGTGAACTGCTACTCTGGCAGGATGTTGTGGCAGCTGATGTAGTAGACCCATGTATTTCTTCTTTCCTTATCTGTGAGTAAGATTTATTTTTCCGATCGATCTGGAAATGGTTTGTCTTATCATATTTCCATGGTTTCATCAGATGTCATTTCTATTAAGAATCAGTTGCGGTAGAGGGGTGAGATTCTAGTATGATTTATTCAGGGCATTTGTGAGACCCTACTAGTTTATTTGGTTTAAATATGAGAGATATGTGAGTGAGTATCGCTATTGTTTGCTTGGCATCTTGTTGTGCCATATTTTGTTATAATGTCAAGTCAGTCTACCTCTCTTTGGAATTCAGTGTTGGTAGGATGATAGGATTCTTATTCATCACCATCAGAAAGTGTCATTGTTTCTTCCGATGTAAAGTGATTAGTAAGTAATACTCGATCTACGTATCTCCTCTTGATTCGCGACACTAATAGATTCATGTTATTCTATGAGCTTATCTCGATTTTAAAAGGGTTTTCTGGTAAATTATCAGAGTTTGCTTCTTATTGGGAGGTTAAATTGGCATGGATGTTGTTCCATAGAGCTCATTTAGTATCTATTTCTTCAATTGCAATTCTTTGATTAGCCGACTCGGATGTACTCTAGCTCTGGTAGCCAAGTAAATAAGAAGATGACCTTCCTAAAGCTCTAATTATTCCAATCCTCAGTCCATTGACATCTCTTCTTTGTCCGGCACTAATGAGCTTAGGCGGTCAGTAGCCTCTTGTGATGTTCCCTGTGTTGAGCCAGAGTGCGTGTCAAGGTAGCCGGGTAATTTCAAGGCTACTAAAGGTAATGAGGGGCATCATTTGACCTCTGATTTGATCCATCATGCGGTGGTGCTTATGGCAAAGGTATGGAGTTGTGAACTCGAGAGTTGCAGTTGTTTGGCAACTCGAGAGGGTAATTTGGTTGCTCAGGTCTTAGCCGCATTATGTTTTAGCTAAGTCTTTCTTAATCCAGCAGGTTGTGCGAGGATGCTTATTCCTATTCAAATTAGTTGTATGAGCTTATGCTCTAAGTGGAGGAGTCTTCCTCCAATACAGAATGCTAATATTAAATCTCTAAGGCGCTGCTGAAGCGTAAGCTAGTTCTTAGTTTCATTGACCTGTTCTATATCGAAAAGTATATAAACGAGGTGATTCATTATATTGGCGGAGGGAATCATGTTAATCCATCCGCAATTCCGTGTACTTTGTTTCAAAAATGTAGAGCTCTCCTCTCGTGATCGAGGAAGGATCAGCTTAGTCAGAATAAGCTGGGCAATGACGTTATAATATTATCCAGATATGTTTATTTCCAAGAGTTCGGTGTGCGTGTTATAATTCTGATTCTGCAATCATGAGATAATATCCATGGAGTAGTTGGTGAAGGTTGTTCAAGTTCTTTTGTTATACGTGATAATTTTTCTTTAAACTTGGGCTCGTTCGAGGACGAACGAGAGTCTAAGTGGAGGAGAATCAAACTACCTCGGTCAGTCGTTTCAGAAGTTAGGATTCCGGTTAGCATGCCGATAATTTTAAAATATTCATAAGGTCTATTAAGACCTGTCTGCAAAATTTGAGCTTAATCGGACCTCGTTTGGTACGTATCGGAAGAAGATTTCAGTTTTTACTGTCGATAAATATTAAAAAGAGATTTTCGAGCTCGATTTTGGTGAATGAACTCCGATTCAAAATCCGAAAGCGCCGTTAGGTTCGTATGTGACTTTTGTGAATTTTCGAAAGTGAATTTCGAGGTTGTTCGGCTAGTTTCCGTTAAAATGTCGAAAGTTAAATAATTTGACCTTTTTCCATTTAAATTCGCATCTTGAGTTTCGAGAACCCAATTTGAGATCCTTCTTAGCGAGTATGCGATATATATTTTGTATAACTTGCTTGAGAAATTTGAAATTATTTTGAATTGTTTAGAGTTCTATTTTAATTTTCGTCGCGAAAAGAAAAGAAAAGAAAAGAGAAAATATAAAAGGAAAAGACAAAACAATAAAGGAAAGAAAGAAATATAGATAGGCGGTGTCCTTAGCTATATCAGAAACAGAGAAAGGAACGTGAATGAGAAGCTGAGAAGGAAACGGAAAAAATGCCAAAAAATGAGAAAAGAGTCGAAGAAAGATAAAATTATCACCCCAAAACATTCAGGTAATGATCTAAATGCATTATTTTAGTTTATTACGTATGTTTGAATATATTTTAATGGTAAAAACTGGGATATCAGACTTCGTTTTAATAGGTTCAACTAATAGTTTAAAGGGTCAATTGGACCCCGATAATGGAATTGATTATATATTTGTACTCAGTGAGTTATGAGCAACATATAAATGTAATTTATTTAGGGTTTGGTTATGTGACCTTAAACCCTGTACATAGGCCTGGCCTACGTATTGCGTATGCGAATAGGGTATCAGGTTCCTACCTGGATTGTTCTAAGATCTGAGGAATGAAGACTTTAGCCTTATGTGATATATTTTTCTGCTTATTGAACACAGTGAGATCGTTTGGCAATGAATCCAAAAGGATAAAGTGGTTGTTGGGTAACAATGTTAACTTTGGAACGAGGTAAGTGTTTATATCCATTTCTTTGGAGGCCCTTGGCCTTGTGGATATTCTACCACGTGTTCTTTACGCGTGTAGCTGCCGATAGGCGTACTCATTACGCCTTAGCTTTGAATTTACATTGTATATTATATGTTATGCACTGTTGTTGCTATTGCATGGAAAATATGAGCATTGCACTCTTGTTTTGAGCATTTCATATACTTCCCGATTGGCGATAAGAGTCCCGCGTCAGTGAAGGGTCATTATTGCATAAACCTCCCGGTAAGCGATGAGAGTCCCGAGCCGGTGAAGAGTTATTATTGCATATACTTCCCGGTTGGCGATGAGAGTACCGCACCGGTGAAGGGTCATTATTGCATATACTTCCCGGTAATTGATGAGAATCCCGAGCCGGTGAAGGGCTATTATTGCATATACTTCCTGGTTGGCGATCAGAGTCCCGCACCGGTGAAGGGTTATTATTGCATATACTTCACGGTAATCGATGAGAGTCCCAAGCCGGTGAAGAGTCATCATTGCATATACTTCCCAGTAATCGATGAGAGTCCCGAGCTGGTGAAGGGTCATCATTGCATATACTTCTCGGTAATCGATGAGTGTCCCGAGCCGGTAAAGGGTCATCATTGCAAATACTTCCCGGTAATCGATGAGTGTCCCGAACCGGTGAAGGGCCATTATTGCATATATCTCCTGGTAGACGATGAGAGTCCCGCACCGGAGATAGGTATCAGGCATATGTGACTGCATTGCATCATACTGCATTCATCCCATTTTATTGCACTGCATGCTGACTATCGTGTGACTATCATGTTGTGTTTTATGTATGCGGTATGTGTACCATATTGTGTACATATTACAATTTTCCTGTGTATTTCTGGCTGGTATTCTGGGTTGCGGGTATCGAGTTGCACGCCGCAACGGTATAAATATATGGATCGGATTGCACGCCGCAACGGTATAAATATATGGATCGAATTGCACGCTGCAATGGTATAAATATATGGATCGGGTTGTACGCCGCAACGATATAAATATATGGATCGGGTTGCATGCCGCGACAGTATGAATATATGGATCGGGTTGCACGCCGCGACAATATGAATATATGGTCGGGTTGCATGCTACAACAGGATGTATTTCTGATTGTCGATATGTTCGGGATACCTATATGTTCTGGATATCTTATGTTCCTGGTTGTTAATGAGTTTATGATTCCATACGTGTTTCAACTTATTATCTGGCTTTACCTTTTTATAGTTTAAATAAGAAGAATTTGTTTTATTTGTTTCTTTTCTCCCTGGCTAGCTATCATATTTTTTGAGGTGGCTAGTCTGCCCCACTTATTGAGTCCTTTTGACTCACCCTTGTTTGTTGTTTGTTGTTTGTTTCTTGTCTATTTATTTCGTTTCGGCAGGTTCGCTCCAAGATTGAGTTCGTCACGTTGTTCAGGAGCGAAGACGACTTCAGCTGTCAGGGTGAGCCAGCTTTTATTCTGGATGGCCACCAGTTTTATGTTTATTATTTCAGTTACATTTTTTCTCCCTTCAGGAGGTATCTGTCTTCTTTTGTACTCTTAGATGTCTAGTCTGGATAGCCCTACACCTAGTATGTTGGGTAGTCAGCCGTAATTTCTTTTGTATAGCTTAGAGGTATCAGTATTTCTGTATTTTTGCAACTCTTGTTCTTATTTGTGAATTGAATTATATTTATTTTCCTAATTTAATTGGTAAGGGTTCGCCTGATGGGTCTAGGGGAGGATGTCGGGTGCCCGCACGGCCTAGCCGGATTTTGGGTCGTGTCAATTTTAGTTTTCGAAAATACTCTTTACCATAAACATTTGTACTACCACCAAATATACCATTCTATTAGAATTCCATTCTTATTCCTTTACCATTTTTATCAACACCATTTGGCAAACACAAAACACAAAACACAAAATCCTTAACTATTTTTAAACATGGACATCAATCCATCAAGTCCTAATCAAGTAAGAAATGAATTACATAGAGCTCTAGGGCTGACGTCAGACGATAGTTTGATGGATGATGAAAACCATTTGGAGGACATTGTTTCTGATGGGGCCTACAATGATGGAGAAAATGGTGAAGATGATGATGATGATGATGATGATAATTTTGACGTTGAAGTTGTAGAAGTGTTAGAAAATGGAGAGGATAGGGAAATGGGTGATGAGATTTCTGAAGATGATCTAGCAATAGGGCCACTTCCTGGAATGAGGTTTAAAGGTACTGAATATATGTTTGAATTTTACAAAGCGCATGCAAGATTAATAGGATTTTGTATTGTCAAAAGAACGTGTAACAAAAAAGGCGGTGATAGGGTAAGGTATGTTCAATATGGTTGTGATAGCTCTAGGAAACCAAAACATAAGAAATCTGGCAAAAGAATAAATTGTATGGCTAGAATCAATGGAGTTTTTAAAAAAGAGGGATCATGTCATGTTTCTAAAGTTATTAGAACTCATAATCATAAATTGGAACCAACACTATCACGGTTTATGGCCGGTCACAGGAAGGTTAAGTTCTCTCAAGAGATGGTTTAAAGCCAATGATCTAGCTGGTGGAAGACCATCCAAGAACATAAGAGTAGCTGAAGTGCGTGCTGGTGGGCCGGAGAATTTGGGTTGCATACCTAAGGACTGTAGAAATTATATTATGAATAGTAGGAATTTTGAATTACAAGAAGGGGATGCACAAGCATTACTAAGGTTCTTTACTGATATGCAACAAAAAGATAGGGAGTTTTTCTACTCAATTGATGTTGATAATATAGTAGGATTCGTAACGTCGTATGGGTGCATTCTCATTCAAAGGTGGCATATGATATGTTCCATGACGTTATATGCTTAGAAACCACATACCTAGTGAATCGGTATAATATGCCATTCGCTTCGTTTGTTAATGTCAATCAACATAGAAAATCCATACTTTTAGGTTGTGCTCTCCTGTCTAATGAGGATATTGGAAGTTACTTGCTGGTGACCTCTACATGGCTTAGGGCCATATGTGATGTTTGTCGAGATGCTATCTTGACTGACCAGTGTGAAAGCATTAAGGCAGCTTTACATGAATTGATACCTAGTACGGTACAAAGATATTTTGTATGGCATATATTCTCTAAGTTGCCTGTGAGGTTAAGCGGGGTTAGTGATTCAAAAAGAGCAAAGTCAGAATTTAAGGCCATGGTTCTTGAAAGCATTACTACAGTTAGATGGGATGAATACATTGCAAAATACAACTTGAATGGAAGAGAGTGGTTTCTTAAGCTTTATTTAGAAAGGGAAAAATGGGTTCCTGCATATCTAGATGATCATTTTTGGGCAGGGATGTTGTCTACTCAAAGAAGTGAAGGAATGCATACTTTCTTTGATGAATTTATCACCCGTCAAAGCACTCTTAAGAAATTTGTTCATCAATATGATTTAGCCATAAGAGATAAGTATGAGAAAGAGATGGAAGCAGAATATAGGTCAAATTGTTTTGAATTGAGATGTTTGTCTGAGTTCCCATGGGAAGCACAACTTCAAGCTTGCTATACTCATGAAATATTTGAATTGTTCCAAAAGCAAATTCAGAAGAACATGCATTGAGAAATCAGCCCCCTTGAGGATGATGAAGCAAAACCTGGCATGGAGAAATACAGTATAACTGATTATTCAAAGAGAAGTTTTACCCATAGAGATCCATTTTTCTTCACTGTTAGGTACACGGCTGTTGATGAATATCTTAGTTGCTCCTGCAAGTGGTTTGAAAGTAGAGGATATCTATGCTGCCATATACTCAAGGTTTTGTCCCACAAAAGAATTGAAACTATTGACCAAAGGTATATTTTGGATAGGTGGAGAAAAGATTTTATTCGTCCACACTTGAAGCGATTCTTTTTAGGAGGTTATCCCAATATGACTTCCAAGTACATGATGTACAAGGATCTGCAAAAGCATTTTGAGCGGAATTGTGATATGGCATTGGATAGTGAGGTGAAGAGGAAACATCAAATATATGATGATCAAAATTGAGCATGAGCTTTCAAATTTGAATGATGAAATTATCGAGCAATTGGTGCCATTGGAAGAGTTGAATGATGTTGATGTTTACGTTGACCCTGTAAGTGTGGGTGAGGGTGATGCAACTATTTTATGTAACCCTCGATACACTCGTTCACGAGGACGTCCACGGTTGAGCCGGTATAGAGGACGACTTGAAACATATTTTAGAAGTTCACAAAGTGGTGGTAGAGGAGGTGGGAGTAGCAGAGGTGGTGGTAGGGGTAGTAGAGTTTGTGGTAGAGGTAGTAGAGGTGGGGGTAGAGGTGGTGGTAGGGCTGGCAGTCAAGGCAGTCAAGGCATTAACGTGCAAGCTGAAGGAAATCAGGAAAGATTTACTTGCATATTCACTATAGTTCATTGAATATTTGTTTTAACTATGGCATATTTTACACTAATTAATTTTTTTTCATGTTGTAGTAAGGTGGTGCTCCAACATCACCACTTGGTAGCTTGCGCGATCTAAACGATGACATTGAAGACTTGACGGTTTAATTAGATATGATATAAGTTTGAGCCTTTTTATAGTTGGTTTTGACATAGAATCCTTCTTAATTTATTTACATTCTTTTTGTAATGAAACTTAATGAAAATCGACTTATGTAAGTTTCATTCATAGAAAATAAATTTCTTCATGATAACGATATTTTTTCAACTATTGTTACCAGTGATTTTATGTGCAACTTCAATAGTATGAATTGATGTATCCAATGTTAGGGTTACTTAAATCCTTCTTCAAAGCTTGTATGCAAAAAGAAATGTTAGGGTTACTTAAAGACTACTTCTTCAAAGCTTGTATGCAAAAAAAAAAAAAATAGACCTAAATTGTGCTTAACTAGACTCGAACCCTATACCCCAACCTCCAAATATGTGACTTATTGACCATTTTCCACACACTTTATTATATTGTATAACAAACTGTACAACTAACCAAAGCATGTATACAAAAAAAATAGACCTAAATTATGCCTAACTAGACTTGAACCCTATACCCCAACCTCCTAATATATGACTTATGATTATTTTGCTGGAATAGCATCATCTACTATTCCACACACTTTATTATATTTTATAACAAACTATACAACTAACCAAAACCCTAACCATCGCCTCCTTCACCTTTCCTTATTTAAAGAGACACAAAGGTTCTACTTCCTTTGTAAGAAATCTGAAAATTTTCATACTAACTTTTAACCCACAAATAATGGAGGCTGATGCAACCAATCTTAAGTACTTTGGACCTGGAACCTTTATAAACAATGTTGGAATGGAGACCTTTCTTGCGAACTTAACCAAATCATATGTAACTACGGATGATTTCGTAAGTGATTTTGCTTATCTTTTTTAATTTTTTTAAAATATCCATAGCTTCTAATATTTTATTATTTGAATTTTTCATGTTAATAGATTTTCCCAAAACATGTACTCCCTTTTTTGCCTAATGAATCAGTTCCTGCTCGTGTGCTATGTGGTAATGATGTACACGATATGCGCTTTGTTATACATAAAGGGAAGAAAAGGCTAGGGAATAGTTGGTTAAAATTCATAAAGCCCAACAATTTGAGGGTTGGTAAGGCACTTCATTTTAGTATTGTGGATGGTTTAGATGATGGTAAATTTGTTTGTCGAGTTCACATTATGGGACAGCCTCGTGATCCTGGTGCTGATTTTAGCAATGAATTATCAAGTTCATCAAGTTCTAGTGATGGTACTGATTTTAGGGTGATGTTGGACTATGATGGTGAAGGAACAAGTGCAGATCCTCTTCAAATTGATTGAATGTTAAATGTTAGGGTTACTTGGTCTATGATTTTTGGTGACATGTATTATCAAGACTTTTGTTATTGTTTATGTTAAGTTCTTATCTTGACAATGGTCAATTTGTGTATCTTTGTCTAGGGTTTGTTTGGTTGAACTTTTGCTAAGACGTGTAAGCTATGTTTCTTCTTTGTTTTATCAAGTTTTTGTTATGTTAAGACTCTATATTTATATCCAGATTTGTAGTTGTTAAATTATTACTAATATTTAGTCTATATTTTTTTGTCACATTTGAAAGACGAATAAAATGTCAATTGATATCAATTGGGATTAAATAACTTGTCAAATAAATTTTAATAAGTCATCAAAGATCACACATAGATAAATATTTTCCATAGCATTTGATTTGATTTATGAAGAAACTAGCCTTCATATATTATCTTGCTTACATAGCACCCACTGAACCAAAAAAAAAAACCAAAAAAAACTTCCCTACACCACTTGAGCTTGGGGCTTCATTAACAAGTTTGGTAGATTGACACTTTCTCTCAATCCTACTTGCAACAACTTCCATACGAGCCATCATCTCGTCCTGGCTACGTTTAACTTGATCCACAAGGCGATTAAGATTGGCAATTTCACCACACAGTTCTTGCACCTGAAAATTAACATTGTTCGCTGTCCAGTTTACAGGAAAAACTTGTTGATCTACACGCCGACTGAGATTGGCAATTTCAGAACGAAGTTCTAGCATATGAATGATAACATTGTTCAATGCACAGTTGATATTCATAATATGTTGTGAATTAACAACAGAAAAAGGACAATTGATGTTCATCCTGTAAAAAAGTAACACTATGGCTGTAAATAAGGGAAGAATAAGAATTATTGCAAAGTTGAAATTTTGATCTTTTAACTGACATTGGATGAAGAATATATTCTCCCCCATGTGAGATTACTTACCCGTTCAGTCTTGTAGAGTTGGTATAGATATGATTATACAATGACAGAAAAAAGTGATCTTTAAAGATATGATATGGGATGATGATTACACTATGGAATGTGTTAGGGTTTAAATAGAAAGAGTATTGGGTAATGGAAAGGCAACAAATCAAGTGATGCATGCATTGCAAGAACCCATGCACGCCAAACCAATTGAATTGGTGGCTTGTATTGGGATTCTAATTGTTGTGTGTCTTTTGATATGTCCAAAGTACACACATTCATATATCAATCAATACACACATTTACTTAACAATCAATGTACAGAAACGTTCTAATCCTAATAGTGTTCTAAATGATCAGTCCAAATCTCTTTCAAATTGCATCATCTTGGATTTATCTTAGTGAAATCAATATGTAGTTATAATAGGACGGTGCTATTATTTGCTTACATCAAATAACAAATATGATTTATGAGATAATGAATTCACGTAATCCTACTTACGCCTTATTGCATCGAATTGGAGATGTTTAAATAAGATTTTTTATCCTTTTTGTAAAATAATTGGTATAATTTAAAATTTGAGAAATTGTCATATTTTATGTATAAAATATGCATTTATAATATGCCTTTATCTACAGTATGAAATTTTCATAAAATGAGGTCTCTTCATCTTAGAACAATTTTTTTCGAAATTTAGTGGTTCAATCTGCCTTTAATTTTTTCTTTCATATATTTTTTTAAGAAAGTGTGTTTTTTGAATGTCAATGGTGGCAAACAACAACAACAGAAATTAATAACAAACATTCTTAGAACATAATACTCCCGTATATTAATTCATCAAACCCGTCTAAGATTAATAACCATCCAAAACATAATAAAAATTCCTCGAAAACAACCATCCCCTACTAATACATAACCCACACTTCGCAAAAAAGTACGTAACATGAGTTATGGGGAATTGAGGAATTAAAACAACATATAACTAAACTAGATCTGGGTGACGTTGGAGCAGAAACATAATCATAGGGATGAAGGCCGGCACCACTAACAGCAGCCTCTGATAACTTCTCAATCCTGTCAAGGATTTTCATAATTTTGGCCTGGTTACTCTCAAGAACCTTCACAATCTCTTCAATGCCCTCAAGTTTTCACTACATGTCGATAACACGCTCATGAACACACTTATCCATACAGAATATATTGTCATTCTTGCTAGTTGGTTTTCAGTCGTTGCTTTTTTCACCTTCCATGACTACAAAAGAAAAATCAGAGTTAATTTACACTAACATCATCCAAAAATTAAAAGAAAAACACTCATAAAACCTAAGAAATTTAAAAAGAAATGTATCAAACCCTACTTCTCTTGACAAATGGATTTCTTCTCAAGAAATGAAGGGACGCTTTAAAGATGGTATTTAGTTGTAATGCATTTGAGAAACATTGATTAGCTTCTTAAATAGAGGTTGTCACACCCGTTCAAGATGGTATTTGTTTAAAGTTGATAGTCAATAGGTGCGTTATTTAATTTTTGCACACTTAATGACGTAAAATTGTAAACATAAATATTAGTAAAACTGTTTGTTTAAATAATAACCCCTAATTGCATAGTTTGGATTGACATTTCAGTGTAATATGACACCTACTCCACTTAATTAATAAAATATTTAAAATATTTTATGAAATTACTAATTAGACATGAACAATGTTATTAGCTATGATTACTCACTTTAATTGTCACAATATTACAAATTTACGTGATCGCATTTATACAATAGCATGATGAACACTACGACATATTACCGGTGACCTTAAATCACCACAAGGACCAATGTGGGAGGTGTAAAGGGTGTCATTAGCTATGATCAATCACTAAATTGCATCATGAAGTCACAAGGATAGAAATTATGTGTTCGCTTGTATACAATAACATGATTAACACTACGACATTATGCCGGTGACCTTAACTTACCATAAACACCAATATTGGAAGTGTAAGGGTGTCAATAACTATGATCAATCACTACAATTGCCTCATGAAGGGACAAGGATGGAAATTATAAGTGATCCCTTGTACATAATAGCATCATGTACAATACGACATATTACCGGTGATTACTAATACATTGAGCAATAATTGATCATTAGCATCAACTGCAATATGTAGGAACAAGAAATGTATTATAACTGATACATTGTATTACTAATATAAGTATGAATATTACGAAATTACATTAGTAAATCTTAGAGTTTAGGGTTTAGGGTTAGAGTTTAGGGTTAGGGTCTAGGGTTAGGGTTTAAGGTTTCAATAAGTAGATTTTTTTTAAAAAAAAATGATAATTAATTGAGCCTATCCAAACTCGAACCCTAAACCGCCACATCAGGTAAGTACAGTAAACACCACTAAGCTGGATTAGCATGTTCTGCCAAACAACTAAATTTTTATTGCTTTCTTTAATTAATGTTGTGGTTGGTATCAATAGGTGTGCAATTAAATTAAGGCGCACTAAACGACATGAAATTACAACCATAGACATTAATGACACTTCTTCTATCAATAATGACCCTAATTGCATATTTTGGACTGAAATTATTATGTCTTTAATTAATGACTCTATAGAAATTACATTTAATAAAACAATTCAAATATTTTATTGTTATATTAATTAATCATGGAAAATTATCATATATGGGACATGTAATTGTGTCATTAGCTATGATCACTCATTTCAATTGCATAATATAGTCACAATAACACAATTAAAATCGATCACATGTACACAATAGCATCATGAACACTACGACATGTTCTCGGTGTCATTAACTCACCGCAAGGACCAATGTGGGAGGTGTAAGAGTGTCATAACATATGATCACTCACTTCAATTGCATCATGAAGGCACACGAATATAATTACAATTGATGACATGTATACAATAGCATCATAAACACTACAACGTGTTCCCGGTGTCGTTAACTCACCGCAAGGACCAATGTGGGAGGTGTAAGAGTGTCATAACATATGATCACTCACTACAATTGCATCATGAAAAATAACACACTTATATCTGATTATTTGTAGAGATTTATACCGGTAACCTTAAGGAGTCGTTTGTTTGGTGGGACTACATATCAAGAAAATCCCCCTAAATAACCCCACCACCTCCTTGGTATAAGTTATAACAATATTTTAACAATAAAATCTACACTAAAATTAATTAATATTATTAATCAAATGTGGGATAACAATTCTCCTTATCAAACCAGCCAAACGACCCCTAAGGGGTTTAAGGTTTAGGGTTAGGGTCTAGGGTTTAGGGTTTAAAAAAAGACACAAAATAAAATGGAGCCTAACCAAACTCGAACCCTAGACCCCCACCTCATTCAATACACTCACAACCACTTTGGTGAAATATAATCATCTGCCATATAACTAACTTTTTATTTTTTTATTTATTGTTGTAGCTTTTATTTTGGGGGAATTCATGGAGGGGAAAATGTAGGCACCAATTTTCAAAACTAAAATATTGAATAAAATTCGTGGAGGGAAAATCAAATAAGAGGAGGGAATTATTGAAAGTTTAGTGATATTTGGACTCTTTAAATACTTGCACCATGCATTGTCACAAGCATAATTAAATAGTTAATACAATTCTAAACTAAATGGAATGCGGATGGATTGAAGAGGATTTCATAGCATGGTTCGAGATGGAGATGCCCTATTCATACATTACTCGTGACGCATTGGTATCTTTTTTTTTTAGCCTTCCACTTTTTTAATCCTAATATAGGAATTTAACTACGACAATAATATTATTCTTTCTTATGTTTGCGCAGTGCATTCAAAAGAAAATCAATCACTATCTTCCTCCTACTATGGTTGAAACAACTATCCAATGTAAGGGGAAGAAATGGACTGCAACACTGTGTAGTGGTGTTCGGCGAAGACTCGTGAAGGGATGGAAAAAATTTGTCAAGAACAATTTCATTAAAAAAGGACATGTTCTTATCTTTGAACTTGTTCAAGCTACACCAACGATTGTTATATTCAATATTGAAGTGAGAGTTTGAGAATTTCTTCAATGTTGAAATTGTATTGTTCAGTTTCAACTTTAACAATAGAACTAGTCATTATGTTTTAATTTTTAATACGTGACTATTTTATTTCATTGACAACTTATAGTATATGTTGCTACACATAATAAATGTTTATACCTAATATATTTGCAAACTCAATCAATCATAGGTTACTACACTTAACGATTCTTTTGAACATGATAGACAAGTGCAACCCCAAACGATTTTCTAAGTCA
Organism: Petunia x hybrida; assembly: GCA_037355625.1. Taxonomy (NCBI): domain Eukaryota; kingdom Viridiplantae; phylum Streptophyta; class Magnoliopsida; order Solanales; family Solanaceae; genus Petunia; species Petunia x hybrida. Next base: position 2,334,599 of record JBBBVM010000080.1, read on the forward strand.
ATTCATTGTAGCTAGGCGTGTCCTACAAGGAAGCGCAATGGCTGCACAGAAGAGTGGAAAGGCTGCATAGAGAAGTGAAATAGCTACATAGAAAGCTTAAACAATTATGAGACCACATAGGGATTAATATACTATTTAATACGGCTAAACAAAATAAATCCCTATAAATAGTTTCCAAACACAAATTACGAATCCACTTCTAATCCTAATCAACTACTCCCTCCGTCCCAAAATGAGTGTCTACCTTTCCTTTTTTGTTTGTCCCAAAATGAGTGCCTCTTTCCTTTTATGGCAACTCTTTAAATCTAAGATTTATTTTGGACCATAGGATTTAAAGGTTCTGGCTCACATTACACACACCTTTAAACCACAGGATTTAAAAGTCTTCCTTATTTTCTTAAACTTTGTGCCCAGTCAAACTCAGACAATCATTTTGGGACGGAGGGAGTACCTTTTATAAGCATTACAATGGATAGGACTCCAAAGAAGAACGTTGTTGCAGAACCACTGCAAGGATCACCAGTTCGCCATAACATTTTTGTATCAGGAGCTTAAGAATACACATAGGAAGCTGGAGAGTGAGGTTAATGAATTGCTAGGGAGGTTGGTCAAGGAGAGTCACATGGTTTACATCCAAAGTCTTTTATTGGAAGGCCCGGTCCCCTTAACCACTCTTTACACCATGCTTGATGACCTACCCATCCCAAGCACCGAAAGTGAGCCCAAGGAGAATTCTGTTATTATTATCTCTAGCGATACTGAATCTGTTAACAAGTCTTCTAAGTCTATGTCTGATACCCCAAAAATTGAGCAGTCTGTTATGAACTTGTCTATTGTGCATGCCATGCATATAGCATGGTATGATAGTGTAGGTGTTTTTGTTGCTGTTGCTTATGGTATTCTGGTTTGGTTCTTCTCTTGAAATGGTCGTGGTCTTTTGCTGAAATTATGTAATGGAATATCATTCCATGAACTATCTATTAATGAATCTATTGTTTTGATAAAATTATTCTCCAATTCTTCTTTGCTGTTTACACGATTGATTACTAATGACTCCGTCCTTATAAATGTGAATAAGCATTTCACTTTTAATTATTGATTCAAAACAGATTTTATGCAAATAAATTCTAAACTAGTATCATATTGGACAATGACTTAGATCATGGGTTCGATGATTAAAATGAGGGTATGGTCACTCATTACTATTACAAGCTTTACTTGCATTAAAATATTTCTTTCTCTAAGTGAATAGTATCATCCAACTTCAAAACTGAATCTAATTTTCAAACAACTTGAATATAATTTCATCTAACTTAATGAATCTAAAAACGAATTTTAATGTATGACATATTATGCAAGTGTAAGCTGATGGAAACAACTTTATAATTGCTGCTTGACAATACTTCACAAGTAAAATGATATGCCTAATTGATCTAGAATTGAACTTTCCATTAACGACCAAGATTAAATCAAAATTTTCATTTCATGATTGGAAAAATATTTTTACAATCAACTTGATATCTTCATCCCTACAAACATTCCAGCTAAAAAAGCTGAAGAAATAGCACTAGTTTGATTATCAACCTCAAACCCTACTATACTTTCATCTACAAACGAGCTTGAATAATGATCTGTATGGCTAGTATTATCCTTTTGATACTCATATAAAACTTTATTGGCTTCATCATAAGTGTTATAAGCCTGGAAGATGCTACCCTTGAAACCTACTACTATTGGAGCACACTCAAGCCAAGAATTGTACAATCCGGGTCTCTTACCACGAATACTATATACACCTTGGATTTGGACTTGTTCTTAGATTGATCATTCTTTTGGAAGTCGTTGAAAGCTAAAATGACATCATCATAACACTTGAAAGATTTGAAGATGCTACCCTTGACTCCAATAACCATAACGGCACACTCACACCAAGAGTTATATAACCTCGGCCTATTACCGCGAAATACCACATAGATTTTTGATGATTTATTCACATTCACATTGACCATGATTCAATTTATCTCCTTACTCTATTGTAGTGAAGATAAGAAGAAAGTAGATATGGAATAGGTTTAGGCGAGGCAGTGGACACATAAAAGTGTATATATATTGCCCAAAGTAGTAGGGTTAGAAAATGACCAATAAGGAAAAAAGTTGGGTATATACATGATAATTATTATACACAATTTAGTAGTAAATACACGAAAAATAGAGTATAATATACTAGTGTTATGTATTCGTATGCATTGAGTATGTTATTATGGTATACCTAACTTCATTTACTACATTATGAAAAATACACAAATGCATGTGTAGATGTGAAATTGCTTTGAGAATTGTAATGGAGTTAATATTATGAGAGATAATTAAACAAAATAATCAAAATTAACATAAAATCTGATGAGGGGTAGAAATGGAACAATTTTTATGCATTTATTAAAAATAGGTGTGAAATTACTAAAATACCCCGATTTAGGACGTTTGAGCCACAAATAGTGTTGTCAATAATATTTATCGTTTAGAAATAGCTAGTAAAAACTTTAGGACAATGTCCTAGAGTTCAGAAATTTTGGCGTTCAAAACAAAAAAAAAAAAAAAAAAAACCTAGAGTTTACACTAGAGTAGAGTTCCAACTCCATGACAATTTAGGACAATATTAAAGAATTTTTACTGGCTATATTTTACCCCAAAAAAAAAATCATTGTGTGACTACATATTTTTCACCAACTTTGCAAACTCTGGCAATTCTTTGTTTATCTGCTTTTTGTCAAAATTTCTCAACGTTTTCGGTAGCTTCAATTAAATGTGCTGCATTGGAAGATTAAGGATGAATTTTGAAGAAAAATATCCAATTTCATAGCCTGAAGGTATAAAATAAGAAAAGATAATTTAAAACGATACTTGCAAGAATTGTAATAATACAGTCTGTTCCTTAGCATTTTAGGACATAACAAATGAAGGGAACTACAAACTCATAATCAGATTAAAACAAGCATACATATGAATGAAAACGGGAAAAAACGAGACACACAATATATTCTTGAACAGCACAATTATTCCCTTGGTTGAGCAGGAATTTTAAGTGCATCATGGGCAGAAAGGAGAGATATTAGCGTAAATAGAGCAGCCAACAAGGATAGACCAGCAGAAACATAAATCTTGTTGAAGAAACTAGGAGGTTCTAAGTCGGTATTGCGACCTAACTCCAATGTAAAACCATAGCTTGCTGCTGCACCTGAGACTAATAAATTTGCTGTTATCTGCTTGCAAAAAAAAAAAAATGAAAAAGGTTATTATGTCATTTTAAGTACAAAAAATTTCACTACATGTACCCCCATCCTTAGTTATAATTTTTTATCCACATTTAAAAATGGTTTAACAAAATGACCTCGGTAGGCAATAGTTTATGTTATAAATTTACAAGTATTTCCTTGGGGGAAACACTTCAAATATAAATTGCAAGTGCTGCCTGCAAGGCAGCACTTCATGTTATCTGGGAGAATATCGACAGAGATAAAAGGTCAAGTGCAGCACTTTCAGCACTTGTCATTTTATACTTGAAGTGCTGCCCCCGTGGGTGCACTTGTCAAGTTTATAACTTGAAGTGTTGCCCTCGAGGGAGCACTTACTTAAAATTAGTGAGGTCATTCTTGTAAAACCACTTTAAGTGAGGTCAATTAGACAAACCATTGCCTAAGGTGTCATAGTTTTGTAAATTGCCCTCTCTAGTATGATACTTGGACAAGGGCAAAGTGCAACAAATGCCACTTTTGACAGTGGTCTTTAGTTTGAGGCCACTTTTTTATTGATTTTACATGAGAGACCACTTTTTGGAACTTCAATCCTCTTGAGTTGAACTTCACACAAGTTCAGCCCCCAAGGGTTGAAGTTCAACTTCAACCCACCACAAGGGTTGAAGTTTACGCATCTATGCCTAAAAGTTCAGCCCTTATGGATTGAAGTTGAAACTTCATAATTTAGGCATGAAGTTCAACCCACAAGGTTTGAACTTCAGCTCAAAAAGATTGAAGTTTCAAAAAGTAGCCTCTCATATAAGACCAATAAAAAAATGGCTTCAAACTAAATACCGGTGGCAAAAGTGGAATGTGGGCAAAATTTTTACCTTGGACAAATGCACAAAAAGCCGCTTTTGCCGTAGAAATTTTGCTGGGCTAATTTACGTGCTCCATTTAGATTTAGCCATTTTTAAAGAAAATTATTTGCAAGTATAGCGATTTACTTTCAAACCATCAAGGTTGAAGTTATATTCAAATTAGACCATAGTTTGAAGTTTATTCAAATTAGATTTTTTGATGGGAAATAAGACAAATTCATATCAAAAGTGAATTCATACCTTTGATTTGAAGTTGAGTACAAAGGGAAAGAAAATAAAGAAAAATAGCTGTAAGAATATGGATCACGGGTCATGGGTCGCTCCAATTGGGCTGATCCGACCCGGTTAGGAGAAATCATCAATTGTGGTTAAAGGAAGTTACCACATATTCCACCACATCTCCTATACTTCCTCCACTAAAGGAATATGTAAAGGTGGGGGAGTGGGGAAGTGGGGGAGTGGGGAAGATAGTGGGAAGTTACTTTTTTGTTTCTTCCAACTTCTTTATATTATATATAAGAAGAAGAAACAAAAAGGAGAAGAAGTAACTTTTTCACTCTTCTTATTATTCCACCAAAAAGACACAAAACAAAAGGAAGGCATTTAGTTGGTGACAATTAAACTTTGTTTCCTAGTGATTCAAAGTAGACTTGGGCAATTGCAAGGTGGTAAATACAATCTTCCGCTGTGATGTTAACAGGTACACAATTCATGTTCCTGTTACCGTTATTAATTTCTAACAATTGGTATCAAGAGCCTGGATTAATTGTTCCAACTTAATGCCGATGTTCTTTTTTTTTTTTTTTGTACGTGTACAAAACATGAAAAGAAAATAATAGACAAAAGTTTCATAGTGGTTGATGAAAATATTGAATGTTAACAGCATAATATAATGTCTGAAAATTAAAATTAGTCTAGCCCATAAAAAATTTTCGACATGATACATATTTTTTTTAGATTGTACTCGTTTGGGGCTTTCCGTTGATATATTATACATCAAAAACGGATTTAAAACGAGTAAGATATGAATTTTTGAAGTTATGCTGAAAATTGGACAGTTTTATAAAAAACTGCGTTCTGTAATTTGATTTCTGCAAATTACTGGTTTAGAATTAAAATATGGGTTATATATTTTCATAATCTACTCGTCACAAGATTTCCGTTGATATATTATATGATGATAAACGGATTTAAAATGAGTGAGATATGAAGTGTTGAAGTTCTGCCAATAAATGTGTTTCTCTTCGAATGACTTCGTAATAGCCAAACTATTGTGATGGTATACAACCCTTACATGCATTCTTCTACAAGTTGTGACATATGTTGTCATATTGAATGGTATGTCCATTCTTATTGTTTCTTTGTTCCCATTTCAGACATGGCTGAACAGGGACAAGCTCGACTTGCTCCAAGTGGGAGTGGTGTTGGAAATCGAGCAAGAGGACAACGTAGAAGAGTACGTCGCCGTAGGACTTATTCTCGAGGACGTGAAGTCATACGGAATGTCCCCAGGGCGATGCAAAATTTGCTAAGGGATGAAAGGGCTATTCGAAGGGAGGGAGAAAAGAAACTTAAGGAGTTTAGAGAGTTGAAGATGGAACCTAATGATGCTATATGGGAGCACATTGACCTTTTTGAGATAAAACGCTATGAACTAGGTCAATTTGGTTATATAATTGATGAACATGTAGCTCTTAGTATGTTGGCTGATTCACTTATAGAGCCTTGGAGTGAAGTGTTGACTAACATGTATCATGAGACATTCCCAAAAGTGCCTTATTATGTTTATTTAAACGCACTAGAAAATGAATGGGAAAAATATATGAACATGTAATGGCCTAGCTACATGTAACTTAGGTTGTTTCTCATTGTAATTAGTTTTTCAATTAATGAAACTTTGTCTTTTGTTTGCAAGATTAAATGTCATTTTATTTGTTTAATTTTTTTTATGGGTGGCAATTAAAAATAAAAAATAAAATAAAATAAAATAAGTATGACATGATGTTGAAAATCTTAACGAAATACACACTATGAGAAATGATTTTATAAAATATTAGTTGAACATTTAGTTGTAGATGTGAATGGAAACTTAGTAACCTTTCGATTCTATACTAAGTGTAAAATTAATATTTTATTTAATTGATTTGCCTAAGTGTGCATATCACATGCGAGAATGATGAGTAATAAATACACTTGCATTATTGTTCCATTTAACAGACTATGGCATCAAAAACTATCATTGCTGACTTAAACAAGGGTGACAAACTGAACGGCGAGAATTATGACATTTGGAGCCGTAAGATGTGGTATGTGCTGAGCAAGATGCTCTAGAAGCCATTAACCATGTCATGGTTTGCCCAGAGGAGGGTAACACTGTCCAACATAGGAGAGATTTTGAGGCTTACAATTCTTGGAAAAAGAAAGATGCCACTGCTCGTGGAATCATTGTAAGCTCAGTTGTGGATGATTTCATTCATGAATGTGAACAATTCTCTACTGCTCATGCCATGTGGGCACATTTGAGAGAAACATATGGGGGTACTACAGTGACCCGCCTTAGACAGCTGACTATCAAATTTGACACTTACAAGAAGCTTCATGACCACAGTGTCAAACAACACCTTAGGGTGATGTCAAACATGATAGCTCAACTCAAAAGTGCTGGTCATATTCTCTCTGATGAGCAGCAGGTTCAGGCAGTGATCCGGTCTCTTCCAAGTAATTGGGAACATCTGAAAGTAAACTTGACCCACAATGACAGCATCAAAACTTTTGGTGATGTTGCACGCCATGTTGAGCTTGAAGATGAGCGGCTTGGTGCTGCAAAAGCTATACCCACTGACTATGTGGCAGAATCAAGTGGTAAAAAGGCTTCAGGATTCAAGCGTAAAAATGAATGGAAGAAAGGCGGAAAGGGCAAGGAGACTAGTGAGGGACCCTCAAAGAAGAGAAACAAACCAAACCCTAAGAAGGGAAAACGGTTCTTTAAGAAGAAAGACAAGAGCAAGATGAAATGCTACAACTGCCAAGTGCCGGGACACTTTGCTCGTGAATGCACTGAGCCGAAAAAGGTAGCATTTCAAAACGCATCTCTAAGTGCTACATTTGTTTCTAGCACCGTTTTATTAACTGAATCTTATCCTGTGTGGATTGTAGACTCAGGGGCCACAGACCATGTGACCCGTGATCGAGAAGCGTTTGTGGAGTACCGTCGAGTACCATCTGGATCAAGGTGGATATATGTAGGAAATAATGCGAAGGTTGAAGTCAAAGGTCTTGGCACTTGCAGGATTGACTTGCGTGGTGGCCGTACTTTGATGTTGCATGACGTCCTATATGCTCCAGAAATTCGACGGAACTTAATATCTGTGTCTGTACTTCTTAATTTAGGTTTCTGTTTGAACTTTAGTCGCAATGTTGTGAGAATTACTCTAGACAATGTTTTTTATGGTTCTGGACATCTTTACGATGGTTTCTTTGTATTGAGTTGTAATCCTTCTACTTATGACTATTATGTGGACCGTTGTGTTATGGCATATTCTTCTAGTAATAGAGATGTTGACATTATTACATGGCATGCTAGATTAGGTCACATTGGGCAAGATAGAATGAATACATTGGCGAAGGAAGGACACTTGAGTTCTTTCTCGAAAATTGAAATGCCAACTTGTGAACAATGTCTTGCCGGAAAGATTACACATAAACCTTTTGGGAAGGCTAAGAGAGCTGACTTTCCATTGCAATTAATCCATTCAGATATCTGTGGTCCAATGAACGTGAAGGCAAGATCTGGTGCCTTGTACTTCATTACGTTTGTTGATGATTTCACGCGTTTTGGTTATGTTTATTTGATTTCTCATAAATCCAAAGCACTTGAGTGCTTCAAACGATACATGAATGAGGTTGAGAATCAATTAGACAAGAGTATAAAAACTCTAAGAACTGATAGAGGGCGTGAATATCTTTCAAGACAATTTATTGACTTGTGTAGTGAAAAAGGAATCACCAGACAATTAACTATTCCTTATACACCTCAGCAAAATGGTGTAGCAGAAAGGAGGAATAGAACTCTATTGGATATGACAAGATCAATGATGGCGCAAGCTAATTTACCTATCTCTTTTTGGGGAGATGCGTTATTAACTGCAGCCTATATATTGAAAAGAGTGCCTTCTAAGTCAGTTCCTTCCACTCCTTATGAGCTATGGACCGGCCAGAAACCAAACTTGGATTATTTACGACCTTGGGGTTGTGCTGCATTCATAAAAGATTCTTTTAACAAGTTTGGTAAACTGGGTCCAAAAGGCAAGAAATGTATCTTTATAAGATACTCAGAACACTCCAAAGGGTATGTGTTTATTGGTGAATTGGAGGATGGAAGTGTTACTGAAATTGAATCACGAGATGTCACATTTTTAGAAAATGATTTTCCTAAGAAGGGTGAAGTAAAGGATGGAGAGCCTCTTTATGAAATGTTGAACTCAAATGGTCAGCAAGTGTCTTCTGACACATTTGATGATCTAATTGATCAAGAGTATGGTGCTGATCCGAGTGGGAGCTTTTCAGTACAAGATCCTTCTTGTGAATCTGAGTTTCAATTAAGAAAGAGTACCAGGAAAGATGTACCTAAACGTACTTATGATATAGAGGATTATGTTTTCCTGGTATCGGCATCGGAAGTGAATGAACCAAATTCCATTGCCGAGGCTTTATCGAGCCCTGAGAAGGATGAATGGATGAAAGCAATGAAAGAAGAGTTAGAGTCCATGAGAACCAACAAAGTCTGGGACTTAGTTGATCTTCCGCCTGAGCGTAAAGCAATTAAGAACAAATGGGTTCTGAAAATTAAACGTAAAGCGGATGAATCGATAGAAAGATACAAGGCACGACTGGTAGCAAAAGGCTTTACTCAGCAAGCAGGAATTGATTATGAGGATACTTTTTCGCCAGTTGTGAAGTTTACCTCAATTCGCTTACTTTTAGCTATTGTTGCGCGTTTGGATCTAGAATTACACCAAATGGACGTAAAGACAGCTTTTCTCAATGGAGAATTGAATGAGGAGATCTACATGGAACAACCTGTAGGTTTCATCGTTAAGGGCCAAGAAAATAAGGTCTGTAAATTGAAAAGATCTATTTATGGTCTAAAGCAGTCTTCAAGGCAATGGTACTTGAGATTTCATAAAGAAATGATCTCATATGATTTTACTATGTTTGATGAAGACCATTGCATTTATGTTAAAAGGTCCAATGATATGTTTGTAATTCTTTCTCTTTACGTGGATCATATATTGATGGCTGGAAATAATTTGGAGTATCTAAAGATTATCAAGTCATGGCTTTCAAAGTCATTTGACATGAAAGATATGGGTGAAGCAGACTATATCCTAGGAGTTAAGATCCAAAGAAACCGTTCCAAGAAATTATTAAGTCTGTCTCAAGAAACATATATAAAGAAAATTCTGGAACGCTTTCGGATGAGTGAGTGCAAACCCATGGATACTCCTGTAGCGAAAGGTGAAGCTTTATGTCTTGAAATGTGTCCACAGACACAAAGAGAGAAGGATGAAATGTCTCGAGTTCCATACTCAAGTGCTATCGGGAGCTTGATGTACGCTATGTTGTGTACTCGCCCTGATATCTGTTATGCCGTAGGTCTAGTTAGCAGGTATCAATCCAATCCTGGAAGAGATCATTGGAAAGCAGTGAAGAGGATATTTCGATACCTGAAAGGAACTGCAGATTATTCACTGTGCTATGGTGGATCTGATTTGATGTTGAGAGGTTATACAGATGCTGATTGGGCTGGTGACTTGGATGAACGAAAGTCAACATCTGGATATGCTTTCTTACTAAATGGTGGGGCCATTTCATGGAAAAGTAAGAAACAAACTTGTATTGCTCTTTCAACTATGGAAGCTGAGTTTGTAGCTTATACATATGCAGTACAAGAAGCTGTTTGGTTGAAGAGATTCTTTGAGCATCTAGATATTGCAAAGAATCCTCAAGGATCGATAATTTTATATTGTGATAGTCAGGCGGCTATTGATTTTATAAAAGATCCTAAGCATCATGAAAAGACCAAACACATTGATACCAAGTATAAGTACTTGAGAAACATAGTTGCAAGTGGTGAAGTTCCAATACAATACATGCCTACACTGAAAATGGTAGCTGATCCTTTTACAAAGGCGATATCTAGAGACCAGTTTGAGAAACATGTTATGGCTCTAGGTTTGCGTAGGATATGACTAAATTTATGTATTGTAGAACAATTTAAATGCTCATCTATATATATATTTTTGAGTTTGTATTAAATCTCATGTGCATGTGATGGAATTTATTTGTGATAAGTGTGTCGAACAAGTCGCGAGATCGGCTCTCTCACACGGGCGATCGCCTCTGACGTCGAGGAACGTGCAGAGATGAGACCAATTGGAACCTTGAATTGTACAAGGTCATAAATAGTTTAAATGGTCGGTCTTGATTAGATTTCAGACTTATGGATTTGTATATCCTATATGACTTGTTTCGTAAGCCAGATGTGAGTTTTTCATAAATTAATGGATCTGAGGATTGTTTGAAGAAAAACTCAGGTTAGACATTCAGAAGTGTCTAGATCAAGATCTGTACGGTGTTTATATATTTAGAAATGAGACACACGCGCCAAAATTAGGCAAGAACACCGTAGCACGTGTTTCATACCATGTGTGCTGATCGACCAATAGGGTAATAGAAGAATGGATCCCTGCTTCTTCATTGTGTGAGACCCTAAGAAAAATCAATTTGATTTTCATTAGAATACCCTTTGACCTTTTACTGTCTCTTGAAGTACAAATCTGTGTTGCTACTTTAGCATGTTACTAATAGCCACGAGTGATTCGGCAATGCGGTGCATTTCTAGGAAAGCAGCTGATTTGGGATGAATAGATTCGAGTAGAAAGGGAAGACAATTAGAATGATTTATAAATTAACTTATATTCACAGGTCGACCATTACATTTGCCATGAGAGTTTCAAGTGTAATTGTGATACTAAGTTAAATAGGAACTCGAGTTCGCCTCAATCGAGGTTGAGGGATCAGATAAGTAGCTACCAGAGTAGCGAATGATGTCTGGGCTATTGCGAGTAATAAGATCCTCATGTTAGTAGTGAATCCTTTTCCGCATGTGATTGGATTTCTTTATGGAGCTATTGTACAACCTTAACAGGTTTAGCTCTTATTAATGCTCGCAGGTCGCACGAACTATTTGCGTGTATGATTTTTGTTTTTGTGTTGTGGATCCAGCCCACTATGAGCGAAGTGGGAGATGTAAGAATATGGATCACGGGTCATGGGTCGCTCCAATTGGGCTGATCCGACCGGGTTAGGAGAAATCATCAATTGTGGTTAAAGGAAGTTACCACATATTCCACCACATCTCCTATACTTCCTCCACTAAAGGAATATGCAAAGGTGGGGGATTGGGAAAGTGGGGGAGTGGGGAAGATAGTGGGAAGTTACTTTTTTGTTTCTTCCAACTTCTTTATATTATATATAAGAAGAAGAAACAAAAAGGAGAAGAAGTAACTTTTTCACTCTTCTTATTATTCCACCAAAAAGACACAAAACAAAAGGAAGGCATTTAGTTGGTGTCGATTAAACTTTGTTTCCTAGTGATTCAAAGTAGACTTGGGCAATTGCAAGGTGGTAAATACAATCTTCCGCTGTGGTGTTAACAGGTACACAATTAATGTTCCTGTTACCGTTATTAATTTCTAACAATAGCAAATTTCAATTTCAATTCAAAAGGGGCTGAAGTTAGCTTAATCTAATTTGAACTCCAATTCTAATGGTCTGAAGATAAATAAAATGATCAGCTGTTGTAAATATGCCGCTCAAAAATAACTGAAACCGTAAAAGAGCTGTAAGTATATGCAATTTGTGCATTTCCCTCGCTTTTGCCTTTTCTATTTGTAGGGAATAGCGCTACTTTTTCAAATACATTTAATTTCCGGGAAAAAATGATGTTATAAGATATTGAACTAGTATTTTTTTTTTCATATGCTGAGATTGATGATAAAGGGCTTCAACGAGCAATTATATAATTTTTAAACACAAGAATATAATTAAGCTACGTACCATGTCACCAAATAAATCCAGCAGACTGACTCCAATGCTTAGCACCATTATAGTCTGGAAGAGATTATACACTATTCCCACGCCAATACAAATAAGCATATAACTGCAATTACCAATAATACTTAGAAGACCACCCATGATAGTTTAATTATCAAGGGAACAAATGATTTTTTGTCAACTTCAGTTTTCCATTTTGATATGTTTATGTTTTAAGACTCTAAAATTATAGCCTTCAAGTAAAAGAACCCATCCACTGTTATTCAATCAAATAAAATAATGAAAAGCTAAAAGAAACAAGAATGGACTTACATATAAACATGAAATTGGGTGAACTTAACATCATCAAGATAATCTGAATAGGCATATTGTTCATAATTTGTGAAGCTAGAGCTAGTTATAAGGATAATGAGTGATCCCAAGAGGCAAGAAAATGCAAACATTCTCATCACCAACATGGTTGATTTTCCCATCTTCTTAGACAACCTTGTTGCAACTCTCGTCATTATCCTTCTTCCCAATATGCTTATATATCTCTTTCTTTGTCTAAGAGGAAATTAAAAATCAATTTGTCTAACGTTTGACTTGTGAATTGAGAATATTCCCTGTCATTATCATGTTCCATCATCTATTCTGTGATTTAAATTGATAATGGTCTAAGCGCCAACTAATACTTTGTTGTAAACTATCCGTTTCATTATTTGATGTTCTATTCGTGCACGCAAAAAGGATTTCTTTTTCTCTTCTCTCTAATCCAAATATTCTTGAGTTTCGGCTAACCCAATGTCTACATCTTTTTTCTTGTTGGGGTAGCACTAATCGATATGATCAAATATCTTTGTGCCCACTAAATGTAATGCGGAGTATTTAGTATTGCTGATGCCAAATTACCATTACTATCATTGTTATTATTATTCTCTGTTTTTATCATTTTTTTATTTAAACTATTCCACTACCGATGACACTGATACTTGCTTGATGGAGAAGTATTGTTCCTTTATTATTTTAATTGCTAGAAAGTCAAATAACTAATGTACGACTTTCGACGGAAACATGGCAAACTTTTTTGGAAATCAGAACCCATTGGCATGTAAGGTACGAAATGATAATTATATATGATTTTACATTATATTTTGGCTATATAATCTTTTTATAAGAGTTCCGTAAAAAAGTGACATTAGGAGATCATTTCCTCGTCTTAACATGTGCCTAAAACAAAAATGAGAAAATGATCTCATGCGTTATTTTACAGTTTGAATAGAAATAAATGACTTAAAAAATATCTCATACGTCCTTTCCAACGATCTCTCGTGGAAAGATCATGTAACTAAATTATAGTTATAAAAAACTACAAAATCAGATCTTCCTCTGCTATGACCAAATATCCTACACTAGCAAGACTTGAATAAAGATGTTCTCGGGTTTGTCTGACTCTAGCGAGAAACTAGAGTTACCAGTCACAACGACATAATTCAGGAAAAAAAAAGAACTTTTTATCTCAACTAAAATTCAAAACACAAGATGGAAGGTAATGAGTTATTCGTCTGGTACACACAAACTTATTCTTCAAGAAGGTAGGCATAAAAGTGAAGATCTTCAAGTAAGTTAACAAATATGCAACTGGTAAGTCCTCCACTAATTTTTGGTAAATCAAAAGTATAAAATTAACCATAACACAAGGATAAATTATATCAGCAAGACATAATTGTAAAACAACTATTCAAGTGAATTGAGGAGCTATTGCACTCGTTCGATTATGATTATAACCAGCAAAAGATTCACTAGATGATTAGAATAAGAATCTATTCAAAGTTCATTTCTCCTAGAAGACCTTAACTCATGTAGGCTCACTTTCTCCTTTTGAGAATACACCTCAAAGACAACATTAGACTCCATCTGCAGTATATGCGGAAACATTTTCTTATTAAACTATTTCAAAATAGATGGCAGCTTTTTGAATTTAGTAATAATTTAACTTCAAAATTAGTAATTTATCCTTGATGAATGGGTAGTTTTATGATTTACAAGCAACATACAAAAATTACCAAAAACGGCACCTATTTGTGAATCTTACCCGAAATGACACCATTTACGCAAAATAGCAGCACGCTGTTATACAAGTTTATATAATTTTATACACTTTTGTAAACGTGTATAAACTTCTATAAATCTGTATAAGTATGTATCTTAATTTATCTAGTATTATGGATGTTTATATAAATTTTCAATTTTTGTGTATATGTACTTCTCTCCTCGCCTACGCATTTATTTATGTATATTCATGTATAATTTATTTTTTGGGGAAGATTTGTGTGTATAAACTTGTCCAAAGCAATGATATAGACAAAATCAACAACATAACTTTAGTGAAATACAATAAAGTAACGCCGCCACTGGCAGGAGAGCACGTCTGCCTGCGGGTCAGTGGCAGGGGAGGGGGAATTGGTAGCTAGGACTTTTTTTATTTTGAAGGAGCGTCTAAATTTATAATTTAGGGAGTGCTATGTGTAAGGAAAAAACATGGTCTGCTGATTGTAAATTTGGGCAGTGGGCTGTCTTTTTTTTAAAAAAATTTCCTTATTTTAAACCACATGTGTCAAAAGTCTTTTCTTTTTTATGGTTCAAATAGTCACCCAACTTTAGATAATTGACCATGAAAGTCATTTTACTTTCATTATTTTTCAAAAGTGATATAACTTTATGCAATTGGTTCAAATGGTCATCTCCATCAAATTTGGTATTTTTCTATCATCGCAATATGACATGAAATGTCTGTTTTATTTTCTTTTAATTACTCACCCAACTTTAGATAATTGACCATGAAAGTCATTTTACTTTCATTATTTTTCAAAAGTGATAGTCACCCAACTTTAGATAATTGACCATGAAAGTCATTTTACTTTCATTATTTTTCAAAAGTGATATAACTTTATGCAATTGGTTCAAATGGTCATCTCCATCAAATTTGGTATTTTTCTATCATCGCAATATGACATGAAATGTCTGTTTTATTTTCTTTTAATTACTCAATTAATATCTAAGTAAAATAATTTAGGACCAAAAATGGAAATTAAACCAGACCCAACCGTAACCTATCCTGACCTAGTTAAACAGGTTAACTAATATAAAATATGTTCTTCTTTATTTTTTATGGGAAATTTTGATCACTAGCCATTTTTGGACGCGCTCAATGGGGACTATCCACCGTTTCAAAATTCATTGAAGAATAGCCAGAAATTCGCGCGCACACTTAAGCTCCATTAGCGTTGGAAAAACACCCCAGACTAGCCCCATAACAAAAAATTGGGGCTTTGAACAAAACTTGTTCAAAGCCCAAGTATTTTGTTATGGGACTTTATATATAAAGCTGAGTCCCATAACAAAATGATGGGGCTTTGAACAAGTTTTGTTCACAGCCCCAGCATTTTGTTATGGGTTATGAGACTTTATATATAAAGCTTCAGTCCCATAATAATGCTGGGGCTTTGAACAAGTTTTGTTCACAGCCCCAGCATTTTGTTATGGGACTGAAGCTTTATACATAGTCCCATAACAAAATGCTGGGGCCTTGAACAAAACTTGTTCAAAGCCCCAGTATTTATACTGGGGTTAGTTTACTGAAGCTTCCCCAGTACAAATACTGGGGCCTTGAACAAGTTTTGTTCAAAGCCCCAGTATTTATATTGGGATTTGTCCGGAGGTGGCTATTTCTCAGCGAATTTGTTTTTGACGGCTACAAATCAATTAACGCGCGCCAAACAGGCCCCTACACTAAATATTTACATTTTTTATCAATGAATGTGGCTTTTCGTCTCAGCTAAACCTATTGTACTCCCCCAATCAGGGATATTAGAGTTTTTACTATATAAGCAAAAGTTCAGTATGGACAAATTGAGTGTATAACACATGGACAGACCGACATCCCTTCATCGAAAAATTACAATGTGTAGATTTGTAAATAAAATTATCTATATATAGCATATATTGAGTCGCCTGAAATTTTTTTATCTCTATTTATTTTTGTTTTAATATCTCTTAGTAAAAATCTTGATTCAACCACTTATGCAATGCAAAAAGCTTATGAAACTTTATTACCTGCAGTTTGCAAAGTAGTGGAAAAGCTTGCATACTAATACTACAGGTTTTTGGTTCATTAACTCTCTTTAGATTAATAGTTCAATGCTTTTGCAGTCCATTTGTTGCACATCTAGTTGTTCGTCATTGTTGAGAAGAAATAAATAATAACCAAGATTTTACAGCGAGGTAAAGCGGAAAAAATATACAAGTCAAAATTTTCCGCTTTATCTTAATACGAGGAGCAAACTAATTTTAAGCAAAATTGAAGATCCGGGTAGCCACCTACCAACAACAAAAATCGCAACGCAAGCAAAATAATCAAATGGCAAGAGGCACTAATTTTATGTGGAAAACCCCTTCAATGTGAAGAGGGAAAAACCACGGGACCTCGGCCCACAAAAGCTCCATTAAAGCCAACAAAGTTACAATAATTTTATCCAAATTGGCAACAAATAAAGTGTCAAACAACGAGCAATAATACAATAAAAATTGCACCAAACTAGTGAAGAAACTGAGAAAATTCACCTAACATTCAGTTGTTGTTCATGGACAAGAAACAGAAGCTAAAGAAAATAAAATTAAATCTCCACCATCCAGATCAAAACAGGATATTGAGAATCCGCAGTTTAAAGGTCAGCACGATCCAACATTTTAAGAGTCGAAAAATGCAGTTCGAAGCAGACTACCTGAAGCGGAATTTTCTGGAGCAAAAACACAACTTTTTCTCTCTATATTCACAAAAATTTATATTGGCCTAAATCAGATTAGGATAATCAATCGAATTTGTAAGGGATTTACAAATAATATATTACATTAAAGTTGCTTAAATATAGCAAATCAGTGAAGACAATTGAACAATAAGAACAAAAATATGATTCCAATAATAAATGTTATGAGATTATAATTAGATAGAGTTTCTGTAAGTATTTCTGAATGAATTTACAATGTAAGTGAAGTACTATTTATAAACCACTAGGCTAATGATGATTCCGGCCTCACTTCCACATTCAAATCATGGCTTGCCCACAATTCTCCTCATTAAATGTTGGATTAATGGGAGGGAGTAGTGGGACTGATCTTCCACTGAAATGTAACCATTCCCCGAGGCTTGAGTTACTTGCCTCGGGGAAGTGAACCCTTGTCCAGCTGAGGTAGCTTTGTCTCGAGTTCTGCATTGAACCCCGACCTTGGAGATTCGCTCCGAGGATTAAGCTGCCTACTTCACGATCATCTTACGAATCTTCATAAAAACATGCATCTAACCATACACCTGAGGTTCTACGTATGCAAGTGCTATTTTACCTAATACAGATAGTCCCCCCACTCCTCGGGCAACCGACTGGGTTTCAGAGGAGTGGAATGAGAAAATGCAGGAGAACGATGTGGCTCCATGCATGCCTAGCAATTCAAAAGCAGGACTATCACTTCAACTTCTTGTCCGTTACACGTGGTGACAGTTGAACAGTCCAGCCATTTTGATTGATCTTCACAATAAATTAATGATGATCTCTCCTCCTATAAGTAATCCAATTTGGTCACCATCTTCTCTACTTGAATCCTCCGAGCAAAATTAAAATTTTCTCAAAGCAACAAGCAGTTTCATCTTTTCTCCTACAAGCTCTCGTTCAAAATCATAAATTCACAATCATTACTTTGACAAAAAGATATCTGCTACAAATTCTGTCTAAAATTCTTCAGGTCCTTTCAGAAGAAAGGATCCCTGACGCTGCTCACTATGATCGTCGGCGACGAATTGGTTAACATTGCTGAGCCTTCAAACGTCATCACTCCACAAGATAACGAAAATAAGGCGACGTCGGAGGCGGGTGGCCTAAACACTAGGCGACTAGAGGCCATCGCTGGTCGCAGTAAATCTGATGAGGTGGGCGATGAAGAAGATGACACCGATATTGATGATGTAGTGGATGGTGGAGAAGTCGAGGTTGGTACGGTTGGGGGGACTAAAGTGGAGTCCTCGAAGCCCAATAAAGTCTCCATTGAGAAGGGGCTCGAGCCATATCAGATCATAACCTCGAGGTTCAACATAGAGAAGGACTTCAAATTACAAGATTAGCCAGAGGCACAACAGGAAAAGAATAGGAATGTACCAGTGCAAACGATGTCATTCCTAATTACTCAGGCCCACGTGGATCTGGTTCGAAGAGAGTGCAATTGGGGCCTCGAGGTTCAAATCCATGCGCCCAACCCAAACAAAAGCGCCTTGGATCACGTAAAGGTCCTCTCAAGAGGCCTCTCCTTCATTTACACCTATCCTTTCACCCTTGGATTTCCCCTCCCCTTTCATGGGGTAATCGACACATTTTTCCTAATGTAAAACCTTTTCTTGGCCCAACTCGACCCCCGATTCTAAAGGGCTATTAAATGCTTAGAGTGGCTGAGCCATAAGGCTAAGGTTCCTTTCACTTTTCAACATTTAATCTCCATTTTTTATGCTTCCTTCCATAAAGGTGGGGTTGTGGTGCTGAATCCTCGAGGCAGGTACTCCTTGCTCACCAAGACCAAGCACACAAGAGACCGAGGCTGGTTCAACCCCTACATTCTTTTACCAACCGACCAGCTGTCCGCCGAACCTGGATTCCCCGAAAGGTGGAACTACGAACATAAGGGATCTTTTTATAAAATTATCTATTTTTCAACTCTAGACATAAATTTCATCTTATGCTTTGACTTTCGCAACAAACAAAGTTCAACTTGATCCACCAGGTGATTTAGTGGACTAGTTTCGAGCCATAATCAAGGCTCAACCTTGGTCTGAAAGGACTTGGATGAGCATTGCCGCCAAGCCAGACAATAAATGGGCGTGTAAGAGACACGGTGAGTGATTTGTAAAAATTTGATATCTAAGGGAATCGCCTTCTTTTTTTCAGATCTCATATTCTTTCTAGCAGGTTTTCCAAACAAGGCAGCTAGCATAATCCCAAAGAAAAAGAGCAAAAAAGGAAAAGAAAAGAAGAAGGAAGAGGATATCACTGATGCTGATGCTAGCGTAGCTGCCATAGAAAGCTTGGCTGGCACTTTGAAGAAAGCTAAGGCTTCCAAGCCTTCGAATGGCTCCTTCGGTCAAAGGACCTCTAAAGGTGATGATGACATTTTTCTTGGTCATTTCACTAGTATTTCAAAATCTGCCTTTTTTGCTTCTAAGTCCCCAACTTACACTTTCGTATATTCAAAGAGAAAGAGGAAGACCTCGAAAAGTCGTCTCGAAGTGTGCGCCCTCAGGTCACAATGGCAACTGCTTCGGATCCCGAGGCCGCTTTCAAATCGCGAAAAGGCTTGAGGGATGAGCCCAGCGACAAAGACGATGAGGCCCCCAAAGAGGTAGAAGTGGTAGACCTCGAGCAGTCTGACCACACTGTTGCCAAGGCCAAGGTAGGTGAGGCTGAACTTCATCCTACTGCGTAGGAGAAGGCGACACCAAGCACTGCGTTAGCCAATTCTGAGCCCCTCAATGCGTCGTCCTCCATAGGGTCCACGAGGAGGATTGTTATTCCTGCTGACATGGATCTCAACTACAGCAGCTCGATTGAAGTTCCTTTGTGCCTTGCTTAGCTCCTCGGGCAAAAACAAGAGGATTATTTCAAAGACGTGCCTCCCTTAGTATTGATGGCTCGATCTGCTGCCAGCGTTGTTCAGGTGAATTATGATACTTGCAACTTTCTTTTCTATTTGATGTTCTTTATTTTAACTTTCCATCGAACCCTTTGTAGTACCTCTTGTTATCGCTCAAATGATGCAAGTCAAGTGCAATCGTGGTGCAGAAGTCAGCGTATAATGGACGCTTGGGACTGCTAAAAAATAGAGCTCACGAACCAAATCTCTAACTTACAAGCTCAGTTGGCTAAGTACAATTCTGGTTCGTGAGACCGCCATTGCCTCCAAGGCGCAAATGCAAGCTTTGCGGGAGATCCATTGGGTTGAGAGCTCAAAATTGACTGCCGAAGTCGAGAGGCTTCGTGGAGATCAGGATCGGGCCAATGCCCAACTTGCTGCAGATGCTCGGGAATACCATGACAATTTAACCGAGCACATGCTCGTGATAAAGAGACTGGAAGGCCAAACGGAAAGGATTCCCACTCTTGAAGCTGAAATCACTCGTCTATGGGTGAGACTTTTGCTCTTGAAGAAAAGGCTAAGGCCAAGGCCACGAAGGATATTGCCAAAGGTCGGAGTAACGTGGCCCAGGCACGAGTATTCCTTCGAGTGAAGGCTCGGGCGATGATGAAGCCGAAGATGATAATGAAGAAGAATGAAACGAGGATGGGACTTTTGAGGATGAAGATGGTTCATCTCAAGGTGGTGATCCCTATGTTTAGTCTTCGTCTTCCCTTTCTTCTTGTTTTTGTTTTGCTATGGCCTTCGGGCATGATTTGTAAATGACTTGACTTTTGGAGCATTCGGGCCTTTTTAATGAAATTTACTTTTGCTTCTAAGTGTTAGCCTTTACCTTGTTTAAAAGCGCGACAGGACACTTAGAATACTTTTTGCTTGTAAGACTTAATCAAAATTTGTAACAAACCGATGCTAGCTTAGAACGACATTTCGTTCCCGGGCTGGGTAATAAAGAAATAGTTTCGATTGAATAATATAACTTCGGAAGTTCGATATTTAAACAAAGTGATGTCGAACCAAATTCTTTTCATTGATGAGCCGTAATTGGCATTTACATGAGAACCAGTCGTGGTTAGACTTGGACAAAATTTTGACATAAAGCCGCGATCGGCTGATAGATATAATGATACTAAGCTAATCTTCAGCAGAGAATCCCCTGTTTAAAATTGCTATCTAGTCTTTAGGTCCATTTGCAATCTCCGGTATGAGAGGCTTCAAGTTGATCTTGACTACACACCGTCCGTTCCATTCCCCCGTGTTCGGGTATGAATAGTGAAAACCTGAGCACTGTATTTTATTCCATCCGCTTCCTGAAAAGTTCAAGCAAAGAAAACGGAGGGTCAGTTGAATTTTTCGACCTAAGAATTAGAGAAATTGCAGCTCGGGTCTTAGGTAAAAATTCATAGACATGGGGTAACGTACCTCGGTGTCAAAAGTAATACCTCTTCAAATTGGAAATGTTCCAATCCGAGGGTTCTATCTAGCCTTTCATGTCCTCCAACTGATAAGACCTTTTACCCTCGATTGCTTTAATATGATAAGGTCCTTCCTAATTTGCAGCGAGCTTGCCAGCTTTTTTCTTTTTGGTAGTTTAGTTCGAGGCTCTCAACACATAATCTCCAACTTAGAAGGCCCTAAGTCTAGCCTTCCTATTAAGGTAAGCCTCAATTTGCCTCTTTTGGGTTGTCAACCGAACCAAGGCCATCTCTCTTCGGCCTTCAAGCAAGTATAGCTCCACAGGCATCGCTTGATGATTTGACTCTTCCAATGCATGTGCATACCGAAGGCTAGGTTCGCCAACTTCGACAGAAATCAAAGAGTCAGTTCCATAGGCCAGAGAAAATGGAGTTTCACCTGTGTTGTTTTTTTCAATAGTTCGCATTGCCCACAACACCCCGAGCAATTCACTGGACCATGGGCCTTTTGCTTCATCAAGCCTTTTTTTGATGTTCTTAATAATCACCCTGTTCAATGATTCAACTTGACCATTCGCAACATGGATGATATGGAGTTAACACCATCCTTTTGATGCCCTATTTATTGAGAAACGTTATGACATTCGAGCCAATAAATTGAGGGCCATTGTCTATGTTATCTCCCTCGGGACACCGAACCGATAAATGATGTTCTTCTAGATGAAACTAATTACCTTTGTCTGTCTCGCTCGTGCAAAAGACCCTTCTTCTACCCATTTGGTGAAGTAATCAGTCAGGACTAGGATAAATCAAATACTGCCTTTAGCATTTGGAAGTGGTCAAATTATATCCATCCCCCACTTCATAAAGAGCCATGGAGACACAACTGAATGTAAAGGCTCGGCTTGTTGGTGAAGCATTCGAGCGTGTCGCTGGCGCTTGTCACATCTTTTCACAAAGGCTTTAGAGTCTGCACTGATGTCTGGCCACTAATAACATGCCCGAAGTAATTTGCGAACTAGGGCTTTTCCACCCGAGTGGTTGCCACACTCGCCCTCGTGCACTTCTCTCATCACATACTCGACTTCCCCCAAACCTAAACACTTGGCCATCGGGCCACAATATAACTTCTTGTACAGTTGCACCTGAATCATTGAGTAGGGGACTACTTGCGTTCTAAGCTTTTAGGCTTCCTTCTTATATGTTGGCAAATTCCCCAAGTCCAAGTAGGAGATAAACTTGGTTACCCAATCCCAAGTATTTTTCAGTGAATTAACTTCCAACTTAATCGTTTCTACAACAGAAGAGAGGAGCCAAATGATTGAATTAGTCCCTGAGTGTTCCTCGTCGATGGCTGAGCCTAGATTAGCTAAGGCTCCTGCCTCGGTGTTTTCTTCTCAAGGAATCTATTGAATTCTCCATTCCTGAAACTTAGCAAAAATTTGTTGAGCTCGGGCTAAGAATTGCTGCATCCTGGGCTCTCGAGCCGAATAGTCCATGAGTACTTGATTCACCATCAATTGTGAATCACTTTTCAACTTAATCTTTTCTACTTTCATTTCCTTGGCGGCCTCGTACTCCACCTCATTATTGGTCACTTTCTTAAACTTGATCGATTGCCTCATCTTTTCCCCCCGTAGGAACCACGAAAACTATTTCTAGCCCCGAGCCATTTGAATTAGTAGCTACATATGTGTAGAGTGTCTAAACCCCCAGAATTTGGTCCTTTAGACATTAAGTTCTCCTTTTCAGCCTCAGGAGAATCTTAGCACTAAAGTCAGCCATAAAGTCCGCCAACACTTGGAACTTTATGGGTGTTTGGGGCTGATAAGTAATATCATATTCACTCAATTAATAACCTCCCCGACAACTCATGTTTTTGTAATATATTTCACAAGGGGAAGGTTGTAACTACGGCTATAGGATGATATTGAAAATAGGGTCGAAGTTTCGAGCAATAACAACTACGGCAAGTGCCAATTTTTTTAGATGGGGGTACTTGTTTTGGCATCGAGGAATGTCTTGCTCACATAATAGATGGCTGCTATTTTCCATCATCCTCACGAACCAGGAGCTCACTCACGGATAACTCGGACACAAGTAAAAAACCAATATTTCTCAATATTTTGGCTTAGCAAGGAATGGTGTGTTAGCTAAATAGTGCTTCAACTCAATGCTTCTCTGCACTCCAGGGTCCATTCGAATGCAGTGTTCTTCTTCAGAACTAAGAAGAATTTGTGGCATCGCTCTAAGGACCTCGAGATGAATCTACTCAAGGCAGCGATTCGGCCAGTTAAGCGTTGAAGTTCTTTAGTCTCCGAGAGCACCTCGAGGATTTCTTCGATGGCTCTAATCTTTTCAGGGTTCACCTCGATGCCTCATTCGGAGACAATGAACCCCAAAAAACTCCTCGAACCAACTCTAAATGTGCACTTCTCGAGGTTCAGCTTCATGTTGTATTGCATCAAAATGGCAAAGGCTTCTCTCAAGGGATTTAGATGATCCTCCATCTGAGCCGATTTGACAAGCATTTCGTCTATGTAAGCTTCCATCGACTTCCCAATGTAATCTTTGAACATTCGACATACTAGCTTTTGGTATGTTGCTCCAGCATTCTTGAGTCTGAAGGGCATAACTTTATAGCAATATGTGCCTCGATCAGTGATGAATGAAGTTTTTTCTTCATCCTTTGGATCCATCATGGTTTGGTTCTACCCCGAATATGCATCCAAGAAGGTTAACAACTTATGTTCAGCCGTGAATTCTATTAATCTATCTATTTGTGGCAATGTATTTGAATCTTTAGGGCAATCTTTATTCAACTCTGTATAATCCAGGCACATTCTCTACTTACCATTCTTCTTTGGCACGACTACTATGTTGGCAAGCCAATCGGGGTACTTGACCTCCCTTACGAAGCCATTATCAAGCAGCTTCCTTGTTTCATCTTTGATCACCTCTATCCTCACGCCAGCATGTGGCCTCTTATTTTGCTTCACCGGAGTATGGTGAGGGTTCACATTGAGTTTATGTGTCATAATCTCCGAATCGATCCCAACCATGTCGGACCATGCAAAGAAATCATCATTGGACTTTAATAACTCAACAATAGCTTTCTTCGACTTCGGGTCCAACTCCGAGCCAACGAGCACCTTTCTATCTATAAATTCCTTCAATAGCGCGAAGGATTCCAATTCCTCAATTGTTGAGTCCTCGTCTTTATGCTTTCGAGGCTCTTGATTACACACCGGGACATTTTCCACCACTCCTCCTTGGGGATCCATTTCGAGAGCCGAACCCCCATCTTCATCAGACCCCAGGTGCATTGATTGCTATTTTGATGGTCCACTCGGGACGACTCCACTATTCAAGGAAATCGAGTAGCATTCTCTAGCTACTCGTTGCTCACCTCGGAATTACTAGGATTTTGATGAACTCCCCAAGGAGTAGGGAATTTGATGATTTGGTGAAGATTAGATGGCACTGTTGCTCCCAACGCACACGCAAGTATACGCGGTCGACAAGTAATAAAGTGATAAATCGAATATCGTTCCCACGAGGACTAATGCAGACTAATACCTAACAAACAATTCCTCCAAACTACTCAGGGGTCTTTTTCTTGGTTGTAAGAGTTTTTATAACTAAAGTGCAGTAAGTAAAGTGCTAAAGATGTACTCAAGCAATGAGAAATACTTTGGTTGTTAACAATATCAAGAGAGCGGTCCAGGGTCAGAGTTACGAACAATCCAGTTGATGTATCCAATTGATTCCACTTCTTAAATCCCGGGTTACTAACTAACAGAGTAAATGTAACTGTGAAAACCTTTCAGTTCTTCACAGTCTATGCAAGCTACTTCAATCCCTATATGTCTATGGGTTAAATCACATGCACGCATTAAGATTCATGAATTGAGTTAAACTAGGCAAGCAAGTATATGTCTATCCTACCCGCGAATTGGTTCCCCGATGCCCGGGTTCACAAACTAGTTCTATTCTTTCTTATTACGTAATTAGATTCCCTCTTTCGAGTTCAACCCAAAAACCATGGATGATGTATAATTATCGAGCTCTAACAATTACACATGTGAAATCAAGAAAGAATAAGCAACCCGTTATGGGATTAAATCAATGGGAATCAACCTTCAACAATCAACCTTCATGTAATACTCTAACCCTAGAACGTAAAGTTTAGCCACACATATTCATAATCATAAGGCAATAATTTGGTGTAATAATGAAGTAAATGATGTAATAGATGAAAGATTAGGAATAAACCCTTGTTCAATGAGTATGTAGCTCTCAATTTTGCTCCAAAGTATCAACTCTCTTTCAAAAACTCAGTAAAAGACTATTTATAGTGTTTACAAACACCTAGTAATAACTTAGACCCAATACTAGACGGAATAAGAAGTGAAAAACCGCACACGGGGCGCTATAACGGGCGCCCCGCGCCTCGGAAAGCGCCAAGATAATCAGTAGCGCCACAATTTGGGCGCCTTAGGGGCGCGCCACGCTGGGAAACGCGCTGGGCAGTGGGGCGCGGTGGAGGGCGCGCCACGTGCCCCACAGCGCCCAGCCAATTCGCCTTCTTCCGTGGTCCGAATTCGTGTCCGTGTCGTGCCTTCGCGTGCTCAATCCAATCCTCAATCATCCTTCAACCAATTCATGCTCAATCAAGCTCCGAAAAGCTCCACATGCACCGCGTAACAACCTACACACGCACAACACAAAATCAGTGTACAACCACATTCACAACTAATAAACGAGTGCAAAACAAGCTCAAATATGCGGAAATATTAAGGAAATATAGGCATAAAATGCCAAACATCACCACCCCACACTTGAACCCTTGCTCGCCCTCGAGTAAGTCACATCTCACTTCCCCAACCTAGGTAAAACAGGTCTGCCTATGACTATGATTGATACCGACCATTGAACCAATGCGCACATGACTACTATGGATCCACAACATGCCAACAATTTACCAAAGCCAAAAATATGAGAACAACCACCCCAAAATAGCTCAAATGCACAAGCTCAACTTAATGCAACCATGCTCCCACAAAATCACACCTATCTACTCAACCAAGGGCCATCAACTTCATCTACTTCATGCAAACCACGTGCCCTCACCAATATGAAGCAAAAGAGTGCCCCCCAAAATCACACACAAAATCAATATCATGAATAGAATGGGGCAATACAAATAAGTTCACTCACTCTCATGAAAGTCTCACATGTTGCACACAACGTACCATAGGCTCGCCCGTAGTGTAGGACTCCACTAATGTAAGCTCACTCCAATCGGGATTAACTAGGACTTTAGAAAGGTCGTAATGTAGGCTAAGGGGCGGGTAGGATACATATGGTAATAGTGACTACCTCCCTAAGCACTTTAATATATCACATTCAAATTAATCATCAATTTCATCAAGCCACCCAAACCACAACTTCTACACATACACCTTCTCACAAGTAGCATTTTTCATTTAAACACACACTAGCAAGGAATGGACATCTTTTTCTCTTCTTATTTCCTCATTTTTTTTTCACAATTTTTTTTTCTTTTCAACTTTGCTATTTTTTTCAATTTTCAATTCCATCCAACCTTGCCAATGCTTTTCACTACTTCACAATTTTAACAATTATTTCCCTTCATTAGTTCCACTCAAAAACCTCCCAACATCCAACCACAACTCCAATCAACAACAAAATATCAATAAAGTGCTTAAGGAGTAAAGGGCCAAAAGGGTCAATTAAGAACAAATGGGTAGGCTCGGGGTGTGGGTACCAGCAAAAAGGATCAAAGAAATCACCACAACAATTTTTCCAAGGTATATATGTAAGGGTAGGCTAACAAAAGAAGGCCTTGTATCATTTCCCGACTAGAGCAAACCTAGGATTTCGCTTTGCACACACACGGGGCAAGTTCTAGACATTAATATGCAAACATGGAGTAAACAAGAACATGCCTCACAACTCACATTGCACATGATTCGCACAAAGAGGTTCCATCAACAACTCTCAACTAAGCATCTAGAATATAACTTGTGGAAATTTAAGCACTCATGCACAAAGGTTAACAATCAAGTCAAGCAAGCGGACTCAAGCATCTCAAGGGGTCGTCCCATGTTTTTCCTAGGCATGCATCAAAATTAAAACTCAAGGACACCACAAATAGCACATGCAATCAAGTCCAAGTCCATCGGTATCAAACAAATCAAAAGCACCTAGCATTCTACCTTTTTCCTACGTCTAGGGTCATCTACAACTAACTATCCTAATCCTAAAAATAAAAACTACCCGGTTCAAAGGCCTCCCCGTGGAAAAGAAACGCGGCCATAAGAAAAACCACGGGGCGGATGACATGTACCACTAATAAAACTAAAAGGAAAATCTTTTTGGAATTTTTCATTGGTTTTCTAATTTTTTTTTTCATATATTAAAGCAAGAAACAAATCAAAATAAAGTCAAGTGACAAAAGAAAAATCCTATGGTACATGCATCCTAACCTAAAAAATAGATAAAGGGCAGTACCCCACCCCACACTTAAACTAAGCAATGTCCCAGTGCGACAAAGAAGTGAGTGCAAAAGTAAGAGTACAAGAAAACTGCCCTGAAATCTGGGTGGTGCAGGAGTGTGGACCTAATCCTCCTCCTCATCAGAGCCACCACCCTCAGAATCAGCTGCCTCAACCTCGCTGTCCGGATCATTGGCCACAACATCTGAATCCGTGTTCTCATCCTCCTGCGGATCCACCGTTCTAGCTCGAATCATGCCAATCAGACCCTTCGAGGTCTCCAGGAGCGGGACCTTGTGGTCAATAGCAGTCAAATCAACGCCCGACTGACGGGCCATCGCCTCCATCATCAAGTACTGACGTGCAGTCAAGTTGGCGTCTGCCTCCCGCCACTCGTCTACCGTCAGTTTCACCGGCGCGGTGGTGGTCACCCCCTTGACCGAAGCAATGTCAAAAGGCTTCCCTATATCAGGGACAATGCGATCCCCAATCTCATCTACGGGGACGCCCGCCTTCTCTAAGTAACGGGTCAAGAGGTTCCCAAAGTACAATCTACTACATGAATCAGATTTCTGTTGCTCTTTCATAACGCGCAACATGTAGTAGCCAATGTTCACCGGCCTCCCAATCATGAAGAAGTACACCATGCACGCCCGAGTCTTAGTGACCTCGGAGTAATGGGAACATGGTAGTATCCGTGCATTTATGAACCGCATCCACACACGGGCCGGTTTAAGAAACTGCGAGAAATACACAAACTTGTGTCTTCCGGTGGCCGTGCGCTCCCACTTATGAGTGGAGCTCTCGCCACATAATATATCCCGCAAAGCTTTATAATCCGGCTTCTTGATGTACTCCCTCAAATCATCATAATCGGGGTCATCGACCTCCAAAAAGGCATTCAATGCCGTAGGATCCAACTTCACTTTCACTCCCCGAACTGTCACCACATCATCCTCCTTCCAAGCTTCCTCGGGCTCCCAATTGGCATACAATTCTTGTACATGTCCAAGTTGGCGTGGCCCGGACTCTCAAATACCGAGTCCCATTTTAGAGCAATGATCTTTTCGGCCACACTTCTAAACTTTTGCATCACCGGCCATTTATCAATGGCTTGCTCGGGTATGTACCCCGCGAGCCACACACTCTTATACCATGTTTGGCATTCCCCCTTCTTTACAAAAGGGAGGCCATAACGGGTCTTGCCTCCGGGACGTGGTATCGGCGCCGCGTCCTTTGGAATCTTAGCCTTGCCTTTAGCCTTTGGTTTAGCCTTGGGTTTGGCCGGTGCCTTACCCTTTTGCTTGGTAGTGGAAGGCCCGGCTTGAAGTGCTTTTCTCGAGCCCGAAGTGGAGGAAGAGCTCTTGGTTGGCAAAGGAGTAGTCACCATGGTACCTATTCAACAATAAAAGATCAATGTGAGATAGATAGATAGATACGTACCAAGACTATACAATTCAAGCTCAATTGGTGGGGTACCACCCCACACTTATCACACACTCTGTGTGTCAATCCCTCAACTCAATGGCACGAGCAACCCCACACTTAAGCAAAACTAGCTTTGGGCAAAGTATGCCACGTTTTGAATTTTGAAAATCAAGCTAGTGTGGGTGCATCATGATCAATTCTTGTGTGTGTACAACACCTAATGTCCATAATAAGCCTAAGGAATGCATTGCTACTCAAGAATTCACAATGTTATTGAATTTTCATCATTGAGGCTTTTTCACAAACACTTGGTGTGCACACTTTTAAACGAGCAATTTTCTTTGAGTTTTGGAATATGTCAACCCTCCCAAATTGTTGGGAGATCTCTTTTTTCAAGTCACAAGTCATCAATCAAGCTCAATTAACCATTTAGGCCCAACAAGCATGAATTTTTAATATGTCAACTTGTAACTAGCTAAGAATCATGTATAACAAAAAGAAGTGCAACTTACATGTTAATGAAGAGGAGTGAAGAATTTACTTACTTGAATGATTTAGGATGGATTGCACAAGATTTGGAATGATTCCAAGTGATAGAGATAAAGTTGTGAGTGATTAGAGAGTGATTGGGAGTGAAAATAGTGAAAAATATGTGTTTAAATTCGTGTATAAGGGGATGGGGAAGACCGGGTCGCGGGTCAAAACCCGTTTGACCCGGCAAGAACTCACAAAATCTTGCCTTGCGCGATAAGGAGCGCGCCACGCCCCAAACGCGGCAAGTTTTGGTAGGTACTGCCTATCCTGGCGCGGTGGGAGGCGCGGCACACTTCCCAACGCGCCAGGCCACTTTTCTTCAGCTCACTTTTTCCGCTTTGGGATGCGTGGGGCACTCCCGAACGCGCCTGAGCACGTTTTTTCGCACCGATTTTTTATTCCAAGTGCAACTCCAAGCGCGAGACATGACTCGAGACGTCCCACACCCCTCAATGCATTAATTCCACCTTGTTTAGCTCACCCAATTCCTACAAAAACGACACACAAAAACAACAACTACGTGACACTATAAAAAAAAAAAAAAAAAAAAAAAAACTAAACTATTACAAGTACAAACTTGGGTTGCCTCCCGAGAAGTGCCTTATTTAACGTCGTGGCACGACGGGTATAAATCAAGGGTCCCTCAAAGTAATTAAAGTGCGGTGATTCACCGCACCTCCCCAATAATGTTTCACCCGTTGACCATTAACCAAAAATGTGTTCTCAGAATCCGGGGCTCTCAATTCAACCGCACCATGTGCGGTAACACGAACAACTTCAAAAGGCCCCGACCATCTCGACTTCAACTTGCCCGGAAATAATTTCAACCTCGAGTTGAACAACAATACAAGCTGCCCGGGCTCAAAAGAACGACGCTCAATGTGCTTATCATGCCATTTCTTTGTCCGTTCCTTGTATAATTTAGCATTTTCATACGCATGGAAACGGAACTCTTCAAGTTCATGCAATTGGAGCATCCTCTTCTCACCCGCTAAGGCCATATCAAGGTTGAGCTTTTGAATAGCCCAATACGCCTTATGCTCTAATTCAACCGGCAAGTGACAGGCCTTACCATAAACAAGCCTATATGGAGAAGTTCCAATAGGTGTTTTGAATGCGGTTCGATAGGCCCAGAGAGAATCATCTAACTTCATAGCCCAATCCTTCCTCGAGGCATTCACAGTCTTCTCAAGGAGTTGCTTGATCTCTCTATTAGACACTTCCACTTGGCCACTAGTTTGGGGATGATAAGCAGTAGCCACCTTGTGGCGAACCCCATACTTAGCCAACAATTTATTGAACAAGCGGTTACAAAAGTGCGTACCTCCATCACTGATTATAGCCCGTGGTGTCCCAAAACGAGTGAAAATATTCTTCTTCACAAACTTCACCACCACACTCGCATCATTTGTTGGAAGTGCAACA
The DNA here is from genome assembly GCA_037355625.1 of Petunia x hybrida. Classification (NCBI taxonomy): domain Eukaryota; kingdom Viridiplantae; phylum Streptophyta; class Magnoliopsida; order Solanales; family Solanaceae; genus Petunia; species Petunia x hybrida. The sequence continues at coordinate 2,365,861 of JBBBVM010000080.1, forward strand.
GCTTCCACCCATTTGGACACATAATCAACCGCTACGAGGATGTACTTTTGACCCATAGAAGGTGGGAATGGACCCATAAAATCAATACCCCAATAATCAAACAGCTCAATCTCCAAGATATTGTTCAAAGGCATCTCGTGATGCCTAGTAATTGTCCCAGTTCTTTGGCAATGATCACATTGCTTCACTAATGCGTGAGCATCTTTAAATAGAGCAGGCCAAAAGAAACCAGATTGGAGTACCTTTGCAGCTGTTCGATCTCCACCAAGGTGGCCACCATAAGGAGAGGAATGACAGCTCTGTAGAATCGGCTCACTTCTTCCCTTGGAATACATCTCCTAGCTAGTTGATCAACTCCTATCTTGTACAAATAGGGCTCATCCCACACATAAAATCTACTCTCATGAAGGAGTTTACGCTTTTGCTCAGCAGTTGCCCCAGGGGGTTACACATTACTCACAAGTAAATTCACCATGTCAGCATACCATGGCACCTCAGCTGCATCAAGAGCAAAAAGTTTCTCATCAGGAAATACCTCTTTAATCTCGGGCCCTTCATCTACATGATCTCTATTCTCCAACCTTAGCAAATGATCAGCAACTTGATTCTCAGTCCCCTTGCGATCTCGAATTTCAACATCAAACTCTTGCAATAGGAGAACCCATCTAATGAGTCTAGGCTTGGAGTCCTTCTTTTCAAACAAATACCGGATTGCGGTATGATCAGTGTAAACAACAACATGAGAGCCAACCAAGTAAGATCTGAACTTATCAAAAGCATAAACTACGGCTAGCAACTCCTTTTCAGTGGTGGTGTAATTGGACTGGGCGGCATCAAGTGTCTTGCTTGCATAATAGATGGAGTGAAAGATTCTTCCAATCCTTTGGCCTAGAACAGCCCCAATAGCATTAGCACTCGCATCACACATCAATTCAAACGGCAAAGACTAGTCAGGAGCAATGATGATTGGTGCGGTCACCAACCTTTTCTTCAACTCTTCAAATGCTTTGAGACAAGCATCATCAAACACAAATTTCACATCCTTCTCCAACAATTTGCACAAGGGAGTGGAAATTTTGGAGAAGTCCTTTATGAACCGTCTATAGAACCCTGCATGTCCCAAGAAACTACGCACCCCCTTAACAAAGATAGGTGGTGGTAATTTCTCAATAGCCTCAATCTTCGCCTTATCAACCTCAATTCCTTGCTTTGACACCTTGTGCCCAAGTACTATGCCTTCTTGAACAATAAAGTGGCATTTTTCCCAATTCAGCACAAGATTTGTTTCTTCACAACGGCTTAGCACAGCATCAAGATTTCTCAAACATTCATCAAACGAATCACCAACCACTGAAAAATCACCCATAAATACCTCCACAAATTTTTCCACCATGTCAGTGAAAATAGCCATCATGCACTGCTGAAAAGTCCCCGGGGCATTACACAACCCAAATGGCATCCTCCTAAATGCATAGGTGCCATATGGACAAGTAAAAGTAGTCTTCTCTTGGTCTTTAGGAGCTATCACAATTTGATTGTAGCCCGAATACCCATCCAAGAAACAGTAATACTCGTGCCCTGCAAGTCTATCCAGCATCTGATCAATAAAAGGGAGTGGGAAGTGATCTTTCCTGGTGGCCTTGTTTAGCTTCCTATAATCAATGCAAATTCGCCACCCTGTAACTGTTCTTGTAGGAATCAACTCATCATGCTCATTCTTCACCACTGTCATGCCCCCTTTCTTTGGAACACATTGCACTGGACTTACCCACTTGCTGTCAGAGATAGGGAAAATAATACCAGCATCCAGCCACTTGATAACTTCTTTCTTCACCACCTCCTTCATAATTGGATTTAGCCTCCTCTGCTGCTCTATGGATGGCTTATGATCTTCCTCCAAAAGAATTTTATGCATGCAGAAAGAAGGGCTAATCCCTCTAATATCAGCAATAGTCCAGCCAATAGCTCTTTTGCGCTCTCGTAAAACTCGCAGCACCTTCTCAACCTGCACATCAGACAACAAAGAAGAAAGGATCACAGGTAACGTATTACCTTCACCCAAATAAGCATAACGTAAATGCTCGGGTAAAGGTTTGAGCTCAAGATTAGGAGCTTTCTCAATAGACGGTTTAGCAGGAGTTAAGGTCAACGGTCTATCAAGCTCCTCAAATTTCTTCCACCTTGGGATGAATCTACTCTGCATATTAAGAACCTCCAAATACTCTTCAGTATCATCATCCTTCAGGATATCATCATCATCACATAAGAGTGCCCGTGCTAACGAATCAACATTAGAAGCCAAGAATGACCTCTCATCAGCAGTCAGCTCATCATCTACCACTTTTACCATGGACAACTCTTCATAGTGAGAAGGAAGCTGGGTAGCTCTGAACACATTAAACACAGCTTCTTCCCCATTTACCTTCATAATCATCTTTCCAGCTCTGACTCGAATAACAGCATCAGCAGTAGCCAAAAATCCTCTTCCCAAGATGAGAGGAACCTCAGGATTAGCTTCATAATCAAGAATAATATGAACTGACCCACTTGTACAAGCACATCCTCAATAATCCTCTCGGGGCATGTCAAAGATCTATCAGCAAGCTGCAGGGTCACAGTAGTGGGACGTGGCTCACCCAGGCCTAGCTTCCTGAAAACTGAAGAAGGCATCAAATTCACACTAGCACCCAAGTCACATAAAGCTCGACCAACCTCATGTTCACCAATTTTCAAAGGGATGGTAAAACTGCCAGGGTCCTTCAATTTCTGAGGAAGCTTGCTTCTAACTCTGGCACTCCTCAGTAAGTGATACTGTCTCAAACTCAGTCAATCTTCTCTTGTTAGCAATAATATCCTTGATGTATTTAGCATATTTGGGAACATCCCGCAAAAGCTCCACCAAAGGAATATTTACCTGAATCTGACTCAATATCTCCAAGAATTTCTTGCATGCTGCATCAACTTTCTGCTTCTGAAGCCTCTGAGGGAAAGGTGGTGGTGGTCTCACAATAGCAGACTCGGGCTGCTTTGCTATTACTGTCTCTGCTTCTTTTTCCACTTCCCTATCAACATTTGGCTCTAGCTCATCAACAGGCTTCTTTGGTTTTGGGGGAAGTTCTTCTAAAGCTCTGCCATTCCTCAAAGTAACTGCTTGCACAAATTCTTTAGGATTCTTCTCTGTATCACTCGGTAAAGCACCCCGAGGTCTATTATTTTGTGCTCCAGCAAGCTGCCCCAACTTTCTTTCAAGATCTTTCTGCGCACTGCTCAAATCTTTAATTATTTGTGCCCCCGAGGTCTATTATTTTGTGCTCCAGCAAGCTGCCCCAACTTTCTTTCAAGATCTTTCTGCGCACTGCTCAAATCTTTAATTATTTGTGCCTGAGATGCTGACTCATCCTATGAGCTTTTGCTGCCCTGCAAGAATTTTCCTGAGCATATCCTCCATAGCATTAGACTACTGTGGCTGAGCCTGTGACTGCGATCCCTGCTGTGGTGCATTGCTTTGAGTAAATTGGGGTCTCTCATTACCCTGAAACTGCTCACGGGTATCCCTCCAGGAAAAATTTGGGTGATTACGCCAACCCGTGTTATAACTATTACCATACTGATTGCGATTTTGACCCTGTGATCTGTTCTGATTACCCACATAATATACTGACTCTGGGTTAGAGGGACAAACCTCAGTGCTATGATCCTCACCACATACTTCACAAAAGGTCTGAACTTGTTGCACTGGAGCTAGTTGTGGCTTCGCCTGGAGAGTCAGCTTGCTGATTTGATTAGAAATAGCATCCATCTTCGCTCGCAGCTCTGAAATTCCATCTAGTTGCAATATCCCCGCAGCTTTCTGCGTATTAGCCCTGCTAGCACCCTCAACTTGTGTCGTAGCTCTGCCATCACCCTGCCAATCAAGATTGATCTGTGAAAACTTATCAAGTAAGTCATAGATCTACTCAAAATTTAAGGCCAGCACTTGGCCTCCAGCAGCAGCATCAACCACAATCTTAGTATGTTGGTTCAACCCCTCAACAAAAGTGTGTGCAATAACCTCATTAGATTGGTTGTGGTGTGGACAATCTCTCAATAAAGCTTTAAATCTCTCAATAAAGCTTTGAATCTCTCCCAGGCTGCATATAATGATTCTCCTTCTAACTGCCTGAAGGACAAAATTGCGCTCCTCAACCTGGCCGTCTTGGCAGACGGATAAAACTTAGCCAAGAATTTCTTAGCCAAATCCTCCCAAGTAGTGATAGACCCAGGCTTTTCAGCCTTTAACCACTTCCTTGCTGTCCCAATCAATGAAAATGGGAACAAAGTCATTCGCACATAATCAGTAGGTACACCCGCCGGTGTATAAGTATCACTGATCTCCAGAAAGTTCTGCAGGTGTTGCTGCGGATCTTCATGCAGGAATCCACCATATTGCCCCGTCACATGCAGCAACTGAATCATGCCGGGCTTGATCTCAAAGTTTCCAGTAATAGCAGGCTTCACAATACTTGACTCTACTCCTTTCAGACTAGGAAGAGCCACATCTCGCACTGCTACTGCTTGTTCTTCAACCATTTCAACAGGTAGAGAGGCAAGTACGATTGCTAATGCTTCTCGATATCTCGCTTCCCTTTTTGCCTTTCTCAAGGTTCTTTCAGGCTCGGGATCAAAAGGTGCGAGTGATTCGTCCTTTTTGTTCTTTTGCATTCAAAACCTATTGCCTGAAACAGCACAAGAAACTCAACAAAAAAATTAAACCTGAATAGCAATTAAGTAATTGTTCAAAAGAAAATAGTCCGTAATTAGTCCCCGGCAACGGCGCCAAAAACTTGTTGCTCCCAAAGCACACGCAAGTATACGCGGTCAACAAGTAATAAAGTGATAAATCGAATATCGTTCCCACGAGGACTAATGCAGACTAATACCTAACAAACAATTCCTCCAAACTACTCAGGGGTCTTTTTCTTGGTTGTAAGAGTTTTTATAACTAAAGTGCAGTAAGTAAAGTGCTAAAGATGTAGTCAAGTAATGAGAAATTCTTTGGTTGTTAACAATATCAAGAGAGCGGTCCATGGTCAGAGTTACGAACAATCCAGTTGATGTATCCAATTGATTCCACTTCTTAAATCCCGGGTTACTAACTGACAGAGTAAATGTAACTGTGAAAACCTTTCAGTTCTTCACAGTCTATGCAAGCTACTTCAATCCCTATATGTCTATGGGTTAAATCACATGCACGCATTAAGATTCATGTATTGAGTTAAACTAGGCAAGCAAGTATATGCCTATCCTGCCCGCGAATTGGTTCCCCGATGCCCGGGTTCACAAACTAGTTCTATTCTTTCTTATTACGTAATTAGATTCCCTCTTTCGAGTTCAACCCAAAAACCATGGATGATGTATAATTATCGAGCTCTAACAATTACACATGTGAAATCAAGAAAGAATAAGCAACCCGTTATGGGATTAAATCAATGGGAATCAACCTTCAACAATCAACCTTCATGTAATACTCTAACCCTAGAACGTAAAGTTTAGCCACACATATTCATAATTACAAGGCAATAATTTGGTGTAATAATGAAGTAAATGATGTCATAGATGAAAGATTAGGAATAAACCCTTGTTCAATGAGTATGTAGCTCTCAATTTTGCTCCAAAGTATCAAATCTCTTTCAAAAACTCAGTAAAAGACTATTTATAGTGTTTACAAACACCTAGTAATAACTTAGACCCAATACTAGAAGGAATAGGAAGTGAAAAAACCGCACACGGGGCGCTATAACGAGCGCCCTGCACCTCGGAAAACGCCAAGATCATCAGTAGCGCCACAATTTGGGCGCCTTAAGGGCACGCCACGCTGGGAAACACGCTGGGCAGCGGGGCGCGGTGGAGGGCGCGCCACGTGCCCCACAGCGCCCAGCCAATTCGCCTTCTTCCGTGGTCCGAATTTGTGTCCGTGTCGTGCCTTCACGTGCTCAATCCAATCCTCAATCATCCTTCGACCAATTCATGCTCAATCAAGCTCCGAAAAGCTCCACATGCACCGCGTAACAACCTACACACGCACAACACAAAATCAGTGTACAACCACATTCACAACTAATAAACGAGTGCAAAACAAGCTCAAATATGCAGAAATATTAAGGAAATATAGGCATAAAATGTCAAACATCAGGCACGGCTTCCATCACATGATCCAAGGCCTCTCGAGGATCACATTGTTTTCCATGTCCTCAGGCATAACCTGGAACATGGTTTCTTTCACAACTTCTTCAGCACATGTCGTGAGTGGGATCTCACCTAACGTTTTCTTTGTCAAGTTGTTGAAGCCGGTCAAGAAGGTTGACTTCGAGACGATAAGGTCCTTCAACCACATCTTTTTCACAGCCTCGTAGCTTATAATGTTCACCCGAGCTACCGGGGTCAATCAAGACTTGTTTGATGTCTTGGTCGTTGATTCATAGCATAATGACATAAGTGTCATGTGGGGAAACATCATCCCATCACAATCGTCATTTTATTTACCCGAACCTCCAATTCATGTTCTTTTCTCCATCGTGATGGAGAGCTTCACAAACTTCTTTGCGGCGACAAAGTTTACCCTGTTTACCTCCGAGCCCCCTGTTATAACATTGACAACCCTATTGGGAGATGGGGCCCTCGGTGGCTGTCCATCCCCTCTATTCTTTTAAAAGTTCTACTTTCCCTTGTCCGTCTGATATTCTTTTAACATGCACTTCTTCAGCAAATGGGCCACCTCGAGGCGTAACGCCTTGCAGTCCTCGGTAAGATACCCATAATCAACATGAAAATCACAATAGAGGTTCTGGTCCCTCTTCCCAAGAGTCGTTCTCATATCGTTTGGGAGTCTTACCCCCTGGTCAGTCATCCCTTTTAACGCGATCACCAACTCCGCGTTTGATATGTTGAAATTGTACTCTAGAATTCAAGGAAAATCGTTATCCTTAGACACTAAGAAAGGCCCCGTAGCATTCTTTTTATTAACATTTGCATTAACCCTTCCTTCGAGCCGTTTGCTAACATCCTGTCCCCCGAGCCTTTGACTTACGTGTTGCTTTTGTGAGTTGTAAGGGTCATACCGACCCTTCGAGTTTCCACATGGCACGTCGATGCGTTGGAAAGATTCGGGGTGATTTCTATAACTAGAACCTCAGCCAGCTACTCTTCATTCTGCTTCTTCCAGTCTTACTTTGGCAGTAGCTCTATCGTACAACTCATCCTATGTTTGAGCTTGTCATTGCTGAAGTTCTTTTTTCAAATTGGCAGCACCTTCGGAGTTGCTAACATTGATGTTCTTTATGCCATGATTGACAAATTGTCATTCATTGTTGGCAACATCATTATCTCTGATTGAAAGAGATCGAGGAAGTCCTTGATAGGCTCCCGAAATGAAGATATCCTCCTTCCGCTTGAGGATCTTTTGTGCTCCGGTATGCACTTGAACAAATCAGCCAGCTCATAAAAGTTCAAGATAGACTCGGAGGGTAGGTTCATATACCAGCGCAGTGCTCCTTTTTCCAAAGTACCTCAAAAAATTTTCAAGAATATGGACTCCTTCTCCACTAGGGTCAGATCGTTGCCCTTCACCATAGCCATGAACTCAGTCACATGATCAACAGAGTAGGTCGTACTGTCATATTTCTTTAGGATCTGCGCCTTAAAGTGTTTTGGGATGGGCACCGGGGCAGCCTCGGGCTTGTAAGCAAGCTGCCTACATTTATCAACATCTAAAGCTCTTTGAGTCTTCCTCACCTCAGCGACTTTTGCATGTCGTTTTTTTAAATTGGGCGTCAAAATCTATTTTCCACTTCTCAAGGTCTACCGAAATGCTTGTTTTCACCATTGTGGGAATCATTTTGAAGGGTGGATTGACATGCAGAGCAGTCCCCGAGCCTCCTGATGTAGCCCCATTTGGAGGTCTCCCTATTGTCGTACCCGTAGGAACGAAGTTCGGGATACCTCCAGTTGGAGCCATGGGTGGAGTGTTGGTAATGGTAGCATTACTTCTCATTGAAATAGTTTCCAATGAACTACAAAATTCCGCGTTAATGCTTTCTTACTCAGAAAGCTGCCCCTGAATTTGTTGGAAAAACTTGATAACGTAATCTTGAAATGTATCAATCGACCCTGATAAAGAAGAATCACTGGAGGCGGACGAGGTGGAGGTACACCACCTATGGAGGTGGTGGCACTAATGCTCCACCATTAGTTTGCCCATCGGGGCGTGGTTGATTTCTATCAACGGTTTCTTCACCATCATCAAGAACCAAAGACGCAAGAGTGAACAAGTGTATCGTACAATATTGGAACAAAGCATAATTGCTTGATCCACATAAACGGCGCCAATTCGTATTGGCCTAAATCGGATTAGGAAAATCAACCGAATTTATAAGGTATTTACAAACAATATACTTCATCAAAGTTGCTAAAACGACAGCAAATCAGTGAAGACAATTGAATAATAAGAACGAAAATATGATTCCAATATAATTGTTATGAGATTACAATTAGACAGAGTTTCTGTAAGTATTTCTGAATGAATTTTCAATATAATTGAAGTACTATTTATGGATCACTAAGCTGACAATGATTAAGGTCTCAATTCTATGTTCAAATCGTGGCTTGCCCACAATTCTCCTCATTAAATGTTGGACTAATAAGAGAGAGTAGTGGGGCTGATCTTCCACTGAAATGTAACCACTCCCCGAGGCTTGAGTTACTCGTATCGGGGAATTGAACCCTTGTCCAGCCGAGGTAGCTCTATCTCGAGGTCTGCATTGAACCCTGAACTCGGAGACTCGCTCCGAGGATTAAGCTGCCTACTTCGCGATCGTCTTACGAATCTTCCTAAAAACATGCATTGAACCATACACCCGAGGTGCCACGTATGCAAGTGCTATTTTACCCAATACAAAAATGGTTGCACCTCTCTCAATTCTCTCTTATTATGCTTCACACGTAAAAAAAAAAAAAATCTTATTTATATGTCTTAACATAGTGGACTATTGGGTAAAAGTGGGTTTGGTCCAAAAGGTAATTTTTATCTACATAGGAAGGGAAAAGCCTAAAAACTCAACAATTCTCCCATTCCTAACTATGTGGAGGAGAGCGTCATCCGGACGATCAAACAACACTCTTCAAACTTCCCTCTTAGCAAAAATTCAGGAAGCATGTCTGAACCATTGGCATTAGTGTGAATCTTTTCAAGTGAAAGCAACTTAGCATCTAACATCTCGAATTCGATAGTATCTCAAATCATATGCTTTGACCTACCATGGAATGTAGAATTATTTTCAAGATGAATAGCACTCTGAATGTCACAATAAAGCACATATTTTTTATGAGCAAAGCCAAGTTCCTTCAAAACTCGCTTTATCCAAAGCAACTCTTTACAACCTATAGTGGCAGCAATAAGCTCAGCTTCTGTAGTAAATAGAGCAACATATTTTTGCAACCTGGACTGCCAAGACACAGCTCCTCCTGCATAAGTAATCAAGTCGTCAGAAGTAGACTTACGAGTATCAACATCACCAGCCATTTTTGAATCAGTGCAACCACAAAGAATAGGCTTCCCCGTACCAAAACTTAAACTTCAACTAGTAGTGCCACAAAGATATCTCATAAACCCACTTCACTGCATTTTAATGCTCTCTTAATGGATTAGAAAGATAATGGCTGATAAAATACAAACTGCATCAGCAATATCTGATCTTGTACAAATCATTGCATATATCAAACTTCCCACGGTTGAAGCATAAGGAACTTTCTTCATACCTTTCTTCTCATCAATATTGGAAGGACACTACTTTCTACAAAACTTGAAGTACATAGAAAATAGTGTACTCACAGCCTTCGCTTGATCTATTTTGCCTCTGTTTAGTTCCTTCTGAATGTACTTCTCTCGTGATAGCCACAATTTTTTGGCCTCTCTATTATGGATAATCTGTATTCAAAGAATCTGATTTGCTGGTCTCAAGTCCTTCATGGCAAAAGACTTGTTCAATTCTTGCTTCAACTTTTGAATCCTGCTAGCGTTCTGACCAACAACAAGCATGTCATCAACATAAAGCAACAAAAAAGTAAAGTCATTGTCACAGCATTTTTTCACAAAAACACAACGGTCTATGAAATCTTGTTGCTGCATAAAAGACCCAAACTTTGTGTGTCGCTGTTTTGGAGCTTGTTTCAAGCCATACAAGCTCTTCTTCAATTTACGAACATAATTATCTTTTTTCTTGACTGCAAAACCTTCAAGTTGCTCCATATAAATTTTTTCTTCTATATTACCATGAAGAAAAATAATTTTCACATCCATTTGATCAGCTTCTAAATCTAGACTTACAGATAAGCCTAGAACAACGTGAATGAATGACATCTTCACGACAGGAGAAAATATCTAACTGAAATCAACCCTCTTTTTCTGATTAAAACCATTGACAACTAATCTAGCCTTATACCGTTGAACTAGATTACAATCTTCATGTTTCACCCTTAAAAATCCATATGTTTTGCAAAGATTTTTTGTCATTAGAAAGCTTAACGAAAAAGGTATGATTATCATGCCTATTACCACTTTTATTTTTCTATAGTCTCCATGGCGCCTTTAAAACTTTCAGGGTCTCCCCCATCAGACAAGAGTACCCACTCATTGGGAGAATACCAAGATGAAGGTATTCTCACTCTAGTAGTTCTTCTGAGTGAACTTTCTAGAGCATCAACAAATGATTGGTTGCTAGCCAACCACATTATCTTGAACTGGAGCATCAACAATTTCATCAACCTACTGGTCATTCTGAACATGATCACCATCTTCATTAACAACCTGAATTTCATCATTCTAAAATATTTCTTCAGGTGCAACAGTTACAGAAACTGGATCAACATCAACTAAGGTACCACTGCTATGAGAATCAAATTTTTTAGCTTTATCAAAATCTTCAATTGATTTATATTCAAAGAACACATCACTGATTCTAACAAATTTCTTCTCAACTGGATCATAGAAATGATATCCGAATTTTTCTTGACCATACCCAATGAAGATACACTACCTAGCTTTAACATCTAGTTTTGTCCTTTCATCTTTAGGGACATGCACAAAAGTTTTACTTCCAAAAGACTCTCAAATGATCATAAGAAACATCCTTACCATAATATAACTCCAGCAAATAGGGTTTATTAAAGGCGAATGACTTTGAAAAGAAACCCTTTTTCTGTTTCTCAGCTAAGCAATGAACACATTTCTTCTATTTTTTTTTTTTTTTTTTTTTTGCTTTACTCTCAAAAGAAAATTCTTCTATGCCAAGTAATCAATCCCCTTCTCACTCATATGACTCAACCTTTTATGCCATAACTTTGGTGAAGAATCACTCTCCACCAAATTTACTGAGTCGCTACAAATGGAGCCCTACATAGAAGTTAGAAGACTAGTTGCCTTGCGCCACAACTATTGTACCTTTTTTCTGCTTCCACTGGCTATTACAAAATGTGCTACAATAGCCATCATCAACAAGCTTTCCTGCAGAGATTAAATTTAGTAAGATATCTAAAACATGTTTGAAATTTTTAAGAGCTAACCTCGAACCATTTTTAGTTACCAGGCAAACAGTGCTAGTGCCAATAACCTTAGTTTCACCATCATTGCCATTTTCAATACACCAAAAATTACCCAGACTGTAAGAAGAAAATAACTCTTTATTCAGCATCACATGATATGAGGCACCTGCATCCACCACCCAGCCAGTCTTATGGCAAGCTAAATCAATGACATCTTCATCACAGGAAAATAGAAGATCGGCTTTAACAACAATAGACTCACGACTTCCATTATCGCCCTATTATTTTTTTATCTTAATTTTTTCTTTTCTTTGAAACAAAATTATTTATATGCCTTAGGATGCTACAATGATATCATGTAAGATTCTTATACTTCGACCTCGACTTGCTTCTACTTTTGCCTATGTCATTCTGACCTGTAGACTTGCTTTTTCCTATGTCTTCAGTAACTAAAACATCAGAGCGTGAAGCTTAGGAAGATGAGCCTTGAGATTATTTTCTGATTTCTTCATTAAAACACCAGTATTTACATATTCTATTGTTACAACACCACTAGGAGCAGACTTAGTCAAAGAAACTCGAAAGTGTTTCCCAAAAGTCACGTAAAGTATTTAAAAGTCCAAGTCCGTGAATTTCTTAATCGAATCTCACACCTATTCCAGAAAGCTGGTTGAGCACACCTTGAAATTCATAAATATGACCAAAAATAGGACTGCCCTTTTTGTATCTACTATTCATTATTATTTAATCAATAACAATGTATTATCTCAGTCTTTGAAGCATAAAGTGTCATGAGCTTTATCCAAAAATTTGTAGCATGTGTTTCATTCACAATATGATTATGGACATTATCTTCAACCCATTGTCTAATATAACCACAAACCTGTAGGTGCTCAAATTATAATCTTCATCTGACATATTCTTAGGTTTATTAGAAGCATACTGTAATCACCTAATTTTTTACCCTCCTGCTATAAAATTCCTTATTTTAGGGTCCAGTAGGTCTTCCTCTTAATATTTGAGTTTTTAGTATTTTAATAGGTTTTTATAAGAAAAATAGAAAATGTACAAAAAATAATAATTTTACATTCATGGGACATTTCCTAAGTAGCACTATGCAAAAGAGTCATTCATGCAAATTCATAAACTCACCAGCGTGTAAATAGTTTTGGAATTTTCACACGTCGCCACATATTATTTCACTCCTTACAAAACAGCCATTTTCATGCACGTTAATCAAGCCTCTCATATGCCACAAATTCATAATCACATTTTCTACAAGCACTCACATTTTCATTTTATTTTTCACAAAGCAGCCACACTTGCACAATTTTTGCACGACATTAATTTCACCTGCACATTAGGCCCAATGAAAAACTCCCGTGATCCACATGCACACAAGCCCACGTACACATTATAAATACACAACATACACACAATTTTAGGTATGGACAGAGAGAATAGAAAAAATACAGAACCCTAGGGAATATTTTGGAAGCAGCCGCCAACCTTCATCTTTTTCAGCTCATAACCAAATTGGAACAGCCAACCATAAAAAAACTTCCATTTTCTCCCTGAAAACGCAACGCTCGTTGTCCATTTCCTAAGCTTAAAAAAAAAAACTCGCTTAACTTCATATTCTCAGGTTAAAATGCTTGGATTATTATTCCTTTTTTTAAAAAAAGAAAATTTCGCACAAAAAATGAATATTTGCTAGTTTGTTTTTCTGGGTTTCAATCGAGCTTCTTGGGTCTCAATCGTTGAGGTTCTGTCGCGACTCAAGTTCACGTCTTGATTTCCAAATTCCGCTGAGCAACCAATTTAGCTATGTGAACTCAGTTCCTCCTTATTTTAAAGGTTTACTTCAAAGGTCCATCTCATACTTCATCCCTTATATTTTTATTATTCCCTTTGCTGTGATTGTTCTATCCATGTTATGGATTAAACGTAATTAATTGTTTTGATTCACCTTTATTTAGCTAATAGTTCATACCATTAAAAAATGTCACTGTTTTGGATTAAAAAAATTATTAATTAATTAAAATGTTTGCATGCTTGACTGTATGTTTTATTTTCCATATTTAAATATATGTATTTACTTATCCGGGTGGGATGTCCCGGTTTATAAAAAATATAAAAGGTGGCCGTTCGTAAGAAGACCCGAGACATCGGGTGTGCTCTAGTGTAGGATAGTATAGTTTATTTTTATTTTTATTTTTGAGATTGTAACGGACTGTATATAATTTTACTTGCGTGTGCTTGTATGTCTATGTGTTTCAACCGAACATTTTTCGAAAGTTTACAAAGATCAAATGAGCAGCTATGCGTAGCATAGGATCGGGGAGTGCCTAATACCTTCTCCCTGATCAACAGAACCTCCGTACCTAATTTCTGTTTTCGCAAACCTGTTAATCGGATGTCATTAATTTAAAAGAAGTTTTTTTTCAAAAAATAAAAAGAATTACAAATATTTATTAAAAGTCGATTAGGTGACCCAGCACACTTAGTTGACGTATTTTCTTTACTTTTAATGTTGGGTGGCGACTCCGAAAACCCTTTAAAAAACCTCTTTTGAGTCGCCACTCATTTTTCGTGTTTTCGGAAAAAATGGGTGCGACAGCTTGGCGACTCCGCTGGGGACATCTGAAGGTTCGAGCTCTATTTGATCTTGTTGGCTTTAGTAAAATGCTTGGTTGAAATGTTTTGTTTGACCTCCATGTCTTGCTTGACTTTCTTGCTTAGTTGTTGTCTGGTTACTGCTTTTCCCTATCTGTTAACGCTTTGATATTTGTCATCATCATATGCATCACCCAAAAATTTCTTTCGGAACAAGTCTTACCGGAGTGCGTTATGCGCACACGGCCCATCTGTTGAGTCACCCGCGTCGGGGGCTTCCAATGCATAGAGTCGGCGGAAAGCAAAGCAGCCGCTAGCGACCATGTGCTCCCTCGAAATGGCCTTGTCCAGTGAACCCCAAACTTAGTTCAGCCTTTAGAGCATACTTATGTGCATTCATGCATTTAAAACCTAGCGGGGCTCTTTGGTATCAAGTCCTTTGTAGGTGACCTGCCCGAACTTCAGCATACCTATGTGGAATATTTGTTTGCAATTCTTGATGGGTAGATGTGTAATTGTGAGGGTCATTCTATAATGGGTTGTGAGATGAGGCAAATTAAATGGTAACTTAAAGTGGGAGAAAAGAGGATAAGTGTTTTTTCTTAGTTTCTAGTTATAGATTTTTCAGTTTTTCAACCAAAAAAAAAAAAAGGTCAAAAATGAAAATGGAAAAAAAAAAAGAGTGTGTGTTTCTTTTGTTCGTTTTCAGAAGTATTCGCACGAACTACGCGGGCCTGATTCTCTAGGTGAGATACGTAGGCAACCCATATAGGGTCCGGTTCACTTAAAAAAAAAAAAAAAAAAAAAGATGTGCTTTTTAGTCTTTCTACCGTATTTGCACAAATTTCGCGAGCCTGGTTCTCTAGGCGAGATACATAGGCAACACTCATCGGGTTTGGTTCTCTTTTATAAATATTTTCTTTTTCTTTTAAAATTATTTTTACTGCCCTTGGCTGAGTCTTTTTGCATAACATTTTTGTAAATATCATTCTCAAGTTTTTAAGGCTGACTCGTGGTTTTATCTTCTTATTATTGCAAATATTTTGGAAAAATCAAAGGTTGACCTGTGACAAACTAAGCTTTTCAGTCAAGCATCCTCTTCCAGTCAATCTAGTTTTTCTCCAATGGATACCAACATACCAATTCCTTCCAGCTTCACCATCCCAGCAATTGCCAAAGAGTCTCTCACAAAGGAAGATCAAGCCCGTTTGCAATATCATATAGCCTGCATATGCCAAATCTTGGGTCTATCATCCCTGCCACCTTCTACTATGCCTACAAACGTGAAGAGCTCTCTTCCTGTCCAAAAGTCAGCATCTGACCGATCACCTACCGTTCCCCAATCCCAGCCACATGAGCAGGATCATCACTTCACCACCAAGCCCTCTTCTAGTAGCACAAGTCTGACTATTGGAACACCGTCTCAACATTTGGACCATGAGAATTGTCAGCATGCGGTCACCCCTCCTACCAAGCTGTCGCTTTTGGGGATAAATAAAAAGGCTAATGAGAGTTTTGATGAATATGCCTCTCGGTGGTTTAAGCAGGCAATTAGGGTTAGGCCATCTACAGACTCAAAAGAGATGAGTGGTGTATTTATCTTAGCAGAAGATGGTGACTATTATCAGCATTTGTCACCAATGATGGGAAAGTCTTTCAGTGAGGTATTGAAAAAGGGTAATGTGGTGGAAGAAGGTTTAAAATCAGGTTTATTGGTTAGCTCTGCTGAGTCGAGGGTTGCAACACTGGCCATGCAGGTAGAATCAAGTGAGGCTATACGAAAAATGAAAGGTGACAAAGAAAAATTTGCAGAAGGAGTAGTTGCACCATTGATTAATCATGTACAGTACCAACAAGCTTCATTCCAATCCAAATACCCCACATTTCCATACCATTCTGCACCAATCCAACCACCACTTCATCATTTAAGCTCATCATTCGAACTATCAACTGAAGAAGATCGCCGCCTAGTCATCACTTTGCTTGAATCGCTGGAAAGTGTTTTTGGAAAGTTATTTAACAAAGGAATGTTGGGAGTAAAAGATCAAAAGACTCCCTACAATGCCCATCTTGATGCTTCAAAACGTTATATGTACCATTCTTATGCATGTGGTCATGATACTGAAGATTGTCTTGATTTGAAGCGTGATATTCAAAAAGTGATTGATAAGGGTCTGGTGAAGATAGATTTAGAGCCTCTTCCTACAAACCATCCAAGCCACTTGCCACACAATACTTTTCAGCAGCCTATTCAGTGCTTGCCAAAATATCAGACTCCTCAAGGCAATTCTGTACGAGCCTCTCAGTTTGTCTGGGAATCTAAGCCTTCACGCATATTCATCCCTTCGTTAGAATCTCAATCGGGCATCTTTGAGAAATTGCAGTCTTCTAATCTTCTTTGTCCCGTTCAAGCCAAGGCATATGTGAGAAAATCCAAGTCTTTTGACCCTATGAAGCATTGCACTTTCCATTCCAATATGTTGGGTCATGATACAAATCATTGTACACATTTGAAGAATTTGATCCAGGACTTTATCTATCAAGGGTACATAAAAGTGGAAATGTCTGATTTAGCTGATAGGGAATTGCTTGCGTCATTGGTTAATGTTGATGCCACCCCAAGTTTCACTCTTATTGGATTGCGCATAGTGCGTATCAAAGCAGCAATCAAAACTTTGGCCCAGCCAATTCCAGAAAGACAACGAAAGAAAGGTCATTTTATTCCTTGGAGCGCTCAAAACACTGGTGCGATGTATAAAGGAAAGGAAAAGGCCATTGAGGAGATTGGGACGAAGAAGCATACCACTATACCATTTGTTTGGGGAAATAAGTTGGAGTCATCTGATAAGGAATTCGAGGATCATTAATCTCTCATTGCTTAAGGGATTTTTGGAGTCTAATGGCATGGTTCTCAATTTGACCAATCATGATGAGGAATTGAAATCTTGTTTCAAGTCTTAGCTTGTCATTTCGACATTATGCCTCTACTATGTAGAGCCTCATTATGGTTCTTTTCTTTAAAGTGTCAATAATTGAGTCGGTAGGTCCGTAGTTTTAAAAGTGTCAATATTGAGTCGTGTCATATCTATTCCCATGGGTTTACCTTTATAGTCTCATTTCATCTTAAATGTTGGTCTATATGAGTCAAGTCTCGTCGATCTCTTTTCATTTTAGTCCTGTTATGTTCCAAGTCAGTTAATATTATTAATGAACATCTTACTTTCATTTTATATTAATTCTTTGTCCTATAGCAAGTTCTCGTTTTTGTTTTGAACTGACATGCATGAAAGATCAATCAACTACAAGAAGCTAACACAATCTAGCCTTGAGAGTGAAAGAGTTGAGAGCAGTGCGACCAGGAAAGAGAGCTAAATGGAAGCTTTTTAAGTGATAATCCCATCCCTAGCATTTGGAAACATAAGCGCGAGAAAAAAGAGTCTTTTGCT
Organism: Petunia x hybrida; assembly: GCA_037355625.1. Taxonomy (NCBI): domain Eukaryota; kingdom Viridiplantae; phylum Streptophyta; class Magnoliopsida; order Solanales; family Solanaceae; genus Petunia; species Petunia x hybrida. The sequence goes on from JBBBVM010000080.1 coordinate 2,383,497, forward strand.
CCACATTAGCAATGTCATGTAGGTTCTATTGTTTAACTATGATAACAATGCATAATCTCTTGATAAGGCATTTTCAAGATTGGGATGACGAAAGGCTGTCTTTTTACTACCTCACCACTTCATCCTTTGTCAACCCTTGAAGCTTAATTTTTTTTTCTCTCGAGCCCTCTTTTGGAATCAATGCTAAAAAACAAGGAAATGGAAACATGACTTAGTTTGCTTTACCAATATCCCCCAAAAAAATGTGTGAAAAAAAAAATAACAACACAATAAGAACACAAAAAAAAAAAAAAAAAAAAGGAAAAGAAGAAAAAGAAAAAAAAAAGTGAGAGAGAAGAAGAAGAAGAGAAAAAGAGAAGAGAGACATGTCATATAAGCATCTTTTCTCTGAACTACGTCTGACCTGATTCTTGCTACGACATGATACGTAGGCAGCCTCACCCTGGGGTTCGGTCACACCAATAAAAGATTCAGAATTTTCTCAATTCAATAACAGAGGCAATTTTTTGAAGGTTCCATACTCCCAATCTTGCAAACTGGGGCAGATTTTTTGGAAAGATTCCAAAAGTTGTAAATAGATTACCTGCATTCATGTCAAATTTTGAGCCTTATATCCTTTCTTTCTAGCCATTGTCCAAAAGCCTGCATTACGGTCCAAATAAAATCATTTTTGATAAATTTTGAAGATGTCAAGTCAAGGGATACATGCTAGTTCCTGACAGTACTAAACAAGTTTGCAAAAAAAAAAAAAAAAAAAAAAAAAAGGAAGGAAAAATTGAGAGAGTCTTGTTGGTGAAAACCCGTACGGGCACTACAAGGCGACTATGAGGATGAGAGCACAATCGAGAAATTTGTCATGTGATCATTGAATAGCAAAAGTTAAATGCAATAGAATGTGCATCACAGAAAAATCCTCCAAAGGAACCGGCTGTCAGGGTCAGATATCTGAGATTGAAAGGTCCAAGTGCATGTTATGCTCAATAATGTCAGCGTCAGTTCAAAATCATTTCTTTTCTTTTTCTTTTCTTGGTTGAGTCATTAGGGTCAAGCATCTTCCACAAGTAGGGTCGTCATTTTCTTCACCTCAATTTTTGGGGTCAAGGTCAAATGAAATCATGTTGATTGTTCTTTAGAAAATCCCCAAAAGCAGTATAAAGAGATAAATGATTATGAATCATCTTTGGACTTTTGAAAGTGTTTGGCATCTCATGTTGAATCAATATTTGCTTGTTTATGGTCTGATGGAGTCATATTCCTCTCTGGGCTTAAGTAGTTACATAACGTTCTCCAAGTTTAGTGAATATTGCATCCCACTGGCGGATCTCTTCAAGGCAATGCACAAAGCTCATTGGCCTTTAGCTTATTCCTTTAAGCCACTCTTAAACATCGGTGTCAAGCCCGAAAACCAAAACTTTTTAACCGAGGCCAACTATCTCACGTCAATCCACGCCCACTGACCAAGCTCAAATCTAGCGCACAGTTTGTCACAAGCCAACCAAGTTTAAAAAATCATAAGTTTTCTTTGATTTAAACAGGGGCAAGTCTTGTTTGCTTCATGCAATTGTATTTTTAACATGACATGTTGCATTTAAATTTCATAGGTTCTGTGTCTTTGAATTTTAAGGTTGCACATAGGCTTATGCCTCAGAATTTTAGGATTTTTTTTTAATGATTGTTTTAATTGTCCTTGGTGAATAAAACAGTGAAAAAAGAGAGGAAAAAAGGAAAATGGAGAAGAAAGACAAAAGCAGAACAAAAAACTCAAGAAAGGACCGTTGGCAAGTTAATTATTATAAAACAGGGGAAAACAGGGGCAGAAAAACTTTCTTTTGTTTTGTTTGTGTTTTTGAAATTGCAGGTATTTCTTTGCAAGTTCAGGCACCCACCTATAAATGCGGGTATTTCTTTTCAAGTTCAGGCTCCCACCTACAAATGCGGGTATTTCTTTGCAAGTTCAGATGCCCACCTACAAATGTAGGTATTTCTTTGCAAGTTCAGGCACCCACCTTCAAAAGCGGGTATTTCTTTGCAAGTTCAGGCGCCCACCTACAAATGCGGGTATTTCTTTTCAAGTTCAGGCGCCCACCTACAAATGCGGGTATTTTCCTTCAAGTTCAGGTGCCCACCTACAAATGCGGGTATTTCTTTTCAAGTTCAGGCGCCCACCTTCAAAAGCGGGTATTTCTTTGCAAGTTCAGGCGCCCACCTACAAATGCGGGTATTTCTTTTCAAGTTCAGGTGCCCACCTACAAATGCGGGTATTTTCTTTCAAGTTCAGGCGCCCACCTACAAATGCGGGTATTTCTTTGCAAGTTCAGGCGCCCACCTACAAATGCGGATATTTCTTTGCAAGTTCAGGCGCCCACCTACAAATGCAGGTATTTCTTTGCAAGTTCAGGCGCCCACCTACAAATGCGGGTATTTCTTTTCAAGTCAGGCACCCACCTTCCAATGCGGGTATTCCCTTTCAGTTCAGGTGCCCACCTACAAATGCGGGTATTTCTTTGCAAGCTCAGGCACCCACCTTCAAAAGCGGGTATTTCTTTGCAAGTTCAGGCGCCCACCGATAAATGCGGGTATTTCTTTTCAAGTTCAGGCGCCCACCTACAAATACGGGTATTTTCTTTCAAGTTCAGACGCACACCTACAAATGCGGGTATTTCTTCTCAAGTTCAGGCCCCCACCTTCCAATGCGGGTATTTCTTTTTAAGTTCAGGCGCCCACCTTCAAATGCGGGTATTTCTTTGCAAATTCAGGCGCCCACCTTCCAATGCGGGTATTTCTTTTTAAGTTCAGGCGCCCACCTTCAATTGCGGGTATTTTCTTTCAAGTTCAGGCACCCACCTTCAAATGCGGGTATTATCCTCCAAGTTCAGGCAGCCACCTTCAAATGCAGGTATTATCTTCCAAGTTCAGGCACCCACCTTCAAATGCGGGTCTTTTCTTCCAAGTTCAGGTGCCCACCTACAAAACGGGTGTACCACTAAGTTCAGGCATGCAATTGAGAAAGGCAGCTCAAAGAAAAATCAAGCTTTCATCGCGAATCGAGCCTAAAAGATTACCATCAACCGAGACTTTGAAAGAACATAATAAAGTCACACTGGGGCAATTTTAGAGCCGCAGTCAAGAAAAATCAAGTCTCATTTGCTAAAAGATGATGAAGTGATAAGTGAAGTGAAAGCAGGCAGCACCATAAACTGTGATAAGTCCAGCAATGCAAGCAATTTTGAGCACCAGGCGCCCACCTGAAGAATGCGGGACAATAATTGAAGATTCAAGAAAAAATAGATAGGATCTGCAATTTTTTTCGTTGTATTTTCTATTCATGTTGATGTAATAGCAGGCCCCGCGGACCGGAACCTCAACGGTACCTCACTCGACTCTCTCTCCATCTTCGAACCACCTTCTTCCATTTCCATTCCAATGAGTCGGGTCAAAAATAGGTTACGTTGATTACTTCTTTGGCCGAAAACTCAAACTCTTCGAGTTTCCGAGCAAAGAGGGGCAGCTGCAATCACCTAATTTTTTACCCTCCCGCTATAAAATTCCTTATTTTAGGGTCCAGTAGGTCTTCCTCTTAATATTTGAGTTTTTAGTATTTTAATAGGTTTTTATACGAAAAATAGAAAATGTACAAAAAATAATAATTTTACATTCATGGGACATTTCCTAAATAGCACTATGCAAAAGAGTCATTCATGCAAATTCATAAACTCACCAGCGTGTAAATAGTTTTGGCAATTTCACACGTGGCCACAGATTATTTCACTCCTTACAAAACAGCCATTTTCATGCACGTTAATCAAGCCTCTCATATGCCACAAATTCATAATCACATTTTCTACCAGCAATCACATTTTCATTTTATTTTTCACAAAGCAACCACACTTGCACAACATTTGCTCGACATTAATTTCACCTGCACATTAGGCCCAATGAAAAACTCATGTGATCCACATGCACACAAGCCCACGTACACATTATAAATACACAACATACACACAATTTTACGTATGGACAGACAGAATAGAAAAAACACAGAACCCTAGGGAATATTTTGGAAACAGCCGCCAACCTTCATCTTTTTCAGCTCATAACCAAATTGGAACAACCAACCATAAAAACACTTGCATTTTCTCCATGAAAACGCGACGCTCGTTGTCCATTTCCTAAGCTTAAAAAAAAAACTCACTTAACTTCATATTCTCAAGTTAAAATGCTTGGATTATTATTCCTTTTTTTAAAAAAGAAAATTTCGCACAAAAAATAAATATTTGCTAGTTTGTTTTTCTGGGTTTGAATCGAGCTTCTTGGGTCTTAATCGTTGAGATTCTGTTGCGACTCAAGTTCACGTCCTGATTTCCATTTTTCGCTTGCTGAGCAACCAATTTAGCTATGTGAACTCAGTTCCTCATTATTTTAAGACATTTTTACGCTAATTGACATACTAAACCACTTAATTACAAAAAATACCGATATTTTTAAATAATTACCCTATATACCAATACTTTTTCAAATTTTACAAAATATACAAATTTTCATTTCCTTTCTTCCCTCTCTACCCAAAACCCTAACTTCTCCCTCTCTCTTTCTCTATCACCTCCACCCACCCACCCCACCCTCCTACCGTCACCCCCTCCCCCGTACCTCTGCTCCGCCGTCGCTGCCGCTGCGTGGCTCCACCACGGCGATTGGAGCAGATCTGCTCTTCTTTTTTCATCTTCTCCTCTTTTTTCTTTTTTCTTTTTCATTTTGTACGTGTATATATGTGTGTTTTTATGTATACACATGCATTTTGTTAATACAAGTTCAAATCTGCTTCTCCTTCTTCTTTTTTGCATTTGAATATACACATTCAAATTCAGATCTGCAAGTGTATGTATCTGTATGTTCGTGTATATATAATAATTTTCAGCACACAAGTGTATGTACGTGTATATCACTGTATGAACGTGTATATCCGAGCATCTATTTATATTTTTTGTATGTATTTTTGTGTGTATGTCAAGTAATAAATGTCAAACACATAAATTTGTATGTTTCGTTTGTAGATCTGTAGATTCGTATATGTATGTGTGTGTTTAGTGTATGTATAACACAATTTTTTTGTGTATTTACATGTATTTTTGTTTATATGTATTGTCCAACTTTAATTTCAAAAAAAAAAATCAATGTTTATATGTGTATTTATGTGTATTTCATTTTTTAGATTCAAAAAAAAAAATAAAAAAAATAAAACTGGTGGTGGATGGCGGCGGCCGGCGGCAGCCGGTGGTGACTAGGCGCCGCCGCCGCCTGGAGTGGTAGTAGTGGGGGGGGGGGGGGCAGTAGGGAGAAAGAGGAACCCTAATTTATTAGTTTTGTTGATTTTTGTATATAATGTGTAAAAAATTGGTTGTATTTTTGTAAAATGGAATAATGTTGGTATTTTTTGTAATTTTGGTGTTAGAATTGTATATATTTGTAAATCTCCCTTATTTGAAAGGTTTACTTCAAAGGTCCATCTCATACTTCATCCCTTATATTTTTATTATTCCCTTTGCTGTGATTGTTCTATCCGTGTTATGGATGAAACGTAATTAATTGTTTTGATTCACCTTTATTTAGCTAATAGTTCATACCATTAAAAAATGTCACTGTTTTGGCTAAAAAAAAATTATTAATTAATTAAAATGTTTGCATGCTTGACTGTATGTTTTATTTTCCATATTTAAATATATGTATTTACTTATTCGGGTGGGATGTCCCGGTTTATAAAAAATGTAAAAGGTGGCCGTTCGTGAGAAGACACGAGACATCGGGTGTGCTCTAGTGTAGGATAGTATAGTTTATTTTTATTTTTATTTTTATTTTTGAGATTGTAATGGACTATATATAATTTTACTTGCGTGTGCTTGTATGTCTATGTGTTTCAACCGAACATTTTTCGAAAGTTGACAAAGATCAAATGAGCAGCTATGCGTAGCAAAGGATCGGGGAGTGCCTAATACCTTCTCCCTGATCAACAGAACCTCCGTACCTAATCTCTGTTTTCGCAAACCTGTTAATCGGATGTCATTAATTTTAAAAGAGGTTTTTCTTCAAAAAATAAAAATAATTTCAAATATTTATGAAAAGTCGATTAGGTGACCCAGCACACTTAGTTGACGTATTTTCTTTACTTTTAATGTTGGGTGGCGTCTCCTAAAACCCTTTCAAAAACCTCTTTTGAGTCGCCACTCATTTTTCGTGTTTTCGGAAAAAATGGGTGCGACACATACAACTAAATGAATTTTCTTGACAAAAAGGTCCAAATATGATAATTACTGCCATTTAAATAAACTATCTTGCTTATATTTGTCTCCATCATTCAAACATATAAACCACAATAAAATAAAACCAGTAACTTTGATACCAATATGTTGAGAAGAAATAAGCAATAACCAAGATTGTACGACAAGGTAAAGCGAAAGAAATACTCAAGTTAATGCTTTCCACACTATTTGAACACAAGGAGAAAACTAATTTGAAACAAAATTAAAAATTTGGGCAGCCACCAACCAAAAAAAAAAAAAATATAAAGGCAAGCAAATTAATCAAATGGAAAAAGGCACCAAATTTATGTTGAATCCCTTTAATAAGAATACGGAATAATCACGGGACCACGGACCACAGAAGCTCCACTAAAACCAACAAAAGTTACATTAAAGTTCTCAAAATTGCCCACAAATAAAGTGTCAAACAACGAGCAACATTACAAATAAGATTGAACCAAACTAGTGAAGAAATTGAGGGTACTCACCCAAAATCCAATTGTTGTTCACAGACAATAAAATCTGATCCCCACCGTCTAGATTAAAGAACAGAATGTTGAGAATCCCCAGTCTCAGACGTAAAAAAGATCTTATTTATATGTCTTAATATAGTGGGCTATCGAGTAAAAGTGGACTTGGTCCAAAAAGGTACTTGTTATCCAAATAAAAAGCAAAAAGCTCAAAATTCCAATAATTCTTGGTATCATAGCTCATGTTATAAATCTTTTTTTTTTTTTTTTTTGGTAATATTATGATGTTTATGGTTTGATTTAGCTTAACTTGAAATAACATATGCATATTTCAAATTTATAAAGCACTTTAATTTGGCACTGATCAAAACAACATGCAACATATAAAATGTTGAAAACTAGCCTTAACTATATCCAATGGGAACTAGAAAAAATAACCTTATCTATATCCAGTGGCTACGATGAAACAATAAGCATAACTACGCCATCTAATAGCCACAATGGTCTAAATTGTTTAGCTAGGTTAGGTAGGGTTTAGTTCGGGTTTTGGGTGCTAAGTTATTTAAATAGGATATTAATTTAGTGATCAAGAAAAGAAAAAAATGATATCACTTCATATTCGGTGACTGTAAAATACCAAAATTGAGGACATGGCAATTAGACCTAATTGTATAAAGTTATATGACGTTTGAAAGACATATAAAAGCAAGACGACTTTCATGGTCAACTATCAAAATTAGAGAGACCATTTGAGAAATCAAATCTTTCTTTCTTAAACTTCATACTGATTCAAATTAATGCATATAAAATAGAACTGCGAGTACAAAAACATAAATATGTTTAGTCCACTATCTTTATTCAATCACAGTGGAACACGAGCCCAAAATCTCAAATGCATAGTAGATGAGTTTATGAAAGAGAATCACAAAAATGAAAAGAAACAAAGAAATCAATGTACTTCCACAAGCACGTCTGCGATAATATTGTTAGTCTCTAAAAATTTTGAAGAGGGTTTAGTCTAAAACTAACGCACAAATCCTTTTTCCCCATATCAAAGTATCTTGTTTATCTGCAAAATTATAACTAAAAAAACTATGCATGGTGTAAATTAGGGACATTATTTACAAAATATTGAGATATTGTTACTACTTTACAAAAATAGCCATACTTGTAAAATTTATTACAAAACATAGTCAATACATAGAACGTGTGGGTAAAAAAATCATTAACCTAATATCTCCTCTCTCTCTCTCTCTCTCTCTCTCTCTCTCTCTCTCTCTCTCTCTCTCTCTCTCTCTCTCTCTCCAGCTGCTGATTCCATCTCCCTATCCCCATCTCTTTTCTGGCTGGAAGCCCCTTCTTGTCCCACTTATTCGAATCGTAGTCGCCGAGCACCTTATCCGATTTCGTCTTCTTCAAATTTCATTTTGTTGTCGACGAGTACCAGATTTGATTTCACATTGTTTGACGTCCTCTCCGCTGATTTTGTTTTCCACCAGCGTCTTCTCCGCTAATTTTGTCTTCTCTGATGTTTCTTCTTCGCTAGTGTTGCGCTTCTCCGGCCTTTCTGGTGCTTCATTTTCTGATGGTATTTCTACTTCTATTTTGTTTTCTTATTACGTTCCACAGATATTAAGAGTTTTAAAGTGTATCGCTACTATATGTCATGTGTTTTCCCAGATTTAAAGAGCTCTAAAGTGTATCACAATTCTACGTCTTATGTATTTGGGTGTATATTTTCTATGTATCGCTTCCGTTTAACTTGTGTATTTATAGTGAAACGACCTTAGGTAGTCATTTCGGAAGTTAGGACTCCGATTAGCGTTCTGACAGTCTTAAAATCTCTGTAAGGTCCATTAGGATCTGTCTGTAAAATTTGAGCTAAATCAAACTTCGTTTGGTAGGTATCGAAAGAAAATTTCAGTTTCCGTTGTCTATAAATCTTAAAAAGAGGTTTTCGAGCTCAATTTTTGTGAATGAGCTCTGATTCAAAATCTGAAAGCATCATTAGGTTCGTATGGTCATTTGTGACATGTGTGAAATTTCAGAAGTGAATTTCGAGGTCGTTCGGATAGTTTCCGCTAAAGTCCCGAAAATTAAGAATTTGATCTTTTCCATTTAATTCGTATCTTAAGCTTCGGGAATCCGATTCGAGATCCGCCTTAGTGAGTACGTTACATAAATTTTGTATAACTTGCTTGAGAAGTTTAGGATCATTCCGAGTTTTGTAAGATTTCGTTTTAATTTTGTCGCAGCATCAAGTTTTCAAAAGAAAAAGATTAAAAAAAAGAAAGGAAAAAAAGAAAAGATAACTAAAACATAAGAGGCGGTGTCATAACTTAAGAAAAGAATCCCTTAGCTTTAATATAAGTTGCAAGCGCATAGCAAAACAGAAGTAATGTAGGACGAAACAGAGGACGCGGTAAGGAAAATAAAGCCAGAAATAGAGAAAGGAAAGGAGAAAGAGAAGGAAAAAAATAGAATTTTCACCCTAAAACATCCAGAAGGATTGTTTGGCAGTGAATCCAAAGGACAAAGCGATTGTTGAGTAGCAGTGCTAACTTTTGAACGAGACAAGTCATTATATCCATTTCTTTGGTGGCCTTTGGCCTTGTGGATATTTTACAACGTGTTCCTTACGCGTGTAGCTGCCGATAGGCGTACTTATTACGCCTTAGCTTTGGATTTACATTGTATATTATATGTTATGCCCTTTTGTTGGTATTACATTGAGCATATGAACATTGCACTCTGATTTTGAGCTTGACGTATACTTCCCGGTAGTCGATGAGAGTCCCGCGCCGATGAATGATCATTATTGCATATACTTCCCGGTAGTCGATGAGAGTCCCGCACCGGTTAAGGTTTATTATTGCATATTACTTCCCGATAATCCATGAGAGTCTCGCACCGGTGAAGGGTCATTATTTCATATACTTCCCAATAGTCGATAAGAGTCCTTCACTGGTGAAGGGTCATTATTTCATATACTTCCCGGTAGTCGAGTAGAGTCCCGCGCCAGTAAAAGATCATCATTGCATATGCTTCCTGGTAGTCGATGAAAGTCCCGCATCGGTAAAGAGTCATTATTGCATATACTTCAAGGTAGTCGATGAGAGTCCCACGTCTTTGAAGGGTCATTATTGCATATTACTTTCCGATAGTCGATGAGAATCCTGCGCCGGTGAAGGGTCATTATTTCATATACTTCCCGGTAGTCGATGAGAGTCCCACACTGGTGAAGGATCATTATTGCATATGCTTCCCGGTAGTCGATGAGAGTCATGCGCCGGTGAAGGGTCATTATTGCATATACTTCCCGGTAGTCGATGAGAGTCCCGCGTCGGTGAAGGGTTATTATTGCATATATCTCCTGGTAGACGATGAGAGTCCCGCGCCAGAGATAGTGTTCGGGCACATTTGACCCCATTGCATCATACTGCATTCATTTCATTTCATTGCATCAGCTATTGTGTATTGTCTGACTTAGTGCGATGTTTCGTGTATGTATCATGTATTTCTGGTTGTTGATATGTTTGTGGATCGTATCCCTAATTGTTTATGAGTTCATGGTTTCTAACGTGTTTCTAGGAATTATCTGGCTCTGCATTTTTATAGTTGAAAAAAGGTGAATTTGTTTTATCTGCTTTTCTTCTCCCTGGCTAGCATATCTGCTTCTTCAAGGTGGCTAGCCAGCCCCCACTTACTAAGTCCTTTCATCTCACCCTCTGTTTGTTTCTTGTCTATTTATTTCGTTTCGGCAGGTTCGCTCTAGGGTTGAGTTCGCCACGTTGTTGAGGAGCGAAGACGACTTTAGCTATCAGGGTGAGCCAGCTTTTGTTCAGTATGGCCACTAATTTTATGTTTATCATCTCAGTTGTATTTTGCTCCCTTCAGGAGATGTTTATACTTCATTTGTATTCTTAGATGTCTGTCTAGATATCCCTAAACCTGGTACTTTGGGTAGTCAGCTGTAACTTCTTCTGTACATCTTATGTATAATTATGTTCGTGCCTCTGTATCTTATATCTTATCTATAAGTTGATTTTATGTGCACTTTTGTGAATTCAATTCAAAATAGTTCGTCCGATGGGTCTAGTGGAGGATATCGGGTGCCCATATGGCCTAGCCGAAAATCCAGGTTGTGTCAGTTAGTATCAGAGTCCGGTTTAGAGTCTATCCAGATTAGGACAGTGTCTAGTATAGTCTCGCTGATAGGTACGTAGACGTCCGTACTTATCTACGAGTGGCTATGATGGCATTTAGGAAGTTTCTCTTCCTTCTTTTCTAATCATGTGTCGGTCTGGAATGCAAAAAAAATTTCGTTAATTCCTTCGTAATAATTGTGAACCCTCGTGAGACAAATCAACAAATGGTAGAAGCTCAGGATGAAGCAGTCTAGCCTGGGGCTAGCGTTACCCAAACCTCGAGAGTTGTGGATCGTGCTGATATTCTAGTTGAGGAGGCCCCAGCTGTACGAGCTTGCGATGGGAAAGGGGAGCAGGGCCTTGTGGTTCCCCTGGCTCTCTACGGTGCTTTTATGAGAATTCTGGCAGCGCAGATACCACAAGAACCTCCTATCAGGTTTCCGCAGATGCAGACGTTCGGTCCTAGGGAGCTCCTGTTCTAGTTCTTGATGTTGCCCAAGTAAATTTTATTCCTAAGGCAGCATGTGTTGTTGTTCTAGCTGGTCAGCTAGCCCAGGTAACAGTTCGGTCCGAGTGCCCGAGGAGACTACATTATTTTGTCCAGTTGAACCTTCCGATATTCTCAAGTCATGCATCATATAATCCCCATGATTTTTTTAAAAAAAATGATGGCATCGTATCATTCGGGGTCTTGGTTATCTCGTATAGTATGGTGTTTATTATTCTGCTTTCCTGTTTTAGGGTCCAGTCTTGGATTGGTGGGTTGCTCTTTTGTTAGCTACGCAAGGCTTACCTAAGCTGACTTGGTTCGAGTTTTCTTGTAGATTCATGGAAAAGTTCATTTCGCACAGTGAGCAAGATGAGAAGTGCCACCGGTTTGAGTAGTCTGTCAGTTTTAGAATATGAGATTGAATTCTCTAGGATGGTTGGATATGCCCTAGAACTAGTCCATGAACCATCCGAGAAGGTTCAAATATTTATTGATGACCTTTCTTCTTCCTGGATGTCCTAGATGGCTCGAGAGATTGAGGTCGGGACTTCATTTGATGTTGTTGTCGATATTGCTCGGAGGTATGACGCATACCATAAGTTAAAGCAAGAAGAGCCAAAGAGCGAGAAAAAGAAATTTTGTGGTCCTAGTAGTTAACTAGGTACCTCTTATGGCGAGGTAAGAGTTCTGGTTATCGTGGGAGGTCACCTGCCAGGTCATCTCAGCTTGTGGTGCGTGATTCTTAGAGTGCGCCAGTAGTCAGTCAAGATGTGACTCAGTATTCTCTTTCTAGCTACCAGCAGTCTGTCCAACATCTATTTTTAGCCAAAAGGTATTATCATTGTCGTGAGCCTCATCATCTTAGGAGGAACTGAACCTTACTTTGATAGGAAGGCAGTCATCCTTCTTCACGCCCTCAGGTACCTGCCCAGTCGCGAGGGATTTCATTTAGATCTCAATCAGCCAGAGATATACCACCATCCAGTAGAGGTTGAGAGCATGGTGGCAGTGGTTCTTCTACAAGTAATTATCAGGGTGGCAGCCCAGCTCAGCCGCAGAGGCAGTTCTATGAACTGCTCTGGCAAGATGGTGAGTCGTTTGAGGTAGTAGCCCTAAGTATTTCTTCTTCCTTTATATGTAAGTAAGATTTGATTCTTCCGATCGATCTAGAAATGATTTGTCTTATCATGTTTCCATGGTTTTGTTAGATGTAGTCTATTAAGAATCAGTTGCGGTAGAGGGGTGAGCTTCTGGTAGGATTTATTTCTGGCATTTGTGAGACCGCTACCAGTTTATTTGGTTTAAATGTGAAGGATTTGGGAGTGAGTGGTCGGTATTGTCTGCTTGGCATTTTGTTGGGCCACCTTCTGTTATTATGTCAAGTCAGTCTACCTCTCTCTTTGGAATTCGGAGTTGGTAGGATGATAGGATTCTTATTCGTCTCCATCAGAAAGTGTCATTGTTTCTTCCGGTATAAAGCGATTAGTAAGTAATATTCAATCTATGTGTCTCCTCTTAGTTCGAGACGCTAGTAGAGTCATGATATTTTATGACCTTGTCTCGGTTATAAAAGGGTTTTTGGGTAAATTCTCAGAGTATCCTTCTTATTGGAAGGTTAAATTGGCATGGATGTTATTCTGTAATGCTCATAATAGTCTTCAATTGCCATTCTTTACCTAGTTTAACTCGGAAGTAGTTTGCCCTGGTAGCCAAGCAAATAAGAAGATGAGCTTCCTAAAGCTCTAATTATTTTTATCCTCAATTTATTTCCATCTCTTCTTCTTCCGGCACTAATGAGCTTGGGCGGTTAGTAGCTATTTTTGATGTTCTCTGTTTTAAGCCAGAGTGCGTGTCAAGGTAGCCGGATAAGCACATTGTTGTATTTTAAGGCTACTAAGTGTAATGAGAGGCATCTTTTGACCCCTGAGTCGATCCATCAGATGGTAGTGCTTATGGCAAAGGTATGGAGTTGTGAACTCGAGAGTTGTAGCTAATTGGCAACTCGAGTGGGTAATTTAGTAGCTCAGGTCTGAGCCACATTATGTTTTTAGCTAAGTCTTCCTTAGTCCAACAGACTGTACAAGGATGGCTATTTCTATTTAAATTAGCTGTATGAGTCTATGCTCTAAGTGGAGGAGTCTTCCTCTAATAATGAATGCTACTCCCTCTGTCCCAATTTATATGTCACACTTTCCTTTTTGGTCTGTCCCAAAAAGAATGTCACATTTCCTTATTTGTCATTTATTTAATGCACTATCTCTAGTTTACCCCTATTGGGCCCTACTTACTTTAAAAGTCATCAATAACTTTTTGATTACTCAAATCTTATCTCTCTTACTTTTTCAAGGGTAAATTTGAACATTTCCAAAATCAACTTCAATTTCTTAAACTTCATCCCAAGTCAAACACCGCAACATAAATTGGGACGGAGGGAGTAATATTAAATCTCTAAGGCATTGCTGAAGCGTAAGCTAATTCTTAATTTCATCAACCTGTTCTATATCGAAAAGTATATCGAAGAGGTGATTAGTCGGCAGAATTATGTTAATCCATCCATAGTTCTGTGTATCTTTGTTCTAAAAATGTAGAACTCTCCTCTCTTGATCGAGAAAGGGTCGCCTTAGTAAGAATAAGCTGGGCAATGGTATTATGATATTATCCATATATGTTTTATTCCAAGAGTTCGGTGTGCCTGTTATAATTCTGATTTTGTAATTATGAGACCATGTTCGTGGAATAGTTTATGAAGGTCGTGCAAGTTCTCTTGTTATCTGTGTGAATTTTGCTTTAGACTCAAGCTCATTCGTGGACGAACGAGAGTCTAAGTGGAGGAGAATGAAATGACCTTAAGTAGTCGTTTCGGGATTTAGGACTTCGATTAGCGTTCCAACATTCTCAAAATCTCTGCAAGGTCCACTAGGACCTGTCTGTAAAATTTGAGCTAAATCGGACTTCGTTTGGTAGGTATCGAAAGAAAATTTCAGTTTCCGTTGTCTATAAATCTTAAAAAGAGGTTTTCGAGCTCGATTTTGGAAAATGAGCTCCGATTCAAAATCTGAAAGCGTCGTTAGGTGTATATGGTCGTTTATGACTTGTGTGAATTTTTGGAAGTGAATTCCGAGGTCTTTCAGATAGTTTTCGCTAAAGTCTGAAAATTAAGAATTTGATCTTTTCCATTTAATTCATATCTTAAGCTTCAGGAATCCGATTTGAGATCCGTCTTAGTGAGTACGTTACATAAATTTTATATAACTTGCTTGAGAAGTTTAGGATCATTCCGAGTTTTGTAAGATTCTGTTTTATTTTTTGTCGCAGCAGCAAGTTTTCAAAAGAAAAAGATTAAAAAAAAGAAAGGAAAAAAAGAAAAGATAATTAAAACATAAGAGACGGTGGCATAACTTAAGAAAAGAATCCTTAGCTTTAATATAAGTTGCAAGCGCGTAACAAAATAGAAGTAATGTAGGACGAAACAGAGGACGCGGTAAGGAAAATAAAGCCACAAACAGAGAAAGGAAAGGAGAAAGAGAAGGAAAAAATAGAATTTTGACCCCAAAACATCCAGCGGGATCGTTTGGCTGTGAATCCAACGGAAAAAACGATTTTTGAATAGCAGTGCTAACTTTTGAACGAGGTAAGTGATTATATCCATTTCTTTAGTGTGGCCTTTGGCCTTGTGGATATTCTACAATATGTACCTTTCGTGTGTAGCTGCCGATAGACGTACTTATTATGCCTTAGCTTTAGATTTACATTGTATATTATATTTTACACCCTGTTGGTCGTATTTCAATGAGCATATGAACATTGCACTCTGATTATGAGCTTGATGTATACTTCCCGGTAGTCGATGAGAGTTCTGCGCCAGTGAAGGGTCATTATTGCATACTACTTCCTGGAAATCGATGAGCGTCTCGCGCCGGTGAAAGGTCATTATTGCATATACTTCCCAGTAGTCGATGAGAGTCCCGTGCTGGTGAAGGGTCATTATTGCATATACTTCCCGGTAGTCGATCAGAGTCTCGTTCCGGTGAAGGGTCATTATGGAATATACTTCCCGGTAGTCGATGAGAGTCCCGCACCGCTGAAGGGTCATTATTGCATAGTACTTCCCGGTAGCAGATGAGAGTGCCGCGCCGGTGAAGGGTCATTATTGCATATACTTCCAGGTAGTCAATGAGAGTCCAGCGCCGGTGAAGGATCATTATTGCATATACTTTCAGATATTCGATGAAAGTCCCTCGCCGGTGAAGGATCATTATTGCATATAATTCGTGGTAGTCAATGAGAGTCCCGCACCGTAAAGGGTTATTATTGCATATATCTCCTGGTAGACGATGAGAGTCCTTCGCCGGAGATAGAGTTCGGGCACATGTGACCCCATTGCATCATACTGCATTCATTTCATTTCATTGCATCGGCTATTGTGTATTGTGTGACTTAGTGCGATGTTTTGTGTATGTATCATGTATTTCTGGTTGTTGATATGTTGTTGGCTCGTATCCCTAATTGTTTATGAGTTTATGGTTTCTAACGTGTTTCTAGGAATTATCTGGCTCTGCATTTTTATAGTTGAAACAAGGTGAATTTTTTTATCTGCTTTTCTTCTCCCTTGCTAGCATATCTGCTTCTTCAAGGTGGCTAGCCAGCCGCACTTACTGAGTCCTGTCGTCTCACCCTCTGTTTGTTTCTTGTCTATTTATTTCGTTTCGGCAGGTTCGCTCTAGGATTGAGTGTGCCACGTTGTTGAGGAGCGAAGACGACTTCAGCTATTAGGGTGAGCCAGCTTTTGTTTAGTATGGCCACTAATTTTATGTTTATTATCTCAGTTGTATTTTTCTCTCTTCAGGAGATGTTTATACTTCATTTGTATTCGTAGATATCTGTCTGGATAGTCCTAAACCTAGTACATTAGGTAGTCAGCTGTAACTTCTTATGTACAGCTTATGTACAATTATGTTTGTGTCTCTTTAGGTCTTATTTCTTATCTATAAGTTGATTTTATGTGTACTTTTGTGAATGCAATTCAAAATGGTTCGCCCGACGGGTCTAGGGGAGTATGTCGGGTACCTGCACAGCCTAGCCAAAAATTCGGGTCGTGTCAAA